>OX451738.1:579422466-580622466 GCA_948472305.1 Vicia faba
TAACCCCATATTTGGGTTCCTGGGAAAATTTCAAGGGGAGTAGAGCCCTTTGTGCATTTTAATCATCACGTTTTTTGTAGGTTTTAACATTTGTCTGGTTGGAGAAGACGACCGGAGTGCAACTCTGGTGTCGTTGACTCCTCTGAACCTGGCGAAGATCTTGCATGGCTATATCATATAATTTGATTGGTCCATGTGAATTGCTGACGCGCTTGTTTTTGATGACCTGGAATTCACCTTTGTTTCACCTATAATAATATTAAGTTGTTATAATAATGAATGAATTGGCAGCGCGGATGGTAAATGCATAAGGCGTGTGAGAGGAAGGATCTGGGTTCGATCCCAGAATCCTATATTTTATATTTTTTTAACAAATTTGTTTCAGATCCAACGCATTTCCACCCAGTGCGTATACCTTGCACCCTCAGATCTAGCCATCAGATCATCATTGATCTAGATTCAGCGCTCCTGGAAATCTTCCCCAGGATGGACCTCTAGAGAATCAGCAACACTGGATCAGGAAGGCATTGGGCTTGTGCATCTGGGCCCAACACAAATTGCAGCGCCACACCCCCTCCCCCCAAACTGTTTCATACACCAGGCCCATTTCATTCTTTTTTAATTTACTTTATTTTATTTTTAATTAGCTTATGTTTTTAAATTCATTTTATTTTAACCATAAAATCAACAAATTCACAAAAAAATATACTTAGGTTTTTTTTATAATTAAAATTAACTCTTGCAAATTAATTTAATTTAATTGATTTTAACTTGTTTTCTTTAATTTAAAATTAATTAGAAATTAGGTTAAATCTCAAATCTTTTTCATATAAAATACCAGAAATGTTTTTCTAAATCAATTAGATTTTTTTGGTTTTTCAACTTGTTCCCGTTTTAATATTCGCGCGTTTATTATTCTCTGATTTATTATTCTTTTCAATTATTGTATCTGTACACAGTTTGTAATATCTTTTAACTTAGGGTTCATTTACTATTTCTATCCCCAAAGTGTTGGTTATGTATCCCCCTCCCATAAGCCCTGTAATAGCGTACGATATTTATGTTTGCTTTATCGTTTTTACTATTGTTAATTGCTTATATTAATAGGATTGCATGAAAAAGACTGAAAATTAAAAAGATTAGATAACCCTAAATGTGCAACATAAATGAACTGAATCAATACACTTGCACATGGTCACCCCTAGGGTATCTCCCACTTTGGTTGCCTTCGAAAATGGTCACAATTCTAGAAACGTGAGAACTTTTAGTGGCTTCCCTTTAGTTCAAGAGATCACAAGTCCCTCGATGACTCTTTCGTTGCCGCCTCTGTTAAAAAGTGATCTTATAACTTTAGGATAATTACTAAAAGTTCTTGCCCAATTGCCTTAGTGACTGTAAACACCCCTTCGATAGTCCCTCAACATCCGACGATAGGGCTACCTACCCACTAATAGTAGGATAGCACTATCTAAAGGAAAGGAGGAAAAGAACATCTTTTTCGAGTAGGTAGATAATTGTTAAGTACTTGCTCAAAAACAACTTTTTCACACTACACTTTCAAAACATTTTTCAAAAATACTTTATCAACAATCTTGAGGACTGATACAAGAGATATCATAAAGCAAACAAGCTTTTCAAAACACACAAACATGAAATCAATTTTCAAAAATGAGCAAGTACCTAAGAGCCCGTGGAAAACCACAGATGGAAAGGGTGCTAACACCTTCCCTTTCCATAATCTACCCCCTTACTCAGAAAATCTACAAAAAAGGTCTTTTTCTGTTCTTTTCACCCTTTCCTTTGTTGGATAAAAGAAAAGTCAATGGCGACTCTTGCTTACCACGACATTTGCAAATACAAAATGCAAAACAAGTATAACAGTCTGTTCTACCACCGTATCACACCATTGTTTTGAAGATGGTAACTTGAAACCCAATTTCTCACTAATTAGAAATTATGAAATCCATAATGTGGCTTCCAATCACAAGATTTGTGCATTTTTTTTATTTAAACTTGATTAACAAACTTTCCAGAAGTGTTTAGCACCTCAAAACGCAAAGGTTGGATGAGTTTTGATGAAAATGAAGTCACACTTCACTCGTGTTAAACCTCCACTCAATTTCCCTCCAAACTTCTTTGTTTTCTACAATTTTCATTGCCATTACTTTTCCTATAAATAGAGGACTTTATTAGATTCCTTTCCTCAAGCTTTGAGAGCCAAACGCACCCTGCCAAAACCTCACACGAACTTCAAATTTTTGAAATCAGTTTCTGAGATTTAAACTTTTTCTCCAAAATTCATTGCACATTCATCATCATATATCATTACACAAGCTCTCTAACACTTAAACCAGGCAGAACGAGCCATAAATTAAGTTACAAAAGTGAATTTTTAGAGCTTCATTCTTGAACTTCGAATAGGTAGAATTCTCCACCCTTTGGATCCAAATGAAGCACTAACTTACTCTAATCCTCCTTCTGATTCTTATGCTTCTTACAATTTTTAAATCATTGAGAATCGAGAGAGAAATCTCAACTGAAAGGTGCTCGCTATTTTCTGAGTTTTTGTTCCATATCTCTTTGCACACTTTACATAAATTTGGCACGATGGTGGAGTTAGGATCGTCTTGAAAAGATGAATCCAATGATACTAGTATGAGATTCTAATTTTTCCATTTGAAGAAACTCACGAAGTCTCCATTGCATGGTGTCTGGAGGTTGAAGGAGATGATATGTCTCGTCTCAACCAATGATAGCGTGCCAATTGTTTTATTCTGATCAGTTGGCTATTTTCTGATCCAGCGTATTTTCAATTAAGGTCCATATCAAGCATAGCGCGTCTGGTCCACTTGATCAACTTACTAACACATTTTGACTATGATCTGATGGTCCACATCTATTTAGTTTTATTTTTATTTTCTAATTTTATATTTTAATTGTTTTAAATTTTAAAAATTCATAACTCTTTTATTTTTTATACAAAAATTATGAAAAAAATATATAAAAATACTTTGAATTATTTCTGAGTTTATGAATATTTTTTTATATTATTATTTTGATATTTGATATTTTTCAAAATTTTTTCTTTGTTTACTTTATTTTAATTGTTTAAAAAATACTTTCTGATATTTTTAAATTCTGAAATTTATTATAAAAATCATTTTCATCATTTATGACCTTTTGAATTTTTTGTGGAATGTTATGTTATTTTTTACTATTTTTGATCTTTTTTTCCTTTATTTGAGTAATTTAAATTAGTTTTAAAATAGTTCCCGACTTTAAAAAATTACCAAAAATTTCATAAAAATATTTAAGTTCATTTCTGATTTTTCTATGGTCCATTTAATTTTTCTTGAGTGTTTTGAATATAATTGCAATTTCCCTTATTTACAAATTTAAAAATCATTTAAAACCATTTTTCTTTTATTTTTAATATTATTTTATTTTTTGAACATATTCTGGCTGATCTTGGACTATGAGATTTTGATCACGAACTTTATTAACATCATTGGATCCATGGTGTTGAGTCTAACTCCATAAAAATGGATGAGTGATTTTAATAATAGTTTATTAAATTTTTTGTTCAAATGTGGTTTAGTTTTACCGTATTTCTTCTTCATCTCATCTCTCTCTCAATTGTACTAAATGTTATTGGAGTATGATTTCCATATCATGTCTCAAAGCATATGGAACCTATATTTCTATTGACCGGTCTCAAAATAGGTGTGACTTCTATATAAGTCTGCTTAAGATTGCTTAACATAGTGCTAAATTTTATTTGGATTCGAGAAATGATCATTCGTGGCCCAAACCCATGTTTGTAAGCCCAGGTATGTTAATTTGAACCTTTTGATCCAACAACCTTGAGATTCATTGTTAGGAGGTTTTGGTTCTACCAATTCTCTAATGAATCTTCATCAATTTTGGTCAAAATGGGTCACTTAAACACCATTGATCATTTAATGTTGCCTTAGGAACTCTTAAATGGATGATATACTTGACAAAAAGAAAATGCAACTTATTGTTGAGAGGCTTTGGTTCTACCAATCCTCTAATGAGTTCCAAATGAAAGTTTCAAGATGGTCATTCAACTAACCATTAATTCCTAACAATTGAATTTATTTTATGCTTTTACCTTATGCCTTTACTTTAAGCACATTTATTTTAGCATTTACATTTCATGTTATTTTCAACTTTGCTCACTTGAGCATTTACTTTTATGTCATTGTTATTTTGCTCATTTGAGATTTTCATTTCTTTTTTCTTTTTGAAGATACCTAATAGTCAATTTAAACCCTAAAAACTTTAATGTTATTTATACTACTTGATTACGATCCTTGGCATTATGGAGTGATGGACTTCTTGGACTTGGGATTAGAGACCTTGACCTACCTTGAGACCTTGTGACCTCAACTGTTATTTTGTTTGGAGCACTAGGGGTTTTCCCCAAGATATTGGGATGTTTGTTTGTTTTGTGTGTAGGTTATTATGATTACATGCTTTGTTTATGATCGGGAATTCATTTATATACAGCTGTTACTCTACCCAATTTTTGAAGACTTAATGAAATTGAAACTTGGTTTTCTTAAGAGGTTTATTATCTTTGTTTGTTTGGTTACAAATCTAAAGGATGGGAATTCTACATTGACTCATTGTGTCAAGTGTTGGCTTTTTGTTGGTTAGACGGTTCTTTTCCCTAGCTTTTACTTTATGCTTTAGGATAATTCCTTCATCCCCTCTCATCTTCTTTAATTTCAAAATCTTCTCCCTCCTTTTGAAAATTCTTCTTGTTTCAAAACTTGAACCACTTTCATAATAAACTTGGACTTAAGTCCATGCATCTTCAAAAAAAAAATCTTTTCTTAATCAAACTTTAATCAATTCAATAATACTTGGACATTTTTGTGAGAAGACTAAAAGTCAATCAATCTCATTCAAACTATTTATCCATTTTGGCTTTTATCTTTAAAATTTTCTCAAAAGGTTAGACTCTTGACAAATCCTTGAAGTGATGCAAACAACTATACTTCTATAATATATAGTGAAGTGAGACATTTTCCACTTGGGTGTTGAGTGAAGCTTTGTTGATTTTAAAATCCAAGCTATATACTCCACTTTGAGATGATGCAAATTCTCCTTCCTCATAATTGTGGGTAGTAAGTATGTTTTCCACTCGGACTATGGAAATGATGTCTTATCTCCTAAAATTAATCAACACACTTGTGTTTTAAATTTTAAAAGGTGAACTATGTGTACCCTGATCCTCTATTGCACAGAATATGGTACGTAGGCACTAAAGGTTCGCAACCGCGGTGGGTGCAAAAATTATAAAAACATTTCTTTCCTTATCTCCACCATCTATTTTTATACAACATTTTATAGCCAAAATATACATATTTTCAAAAAGGTTCCTACGGAGTACCGTAGATGTCCAGGGTGATAATACCTTCCCTTTGCATAACCAACCCCCTTACCTAAATCCCCCCCCCTCTTTTGGGTTATTCACTCTCTTCCCATTCCTTTGGAAACAATAAAGCACGGTGGCGATTCTTATTTTGATATGTGCAAGACAAGTCAATCCAATGCCTTAGTCTCAAAATTTCTACCGCTACAGAAAAATGGCGACTTCATTGGGGAGAGATTAACCTTTTGCTGGTCCATCCCTAAGTGGGTTGGGCCTATCTTTGTTTATATTTATATATGTGTTATTGTTTGTTATATATTATGTTGTATATATGTTTGTATGGATTTTCCTGATTTTCAGGGTGCTTGGTGATTTCTCATAAGTCATATACCTGGACTTGGGCAAACTTAAGATAGGATAGGCGGTATAGTCATGTTTACATTGAGGGAGTAATCCCAAAGAAGGAGACATGAGATCCCCCACTCAACGGAGGCCTCTTTGACTGTAATGTCATTTACCGAGTAATCAAGAAGACGTGATGCTTTCGACACGGGAGCCTTCTGAACCTGAGGACTATAGAACCCTTAACTCATCTTGGCCTTTTAGGTGTAGTGCGGAAGCTATGAAGAAGTAACCCATAAATGGTTTTCATGCGATACTATGCTCGGACGAGTTTTTCCTAAGAATATTGTTAATTACCGAGTCAATCGGGACGTTGGTAATATCTGAAGGAAAGATGTAGACTCTGAGAACCTCTTAGAACCTTGTTCGGCAGGTGATAACTTTTATATAATACCTTGTGGGTAGTACCTTCGACCTCATTCTCATGACGTTGAACCTATGAACTCAATGTTTGTGATCTTGTGTGTGATTGTTGCATCATGCATATATGCACCCATGAGCATCTTTTAAAGACATTTTGTTTCAAGGTACTTAAAAGTTGACTCTTTGTGAATATCTCATGTACTTTTTGACTATCGATTCTGAAAAAAGAAAGATCGAGAAATACAGTTTCAAAGATCCCAAGATAGATATGTTGATGAGTTTGATTCCCGAGATCGAGAGTCCTACAGATTTTCGGAGGAATTATGGGTCCATCATTTCTCTTATGAAGCTCAGGATGAAGGAGGGTATATTCTCGACTTTTGTCCAATTCTATGATTCGATGTATAGATGCTTTACTTTCCCTGTTTATCCGTTGATGCCTACATTAGAGGAGTATTATTATCTGTTAGGTTTACCTATTACCGATCATGTTCCTTTTACTGGTTTGGAGGGTGAGCCAAAATCTCATGAGATTGCTGCTTGATCCATCTGGAAAAGTATGAGGTTGAAGCCCACATGACTACCAAAGGAGGTATTAGAGGATTACCAGCACAGTTCTTATTGTAGAAAGCTTGCTACTTCGCTAGGATGAAGAGTATGGTTGCTTTTGAGGCCATCTTTGCTCTACTTTCTTATGGATTGTTCTTATTCCCCAATTTCGACAAATTTGTGGATATCAATTCCATCAGGATTTTTATGATTGGGAACCCAGTCCCTAAATTATTGGGTGATGCTTTTTACTCCATTCATCTCCGAGATTCTTATCATGGAGGGATGATCATTTGCTGCATGCTTTTGTTCTATCAGTGGTTTATTTCTCACTTACCTAAATCTGATGCTTTTTGGGATGTTAGAAAGGAACCTCGTTGGGCTCCAAAGATTATGTCCCTCACTCATTCAGATATTGTTTGGTATCATCAGGCATACTATGATGTAGATATTATTGATAGTTGTGGTAGTTTCCCCAATGAACCTCTTCTTGGTACAAACAGAGGAATTAATTACAATCATGTTCTTGCATGACGACAGCTTGGATATCTGGTGAGGGATAAGTCAAATAGTATTCATTTGAGTGGTTTCTTCCTTAAAGAGGGAGAGGTTCATAAGGAAGCTAAAGAGGAGATTGCAAAGGATTGGCATCATATTCATAATAAGAGTATAAAGGATTTGGGACCTAGAGGGGTTGTTTCTTTGGAGCCTTATATTCAATGGGTACAAGCAAGAGCCATCCAGTTGAAAATGTCGTATTCCCGTGAAGAACCCATGCCTGGCATGTTTGTAAAAACCACTCCTTCCCTATTAAATGATGTGGAAGAACTTCAGCTCGCATTAGTCAGGATGCAGGAAGAAAAGGATGCTTGGAAGAATAAGTGCCAGACTTTAGAGTTATCCTACCGAGCAGACCTGAAGGAGAAAGACAACTTGATCGAGATTCTGAAAAGTCGTTCTGTAGAGACGATTGAGAGGCTAGAGGATTTATTTTCCTCTAAGCCTCAATCAGGACCTAGTTTTTCACTTCCTAACTCTGGTGATTGGAAAGAGGTCTCCACCAGGTATGCGGAAGAAAACTAAAGAGAATTGTGAGCTACGCGAGAAAGTTTCTGCTCTGAAGGCCGGTATGGCCAATCTCACTGCTCTAATGGAATCTTTGGTGGCTGCTCAGAATCAGCCACCAATTGCTCAGCCTCAACAAACAATGGTTACTATCGAAGCTCTGATTTTTCCTATTTCTGCTACTCCATCTGTTGTTCTTCAGAATCGTATACCTTCAGGATACCCTTGGGGAATGCCATAAAACTTTATACCAGAAGGTTGTAATCAAGATGCTCAAGTTGCTCCACTTGTTCAGACATCTCCTGCACCTCCAATGGTGCATGTTATCCCTACTGCTAGAAATGAGATTCACTATATTACACCTTCCTTGGTGAATGTGGTACCATTTGCTAATGATGAAGTGTGTGATACGGTGGCAGAACCGACTGTTTAATACTAGTTTGTGTTTTACGTTTTTTGTTCGCAAAATGTCGCGGTAAGCAAGAGTTTCCACCGACTTTTATTTCATCCAACCGGAAAGGAAAAAAGTACAAAAAAATTCCTTTTTCGAGACGTTTCTGAGCACGGGGGATAGATTATAGAAAGGGAAGGTATTAGCACCCCTTCTATCCATGGTTTTCCATGGGCTCTTAGGTACTTGCTCATTTTTAAATTTCTTGTGTTTGTGTGCTTTGTTTTGAAAATGTTTTACTTCATGATAACCCTTGTATCAGTCCTCAAAGGTGTGACGAAGTTGTTTTGAAAATTGTTTTGAAAAGTGTAAGTGTGAAAAGTTTTGATTTAAGCAAGTACCTACTAGCATCTATCTACTCGAAAAAAGATCGTTTCTATTCTTGTTTCCTTTAGACAGTGTTATCCTTCTATTGAGAAATAGGTAGTACCGTCGTTGGAATTTGTAAGGTTCAATTCGAAAGGGACGTACGATCACTAAAGCAATATTAGGACACCTTAGTAATAACCCTAGAGCCTTAAGATCTTTCGAGGCAACATTCGAACGGGACAATTTGATCATTTTAGACTGGAGGGCAACCACTAAGACACCCTATGCTTAATGATCATTTACCGAAGGCAACCGAAGTTAGAGTATACCCTAAGAGTGATAGGTGTGAGTGATTTGTTTCAGTTATTTATCTTTACACATTAGGGTTTTCTAACCGTATTAATTTGTCATGCATTCTTGCCATACAATCCTATTAGATACATCTAAACAGTTAAATTTTTATGGGAATTAAAAATGCGAGAAATTAAACCTAGCTATTACAAGGCTTTGGGGAGGGGGATTAATTACATAGCAAAAAACACAGGGATTTAACAGTAAATAAAAACCCTAAATTGACTATTACAAACCATGAACAATTACAAAATATTGGCCAAAATAATTTACAAGCGCGTGGCAAATTAAATGTGAGGTAATTAGGGTTTTGACCCTTTTGACTAATCCTATTTGCGATTGATTAAAAAAAGATGTTTTCATCGTATTTTGTTATTTGAAAAAAATAATGAAATAATTGAATTAAGAAGAAAATCCTAAGTTCTAATTAATTTTAAATTAAGAAAAATAAATTAATTCATTCTAAAAACCTATTTTTGTATTTTATTTATTTGAGAAAAAATAAAAGAATTAAATCAAGAATTTAACCTAATTTCTATTTGATTTTATTTATAAAAACAAGTTAAAATTGCCCTAAGTTAAATTAAATTAAATTAAATTAACAAAATTAAATTTGATAAAAAAATCTAATTCTAATTTTTATGATTTCTTGATTTTATGATTTTTATGAAAAATAGTAATTAATTTTATGAATTAAAATAATTAAAGAAAAATATTAAAAGAATTAAATAAAATAAAAAGAAATAAGAAAAAGAATAAATGGGCCTGATAGCATTGCTGGAGAGGGGGGTGTCAATCTGATTTTTGGGCCCAAATAATCCAAGCCTGTATTGACTATGTTGGTTCCCATGCAACATTGACTTTGAGGTGTATGGTGGGCCTTCAATGCTGGCATGTTGGATCTTGGCTGGAGATGAGTCTGATGGCCAGATCATTGAGTTGCATGGTGGACATATGGGACAACAGTGCACCTGATCACATGATGAAAAATAACATGAAATAAATGTTGGGACCTGGGGATCGAACCCAGGTCCTTATGCTCGCTTCCAGTACCTGCTTGCCAGCTGTGTTGTGTTGTTTATTTGTTCATATAATAGAATCCAAATAATATAAGTAAATCAAACATTATTTTCAGAAAATGCGTGAAAATTGAAACCAACGAACCAATGATCGCCACACATCATCTTCTTCCTCAAACTGTCGTTTTAGGCAACAGGACTTTTACCTATGGACATCTTGCTGTAACTACAAACCTATGACATTTAAAAATCATATACAAGCAATATAAATGAAAGGTAAGGGTACCAATAACTCCGTCTCATCCTCACGAGCATCATGGTACCAGAATTCATGCCTTATTTTGCATATACTGAAAACCCCTAAAACGAGCAAAGGAACCCTAATAATGGCATATCGTGATTCATGCACTGCAAATGCACTTAAGTGGTACCAATAGCTTGCAAACACAATGATGAACAAGAATATATAAATCAAAAGTGCCAATGATGTGTAAATTGCAATAATCAAAATTGAAAAATATACCACACCGTGTGAGTTGTGGAATGAGTTTCTGAGTGCTTCAGGCCCTGGGAATGATTGGAATAGCTTCCTGGGATGTCTAGGAAGGGATTGGTGATCTTTAAATGCTCTGAAATGCCTTGTAGATTGAAAATTGATTCCCACTTTTTCTTGAATTTTTCAATTTTCTTCCTGGCTATGCACGACCTCTAACCTTTCTTTTGATCTGACAAGCTTTATTACATATCCCTCAATGAATTAGGGTTGCAAAACAGATTGAATCTTGAAGCTTTGATGAGATTTGATTTGATTCTTTAGCCATATGATATATTTTTATTTTCATGCCAATCATGCTCTTTTTGTACCAATTGCCATTGATTCAAATTGATCTTGCAAGCTCAGCATATCTTGGTTGCTAACCTTTCAAAAAAACAAATCCAATCATATCTTTGATAATTTTCATCATTTATTTGATTTAATTCACTTTTTAATTAATGAAAAATCAAAATAAATTGAAAAATGAAGAAAATAATTTGTGGATAAGTATTTGAGTCGTGGACCACATTATAATTGAGGTGCAAGCATAAAAAGTTGGGCCCATTTAGCAAAAAAATGCAAATTTGAGCACATTTTACTTTTGGCAATTTTGAAAAAATGGTCAACTTGGCCAATTCATAACTCTCTCAATTTTGACCTTAGAGAGGTGTTCTTGGACTTTTTATAAAGCTTAGGATGTCCTCTAAGCACCCCTTTTTGTATCATCTCAATTGAGTCATTCATGTTCATGTATGAAGCTTTGACCCAAAAGGTGTTTTTGTTGACTTTTCAAAAGAACCGATAATGTCAAAATTCTTATCTTTTTGTGAGTGCATATTCTGAACTTGGGAGCTGAAGATGAATTGCAGGTAATTGCATCCTCTTCAAAATGGGATTTGGATGGGTCATTTCTGATAAATCATGAGAAAGTTATGCTTGGTCAATGTTGAGTTGACTTTTCCTACAAAACCCTAATTTAGCAACTTTTGGGTTTTGATGAATTGTGAGAAATCCTTGGGGAATCATGATCAACCCTTGATCCAATGATGAATAATACTTCAAAATGAGGATGTTGACCAAAAATCTTGAAGTTTGACTGTATGTGGACCACAGTTGACTTTTGACCTAGTATAGTTGATTTTCAGGCATTTGAGCAATTGATTGAGCAAACCTCTTCTGCAAGGCTTGAAACTTGACATGGATGATCTTGAGAACATATTAGGACAATGGTGAGAATTTTAGTCCTTTGTGGTTCACACATCCTGATGAATATAGAAACCCTAATTTGAGATAGACTGCCTTAAGAGAGAGTTTATCTGGTCAACTCTTGGACTTCCTTGAGCCATTTGGAGACCTCATTTGACATTTGTTGAGAAATATGGGAGGAAAAATTTTGGGGTACAATAGCTGCCCTTGTTCAATCTTCTTAAACCTGAAGATGTAGATTGGCTTGTCTGTCTTTCGTGATCTGAAGGTGGAAGATGATTGAACACTATTGTGCCCAGAAATTTGCACTCGCATGAAGTGATACCTGATTTGTGATATCGGGAATGGGCTTATAGATGCCATTTGGTAGTTGCTATAGAATTTTCAAAGATGGGCTTAAAGATGCCATCCGAAGAGGTGTCGATCGCATAAGAGATTCCTTTGCGAGAACTTGTATACCTGTTGTTGAGGAGGACTTCGTTGGGGAATGCTGGTCTCTCTATTGATAGAAATAGAGTTTTAGGAGCTTCAGTTGTCCGTTACTCTACTGGGGAATAATTCTGGTTTGGGAAGCGAAAATGAACTGCATATTTGATCGGGGTATGTGCTGCACCGCGACTTTCTGGGGAAATATGAAATCAATTGTGTTTGGTCGGGTCCCGGTCTTACAGTGTTGTGGACTCCTTCCTGGGGATACTAGAGGCAGAACCCGGATAGTAAGATTATAAGAAGGAACCTGGATAGTAGGTCACATTGATATGAAAGCCTGGATGGTAGGGCTGTGAGAAGGAACCTGGATGGTAAGGTTACTTCGATATGAAAGCCTGGATATTAGGGTTGTGAGAAGGAACCTGGATAGTAGGGTTACTTCGATATGAAAGCCCGGATGGTAGGGCTATGAGAAGGAACCTGGATGGTAGGGTTACTTCGATATGAAAGCCTGGATAGTAGGGTTGTGAGAAGGAACCTGGATAGTAGGATTACTTCGATATGAAAGCCTGGATAGTATGGCTGTAAGAAGGAACCTGGATAGTAGGGTTACTTCGATATGGAACCCTGGATAGTAGGGTTGTGAGAAGGAACCTAGATAGTAGGGTTACTTAGATATGAAAGCCTGGATAGTAAGGCTGTAAGTAGGAACCCGCATGATGGGTTACTTCGATATGAAAGCCTGGATAGTAAGGTTGTGAGAAGGAACCTGGATAGTAGGGTTACTTCGATATGAAAGCCTTGATAGTAGGGTTATGAGAAGGACCCTGGATAGTAGGGTTACTTCGATATGAAGGCCTGGATAGTAGGGCTATGAGAAAAACCTAGATAGTAGGGTTACTTCGATATGAAATCCTGGATAGTAGGGTTGTGAGAAGGAACCTGGATAGTAGGATTACTTCGATATGAAAGCCTGGATAGTAGGGCTGTAAGAAGGAACTTGGATAGTAGGGTTACTTCGATATGAAAGACTGCATAGTAGGGTTGTGAGAAGGAACCTGGATAGTAGGGTTACTTCGATATGAAATCCTGGATAGTAGGGTAATGAGAAGGAACCTGGATAGTAGGATTACTTCGATATGAAAGCCTAGGTAGTAGGGCTGTGAGAAGGAACCTGGATAGTAGGGTTACTTCGATATGAAAGCCTGGATAGTAGGGTCGTGAGAAAGAACCTGGATAAGGTTGCATTTGTCGCCGATGATTACTATGTTTAGCTTCGAGTGTTGATCATGTACCTGCTGGATATTGTTAATAATAATTGTCTTTCCTGAAAGAAATACATGGTTAGTTATGTGCGATGCATGAGATGCATTGTATGATGACGTTCTCAAAATAACTAAGACCATGCTATATGTAATGCATGCACATGTCATGATGTATGAACATGAAATGCTGGCATAATAATTTGAGTCCGGGAAAGTAAATCCCTGATTGTTGTTTGGAGAGTATGAGAAATGGTGAACAAAGATGACTAGATGGGGATTCACATCCATTCGGCTGGTGAATATTCTGCCGGAAGAGACCCTGTATGAGGATAAATCTATCGGAGAGGAGACACTCTACTAATTTGGAGAAATAAACTCAGTTGGGGATGAATTTCCGTTGCTGGTGATAATGAATTCTGTTGGAGATTGAATTTCTGCTTGTGAGAGAAATAAACTCTGCTCGGGGAAAAATTTACTGACTCAATCGCGATTGTGAACCTTAGCTGGGGAGAGTCATGTCCTGTTCGGGAAAGCTACATCTCCGTGTTTGGATACATTTTACTCTGTGGGGAGTGTATGTACCACCACTCATGTTCTCAAGCTGCCTCTGTCTCGATACCTGATGGGCAGAGTAACTGTAAGGTTTGGGCACTTCTTGTTTTCCCTGTTCCTGGAATTACGAATAATCGTCCTTTGTTTATTATGTAAATATTTATGAACAACCATTATTTTCAAATGCATATATCAAAAATGAATCATTTGACGTTCTTGTAAAACAAAACAGAAAAAGGAAAGCAAATTGAAATTTCTTGTGAAAATGAATTGTACTGATTTTTGAAGTTGGCCTGTAATAGGCGTTTTGTACAAAGAGGTTGACGTCCTAGTAAGAGAACGCTGCCGAAAAGATAGAAATTACAATTTGTGTTAAAGAAAGAAAAACAGCTATGTGGAACAATCCCATCGGGTTCCAACTCTGCTATTGCCTTTATATCTTCAAGCGTCTCATCACTTTGTTGCTTGGTCAAAGGTGGATCAGATTGATTGGCGCCGTCTGAGCTTGATAGTGGATACCGAAGTCAAGTCGCAAGATGATCCAATGAGACATAGTGTTACGCTTTGATCCCTAATTTTTGCCTGGACCGCCCTTTCGGGTTTTCAGTCCACCGGGATACCCTTTTTTGCCCAAGTCTCCTTTTCAGGTTTTTGACTTGCCGGGTGTACCGTTTTTTTCATTTTCATCCCTTACTTTTGCCCGAACCCTTTTGGTTCGCTGGGAAGCCCTTATTTTTTCCTAGGCCAGTCAACCTAGCGGGTCTTTGATTATACGTATTATCTTTTCACTATGTCTGCATTGACGGGTTGAGGAAGGTCGTCACCATCCATGGTGGTTAGAATCATAGCTCCGCCCGAGAAAATGTTCTTAACCACAAATGTCCCTTCGTATGTGGGGGTCTATTTACCCCTGGGATCACCTTGCGGTAGTATGATGCGTTTGATAATTAGATCCCCGACTTTATATTCTTGACGTCTGACTTTCTTGTTAAAAGCCTTGATCATTCGCTTTTGATACGTCTGACCATGACAAATAGCAGTAAGTCTCTTTTCATCGATTAGATTCAGCTGATCAAGTCATGTTTGGATCCAGTCGTCTTTGTTCAAACCCGCATCCTTCATAAGCTTGAGAGAGGGTATCTGGATTTCGATGGGTAGGACTGCCTCCATGCCATATACCAGAGAGTAGGGCGTTGTCCCTGTCGACGTCTGTGCTGAGGTACGGTACCCATGAACAGCAAATGGTAACATCTCGTTCCAGTCTTTGTATGTCACCGTCATGTTCTGTATAATCTTTTTGATGTTCTTGTTATCTACTTCAACAGTGCCATTCATCTTCGGTCGGTAGGGAGAAGAGTTATGTTGTTGTATCTTGAACTGTTTACAGAGCTCGGTGATCATTGTGTTATTGATATTTGTACCATTGTCAGTAATAATTCCCTCTGGGACACCATATCGAAAGATCAAATTATATCGGATGAACTGCGCCACGATGTTCTTGGTTACAGTAGAAAAGGAAGCTGCCTTAACCCACTTCATGAAGTAATCAATTGCTACCAGAATGAAGCGATGCCCGTTAGACGCAGTAGGTCTGATCTCGCCGATAATGTCGATGCCCCACATTGCAAAGGGCCAAGGAGCTGTCAAAAAATTCAGAGGGACTGGAGGCAGATGCACCTTATCAGCATAGACTTGGCACTTATGACAGGTTCAAGAGTGCTGATAATAATCGGCTTCCATAGTGGACCAGTAATATCCTGCCCGTAGGATCTTCTTAGCTATGGTGTGTCCACTAGAATGGGTTCCGAAAGTACCTTCATGTAACTCTTCCATGATCCTTTCTGCCTCGCTCTTGTCTACACACCGCAGTAAGGTTGAATCATGGTTACGATTAGAGGATACCATTACTGATGAAGAACTTCGCAGCAAACCTTCTCAGAAACTTCTTATCATTAATAGATGCCCCCTCGGGGTATTCTTGAGCCTCGAGATACCTCTTTACCTCGTGAAACCAAGGTTTATCTTCCACCTCTTCAGTCTCAATGTCACAGCAATGCGTGGGTCTGTCCAACCTCTCAATGATAATCTGGGGAGCTTCATTGTCCCACCTGACTTTGAACATAGAGCACATGGTAGCTAGCGCGTCTGCCAACTGGTTCTCTTCTCATGGGAAATGTTCAAAATTTATCTCCTCAAAGTGTGGGAGAAGTGTCAGTACATATTCTTTGTAAGGAATGAGATTCGGGTGCTTCGTATCCCACTCGCCTTTGATCTGACTTATTACCATAGTGGAATCTCTGAATACACTCAAGAACTTAATCCTCAGGTCAATAGCAGCTCGAAGACCCATGATACATGCTTCATACTCTGCCATATTGTTGGTGCAGTTAAAACATAATCGAGCGGTGAACGCGGTATGACAGCCCTCAGGAGATATAATTATAGCTCCAATGCTATTACCCAACGCATTCAAGGCTCCATCAAAATACATAGACCAACGGGATCCCTCCTCGGGTCCTTCACTCGGTCCAGGTTCTTCACAGTCGGTTACCAACATGATATTCTCATCTGGGAACTCGAAATTCATGGACTGGTAGTCATCCACGGCCTGATGCGCCAAATGATCCGCCAATACAGTCCCCTTGATTGCTTTTTGGGTTGTGTATTGGATGTCGTACTCGGTTAAGATCATCTGCCATCTTGCTATCCTTCCGGAGAGAGCGGGCTTCTCGAAAATATACTTAATCGGATCCATTTTTGATATCAACAAGGTAGTGTGAGTCATCATATATTGTCTCAGTCGGCGAGCATCCCATGCCAAAGCGCAACAAGTTTTCTCGAGCAATGAGTATCGGGTCTCACAGTCGGTAAACGTTTTTCTAAGGTAATAAATGGCGTGCTCTTTTCAACCAGACTAGTCATGCTTCCCCAGCACACACCCCATTGAATTGTCTAGCACTGTCAAGTATAAAATCAAAGGTCTTCCTTCAATTGGAGGCATCAAAATTGGCGGTTCTTGAAGGTATTCCTTGATTCTTTCGAAAGCGGTATGGCATTCAGCGTTCCATTTTACCACTTGATCTTTCTTCAGTAGCTTGAAGATTGACTCACAAGTAGCAGTCAGATGTGAAATGAACCAGGAGATGTAATTCAGATGTCCCAAGAAACCTCGAACTTCCTTTTCTGTGCGAGGAGACGACATCTCTTGTATGGCTTTTACCTTTGCAGGATGCACCTGAATACCTTTGTCACTTACAACGAAACCCAAAAGCTTTCCAGACCTTACCCCGAAGGTACACTTGTTCGGGTTCAATCTCAGCTTGTACGTCTTCAACCTGTCAAACAGTTTCTGGAGATGATCAAGGTGCTCTTCCTCAGTCTGGGACCTAGCTATCATGTCATCAACATACACCTCGATCACGTGGTGAATGATATCATGGAACAAAGCGACCATGGAGCGCTGATAAGTTGCCCCAGCATTCTTCCGCCCCAAAGGCATTACCTTGTAACAGAAGGTGCCCCACTGCATAACGAAGGTTGTCTTCTCCATGTCCTCAGGAGCCATCTTGATCTGGTTGTAGCCAGAAAAACCATCCATGAAGGAAAAGATCTTGTGCTGCATGGTGTTGTCGACTAGAACTTCAATGTGAGGAAGTGGGAAGTCATCCTTGGGGCTTGCCCTGTTCAGATCTCTGTAGTCCACATACATCCGTACATTACCATCCTTCTTAGGTACCAGAACGATGTTGGCATCCCACTGCGGATAAGAAGTGACAGCTAAGAATGTTGCATCGAACTGTTTCATGACCTCTGCTTTGATTTTCTCTGACATTTCAGGGCACATACGGCGGACCTTCTGCTTTACCGGAGGGCAGTCTTCTTTAGTCGGCAGGCGATGTACCACAATATCAGTGTCCAAACCAGGCATGTCTTCATAGGACCAGGAGAAGATCTCAACATAGTCGTGTAGCATCCGTATTAACCATTGTTTGACACTAGGCTCCAGATTCGCACCTATTTTGACCTCTTTTCCTGTCTTCCTCTGTACCCAAATTCACTGACTCAACTGGCTCTTCATGAGGCTGTATGGCCCTTTCTTCCTGTTGTAGTAGTCTAGCAAGTTCTCCGGACACCTCACAATCATCCTCACCTTCGTCCTCGGCTTGGTTGATCGGATTATCAAAGTCATAACTGGCAGTAGCAGAGCTGTTATCAATAGGATCCAGAGTGGATATAGATCTACAGTATGATACGTGAGTGTGTGTAAGAGCATAGCTGTTTTGATAAAGTGAGAGACAAAAAGAAAAACAAGGAGCGCAAAATTTATATGCAAGAAACGTCCAATACTTTATTAATGATATATGAAATGACAAATAATAAGCCCTCACAAGCAAAGCCAAGGTGCCTCGGGCAAGGCACCGGGCGGTAAGGTTTCAAATTGTTTATTACAAATCTTAAAACAAAAGTCAATTACTGCGGAATAAAAGAAACAGGTATGAAGTCCCTAGCCATCCAGTTATTCGGTCCACCATTGGTTGTTGGGTAGATCCAGATGTCGACGTCTGAATCCTCTTCACTTTCCTCAATTTCATTAACTCCCCGATTGCTGATGTGTAGAAGAGGTCTTCCAATCCATGCACGCCTAACAGCCCTTTGAGCCCCTGTAGTAAAGCCCAAACCAAATTTGTCAGTTTTGTGAGTGAAATTAGGGAGCCGACCCCAATTGGTACACCCACCTTCTTCAACTACAGCCCTGGCGTCCTTAAGAGAAGCCATCTTCAGTGGAGGTTTATTGGTAGTAACTTCAGTTGATGCCAAAGTCTGAGGGACCACTTCGAAGTTATGACAAGGAGTTTCTATGAAATCCCCGTCCATCTCTACATAGCGGAAGGAATTGAGATGACTCACCATATACTCTTCTTCACCTCGCACTATGACAATCTTCCCCTTCACCTGATACTTCAGCATTTGATGGAGCGTGGAAGTAACTGCCCTAACCCTATGGATCAAAGGACGACCCAGCAAGCAAGAATATAATGTCCTGATATCCATTACATAGAAGGTAGACCCAAAGGTCTGAGAACCCACTTTGACAGGGATGTCCACCTGCCCGTGCACCATCCTCTTTGATCTATCAAAAGCCCTTACCACAATGTTACTAGGCTTTAATGTCAAACCCTCACATCCAAACGATCCAACGCTTTCTTTGGCAGAACATTCAATAAAGACCTGGTATCTACTAGCACATGAGCCATAGTGGTGCCCCTGCACTCAATCAAGACATGCAGAGCATCATTATCATTCCATCCTTTCGGTGTCAGATTTGCATCTGAATAACCCAGCCCATTGTCAGCAGTCAGGCTGGCCACACAATCTTTGAACTGATCTGCTAAAGTTTCCTGCGGCATGTGCGGCGTCTTGAGAAATGCAATCAAAGCCTTCGCATGGGCTTCAGAACATAACAGCCGAGAAAACATGGAGATCTTTGACGGGGTTTACCCCAACTGTTCGACCACATTGTAGTTGCTTTTCTTGATAATTCTCAGTATTTCCTCTATTTCTTGATTAGAGGCTTCCACAACAATTTTTCTAGGCGCCTCCATCCGGGCAGGCTCACCTATAATTTCTTTGCCCCGAGTTCCAGATGGCTCGGCAACAGGGGTGATAACTTGAGTAAGAACTGGAACAGTAGTTGACGTACTAGCGGGAACAGCAAATGGAATGACAACAGGTTTGTTGACAGTCGGAGGGGAAATCTCAGGAGAGAAGATCCTTCTTCTTCTAGTAACCTTACTAGCCTCGACAATATTACTGACATCAGTATCAGCTTCTTCATTCTTCAAATCTTGCTTAATGCCATGATAATACACATCAACACCATAATGCCATGGGACAACCTTGTCTGAGGTGTACGGGATGGGACCAGGAACAATGATTATTAGTGGAGCAATTCTTTGAACAGGTGTAATCCTAACAGGTCTTCTCGAGGAAACCTTGGAAGGATTGGCGGAAATGGTTATAATGGCAACGTCTTCATTTGGAACAATAGGAATCATAGTCTTTTCAAACAAAATTTCTTTGTTATCCATCAGGCGCTGGACACCTGACTTCAACAAACGGCAACCAGAAGGTAGAACTAAACATATGTGGCAACCTTCACCACAACCTGGAAATAAACCGGCCAATAGCAAATTCCTCTTAACAGTCATAAGAGGAGTAGAAATTTCTTCAACAGATGTCACAAACAAATCAGTGTCAACAACATTAACTCCACAACCATGTTTGGGCATGGGACCAGTTATAACATTCGGCTTTTCTGGAGCATCGAACTATATCTCCTTAGCTTCAAGCAAGTCATGTAATTTGTTTCTCGGAGCCCAACAATCATTTGTATTGTGGCCAGGACTCTCAGAATGGTAGGCGCACTGCGTGTTGGGATTGTATCTGGGAGAGGTAGTGTTTGGATTCTTGGGAGCCTCTCCCAAGGTCGCCAAGTTGGATCTCAGCAGGTGAGGTAACACTTCAGCCAATGTCATGCTAATGTGGGTAAACTGTCGTTGTAGTCTTTCCATACTTTGTTGATTGTTGCATTGTGGAGCAACTGCGGGTCTTGGTATCACTACAGCATTTACCGTCTGACGATGTTCAGATCTTCTTTGGCCCCTCGGCTATAAACTACACTGGCTTCCTTCTTACCAATAAAAGGTTTCTTTATTGAACTCGAAGAGGCATCCTTTTGTATTTTGCCACTTAGAATTCCAGCTTCTACTCTTTCTCCAGTTAAAATTAACTCGGTGAAACTAGATAACGAGCTGCCAATTAAGTGATTGAAAATGGACCAAAGAGCGTCCCCAGAAACATATCAACCAACTCCCTATTAGACAAAGGGGGTTGAACTCTTCCAGCCAAATCCCTCCATTTTTGGGAATAATCTTTAAAACCTTCGCTTGCACCCATGGACATACTCTGGAGCTGTGTACGAGTGGGAGCAAGGTCGGCATTGTACTGATACTGCTTGTAAAAAGCAGCAACAAGATCCTCCCAGTTTTGGACACTGGCTCCCTCCAACTGGTAGAACCATTCAAGTTGAGTCCCTAACAAACTATCTTGAAAGAAGTGCACCCACAAGTTTCTGTCAGCAGTGTGGGGTTAAATTTTCCTGACATAAGAGCGGAGATGGAGTTTTGGCCAAGACACCCCATCATACTTGGCAAAAACTGAAGCTTTGACTTCTGAGGGATGACCACTCCCGATGTCAGTCCCAGTTCTCTGAAATCCAAACCATGTATCTTCTGAACTTCCATAACACTCAGACGGTCTTCTAGCTGCTTGTATCTATCCTCAGCAGGAGGATATTGCTCATCATCAAAATCAGTATCATTATCAGAGACTGCAGGACTAGGGTCCTTTTCCCCTTCTTGGTTCTCCCCTTCCTTGGATGAATAGGTAAGATCAATTTGATGCTTCAACCTTTCTCCAAACCTTCTGCCCATATTCAGAATTCCAATCTTCTTCTTCTTCTCTTTCAGAATGAGGGTCTTCAGATCCTCTTGTCCCTTTGCCAGACTGATGAACATCTACTGGAACTGGGCGTTCTGTGCCTGAAGATCTTTGATGACTTGATCGGAAGACATTTCTGTTGAAATAAATAGCGAAGAAGATGAGAAACCTGTATTGGTACCTGTAATGATGTGTATGATAATGGGATGCGCATGTAATGATTTCAAAGACTTTGGGAGATTTAAATTTGCAAACCAAAATAAACAAAACTTTATTAGCTTAAATTTGAAAGGTTCAAAATGCCTTTAATGCGTTACAAAGAAGTAAATAAAACAAATCTAAAACTAGAAAAGCAAAATCAAAAGTCTCATGGACGCATTCTCTTTGTGTTGATGTAATCATTGAGCACTCTTTCTTCCTCTAGCTGCCTGGTGAGTGTGATGCGGTGGGAGAGATGACTTGAGGTTTTGCGTTTGTGTTCACAAATGTTTCGGTTTAGCAAGAGTCGCCACCGACTTTTATTTTATCCAAAAGCAAAGGTAAAAAAGCACAGGAAAGACCTTTGAGATGTTTTCTTGAGTTCAGGGGGTAGATTATGAAAAGGGAAGGTGCTAGCACCCTTTTAATCCATGGTTTTCCATGGGCTCTTAGTTACTTGTTTAGATCACTTGCTTTACTTTTCCAATTGTTTGAAATAGTTCTTTGTGTGGTTTTGAAAGTATTTTGAAAAGAGGCCATCGTTTTGACAATCTTTGTAATGATTCTCGTTCGTAAGAATGTATACAAAGATGCTTGTCTTTTGAAAAATGTTTCAATGTTTTGAAAGTTGTTTGGAAATTATTTTGAAATGTGTGTGTGTTTGTTTGAAAATAGCAAGGATAGTTTGCAAATTGATCAAGTAACTAGAAGCTTATCTACCTACTCAAAAGTCTTTCCTACACATTTTTATTCGTTTGACATTGTGGTTTTACCATTGCATTAGTAAACAACCCTATCTTTGGATGTTAAACGGGACGGGCGTGGGTCATCGTATGACCATGATAGCAATGGTGCCAAGTATCTTAGCAATTTTTAAGGACTAAGATCATTTGTTTTTAGGAAACCTTGTCTAGCGTCATCGAGGGACTATGATCTTTTTGTTTTGATTGATATTGTTTTGCCAAGATACCTAGCATGCATACCATGGCCATTTTAAAGCAACAAAGTGGATGAAACCCTAGGGGTGCTTGTGTGCAAGGTGTTGTCATTTTCATGCATTTTTGGTCTTGTATTAAGTCATGCTATTTGTTTGATTTTTGGTCTTTGCATACAAAAACCTAATTTACTATCATGGTATATGAAAGCAATAAAATGCGTAAAATAAATCTAGACTATTACAACAATATTATGGAAAGGGGGATACAAATTTGAATAGGGGATATTTGCACAAAATAAAACCATAATTTACTATTACAACCCAATTGGATTTATTGTACAAACAAATAAATAAACAAATATTTAAATATGCAATTAAATGTAAATATGAAAAAATGTTTTTGTATTAATTTTATGTATGTGGAAATAAGTTTATTTATGTCTTAAAAATAAGAAAATAAAATGATTGTTTTTGAAAGGGTGAAAACCCTATTTTTTGTTTAATAGAAAATATATTCTAATATTATTCCTTTTATTCATTTTTTGTTCAAAATAATAATAATATATACAAAAATGTTTAAAAAATTAATATTGTATGAAAATATTATTTTTAAGTGTATAAATAATAAAAATAAAAATGTATGATATTTTTATATTATTTTCAAGTTTTATTTAAGAAAATAAAGTATAAAATCCTAACAAACTATTTATTATGCAAAAAATAAAATAAGAAAATATGATAAAATGCAAAAAATAAAGAAAATATTTTTTGTGATTTTAAATGTTTAGAAAAAAATAAATAAAGTCAGAAATATAAAATATGCAAGAAAATATAAAAAAAATATAAGAAAATACAAAAGGGGGTGCAGAAGCAAAAAGGGTGTGTGAATAGAAACAGGCCCAAGCCAGCTTCATCCATGTCCTTCAACCAAATGACCAAACGCGCGCGCTCTGCAATCCAATGTTTTTCTTGCTATTCTTTGCATAAAATCAAAAACTTATAACATGAAAAATGTAGCTCATGATCACACGATTCCAATGATATAAAGAGCATGACCTAACTCTCAAAGATCAGAGAGAATTTTAATGGCCCTAATTTCTGACCTAAAATTTTCAGCATGTTCAACATCCAAATACTCTTAGCTCAGTTAATATAAATGGAATCTAAGCATATGTACAGCTCAAGCATGTTAAAGACTACATTTTTGCTTCACAAACCTAAGCTTAAAGATGCCTGAATAGAGATATAGAAAATTGACAAATACCTTGTTCAGTTGAATTTGGATATGGCAATGTGGGAACTTTGAGTGATGCCTGAAGGTCGTGTGAGCTTGCTTGAAGTTCCCTCAAGCTTCTCCAATGCTCATCTGGTCTTGTAGATGGCTAGAACTCCTTGCCCGAGTCAACCTGCAAACCTTCAAAATGAAAATGGTGAAGTGTGAAAATGAGCTCACAGTTGCAAGACAGGGGCCTGGGTAGCTTGGATGGGATGTATGTAATGTGTTTGAAGTGATTCAAAACAAAACGCACGAGCCAATATTGCTTTGGAAGTGGTTCTGCAGAAGATGCCCTATTTGGGCAGAAAAATGGGATTTTTGTGTTTGAGGGTGTTTGAGAAGTTAGGCAATCGTGTTTTAGGCTTGTTACAATATGCTGAAGTTGTTTGAAATGAGACTAAGACTTGCCTTTATCAGATACACAAGCTTGCTTGACTTTTGCAAGTTTGCTTGTTTTTGAAGAAAAGGTGAAGTGACAAAGCCAAAGGCCTGTACAGGCTAGCTCAAGGTCTGCATAGGGTTGGTGAACTTTTTCTGATGTTTATGGATCTTGTTTGCAACAAGAGATCAGGTCCATGGCTCAAGAATCACAAAATTGCAAAAAGCATGCTTTATGAAAATGATATTATGCACTTTATGCCATAAATGGATTAATTCATTGTGCAATGCTTCAAAGCTCAGAATAAGACCATTATCCATTGTGTTTGCATTCAATTTTGGAGTGTAGAAGGGATTAGGACCTGTAATTCCAATTACAAGCATGTTTGAAACTGATTTGCAACTTGTAACATTGTGAAAATGCCTTGCACAAAAGTGATAAATTTCCATTTTCATTCCTTCGATTCTCCCTAACCATAAATGATCTTGGAGAGTTCTTGGATATTTTGGAAATCTTTTAACATGCTCCACAATCCATCTTTGAAATGAATTTTGAGATTCCTCTTGGAACTAGGTGAAAAGTTGCCATGAAGTTAGGTCAAAAATCTGCCTAAACTAGGGCAGAAGTTCACTAAGTTAAAAAGTTTATGGACACTTATTCACAAAATCATAACTTGAGATCTAAGCATATTTTGGGAAAACTTTGTGAATAAAAGTTGTAGATTTTGTGGAGGACTACAACCTTCATGTTGGAAGTTTTCTTTGAATCCAATTTTATCATGGTGAAAAAGTTGGGAAAAGTTGGGAAAAAATAAGAAATTTTCTTAACTTAGAAAATTTCTAATTTATGAAAATTTTCAAACTTAAACCCTAATTTCAAAATTTAAGTTTCTTGGTGAACAAGTTTCACATTTTGACACATATTGATGAAATATGACCCTTGGCACTTGATTTTGACCAAAAAGTCAAAGTTTGACTTTTCAGTGTATAGTTGATTTTTGATCAGTTGACTGGAAAATTCATCTGTTAATCCAATGCACTTGAGATCTTTTGAACCTTGTGATTAGGTCAAGATGATGCCATTGAGTCCTTGAAATCATGTTTGAACCCAATTGGTCATTGGCTAGGAAAAAAAATCAGATATTTGCCCTTCTACAGTCAAAACCCTAATTTTGACCATTTTGCCCTTTTGATGATCTGATCAAATTTCTTGAGTTGTGGTCCAAACTTGATCAAATGGTTCATATGAGTATATAATGTTGATGTGGATAAAAAATTATGAGGTTTGACTCTAAATTGGCCATGGTTGACTTTTCCCCAATATAGCTGATTTTTAGGTCAATTGTCCAACTGACTGGTCAAAAATTAGGTTCAAGGCTTGAAACTTGGTATGAGCAATCTTAGAGGTCCAACATGAAGTATGAAAGTCACATGAGGCATTGAAAGTCCAAATATCCATGTGCAAACTCAAACCCTAATTTCAAGTCATCAGTGTAAGGAGATGTCTTGAGCTGAGCAAACTCTAATTTGTCTGGAGTCCAAGAAGTCTTGTGAGGAGAATCTTGATAAAATGAGAGGGCAAATTTTGGGGTACAACAGCTGCCCCTGTTCAATCTTCTTGAACATGAAGAGTTAGATTGGCGAGTTTTGTCGTTCGTGACTCGAAGGTAAAAGATGATTGAACACTAGAGTGCCCGTAAATTTGCACTCGTCAAACTGTAGTTGAGGGAATGGGCTTAAAGATGCCATTTGGAGAGGTGACAGAATCTTGTCGGAGATGGGATTGAAGATGCCATCCAAGAATGTTTGTTGAACTGCAAGGTGTAATTCAAAATAATGAGTATCAGAATGGTGTATGTATTTAGAATGTATCTGAACTGTATCTGGAGATTTAAATCTGAATAAGTGACAGAATGGCTTGTGTATGAAGCGTATCTGGACTGTATCTTGAATAGGTGACAGAATGACTTCCGTGTCTGGAGTGTATCTGAGCTGGAGAAAAATAGAATGAGTGACAGAATGACTTCCGTGTCTGGAGCGTATCTGGACTAGGGTCTAAATAAGTAGTAGAATGACTTCCATGTCTGAAGTGTATCTGAGCTAAGGAACATCAGAATAAGTGACAGAATGGCAACTGTGCCTGGAGCGTGTCTGTATTGTATCTAAAGTTGAGGTCTGAATGAGTAGCAGAATGACTTCCATGTCTGAAGTGTATCCGTACGGTATCTTGACTTTGAATTCTGAATGAGTAATAGAATGAATTTCGTGTCTGGAGTGTATCTTTACTGTATCATGAATAAGAGATCTGAATGAGTAACAGAATGACTTTCGTGTCTGGAGTGTATCCGTACTGTATCCGAATAAGAGATCTGAATGAGTAACAGAATTACTTCTGCGTCTGGAGTGTATCCGTATTGTATCTGAATAAGAGATCTGAACAAGTAACATACTGACTTTCGCGTCTGGAGTGTATCCGTACTGTATCTAAAATCTTTGAACATTTAAATATAGTTGTTAATCTTATCCTGAAAAAGGTAAAATGTTAGCTGAAACACAAAGTTATGTTGCATGAAATGTATGATGCAGTAAAATGTGTTTTATCAATGTTTATGATATGTGAATGTAATGTATGCGCATGTAAGTTGATTAACCAAGGAAAACAAATCCTAGATAACTGGGGATAAGAAAATCCTTGACTACTGCCGGGGAAAATAAATCCTTGACTGTTGCTGGAGATTCAAAACCTTTGATTGTTGAGGATGCTGTTGGGGATTAAAAGTCCTTGACGACTTTCCTGGGGATATAGAGATCCTTCAAGTCTTTGAAGTTGGAGGATGATAAACATTCTGTTGTGAGAATAATGCCAAGTGTTGCTTGAGAAACCTGCTTGGGGAATCCCGAGAACTTTGATGACTATGGCTGGGAATTATACAATGGGAATCCTTACTCGGATGGGGAATAGGGAAAACTCTGATGATTTCTGTGGGGAACTAAGAATGAGAATCTTCATTCTGTTGAGGAGTAAATGAAAACTTTGGCGACTTCACTAGGGAACGATGAAGACTCTGTGGGGAATAGATATCCTGCTGGGGAGTAGCTATCCTGCTGGGGAGATTAGGAGTTTGGGTTGTATGCCAATCTACTGGGGAATTATATGAAGTTATCATCCGGTTAGTTGTCAGGCTTCAAAGCAACTTGCTGGGAAATTATCAGGTTTAAGATAACTCGCTGGGGAATTTGAGGAAACTGGAGGGTTTCCACTGGGGTTCAAAAGGTTAAAGTTTTAGCTCCGCTGGGGAAGAAAGTTTCATCTCTGTTGAGGATCTGTAGTTCAAAGTTTTGGCTCCGCTGGGGATTGGGAGTTTGAAATTTTAACTTTGATGGGGATTTTGAAATTTAGCTTCGTTGGGGATCTAGATGATGTACTGTAGGAATTTCCCCTGGAATAGCCTAAAGACGTTTTCCTATACTTCTAACCTGTCAGTAATTAATCTTTTCCAAATTGTTTATTTGTAAACAGTGATTATATTCAAATGCATATGCTCATTAATAAATCATTGGACGTTTTCAAATAAAACACAAGTGTAAAAAGAAAAGACAAATAGTTTTCTGCACTTTGAAGTATCTTTGTATTAACTTTGTGTAAGTATTTTGTACAAAGGAGACAAACATCCTAGTAAGAGAACGTTGTCATAAAAATGAGAAAAATTTATACAAAGAAAGATGGCTATGTGTAAAAATTCCATGGGGTTCCCATTCTGCTATAGCCTTCGTAACTCTGGATATCTCGTCCATTCGTTGCTTCGCCCGAAGATGATTGAGTTGATCAGAAGCCCGAAGCTTGTCTGTGAAGAGATTGTCCTTAAAGTGATCCGACAAGACATAGTCATACGCTTTAATTCCCTAACTTTTGCCAAGATCGCCCTTTCGGGTTTTCAATCCACTGGGAAACCCTTTTTTCCCCAAGTCGCCCTTTCGGGTTTTCAACTTGTCGGGTGTACAGATTTTTTTTGTTTATCCCTAATTTTTTCCTGAACCTCCCTTTCGGGTTTTCGATTCACCGGGATGCCCTTTTTTTGCCTAGGTGTGTCAACCTAGCGGATCATTTATGCGTAGTATCTTTTGACTATATCTGCGTTCGAGGGTGCGGCAGGTCATCTCCGTCCATGGTGGTTAATATCATTACCCCACCAGAAAAGATGTTCTTGATTACAAATGGTCCTTCGTAGGTAGGAGTCCATTTTCCCCTGGGATCACTTTGCGGCAAGATGATCCGCTTGATCACGAGATTCCCAACTTGATACACTTGTCTCCTGACTTTCTTGTTGAAAGCCTTGATCATCCATTTTTGATACGTCTGAACGTGGAAAACAGCAGTAAGTCGCTTTTCGTCAATCAAATTAAGTTGATCAAGTCGGGTTTGGATCCAATCATCTTCACTCAAACCAGCATCCTTCATGATTCTCAAGGAGGGAATCTGAACCTCAACAGGCAAAACAGCTTCCATGCCATAAACCAAAGAATAGGGTGTTGCCCCAGTTGATGTACGCATCGTGGTACGGTACCCGTGGAGAGAAAACGGTAACATCTAATGCTAGTCCTTGTAGGTGACTGTCATCTTTTGTATGATCTTCTTGATATTTTTGTTTGCAGCTTCGACAACACCGTTCATCTTTGGCCGATATGGAGATGAATTGTGATGTTGAATCTGGAACTGCTCGCACAAGGCGGTGATCATAGTGTTGTTAAGGTTTGTATCGTTGTCAGTGATGATCCTTTCGGGGATGTCGTACCGGTAAATGAGGTTCTTCTTGATGAAGCGGGCAACAACATTCTTTGTGATGGATGCGAAGGAAGCTGCTTCGACCCACTTGGTAAAGTAGTCAATGGCCACCAGGATGAAGCGGTTTCCATTGGATGTTGTAGGCTTGATCTCCCCAATCATGTCAATTCCCCACATAGTGAATGGCCAAGGAGCTGTTAAGACATTGAGAGGAATTGGAGGTATTTGTACCTTTTCCGCATAGATTTGACATTTGTGACAAGTCCTGGAATGTTGATAGCAGTCAGCTTCCATGGTAGACCAGTAATAGCCTGCCCGTAGAATCTTCTTAGCCATCGTATGCCCACTAGAGTGGGTGCCAAAGGTACCATTATGTAGTTCAGCCATGATTTGTTCAGCCTCAATCTTGTCCACACAACGGAGCAGAATGCAATCATGATTGCGCTTGTATAGGATACCATTGCTCAGGAAGAACTTGGCAGAGAATCTCCTCAAGAACTTTTTGTCATTGACTGAAGCTCCTTCAGGATATTCTTGAGCCTCGAGATACCTTTTGACTTCGTGAAACCAAGGTCGGTCCACTACCTCTTCGGTATAAATATCGTGACAATGTGCAGGTTCGTCCATCCGTTCAATGGGGATTTGGGGAGCCTCATCATCCCAGATAAGTTTAAATATGGATGACATTGTAGCTAGAGCATTTGCCAGCTAATTTTATTCTCGGGGGAAGTGCTCGAAGGTAATCTGCTCGAAATATGGTAGAAATGTTAAGACATGTTCTTTGTAAGGGATGAGATTGGGATGTTTAGTGTCCCACTCTCCTTTGATCTAACTGATGACCAAAGCCGAGTCTCCAAACACAACCAAAGATTTGATTCCCGAGTCTATTGCAGCCTTGAGACCAAAGATGCAAGCTTCATACTCAGACATGTTGTTGGTGCAGTTAAAGCAAAGTCTGGCGGTGAAAGGATTATGGCAACCCTCTGGGGAGATGAATACCATGCCGATACTGTTGCCAAGTGCATTGAAGGCACCATCAAAGTACAGGGTCCATCGGGATGTCATAATGTCTTCGTCGGGGAAGTAAAACTTCATGGATTGGTAATCTTCGACAGTTGGATGAGACAGATCATCAGCTAACACACTCCCCTTTATAGCTTTTGGGGTCGTGTATTGTATATCGTATTTTGTCAGGATCATTTGCCATCTAGCTATTCTTCCAGACAAAGCAGGCTTTTAGAAGATGTACTTGATCGGATCCATCTTAGATATCAGCAAAGTGGTATGAGTCAACATATACTGCCTTAGCCGGCGAGCAGCCCATACCAAAGCGCAGCAATTTTTCTCGAGCAGTGAATATCTTGTTTCACAGTCGGTAAAATTTTTGCTAAGGTAATAAATGGCATACTCTTTTCGGCCAGACTCGCCATGCTTCCCCAGTACGACCCCATTGAATTATCCAAGACGATCAGATACATGATTAGCGGTCTTCCTTCGACGGGTGCCATCAAGATAAGAGGTTCTATCAAATACTCCTTGATTTTATTGAAAGCAACTTGATAGTCATCATTCCATTTAACTATCTGATCTTTCTTCAACAGCTTGAAGATTGGCTCACAGGTAGATGTTAGGTGAGAAATGAACCTAGCAATGTAGTTTAGGCGTCCCAAGAAACATTTGACCTCCTTCTCAGTGCGAGGAGCAGGCATTTCTTGTATAGCTTTGACTTTGACAGGATCAACCTCGATGCCTTTGTTGTTGACAATGAAACCCAAGAGTTTACCAGACCTCACTCCGAAGGTGCACTTGTTCAGGTTCAGTCTTAGCTTGTACTCCTTCAACCTGACAAACAGCTTTTTCAAGTGGTCGAGGTGTTCTTCTTCCGCCTGTGATCGGGCTATCATGTCATCTACGTAGACCTCTATCTCATGATGTATCATATCATGAAACAAAGCTACCATGGCGCGTTAATAGGTTGCCCCGACATTCTTCAGTCCGAATGGCATCACTTTATAGAAGAACGTACCCCACTGAGTAACAAAAGTAGTTTTCTCCATGTCTTCAGGTGCCATTTTTGATCTGGTTATAACCTGAAAATTCATCCATGAAAGAAAATACCTTGTGCTAAGCTGTGTTGTCAACCAGGATGTCAATGTGCGGTAGTGGAAAATCATCTTTAGGGCTAGCCCTGTTTAAGTCTCTATAATCCATGCACATTCTCACTTTACCTTCCTTCTTAGGCACGGGCACAATATTAGCAACCCATTATGGATAGGAAGTAACAGCAAGAAATCCAGCATTGAACTGCTTCATAACTTCTGCTTTAATCTTTTCTGACATGTCGGGCCTCATGCGGCAGACTTTTTGTTTAACTAGTGGACGGTCTTCTCTTGTAGGTAGACGGTGAACCACAATATCTTTATGGAGTCCCGGCATGTCTTCGTATGACCAGGCGAAGATCTCAACATATTCATGTAACGGCTGAATTAGGCGCTCTTTGACACTTGGCTCTAGGTTGGCACCCACTCTGACTTCTTTTCTATCTTCCTCAATACCCAAGTTGATTGTCTCTAACAGCTCCTCATGAGGCAAAATAGGCCTTTCTTCCTGTTGCAGCAGTCTAGCCAACTCTCCCGGCACCTCACAATCTTCCTCACCTTCGTATTCGGCATGGTAGACCATATCTTTAGAGTCACTGAAGGCCATAGCAGAATTGTTACCCATGGAATTCGGAATGGAAGGATACCTGCATTTGTGAGTGTGGGTGTGTGTAAGGGATAGCCACCTTTAAAAAAATAAAATGTAAAAAGAAAGATAATGATCATAAAAGTTTATATGTGAAAACGTCCATGATTCATTAAAATGCCATATGAAGATGAAAAATCAAACCCTTACAAATGGACCTATATGCCTCGGGTAAGGCATAAGGTTAAAAGTATACGAATTGTTTGAGAATTATTACAAACTGACAGAAATGTTTGAAAGATAAATTACTGTGGTATGAAAGTAATCGGAAAAAAGTCTTTTGCTTCCCAGTTGCACAGTCCTCGATCAACAGTTGGGAAAATCCAGTCTTCCAGGCTGCTCTCCTCTTCACTATCCTCCAAAACATTGACTCCATGATGGGTGATCTTCACTGGTGGCCCTCCAGCACGGGTGCAGCGTACAACCTTTTGATTAGAAGCAGTGAACCCCAAGCCGAATTTATCTGATTTGAAGGGAAAGTCTGGAAGTTGCCCGCAGATTGTGCTTCCTCCTTCTTCAATCACAACCCTTGCATCTTTGAGAGACGACATCTGAGGCGGAGGTTTGGTAATCATGGGTACAGAAGACACTGTCTTGGTTTCCGCAATCTCCTGAGCTACTTCTTCAAAATGCTGGAAAGGGGTTTCGATGAATTCGCCATCCAATTCTACATAGCGGAAAGAATTTAGATGGCTTATCATGTATTCCTCTTTGCCATGAACAGTTATAACTTTCCCCTGGACAGGGTACTTGAGCATTTGATGCAGAGTAGAAGTGACGGCTCCAGCATTGTGAATCTAGGGTCTTCCCAACAAGCAAGAATAGGAAGGACGGATATCCATCACATAGAATATGGAGTTGAAGGTTTCAGTTCCCACTTTAATTGGGATGTCCACCTCCCCGTGGACCATCCTTTTAGAACCATCAAAGGCTCTGACAATTATATTTCTGGCCTTCAAGGTTAAACCTTCACAATCCAGTCTATCCAAGGCTTTCTTTGGCAAGACTTTCAGCGATGAACCAGTGTCTACCAGTACGTGTGCTAGGGTAGTCCCTCTGCATTCCACCGAGACATGCAAAGCGTCATTATGTTTTCTCCCTTTAGATGTTAAATCGGCATCGGAGAATCCTAGACCATTGTCAGTTGTTAAGCTAGCTACACATTCCTGGAACTAATCCGCGGAGGTTTCCTGTGGCACGTGGGCCGTCTTCAAAAATTTGATCAAAGCTTTGGCATTTGCCTCTGAGCAAAGCAGCAGGGCCAACATAGAGATCTTTGAGGGGGTTTGCCCCAGTTGTTCCACAACATCATAATCGCTTTTCTTGATTATTTTCAAAATCTCTTCCATTTCTTTTTGAGAGGTCTCAGGGATAACCTATGGCTGAGCCCTCGTCCTGACGGGCTCTTCTTGGATCCCTTTCCCTCTATCATCAGCAGCAGCAGAGGGGACAACCACAGGAGTTACAACTTCTTCAATAATTGGAGTTCTCGCAAATATGTTGATCGGTACAGGAATAACCTTAGGAGCAGCTGAGGGTCCAAAGATTGCCTTTGGAGGGGCAATCTCTGGAGAGAAAATTCTTCCACTTCGGGTGATTTTGCTCATTCGATCAATGTTTCCAATGTCGGAAGTCTCTTCATCATAAATCTCTTCAGTTGATTCAATTTGTTTAATACCGTGGTAGTAGATTTCTCCACCATAGTTCCACGGTATTGATTTGTCAAACTTGTATGGGACGGGCCCAGGCATGGTTATCTTCAAAGGTGCGGTCTTTGGAGCGGATGTAATATTAACAGGTCTTTTGGAGACCTTGGAAAGATTGACGAATATGGTTATTATTGAAACGTCATTAACAGGAGTCGGTGACACTGGAGTCTTCTCAAAAAGGATTTCTTGGTTATCCATTAGGCGTTGGATGCCTAACTTCAACAATGGACAATCAGTTGATAAGGATGAACAAAGGCAGCAATCTTATTCACAACCTGGGAAAATCTCATCCTTCAGCAAATTCAACTTGATTATCGGTAGCGGAGTTATCAAATCATCAATAGTAGCAACAAACAGATCCTCTTCAACAGCATGGGCATTATGGCCATGCTTCGGCATTGGAGCAGAGATCACATTCGGCTTTTCAAGGGCGTCGAATTCAACTTCTTTAGCATCTATCAAATCCTGAATCTTAATCTTGAGGGCCCAACAATTGTTGGTATCGTGTCCCAGGTTATCTGAATGATAAGCGCACTTGGCATTCGAATGGTAGTACGGAGAAGCAGTATTCGGGTTCTTCGGAGCCTCTTTCAAGGTTGCAAGGTTTAATTTCAAGAGATGGGGTAAGACTTGAGCAGGAGTCATGTTTATCCGGGTGAATTGCCGTATAGGACTTTCCACCCTTGTTTGGTTGGTTCTGTGTTGACTGTTTCTGGGCTGATCAGCTGCAAACTTCTGAATCATTACGGCCCCCACCGCTGGTCGGCGCTCAACTCTTCCTTGACCTCTTTGAGAGTAGAAAGTTAATACTTCTTTCTTTGCTGGAAAAGGCTTTTTGATGGCAGCGGAAGCAGATGCGTCTTTTTGAATTTTCCCGCTTTTTATGTCGGCTTTAACTCTCTCACCAGTTAGAATCAACTCAGTGAATTCCGCAGACGAACTTCCAATCAGGTGATTAAAGAAAGGCCCTGACAGAGTTCCCAAGAACATGTCTACTAGCTCCCTCTCAGATGGAGGTGGTTATACTCGTCCCGCCAAGTCTCTCCATTTCTGGGCATACTCCTTGAAGCCTTCATTGGAGACCATGCTCATACTCTGTAATTGAGTACGGGTTGGTGCTAAGTTCCTGTTGTATTGATACTGCTTGTAGAAGGCAGAAGCCAAATCTTCCCAATTATGCACATCAGACCTCTATAACTGGTAGAACCAATCCAGTTGCGTCCCCGACAAACTGTCCTGGAAAAAGTGAACCCACAGGTCTTTGTCAGAAGAATGTGGTTGAATTTTCCTGACATAAGATCGTAGGTGCATCTTGGGACAAGACACCCTATTGTATTTGGAAAACAGAGGTACTTTAAACTTCGGAGGGATTATTATTCTAGACACCAACCCTAACTCTTCAAAGTCCAGCCCAGGCACCCTCTGTATCTCCATATCTGCCATACGTTCTTCCAAGTTTTTGTATTTGTCATCTACGGGAGGGTATTGTTGTTCTGAGTAATCCACTTCTTCCTCTTCTTCAGCTTCAGAAGCTGAAGGTACTGCAGTCTCTTTACCCTTTCTCTCTCCTTCCTCAGAGGTTGATGGAAAATCTAGGACCCTTCTGGCTTGACCTTCAAATCTTCTGCCCAAGGTAGCCACACCAGCTCTTTTCTTCTTCTTTTTCTCTTTTTCCTTCTCTAGCAGAGTTTTGAGCTCCCCTGCCCCTTGTCCAAGCTCAGGAGTAGCTGTTGGAATTGTGAATTCGGAGCTTGCAAATCTTTGACCGTTTGTTCAATATCCATCTTGCTGAAATAAACAGCATAGAGATGAGGAAACTTGGTGTGAAGACCTGTTTATGCATATGATAAATGATATGTATTCATGTAATGCATTCAAGGATTCATAAAATTTAAATTTGTTTTAAACAAAAAAGAAACATACACATATTAATAAGATAGAATTGTTAGTACATCAATGCCCCATGGGCAAAATAAAACAAAATTCTAAGGTAAAAAGACGTTGCGCATCCTCTTTGGTGCAATGTAGGTGTTGAGAGTCTGCTCTTCGTGAAGTTGATGAGTAAGTTCCAAAACCTTCTTCTTGCTGGCGTAGAATTGGGCTTCAAAAGTATCGCGTTCTCCCTTGAGTTGTATCCAACACCTTTGTAAATCTTCGAGTGATGTTGGCATGTCAGGATGTAGGAGGGAGTATGGAACCTCTCCTTCCATAACAGGATCTATAATCACAGGGAGAACAGAGGGGTAAGGCATCATAAGACTTTGGGCGCGGGTTCGTACCCACTTGAGGTAAGGCTCAAAGGGGATGGAATTCTTGTGTCCTAATGTCTTACTGTCTACCATGTTGGGCATCCTCCAAGCTCAGATGAACCTTTGTCGAAGTCCTTGATCTTCGTTGTCGAAGTCAAAAACCATGTCTAGAATCAGCATGTCATGTGGGCCATCCCTTCGGGCATACCCAAATTGTCTCAGAGCCAAGCAGGGGTTGTAGGTAATGCCTCCCCTAATTCCAAGTAGTGGGACATTAGGGAATTCCCCATAACGGTCAATGATGATAACATTTTCTCTGGACCGAGAACACCAATGAATATCAAAATGTTTAAGAGTCATCAACCGTTGTGACCACTTCAAACCTTGATCATTCTTCAAGACTGGTTGGGGAAGGTGAGAAATAAACCACCTTGCTAGAATTGGAGTGCAACACATGAGAAAACCTATTTTCCTCATTGTTCGAGTGTGAAAAGAGTGCAAGATATCTCCAAGCAATGTAGGCACCGGGTTGCGAGCCCTGAAGATTTTGACAGCACTCACATTTATGAGTTGTTCAGGGTTAGGGAACAAAACCATCCCATAGATGAGAAGATATACAATCTCCTCAAAAGCTTGTAAGTCCAAAGAATTCCAGCAGCTTTGGGCCTTCTCAAACAGGAACTTTTCCAAGAAACCCTTGACACCACTTCTAGTTTCCCAATGACCTGTGACATCTGATAGTTGCAAGTGCAGGGATTGAGCAACATCTTCAGGCTTTGGATCTCTTTATGTACCGTTGAAGGCTAGTTGATTGAAAATAGGAATCCTCAAGAGTTGAGAAAATTCCTCCAAAGTGGGCACAAGCTGGTAGTCATGAAATGTGAAGCAGTGGTGTAGGGGGTCAAAGAACTAGAAGAGAACTTTCACCATGTCTTCCTCTATGTTGGAGTTGACCAAGTTGAGGAGTCGACCAAGTCTCTCAGTGAATGGAGAGTTCTCAAGAATCTTGGAAGCAAGCTCCTTGAGTTATGGAGGAATTCTTACAAGGTTGACTTGGATTGTTTTCCTGCGAAGTGATTCCATAACCTACAAAACAGGAACAAAGATGAATTTCCAAAATCCTTGAAACAGTTAGTGGATGCATATGATGCTTCATGATGTTCATGATGTTCATGATGTTATGCACAAGTATATATATACAAGCAAATCACACAAGTTCCTAGTTTAGGCTTGCATGGGGTTTCATAGATAAGTACCCTCTTGAAGTTTACTTGGCTCCACCTGTCCTATAAATAGTAACCGGGTTCTAAGGAGCTCAATATCACTGGATTGTTTTCTGTGTTCATTTTTTCAGTTTAGCCACTTTACTGGCGACCGAAATATTCCAAGAAAACAACCCTCAATGAGTGTAGTATCGAGTATCTACCAACTTCGGACTGCACCAAAGCCGGTCATCTCACTACATCCTAAAAGGCCAAGTTGGTCAAGTAAAGGTTCTAAAAGTCCATTAGTGCTTCATGACATCACTCAACGGCCCCGTATTCTCTTTGATTCACTAAAAGGCTACCGGTACCGACAAATATGTCACACTAATATAGCTATTGCTTAGACCGTGTCGGTATACCCCGCACAGTTTCCATAATATATTTCTATTTACCTATGAATGTTTCCCAAATCCGGGTAGAGGATTAAAACCCAAACAATAGAACCAAAGTGTAAAGCATACAAGTCAAACAAGATAAGCATGTAAAGGTGATCTAAAACCCTAAGGTAACCCGACTTTTAAAAAACTCCCCAGCAGAGTTGCCAGTTCTGTGATGCGGTGGGAGAAATGACTTGAGGTTTTACGTTTGTGTTCGTAAATGTTTCGGTTTAGCAAGAGTCGCCACCGACTTTTATTTTATCCAAAAGGAAAGGTAAAAAAGCACAGCAAAGACCTTTGAGATGTTTTCTTGAGTTCGGGGGTATATTATGAAAAGGGAAGGTGCTAGCACCCTTTTCATTCATGGTTTTCCATGGGCTCTTAGTTACTTGTTTATATCACTTTCTTTGCTTTTCCAATTGTTTGAAATGGTGCTTTCTATGGTTTTGAAAGTATTTTGAAAAGAGGCCATCGTTTTGGCAATCTTCGTAATGATTCTCGTTCGTAAGAATGTATACAAAGATGCTTGTCTTTTGAAAAATGTTTTAATGTTTTGAAAGTTGTTTGGAAATTGTTTTGAAATGTGTGTGTGTTTATTTGAAAATAGCAAGGATGGTTTTCAAATTGATCAAGTAACTAGAAGCTTATCTACCTACTCAAAAGTCTTTCCTACACATTTTTATTCCTTTGACATTGTTGTTTTACCATTGAATTGGTAAATAACCCTATCTTTGGATGTTAAACGGGACAGGCGTGGGTCATCGTATGACCATGATAACAATGGTTCCAAGTATCTTAGCAATTTTTAAGGACTAAGATCATTTGTTTTTAGGCAACCTTGTCTAGCGTCATCGAGGGACTATGATCTTTTTGTTTTGATTGATATTGTTTTGCCAAGATACCTAGCATGCATACCATGGCCATTTTAAGGAAACAAAGTGGATGAAACCCTAGGGGTGCTTGTGTGCAAGGTGTTGTCATTTTCATTCATTTTTGGTCTTGTATTTAGTCATGCTATTTGTTTGATTTTTGGTCTTTGCGTACAAAACCCTAATTTACTATCATGGTATATAAGAGCAATAAAATGTGTAAAGTAAATCTAGACTATTACAATAATATTATGGGAAGGGAGATACAAGTTTGAATAGGGGATATTTGCACAAAATAAAACCCTAATTTACTATTACAACCCAATTGAATTTATTGTACAAACAAATAAATAAACAAATATTTAAATATGCAATTAAATGTAAATATGCAAAAATGTTTTTGTATTAATTTTATGTATGTAGAAATAAGTTTATTTATGTCTTAAAAATAAGAAAATAAAATGATTATTTTTGAAAGGGTGAAAACCCTAATATTTGTTTAATAGAAAATACATTTTAATATTATTCCTTTTATTCATTTTTTGTTCAAAATAATAATAGTATATACAAAAATGTTTTAAAAAAATGAATATTGTATGAAAATATTATTTTTAAGTGTATAAATAATAAAAATAAAAATGTATGATATTTTTATATTATTTTCAAGTTTTATTTAAGAAAATAAAGTATAAAATCCTAACAAACTATTTATTATGCAAAAAATAAAATAAGAAAATATGATAAAATGCAAAAAATAAAAATAATATTTTTTGTGATTTTAAATGTTAAGAAAAAAATAAATAAAGTCAGAAATATAAAATATGCAAGAAAATATAAAAAATATAAGAAAATACAAAAGGGGGTGCAGAAGCAAAAAGGGGGTGTGAATAAAAACAGGCCCAAGGCGCCCAGGCACAAGCCAGCTTCATCCCTGTCCTTCAACCAAACGACCAAACGCGCGCGCTCTGCAATCCAATCTTGTTCTTGCTATTCTTTGCAAAAAATCAAAAACTTATAACATGAAAAATGTAGCTCATGATCACACGATTCCAATGATATAAATAACATGACCTAACTCTCAAAGATCAGAGAGAATTTTAATGGTCCTAATTTCTGACCTAAAATTTTCAGCATGTTCAACATCCAAATACTCTTAGCTCAGTTAATATAAATGGAATCTAAGCATATGTACAGCTCAAGCATGTTAAAGACTACATTTTTTATTCACAAACCTAAGCTTAAAGATGCCTAAATAGAGAGATAGAAACTTGACAAATACCTTGTTCAGTTGAGTTTGGATATGGCAATGTGGGCACTTTGAGTGATGCCTGAAGGTCGTGTGAGCTTGCTTGAAGTTCCCTCAAGCTTTTCCAATGCTCAGTTGGTCTTGTATATGGCTAGAACTTCTTGCCCGAGTCAACCTGCAAACCTTCAAAATGAAAATGGTGAAGTGTGAAAATGAGCTCACATTTGCAAGACAGGGGCCTGGGTAGCTTGGATGGGATGTATGTAATGTGTTTGAAGTGATTCAAAACAAAATGCACGAGCCAATATTGTTTTGGAAGTGGTTCTGCAGAAGATGCCCTGTTTGGGCAGAAAAATGGGATTTCTGTATTTGAGGGTATTTGAGAAGTTAGGAAATCGTGTTTTAGGCTTGTTACAATATGCTGAAGTTGTTTGAAATGAGACTAAGACTTTCCTTTATCAGATACACAAGCTTGCTTGACTTTTGCAAGTTTGCTTGTTTTTGAAGAAAAGGTGAAGTGACAAAGCCAAAGGCCTGTACAGGCTAGCTCAAGGTCTGCATAGGGTTGGTGAACTTTTCTGATGTTTATGGATATTTTGCAACAAGAGATCAGGTCCATGGCTCAAGAATCACAAAATTGCAAAAAGCATGCTTTATGAAAATAATATTATGCACTTTATGCCATAAATGGATTAATTCATTGTGAAATGCTTCAAAGATCAGAATAAGACCATTATCCATTGTGTTTGCATTCAATGTTGGAGTGTATAAGGGTTTAGAACCTGTAATTCCAAGTACAAGCATGTTTCAAACTGATTTGCAACTTGTAACATTGTGAAAATGCCTTGCACAAAAGTGATAAATTTCCATTTTCATTCCTTTGATTCTCCCTAACCGTAAATGATCTTGGAGAGTTCTAGGACATTTTGGAAAACTTGTAACATGCTCTAAAATCCATCTTTGAAATGAATTTTATATTCCTCTTGTAACTAGGTGAAACGTTTCCATGAAGTTAGGTCAATAATCTGCCTAAACTAGGGCAAAATTTCACTAAGTTAAAAAGTTTATGGACCCTTATTCACAAAATCATAACTTGAGATCTAACCATCTTTTGGGAAAACTTTGTGAATCAAATTTGTAGATTTTATGGAGAAATAAAACTTTCATGTTGGAAGTTTTATTTGAATCCAATTGCATCATGGTGAAAAAGTTGGGAAAAGTTGGGAAAAAATAAGAAATTTTCATAACTTAGAAATTTTCTAATTTATGAAAATTTTTCAAACTTAAACCCTAATTTACAGATTTAAGTTTCTTGGTGAACAAGTTTCACATTTTGACATATCTTGATGAAATATGACCCTTGGCACTTGATTTTGACCAAAAAGTCAAAGTTTGACTTTTCAGTGTACAATTGATTTTTGATCAGTTGACTGGAAAATTCATCTGTCAATCCAATGCATTTGAGATCTTTTGAACCTTGTCATTAGGTCAAGATGATGCCATTGAGTCCTTGAACTCTTGTTTGAACCCAATTGGTCATTGGCTAGGACAAAAATCAGAAATGTGCCCTTCTACAATCAAAACCCTAATTTTGACCATTTTGCCCTTTTGATGATCTGATCAAATTTCTTGAGGAGTTGTGGTCCAAACTTGATCAAATGGTTCATATGAGTCTATAATGTTGATGTGTATAAAAAATTATGTGGTTTGACTGTAAATTGTCCATGGTTGACTTTTTCCCCAATACAGTTGATTTTTTAGGTCAATTGTCCAACTGACTAGTCAAAAATTTGATTCAAGGCTTGAAACTTGGTATGAGAAATCTTAGAGGTCCAACATGAAGTATGAAAGTCACATGAGGCATTGAAAGTCCAAAAATCCATGTGCAAACTCAAAACCTAATTTCAGGTCATCAGTGTAAGGAGATGTCTTGAGCTGAGCAAAGCCTAATTTGTCTGGAGTCCAAGAAGTCTTGTGAGGAGAATCTTGATAAAATGAGAGGGGAAATTTTGGGGTACAATAGTGAGCTTTAAAACCTTCTTCTCTTTCTCATGGAACTGCTCTCGGTAAGTATCCCGCTCATTCTTCAGCTGAATCCAAGACCTCTATAACTCCCCAAGATCAGTGGGCATGTAAGGATAGAGAACCGTGTAAGGAATGTCGTCTTTAGAAGTGGGTTCCACAATCACTGGTAATATTGCCTCATAAGGCATCATAAGCTTCTGGGCACGAGCTCGTACCCATTGGAGGTAAGGCTACATAGGAAGGGAAGTCTTTGGTCCCAACTCTTTGGGGTCAGATCTGTTTACCATGCCCCAAACTCGTATAAACCTCTGGTGATGTCCCTTAACATCATCCTCATAGTCAAATACAATATCCTCGAGAAGTAACTCATGGGGACCATCTCTTCTAGCATGACCAAATTGTCACAAAGCTAGACAAGGATTGTAAGTTATACCCCCTCTGATACCAAGTAATGGGACATTAGGGTACCCCTCACAGCGGTCAATAACAGTAGTGTCTTCCATAGCTCGGGAACACCAAAGAATATCCGTATGAGCGAGTGATATTATTTTGTGCGACCAACCCAAGCCTTCTTCGTTCTTCAGTATAGACCTAGGGAGGTGAGAAATAAACAACCTCGACAACAACAGCATGCAACACATAAGAGTCCCTCTTCTCCTCACAGTACGAGTATGGAGAGCATGCAAGATATCTCCAAGCAGGGTAGGCACAGGGTTGTGAGAAAGGAAAACCTTGATAGCATTCACATCTATGAAAGAGTCCAGATTAGGAGAGAGAACTAAACCATAGATAAGAAGAGCCAAGACATCCTCAAAAGCCTGAAAATCCATATCATCCCAAAATAGTTGAGCCTGGTCTATAAGAAATTTGGCTAGAAAACCCTCGACTCTGCTTCGGTTTTCCCAATTGGATACCATGTCGGCCTGTTTCAAATGCAAAGCTGAGGCAATGACTTCTGGCTTAGGAATTTCTTCTATACCTGTGAAGGGTACCTATTCAAGAATGGATATGCCAAATAGATGAGAGAATTCCTCCAAGGTGGGTACCAACTGATAATCTGGAAAAGTGAATTAGTGATGCTTGGGATCGAAGAACTGAAAAAGTACACTCATCATATGTTCATCAGGGTTTGAAGTAACCAGGCTGAGAAGTTGACCGTGTTTCTTAATGAACATAGAAGTTTCAGAAATTCTTGATACTAGCTCTTTGAGTTGGGAAGGTATCTCTACAAAGCTGACTCAAATAGTATTTCTACGCATGGAAGCCATGATCTGCAAAACAGAACAAAGATAAATTCCCTTGGCCTTTGAAATGGTTAGTGTAATGAAGCATGAATGCCATGTTATGATGCATGATGTCATGATAAACCACAGGTATAGCAAACACAGGTAATGCAAACACAAACAAATCACGCAAAGCCCTTAGGTTTAAGGCTTGCATGAGGTCAAAGGTAGTACCCTCTTGAAGTTAAGTTGGTTTCAAACCTGTCCTAGAAAAGTAACCAGGTTCTAGAGGATCTCAATATCACTGACCATCCTCCATCGGTCATGGTTTCAGCTCACGCAATCTTTTCTTGCGGATGAAATTATTCCGAGAATATGATCTCAATGAGTGTAGCATTGAGTATCAACCAGTTCTCAGCTCTACACTGAGGTCGGCTATCTCACTACATTCTAATGGCCAAGTTGGGCGATTAAAGGTTCTAAGGTCAGTTGATGCTTAACGACACCACGCAGCAGCCCTGTATTCTCCTCGTTTCTCCACAAGGGATACCGGTACCAACCAAAGTTCCACTACAACGTAGCTACTACTTCAACCGTATCGGTCTATGTCGTACAATTCCCTCATAGTCTATTGCTACTTACCTAAAAAGTGTTCCCCAGATCCGGGTGTAAGATCTATAGTAAATACAAGAACCCTTAAAAGTAAAGCAAACAAAGTAATCAAGAGAAGCAATTATGATGACCTAGATCCTAAGGTATACCCCACTTACATTTCCCAGCAGAGTCACCAGTTCTGTGATACGGTGGAAGAACCGACTGTTTTATACTGGTTTGCGTTTTGTGTTTTATGTTCGCAAAATATAGCAGTAAGCAAGAGTCGCCATCGACTTTTATTTCATCCAACCGGAAAGGAAAAAAGTACAGAAAAAATCCCTTTTCAAGACGTTTCTGAATACGGGGGGTAGATTATAGAAAGGGAAGGTATTAGCACGCCTTCTATCCATGGTTTTCCATGGGCTCTTAGGTACTTGCTCATTTTTAAATTGCTTGTGTTTGTGTGCTTTGTTTTGAAAATGTTTTACTTCATGATAACCCTTGTATCAGTCCTCAAAGGTGTGACGAAGTTGTTTTGAAAATTGTTTTGAAAAGTGTAAGTGTGAAAATTTTTGATTTGAGCAAGTACCTACTAGCATCTACCTACTCGAAAAAATATCGTTTCTATTCTTATTTCCTTTAGACAGCGCTATCCTACTATTGAGAAATGGGTAGTACCGTCGTTGGAATTTATAAGGGTCAATTCGAAAGGGACGTACGATCACTAAAGCAATATTAGGACACCTTAGTAATAACCCTAGAGCCTTAAGATCTTTCGAGGAAACATTTTCGAGGCAACATTCGAACGGGACAATTTGATCTTTTTGGACTGGAGGGCAACCACTAAGACACCCTATGCTTAATGATCATTTACCGAAGGCAACCGAAGTTAGAGTATACCCTAAGAGTGATATGTGCGAGTGATTTGTTTCAGTTATTTATCTTTGCACATTAGGGTTTTCTAACCGTATTAATTTGTCATGCATTCTTGCCATACAATCCTATTAGCATACATCTAAACAGTTAAATATTTGCAGGAATTAAAAATGCAAGAAATTAAACCTAGCTATTACAAGACTTCGGGGAGGGGGATTAATTACATAGCCAAAAACCAGGGGATTTAACAGTAAATAAAAACACTAAATTAACTATTACAGACCATGAACAATTACAAAATATTGGCCAAAATATTTTACAAGCGCGCGACGAATTAAATGCAAGGTAATTAGGGTTTTGACCCTTTTGACTAATCCTATTTGCGATTGATTAAAAAAAGATGTTTTTGTCGTATTTTGTTATTTGAGAAAAATAATGAAATAATTGAATTAAGAAGAAAATCCTAAGTTCTAATTAATTTTAAATTAAGAAAAATAAATTAATTCATTCTAAAAACCTATTTTTGTATTTTATTTATTTGAGAAAAAATAAAAGAAATAAATCAAGAATTTAACCTAATTTCTATTTGATTTTATTTATAAAAACAAGTTAAAATTGCCCTAAGTTAAATTAAATTAAATTAATTTAACAAAATTAAATTTGATAAAAAAAATCTAATTCTAGTTTTTATGATTTCTTTATTTTATGATTTTTATGAAAAATAGTAATTAATTTTGTGAATTAAAATAATTAAAGAAAAATATTAAAAGAATAAAATAAAATAAAAAGAAATAAGAAAAAGAATAGATGGGCCTGATAGCGTTGCTGGAGAGGGGGATGTCAATCTGATTTTTGGGCCCAAATAATCCAAGCCTGTATTGACTATGTTGGTTCCCATGCAACGTTGACTTTGAGGTGTATGGTGGGCCTTCAATGCTGGCACGTCAGATCTTGGCTGGAGACGAGTTCGATGGCCAGATTATTGAGTTACATGGTGGACATAGAGGACAGCAGCGCACCTGATCACATGATGAAAAATAACATGAAACAAATGTTGGGACCTGGGGATCGAACCCAAGTCCTTATGCTCGCTTCCAGTACCTGCTTGCCAGTTGTGCTGCGTTGTTTATTTGTTCATATAATAGAAGCCAAATGATATAAGTAAATCAAACATTATTTTCAGAAAATGCGTGAAAATTCAAACCAATCAACCAATGATCGCCACGCATCATCTTCTTCCCCAGACTGTCGTTTTAGGTAACAGGACTTTTACCTACGGACATCTTTCTGTAACTACAAACCTGTGACATTCCAAAATCCTATACAAACAATATAAATGAAAGGTAAGGGTACCAATCAACTCGTCTCATCCTCACGAGCATCATGGTACCAGAATCCAGGCCTAATTTTGCCTATACTGAAAACCCCTAAAATGAGCAAAGGAACCCTAACAATGGCATATCGTGATTCCTGCACTGCAAAGGCAATTAAGTGGTACCAATAGCTTGCAAACACAATGATTAACAAGAATATAAAAGTGCCAATGATGCGTAAATTGAAATAATCAAATTTGAAAAATATACCAAACCGTGTGAGTTGTGGAACGAGTTTATGAGTGCTTCAGGCCCTGGGAATGATTGGAATAATTTCCTGGGATGTCTAGGAAGGGATTGGTGATCTTTAAATGCTCTGAAACGCCTTGTAGATTGAAAACCGATTCCCACTTTTTCTTGAATTTTTCAATTTTCTTCCTGGCTATGCACGACCTCTAACCTTTCTTTTGATCTGCCAAGCTTTATTATATATCCCTCAATGAATTAGGGTTGCAAAACATATTGAATCTTGAAGCTTTGATGAGATTTGATTTGATTATTTAGCCATATGATATCTTTCTATTTTCATGCCAATCATGCTATTTTTGTACCAATTGCCATTAATTCGAATTGATCTTGCAAGCTCAGCATATCTTGGTTGCTAACTTGTCAAAAAAACAAATCCAATCATATCTTTGATAATTTTCATCATTTATTTGATTTAATTCACTTTTTAATTAATGAAAAATTAAAATAAATTAAAAAAATGAAGAAAATAATTTGTGTATAAGTATTTGAGTTGTGGACCACATTATAATTGAGGTGTAAGCATAAAACGTTGGGCCCATTTAGCAAAAAATGCAAATTTGAGCACATTTGACTTTTGGCAATTTTTCAAGAATGGTCAACTTGGCCAATGCATAACTCTCTCAATTTTGACCCTAGATAGGTGTTCTTTTACTTTTTAGAAAGCTTAGGATGTCCTCTAAGCAACCATTTTTGTCTCATCTCAATTGAGTCTTCCATGTTCATGTATGAAGCTTTTACCAAAAAGGTGTTTTTGTTGACTTTTCAAAAGGACCTATAATGTCAAAATTCATATCTTTTTGTGAGTTCATATTATGAACTTGGGAGATGAAGATTAATTGTATTTAATTGAATCCTCTTCAAAATGGGCTTTGGATAGGTCATTTCTGATAAAGCATGAGAAAGTTATGTTTTGTCAAAGTTGAGTTGACTTTTCCTACAAAACCCTAATTTAGCAACTTTTGGGTTTTGATGAATTGTGAGCAATCCTTGGGGAATCATGATCAACCCTTTATCCAATGATGAATAATACTTCAAATTGAGGATGTTGACCAAAAATATTGAAGTTTGACTGTATGTGGGCCGCAGTTGACTTTTGACCTAGTATAGTTGATTTTCAGGCATTTGAGCAATTGATTGAGCAAACCTCTTATGCAAGGCTTGAAACTTGACATGGATGATCTTGATAACATATTAGGACAATGGTGAGCATTTGATTCCTTTGTGGTTCACACATCCTGATGAAGATAGAAACCCTAATTTGAGATAGACTGCCTTAGGAGAGAGTTTATCTGGTCAACTCTTGGACTTCCTTGAGCCATTTGAAGACCTCACTTGACATTTATTGAGAAATATGGGAGTGAAAATTTTGGGGTACAACAGCTGCCCCTGTTCAATCTTCTTAAACCTGAAGATGTAGATTGGCTTGTCTGCCATTCTTGATCTGAAGGTAGAAGATGATTGAACACTAGAGTGCCCAGAAATTTGCACTCGCATGAAGTGATACCTTATTTGTGATATCGGGAATGGGCTTATAGATTCCATTTGGTAGTTGCTATAGAATTGTCAGAGAAGGGCTTAAAGATGCCATCCGAAGAGGTTTCGATCGCATAAGAGATTCCTTTGTGAGAACCTGTATACATGTTGTTGAGGAGGACTTCGTTGGGGAATGTTGGTCTCTATCTTGATAGAAATAGAGTTTTAGGAGCTTCAGTTGTCTGTTACTCTACTGGGGAATAATTCCGGTTTGGGAAGCGGAAATGAACTCCGTATTTGGTCGGGGTATGTGCCGCACCGCGACTTTCTGGGGAAATATGAAATCAACTCTTGGACTTCCTTGATCCATTTGGAGACCTCACTTGACATTTGTTGAGAAATATGGGAGGGCAAATTTTGGGGTACAACAAAGTGTATCACCCTATTCCTCCACCAAGTGAAAGCTTGGGTTTCTATGATCGAATGGATGATTTTCAAGACCAGTTTAATAAGATGCAGAAAAAGCTAAAGGCCCTCAGAGGAAAAGAGTCGTTTGGGCAGAATGTGAATGATATGTGTTTGGTGCCAAATGTGAAGATACCTGCAAATTTCAAAGTGCCAGAGTTCGAAAATTACAAGGGAAACACTTTCCCTCGTGCTCACTTAGTAATATATGTAAGGAGAATGTCTACCCATACAGATGATCAACACTTATTAATTCATTTCATTCAAGACAGTTTGACCGGTGCAACGTTGAAATGGTACATGAGCCTTGACAGTGCCAATATTCATTCTTTTAACGACTTAGGTGAAGTGTTTATCAGACAGTACAAATACAATATGGACATGGCTCTTGACCGTGATCAACTCAGGGCCATGGTCCAGAAAGGCAAGGAGTCATTTAAAGAATATGCACAGAGATGGTGTGAAGTAGCTTCCCAGGTGATTCCTTCAATGGAAGAAAACGAGATGACAGAGATTTTTCTGAAGACACTAGTTGCATTCTATTATGAAAGAATGGTGGCGAGTACACCTAGTGATTTTACCGAAATGGTGGGAATGGGCATCCGTTTAGAAGAAGCTGTAAGAGAAGGTCGTCTGACAAAGAGTGAAAATTCCGGCAATACAAAAAAACCATCATTTTGATTTGTTAAGAAGAAAGAAGGAGAAACAAACGTTGTTATTCAAGAAAGAAGGGTTAATCTTCCTAGAAGAAGTCATCAGCGTCATCAACAAGTTGCCTCGGTAACTCCGGTTGTAAATGTTGCTTCGACTACAGTCGCTTATCAAAGACCAACCCCTTAAGGAAGTCAAAGGAAGAATCAGAGAAGAGAACCTTTTGATGCCATCCCTATGAGTTATGTGGAGCTACTCCCAGCTTGATCCAGAAAAAGTTGGTCCAGACTAGGCCACCCCCTGCTATACCATCCTCTTTTCCTTGGTACTACAATGCAGATCAGACGTGCGCTTTCCATCAGGGTGCACCAGCGCATAATGTGGAAAATTGTTATCCTCTGAAGTTTGAGGTACAGAAAATGGTGAGGTCTGGCCTTTTGTCCTTCAAAGATATCAGTCTTAATGTCAAAGATAATCCTCTGCCAAAGCATGGAGGAGCGAATGCTGTTAACATGGTTGCTGGTTGTCCACGGGACTTCCGCATTTATGATATTAACTTGGTCAAAGGAGACTTAGTAAAGATGCATGCAGACCTTTACGATTTTAGTTACTATACTCATGACCATGTTGGTTGTGGTATATGTAGTACTGATATACAAGGTTATGATAAGATAAAGGCTAATTTGTAGGAGATTATGGATGAGGGCCTCATCCATATAATCAGGCCTAGGGAAGAATATGAGGAGGAAGTGAACATGTTCTTTGGATGTCCTGGAGAGTTCAGGATCTTTGATGTGGACCATATGAATGATGATCTCGTGCCATTGCACTCTACTTTCTGCCATATGGCTGGTTAGGTAGAGCACCACTATGGATCTTGTCGGGTTTACTGCAAGGATTCCCAAGGATGTTCCATTGTAAGAAGAGGTATTCAGTTGTTATTGGATAATGGAACAATCAAGGTGTCAGGCCAAAGAGATGATTACCATGAGGTTAATATGATCGAGGTTTGCTTGGCTGAGGATGAATCAAATGATGAATATGCTTTCGCGGATGAATTCTTTTCCTCAAATGAGGATATGTTCTCTAGAGGTGATTCTTTGATGTCCAATTTTTCGGAAGAAGGTGTGAACGTAATTGTTCCTTGTTTCAATGATTATGCCCCTGTTGAAATTAAATATAGTAGTAAGTCGGTTGTATCTCTTGTGGTGATTTGCTTGCTAGGGCCCGTTCCTTACAAGTCAGATAAATTTGTACCATAAAAGTACAATGCTACTATTTTAGAGGATAGTGTGGAAGTTCCCATCCATTCTTTGTCTAGTATTGAGAATATTGCTGAAACTAGCAGGGTGGCCCGCGGTGGTCGTGTATTTGCACTAGTTATTAGGGGAAATGTCAGTGCTGAGAAGAAAGTTACAGAAAGTGTTGAGAATGAGAAAATTGTAGGAGAGTCTAATGGTGCTACCCTGGAAAAAGATGTGGATGATATTTTGAAGATTATCAAAATGAGCGATTACAGAATTGTAGATCGGCTATTGCAGACTCCTTCAAAGATATCTATCCTAGCATTGTTGATGAATTAAGCTGCCCATAGGGAATCTTTAATGCGGGTGTTGGACTAATCCTTCGTGGAATATGATATTCTGTTAGGTCAATTTAATAGTGTGGTAGGTAATATTACATCTTGTAATAACCTAAGCTTTTGCGATGATGAATTGCCTGACGAAGGGAGGAATCACAATATGGCTTTCCACATATCCATGAACTATAAAAATGATTCATTGTCAAATGTGCTGATTGATAATAGGTTTGCCTTAAATGTTATATGGAGGAGTATGCTGATGAAGTTGAAATATCAAGGGGCTCCTATGCACCCAAGTGGTATTATTGTCAAAGATTTCGATGGAATAAGGAAGTCAGTTATTCGGGAAGTCAATCTGCCTATTCACATAGGCCCTCACTTGTTCCAAATCACTTTTTAAGTCATGGATATTGTGCCCGCATATAGTTCTCTACTGGGAAGGTCATGGATACATGAAGCAGGGGTTGTCACTTCCACTCTACACCAAAAGCTGAAGTTTGTACGTGAAGGCAAAGTGGTTATTATAAATGGAGGGCAAGCATTGCTGATATCTTATCTATCGTCTTTCAATGTTGTAGAAGTAGACAAAGATGTTGTTGGGACGCATTTCTAAGCTCAATATGCTAATAACGTAAGAGAGAATGAGAATTCAATGGCTTCGTTCAAAGATGCTCAGCAGGTTATGCGCAATGGTCCAAGTAAAGTATGGGGGAAGATTGTTGATCTTCCGGTAAACAAGAACATGGCTGGTTTGGGATTCTCTACAAAGAATGGAAAAGTTGAGAGCTTGAAATCAAAGTCTACTATGAGCATCTAACATGATATTTTTCGTAGCGGAGGCAACCTCCATCCAACTGTTTCTGGAGTTAATGCTATTGTAGAGAAGGGAGAATAACAAGAGATGCCAAACTATGTGACGCCAGAATCAAAGTCCAGAACTGGGTCACTATTGATGCTCCCACTTGCATCCATGTCTCAAAGTAAATTTTTTTTTTGTTTATCTTTGCAAAAATCTTTCACTATGCCCAAGGTGAAAGTTAATATTGTATGGGCTTATATGTTTTCTTTTCTCATTAAAATCATTAATAAAAGATGTCTTTGATTCTCAAATTGTGTTTTATGTTCTGCTTTCTTCTTGGAAAATGGTAATCATAAAAAACCCTTTTGGAATAAATAATAGTTGTAAATAACTATGCATGATCACTTGATATATGTGTCAGTTTCTAAAAAGCAATAATAAATAACATGTGCAGATTAATTAATAAACCAGTTGAATACAATGACCCTGCACCCTCTCCCAAATTTCATACCATGTGTTTGGGATGGAAGAATATGATGAGATTCCAGAAGAGGTTTCATGGTTGCTCGAGCGCGAGGAAAATGCCATTCAGTTGTATAAAGAGTCATTGGAGACCATCAAATTGTGTTTAGAAGAGGAGCCAAAGGAAGTCGAAATTAGAGCATTGTAGCATCCTGATGTGAAGAGGAGGTTGACTGAAATATTAAAAGAGTATGTGGATATCTTTGCTTGGTCGTACCAAGATATGCCCTGTCTAGATATTGATATTGTGGAACATCATTTGCCTTTGAAGACAGAGTGCCCTCCGGTCAAGCAAAATTTAAGAAGAACTCACCCTAATATGGTAGTAAAAATTAAAAAAGAAGTGTTAAAACAGATAAATGTCGATTTTCTTGTGACATCAGTGTATCCTCAGTGGATTGCCAATATTGTCCGTGTACCAAAGAAAGACGGAAAATTTTGCATGTGCGTAGATTACAGAGATCTAAATAAAGCTAGTCCAAAAGATGATTTTCCATTGCCACACATTGATATGTTGGTTGATAGCACTGCAAAATTCAAAGTATTCTCGTTCATGGACAGATTTTCCGGATATAATCAAATCATAATGGCTCCTGATGACATGGAAAAAACAATGTTTATCACATCCTAGGGAACATTCTGTTACAGAGTGATGCCCTTCGGGTTGAAGAACTCCGATGCAATGTATCAGAAGGCTATGACAACCCTATTCCATGATCTGATGCACAAGAAAATTGAGGTATATGTTGGTGACATGATTTCCAAATCATAGACCGAAGAACGGCATATATAATATTTGTTGAAATTGTTTTAGCGTTTGAGGAAGTATCGTCTTCTCTTGAATCCAAATAAATGCACCTTTGGTGTCTGATCAGGGAAGTTGTTAGGTTTCATTGTTAGACAAAAAGGAATTGAAGTGGATCCTGATAAAGTAATTTAGAAAATGCATGCCCCAAGGACTGAAAAGCAAGTTAGAGGCTTCCTTGAGCGTTTGAATTACATTTCCATATTCATTTCCCACATGACTGCAACGTGTGAATCGATTTTTAAGTTGTTAAAGAAAGATCAGAGTTGTGTGTAGATGGATGATTACCAAAGGGCATTTGAAAGTACCCAAGAATATCTGCTTGAACCTCCCATATTTCTCCCTCCGGTGGAAGGAAGACCATTGATCATGTATCTAACAATGTTGGATAGTTCTATGGGTTGTATTTTGGGATAGCAGGATGAAATAGGAAAGAAAGAATATGACATCTATTATCTCAGTAAGAAATTTACTGACTATGAGTAGCGGCATTTTATGTTGGAAAAGACATATTGTGCTCTGGCCTGGGCGGCAAAGCGGTTGCAGAAATATATGTTGAATCATACTACTTGGTTGATATCCAAAATGGATCCAATTAAGTATATTTTTGAAAATCCTGCTCTTACTGGAAGAATTTCCCGTTGGCACATGTTGTTGTCTGAATATGATAATGAATACCATACTCAGAAGGCTATAAAAAGTAGTGTGCTGGCGGATTATCTTGCTCACCAATCGGTAGATGACTATAAATCTGTCAAATTTGATTTCCCTGATGAGGATGTGATGTTCTTGAAAGCGAAAGATTGCGATGAACATTTACCTGAGGAAGGTCCTGATCCTGAATCCCATTGGGGTATGGTATTTGATGGAGTTGTGAATGCTTACAAAAAATAAAATTGGTGTTGTGATTATCACTCCTCAGGGATCACACATTCCTTTTACTACAAGGATGACATTTGATTGTACCAATAATATGGCGGAGTATGAGGCTTGTATCACGGGGCTCGAGGAAGCCATTGGTCTCAGAATCAAAGTACTATATGTTTATGGTGATTCAGCATTGGTAGTGAATCAGATTAAAGGAGAATGGGATACTCGTCACCTTGGTTTGATCCCTTACAAAGATTATGCTAGGAGATTATTACCTTTCTTTAACAAAGTTGAATTCCATCATATTCTGAGAGATGAAAATCAGATGGTAGATGCTTTGGAAACTCTGGCTTCTATGTATTAAGTGAATACTTGGAATGATATGCCTCGTATCACAGTGTGATGTTTGGATAGACCGGCTCATGTGTTTACGGCAGAGGAATCAGCAGATGAAAAGCCTTGGTATTATGATATCGATCATTTTCTCCAGACTTAGGAATACCCGGTTGGGGCATCGAATAAAGATAGAAAGACATTGAGAAGGTTGGCAGGAAACTTTTTCCTCAATGAAGATGTGTTATATAAAATAAATTATGACATGCTCTTGCTCAGATGCATGGATAGAAACGAAGCAGACATGTTGATGCATGAAATCCATAAAGGTTTCTTCGGTAGTCATGCCAATGGACATTTGATGGCGAAGAAGATGCTTAGGGCGGGTTACTATTAGCTGACAATGGAATCTGGTTTTTACAAATTTGCAAAGAAGTGCCATAAATTTCAGATTTATGCCGATAAAATTCATGTGCCTCCTACACTTCTCAATGTTATTTCTTCCCCATGGCCTTTCTCTATGTGGGGTATTGACATGATTGGAATGATTGAACCAAAGGCATTGAATGGGCATCATTTTATTTTGGTGGAAATTGACTACTTCACCAAATGGGTGGAAGCAACTTCATATGCTAATGTCACTAAGCAAGTGGTGGTGCGCTTTATCAAGAATAACTTAATCTTTCGGTTTGGTGTGCCCACCAGGATTATCACCGGCAATGGCTCAAACTTGAAATAAGATGATGATAGAACTTTGTGAAGAATTCAAGATTGTCCATCACAATTCACAGGCCAAAGATGAATGGGGCTGTTGAAGTCGCTAATAAGAACATCAAGAAGATCATCCAGAAAATGGTTGTCACTTATAAAGACTGGCATGAGATGCTCCCTTTCGCTTTACATGGGTATCTAACATCTGTACACACTTCAACAGGGGCAACCCCATTCTCTCTTGTATATGGCATGGAAGCAGTGCTCCCCATTAAAGTTGAGATTCCCTCTTTGGCGTGATAATGGAAGCCAAGATGTCAGAGGCTGAATGGGTCCAGAACAGGTTTGACCAGCAGAATCTAATTGAAGAGAAAAGAATGGCAGCCTTGTGTCATGGTCAGTTATACCAGAAGAGAATGAAGAAATATTTTGATAAGAAGGTCAAACCTCGTGAATTCAGAGAAGGCGATCTCGTGCTCAGGAAGATCATTTCCTTTAACGCTAATTCTAAGGGAAAATGGACTCCTAATTTTGAAGGTCCATATGTTGTCAAGAAAGCCTTCTCTGGTGATGCATTTATTCTTGAAAACATGGATGGTGAGGAGTTCCCACGTCCTGTGAATGTTGATGTAGTCAAGAAATACTTCTCCTAAAAGAATAAAAGCACAGCTCGCAAAGACGAAAACATGAAAGGGCGCCTTAGGCAAAAAGGAGCGTCTCGGTAGGCCGAAAACCCGAAAGGGCGGTCTAGGAAAAAATTAGAGACATAAATAGAATAAATTTTTCCCGGTAGGTTGAAAACCTGCAAGGGAAACCTAGCCAAAATTTAGGGATTTCTTGGCAAATAACTGTATTAGACAAGACTTGATCATTGAAGCAACAATCTTCTTGGATTTTCATTACGCTTCAACCGAAGTCTCTGCTCAGGAATTCAAAGTTGTTAGGGAGAATAATGGTCATTGTAACTCAGTGTATCTTTTCCAATGTGTATTACCATTTTCAAAATTTTGTAATCATCTACGGAGTCTCGCTATTCGCAGACTACCATCCTATTAATAAAGTTTGAGCTTTTATCCAATTCCTTGTTGTTCTTATTTTATTCGGCTTACAAAAACTTTATTTATTATTGATAGTAATGATCAAAGAAAACAGATTAAATAACAAAATTATTTGAAAGGAATTTACAAATTACTTATTACTTTAGATTTTGTGACTCAAGGAGAACAAAAATAGTGACTCTAGTGACAGACAAATTCAGAAATTTTTGAAAGTCTGATTTCCCCAAGTAAATTCTCCCAAGGAACTTCTGCTGGAATGATTTTGATCTTCATGTGTTTCCCAGTAAGGTCTTCACTCATGTAATGAAAGTCTCTTCTCTCCGTACATGCTGAATAAGAATCATTTGCAGAACATTGCCCTTTTGCAATGCTGGCATTTTTTGTTGTTTTCCCGGTAACCAGGAAAGGGCAATGCCTTTATTAAGAAGTGCTGAAACAATTGTCGACCTTTTGGGTTTTCTCCCGCCAAGTGCTGGGTTTCATTTAAAATCTCCATAAGTTTAAATTCATGTTGTAATATTCGACCTCTTGAAACCCTAAGTAAAGCTGAGGCAATATCTTTCCCTGGAATTTGTTTTTCCCTTAAGGTTTTACATTCTCTCCCCAGAGGTTGGTTCAGTCATCACTCTAAATTTTTGAAGTATGTATTCTGGTTTCCTATCAATGATGTGGTGTCCCCCCCCCCCCCCCCGATGAATTCAGTGTGACATCCCCAATTGACATCTCGACGATGTGGTTTCCATCTACCTTGTTGAAATCAGCATTGCAATCCCCCAGTAGAAATACAGACCTTGAAACTTTTGTTTTCCCCGTTGAAGTTTATGTGATATTCCTCGATGAAGCCTGAAGGAGGATGTTATACCTCTGTATTTGTGCTAATTTATTTCTATGATTTGATTATTTTCACATTATGTTCCTTCCCAGTGAAGTTAAGTCGTGAAATGGGAATTTGTTTCCTTAGTTGGCGCTTACTTTCTTATGAATTTTTCATCCTGGATGTGATTTAGCTGAGAATTGACTGTATCAAAGTTGGTTTTATCTGGTTATCCCCACTATTATATGTTTGTTTTGTCAGCATATACATGATAGCATTCATACATTCATACATACATCATGCATAGTTGAATTTAGAAATTCATTTCTCATTTGCATTCATTATTATTTTGTTGACATATTACCATATGTGATACGGTGGCAGAATCGACTGTTTAATATTGGTTTGCATTTTTCTTTGCAAATGTTACGGTAAGCAAGAGTCGCCACCGAATTTTATTTCATCCTATAAAGGAAAAGGAAAAAGAATAGAAAAAACCTTTTTCGAGAATATTTCTGAGTACGGAGGGGTAGATTATAAAAAGGGAATGTGTTAGCACCCTTTCTATCCATGGTTTTCCATGGGCTCTCAAGTACTTGCTCATTTTAAAATTGCTTGTGTGTATGCTTGTTTTGAAAAAATTTACTTCGTGATAACCCTTGTATCAGTCCTCAAGAGCGTGACGAAGTGGTTTTTGAATCTGTTTTGAAAGTGTTTGTGGGAAAGAGTTTTTATTATTTTGAGCAAGTACTTAAGATTTTCTACCTACTCGAAAAAAGTTTATTCATTTTCCTTTAGACATCGCTATCCCATTATTAAGGAATAGGTAGCACCGTCGTTGGAGTTTTTAGGGACGTTCCAAGGGACAGATACAATCACAAAAGCAATGTTAGGAGGTGTTAGTAATCATCCTAAAGCCTTAAAGATATTTTTCTGAGGCAACATCTGAATGGGACATTTGAGATCTTTCGGGGCTAGAGGACGACCACTAACAAACCCCATACTTCATGACCGTTTAACCGAAGGCAACCGAAGTGGAGTAAACTCTAGGAGTGAGCTTGTGCGAGTGAGCTTTTTCAGTTAATTTGTCTTTGCATATTTAGGTTATCTACCATTTTAATTTTCAAACATTCTTTCCATACAATCCTATTAGCATACATCTAACAATTTATAATTGCGAAAATTAAAGTGAGGAAATAGAAATCCTAACTATTACATGGATTTTGCAGATACATAATTATATTGACTGAAAATAAAACGCGAAATTAAAACCTAATTAAAACTATTACAACCTCGGAGCAGTTACAAAAATAATTAAAAAGTAACTAAAATATGCGCGACGAATTAAATGCGAGGGCGATTAGGAGACCTAGAAAATCTTATTTGAGAAAAAATATTTTAGTTATTTTTGAAGAAAAATTAATTATTTAAAAAAATCAAATCCTAATTTCTAATTGATTTTAATTATAAAAAGGAGTTAAATTAACCTAATTAAATTAAATTAATTAATTAAAGAAAATAAGTATTTTTATGAAAAAATGATTTTTGGATGTTTTTTTATGATTTGATTAAAAAGAAATAATTTTGATGTTATTTTAAAAAGAAATATAATTATAAAATAATTAAAAGAAATAAAAATAATAAATAAAGAAGAAGAATGGGCCTGCTTAAGAAATTGGAGGGGGTGTGTTGCTGAAAATATTCCAGGCCCACCAAGCTGAAGCCCAATCAGTGTTTGATCAAGTGGTGCTCCCTCCTAATGGTGCACCATGGTCTCTGGCAGGTAGAGGCGTTGGATCTGGTTGATCATGAATGTGATGAGATCATGTGGTTGGATGATGGAGGTGCATGATGAGCGCTTGAGTGGTAATGCATGGGATCTGTTAAAGGAAAATAAAATAAGAAAATTGCTGGGACCTGGGATCGAACCCAGGTCCTCTTCCCTTTCCAACGTACACGCTTGCCAGCTGCGCTACTTGTTTTGTTTGTTAATATAATAGCAACAATATATAATATATAAAATATGGCAATTGAATCACAAACGCGCGTAAAATTCAAAATGGCCAATGGTATCTTGACACGCCTTCATCCATCTCCCTGTTCCATCGTTTTAGACCACGACCTTTTACCCACAAGAATTTTCGTCACTATAAGCTTTAGTGACGATTTTTGTGCGTTTCTATAGACCTGCAATATCTCAAAATGCAAAGCAAGCAATATTAATCAGAGTTAAGAACATAGATCCACTAAGAGTCTTGTCCTGAGTTCATTGGTATCATTAATCAGTCCTAATTTTGCCTCTATGAGGAATCCCTAATTTGAAGCTTTCAAACCCTAATAATGGCGTAAGCTTGTTCCTGCACTAGAAACCAAATTCAGGCTATCCAAAAGGTCACAAACATGATTATGAATACATTTACACAAGCAAATTGAATGAAAAATGCGTAAAACCCTGGAATCGAATTTGAGTTACAAGGGTGCAAACTGTGATATGTATCTTACAGTTTGGGATGTTTTGTGGCTTGGTAATGATTGGAATCACTTCAGAGTATGTCCAGGAAAAAACTAATGTCTTTGGAATTGCTTGATTGGACTGAAAATAAAATCCGACCTCCACTTTTCTTTGGAAATTTTGGAATTTGTTCTTGTGTTTTCTCTAATGCCAACTCTTGTTTTTGTGTCTGCTCTTTCTCTCTATATATCCTTGAACGAATTAGGGTTATAAAAACCACTAATATCTTTGCAATTTTTGAAGATTTGATTTGGTTTTTATGTTATATGATATCCTTCCAAATTTGGCCTAATCATGACATTCTTGTGCCAATTAACTTTAATTCAATTTGATCTTGATACGCCAGCATAATGAGCTTGTGATTCTGTCCAAAAATCCAATCAAAACAAATTTTTGCTATTATTTACCATTTATTTGATTTAATTAAATTTTTAATTAATAAAAAATCAAAATAAAATAAATAATGAAGCAAATAACATGTGAATGAATATTTGGATCATGGACCATGTTATGAGTAAGGTGCAAGCATAAAAAGTTAGGCCCATTTGGCAAAAAATGCAATTTTGAGCACATTTGACTTTTGGCAATTTTGCAAAAAAGGTCAACTTTGACAAGGCATATCTCTTCCAATTTTAACCCTAGAGAGGTGTTCTTAGACTTTTTAGAAAGCTTATGATGTCCCCTAAACAGCCCTTTTGGTATCATCTCAATTGGGTCTTCCATATTCATGTAAGAATCTTTGATCCAAAACGTGTTTTTGTTAACTTTTCAAAAGGACCTATAATGTGGAAATTCATATCTTTTGATGAGTGCATATTTTCAACTTGAGGGATGAATATGGATTGTAGGTAATTGCATCCTCTTCAAAATGAGCCTTGGATGGAAAATTTCTGATAAAGCATGAGGAAGTTATGCTTGGTCAAAGTTTGGTTGACTTTTCCTAAGAAACCCTAATAAAGCAACATTTGAGTTTTGATTAATTAGGAGCATTCCTTGAGTTATCATGATCAACCCTTGATAAAATTATGAAAGTCACTTTAAAATGTTGATTTTGACCAAAAATCTTGAAGTTTGACTGTATGTGGGTCACAGTTGACTTTTGACCTATTATAGTCGATTCTTCAGCATCGAGCAGTTGACTGAGCAAACTTCTTGTGCAAGGGTTGAAATTTGACATGGAGGTTCTTGAGAACATATTAATACCTTGGAGAGCATAATAGGCCTTTGGAGTTCACCCATCTTGATGAAAATGGAAACCCTAGTTTAGGATACATTGTCTTAGGAGAGAGTTTGTCTGGTCAACTCTTGGGCAACCTTGAGCAAATTGAGGATCTATAGGAGTATGTTTTGAGTAAAATGAGAGGGAAAATTTTGGGGTACAATAGCTTCCCCTGTTCAATCTTCTTAAACCTGAGGATGTATATTGGCTTGTCTGCCTTTCGTGATCTGAAGGTGGAAGATGATTGAACACTAAAGTGCCCAAAAATTTGCACTCGTATGAAGTGACACTTGATTTAATGATGTCGGGAATGGGCTTACAGATTCCATTTGGAGAAGATGACAGAAGATTGTCGGGGATGGGATTAAATATTCCATATAGGATGTGACGGAGAATCGTAGAATCGTCGGAAATGGGCTTAAAAGATGCCATTTAGAGGAGGTTGATTTCTTGAGATATTCCTTTGATGAGAATTCATGTCCCTATCATTGAGGTGGAATCTGCTAAGGAATGTTGGTATTTGTCTTGGGAGAAGTAGAATTTTAGGAGCTTTAGTTGTCTGTTACTCTATTGGGGAATTAACTCCTATTTGAGTAAGTGGAAGTTAACTGCATATCTGGTCAGGGTACACGCTGCGCAGCCACTTACTGGGGAAAGGTGAGATCGATCGAAACTGGTCGGGTCCAGGTCTTACAGTGTTGTGAATTGTTGTCTGGAGATAAGACAGAAGGAACCTGGATAGTATGTTTACTTTTAAATGAAGGCCTAGATAGTAGGGTTGTAAGAAGGAACCTGGATAGTAGGGTTACTTCGAAATGAAAGCCTGGATATTAGAGTTGTGAGAAGGAACCTGGGTCGTAGGGTTACATCGAAATGAAAGCTTGGATAGTATGTCTGTAAGAAGGAACCTGGATAGTAGGGTTACTTCGAAATGAAAGCCTGGATAGTAGGTTTGTGAGAAGGAACTTGGGTCTTAGGGTTACTTCAAAATGAAAGCCTGGATAGTAGGGCTGTGAGAAGGAACCTAGATAGTAGGGTTACTTCGAAATAAAAGTCTGGATAGTGGGGCTGTGAGAAGGAACCTGGATAGTAGGGTTACTTCGAAATGAAATCCTGGATAGTTAGGCTATGAGAAGGAACCTGGATAGTAGGGTTACTTTAAAATGAAATCCTGGATAGTAGGGCTGTGAGAAGGAACCTGGATAGTATGGGTTACTTCGAAATGAAAGCCTGGATAGTAGGGTTGTGAGTAGGAACTTGGATAGTAGGGTTACTTCGAAATGAAAGCTTGGATAGTAGGGCTGTGAGAAGGAACGTGGGTCATAGGGTTACTTCGAAATGAAGGCTTGGATAGTAGGGTTGTGAGAAGGAACCTGGATAGTAGGGTTACTTCGAAATGAAAGCCTGGATAGTAGGGATGTGAGAAGGAAACTGGATAGTAGGGCTGTGTGAAGGAACCTGGATAGTAGGGTTGTGAGGAGGAACCTGGGTCGTAGGGTTACTTCGAAATAAAATCCTGGATAGTAGGGCTGTGAGAAAGAACCTGGGTCATAGGGTTCCTTCAAAATGAAAGCATGGATAGTAGGGTTGTGAGAAGGAACCTGGATAGTAGGGTTACTTCGAAATGAAAGTATGGATAGTAGGGTTGTGAGAAGGAACCTGGATAGTAGGGTTACCTCGAAATGATAGCCTGAATAGTAGGGCTGTGAGAAGGAACCTGGGTCGTAGGGTTACTTCGAAATGAGAGCCTGGATAGTAGGGCTGTGAGAAGGAACCTGGATGGTAGGTTTACTTCGAAATGAAAGCCTAGATAGTAGGGTTGTGAGAAGAAACCTGGATCATAGGGTTACTTCAAAGCGATAGTGTAGATTAGTTGACTCGTTTGGTTTAGGGAACTGAATTTCCATTAGTTGTCTGTAGATGTGACTTGCATAATTGTTGTATTTGTTGAAGCTAATCGTCTCTTCCTGCAAAGATATCAAGGTTAATTATATGTGATGCATGAAATGTAAGGTGAAATGATGTTCTCAAAATAAATGAGATTATGATGTATATGATATGTATGAGTATGTCATGATGTATGTTCACGAAATGCTATCAGAGTATGCCCGCGTCTGGGAAAAATACATCCCTGACTGTTGTTGGAGATTTATGAATATTCTGTTGGGATGAGATTCTGCTTGAGAATAAAATTTGCGGAGAACAAACTTAGGAAGTGAATTTTTGTAGCTGAAGTGATGACCTCTGACGGAGATTGAGCCTCTGCATCTAGAGAAATAAAATCTTCTTGGGGGATGACATTTACTGACTCGCCCATGATTATGGGAATCGGCTGGGGGATACAGCTGTCATGTTTCAGAATGACCCTGGCTGGGGAGGTTATGTTTTGTTTCGAGAAGGCTGACATCAATGCTTTTGAATACTTTTTCTTTGTGGGGAGTGTATGTGCCCGTTATTGTGTTCCAAAGCTGACTCTATCCCGATACCTGCTAGGCGGAGTAACTGTCGGGTTTGGCACTTCTTGTTTTTCCCTGTTTCTAGAATTACGAGTAATTGTCTTTTGTTTCTTATGTAAATATTTATGAGCAACAATCATTTTCAAATGCATATATCAAAAATAAGTCATTGGACGTTCTTGCAAAACAAAACAGAAAAAGAAAAACAAACTCGAAGTTTCTTGTGAAAATAAATTTGTATTGATTTTTTCGAAGTCGACCTGTAATAGGCGTTTGTACAAGGAGGTTGACGCTCTAGTAAGAGAACGCCACCGAAAAAATAGAAGCTATACAAATTGTGTAAAAGAAAAAAACAGCTATGTGAAACAACCCCATTGGGTTCCAACTCTGTTATTTCCTTTATATCTTCAAGCGTCTCATCACTTTGCTTCTTGGCAGAAAGTTGATCAGATTGGTTGGCACCGTCCGAGCTTGATAGTCGATACTGAAGTCTGGTCGCAAGATGATCTAATGAGACATAGTGGTACGCTTTATATCCATAACTTTTGCCTGGACTGCCCTTTTGGGTTTTCAGTCCACCGGGATACCCTTTTTTGCCCAAACCGCCCTTTCGGGTTTTCGACTTGTCGGGTGTACAGTTTTTTTCATTTTCAGCCCTTACTTTTACCCGAACCCTTTTGGTTCGCTGGGAAGCCCTTATTTTTTCCTAGGCCAGTCAACCTAGTGGGTCTGTTGATTAGGCTTAGTATCTTTTCACTATGTCTGCATTGACAGGACGAGGAAGGTTGTCACCATCCATGGTTGTTAGAATCATAGCTCCACCCGAGAAAATATTCTTAACCATAAATGGCCCTTCATATGTGGGGGTCCATTTTCCCCTGAGATCACCTTGTGGTAGTATGATGCGCTTGATCACTAGATCCCCTACTTGATATTCTTGACATCTGACTTTCTTGTTAAAAGCCTTGATCATTTGCTTTTGATACGTCTGACCAGGGCAGATAGCAGTAAGTCTCTTTTCATCAATTAGATTTAACTGATCGAGTCGGGTTCGGATCCAGTCGTCTTTGTTCAAACTCGCATCCTTCATAATCCTGAGAGAAGGTATTTGGACTTCAATGGGTAGGACTGCCTCCATTCCATATACCAGAGAATAGGGGGTTGCCCCTGTCGACGTCTATGCTGAGGTACGGTACCCATGAAGAGTAAATGGCAAAATCTCATGCCAATCTTTGTATGTCATCGTCATCTTTTGTACAATCTTCTTGATGTTCTTGTTAGCTGCTTCAATAGCGCCATTAATCTTTGGCCGGTAGGGAGAAGAATTATGGTGTTGTATCTTGAACTGTTTATATAGCTCGATGATCATTGTGTTGTTGAGATTCGTACCATTGTCAGTAATAATTCTCTCTAGCACACCATATCAACAAATCAGATTATGTCGGATAAACCGCGCCACGACATTCATAGTAACTGAAGCAAAGGAGGCTATCTCAACCCACTTCGTGAAGTAATCAATGGCTACTAGGATGAAGTGATGCCCATTAGAAGCGGTGGGCCTGATCTCTTTGATCATGTCGATGCCCCACATTGCAAAGGGCCACGGAGATGTCAAGACATTTAAGGGGACCGGAGTTACATGCACCTTATCAGCATAGATTTGGCACTTATGACAAGTTCAAGAGTGTTGATAACAATCGACTTCCATAGTGGACCAGTAGTATCCTGCCCGTAAGATTTTATTTTCCATGGTATGTCCACTAGAATGGGTTTCGAAGGTGCCTTCATGTAGATCTGTCATGATCCTCTCTGCTTCACTCTTGTCTACACACCGTAGTAGTGTGGAGTCATGGTTGCATTTATAGAGGATCCCATTACTAAGGAAGAACTTTACAGAGAACCTTCTCATAAACTTTTTATCATTGACAGATGCCCCTTCGGGATACTCTTGAGTCTCGAGATACCTTTTGACTTCGTGAAACCAGGGTTTGTCTGCCATTTCTTCAGTATTGATTTCACGGCAGTGTGCTGGTTCATCCAACCTCTCAATGGTGATTTGGGAACTTCATTGTCCCACCAGACTTTGAAAATTGATGACATGATAGCTAGCGTGTCCGCTAACTGGTTCTCCTCTCGTGGGAAATATTCAAAGGTTACCTCCTCAAACTGTGGGAGCAATGTCAGTACGTACTCTTTGTTTGGGATAAGATTTGGGTGCTTCGTATCCCATTCTCCTTTGATCTGACTTATCACCAAAGTGGAATCCTCTAATACACTCAAGAGCTTGATCCTTAGGTCAATAGTAGCCCTAAGATGAATCTTGCACGCTTCATACTTCGCCATGTTGTTGGTACAGTTGAAACATAATCGGGAAGTGAACGGAGAATGACAGCCCTCGGGAGATATGATTACAGCGCCAATGTCGTTACCTAGTGCATTTGAGGCTCCATCAAAATACATAGACCATCGAGATCCCTCCTCAGGTCCTTCATCCGGTCCAGGTTCTTCGTAGTCAGTCACCAACATAATATTCTAATCTGGAAACTCAAAATTTATGGACTGGTAGTCATCCACGGCCTGATGATCCAAATGATCAGCCAATATACTCCCTTTTATTTCCTTCTGGGTTGTATATTGTATATCGTATTCAGTTAAGATCATCTGCCATCTTGTTATTCTTCTAGAAAGAGCGGGCTTCTCGAAAATGTACTTGATCGGATCCATCTTTGATATCAACAAGGTAGTGTGGGTCAGCATATACTGTCTCAGTCAGCGAGCAGCCCATGCCAAAGCATAGCAAGTTTTATGGAGAAGTGAGTATCTTGTCTCACAGTCGATAAACTTTTTGCTAAGGTAGTATATTGCGTGCTCTTTTCGACCAGCCTCGTCATGCTGCCCCAGCACACACCCCATTGAATTCTCTAGCACTGTCAAGTACAATATCAAAGGTCTTCCTTCAACTGGAGGCATCAGAATTGGTGGTTCTTGAAGGTATTCTTTGATTCTTTCGAAGGCGGTCTGGCATTCATCATTCCACCTTACCACTTGATCTTTCTTCAGAAGCTTGAAGATTGGCTCACAAGTAGTAGTCAGATGTGAAATGAACCTGGCGATATAATTCAGGCGTCCCAGGAAACCTATAACTTCCTTCTCTATACGGGGAGCTGGCATTTCTTGTATAGCTTTTACCTTTGCAGGATCTACTTGGATGCCTTTATCACTGACGATGAAACCCAGAAGTTTACTAGACCTTACCCCGGAGGTGCACTTGTTCGGATTCAACCTCAGCTTATATATCTTCAACCTGTCGAACAACTTTTGTAGATGATCAAGGTGCTCTTCCTCAGTCTGAGACCTGGCTATCATGTCATCAACATAGACTTCGATCTCGTGGTGAATCATATCATGGAACAAAGTGACCATGGCACGCTGATAAGTTGCCCTAGCATTCTTCAACCCAAAAGGAATCACCTTGTAGCAGAAGGTGCCCCACTGCGTGACGAAGGATGTCTTCTCCATGTCTTCAGGAGCCATCTTGATCTGGTTGTAGCCAGAGAAACCATCCATGAAGGAGAAGATTTTGTGTTGCACGGTGTTGTCGACCAGAACATCAATGTGAGGAAGAGGGAAGTCATCTTTGGGGCTTGCCCTGTTCATATCTCTGTAATCTACATACATATGTACCTTACCGTCCTTCTTAGGTACCGGAACAACGTTGGCAACCCACTGTGGATACGAAGTTACAGCTAAGAATCCTGCGTCGAACTGGTTCATGAACTCTGCCTTGATCTTCTCTGATATTTTGGGACGCATATGGCGGACCTTCTGTTTAACCGGAGGGTAGTCTTCTTTAGTCGGCAGGCGATGTACCACAATATCGGTGTCTAAACCAGGCATGTCTTCATAGGACAAGGCGAAAATCTCAACATAGTCGTGCAACATCTGTATCAACCTCTGTTTGACGCTAAGCTCCGAATTTGCACCTATTTTAACCTCTTTTCTATCTTCCTACGTACCCAAATTCATTGTCTCAACTGGCTCCTCATGAAGCTGTATAGCCCTTTCTTCCTGCTGTAATAGTCTAGCAAGTTCTCCCGGCACCTCACAATCATCCTCACCTTCGTCCTCAGCTTGGTTGATCGGATTTTTGAAGTCATAACTGGAAATAACAGAGCTGTTATCAATGAGATCCCGAGTGGATATGGATATGTCTTATGATATGTGAGTGTGTGTAAGAGAATAGTTGTTTTGATAAAGTGACAACATAAAAGAAAAGAAAAAACAGAGAGCGCAAAATTTGTATGCAAAAAACACCCAATGCTTTATTAACTATATATGAAATGACAAATAATATCCCTCACAAGCAAAGCCAATGTGCCTCGGGAAAGGCACAAGGCCGTAAAGTTTTAAATTGTTTATTACAAATTTCAAAACAAGTAAGACAACTACTGCGGAATAAAATAAACTGGTATAAAGTCCCTAGCCATCCAGTTACTCGGTCCACCGTTGATAGTTGGGTAGATCCAGCTGTCGATGTCTGAGTCTTCCTCGCTGTCTTCAATGGCATTAACCCCACGATTGCTGATGCGTAGGGGAGGTCTTCCAGCCCGAGCGTGTCGAACAGCCCTTTGAGCCCCTGTAGTAAAACCCAAACCAAATTTGTCAGTTTTGTGAGTGAAATCAGGGAGCTGGCCTCAATTGGTACACCCACCTTCTTCAACCACGACCCTGGTGTCCTTGAGAGAAGCCATCTTCAGAGGAGGTTTACTGCTGGTAGTAATTTCAGTCGATGCCAACATCTGAGGGACTTCTTCGAAGTTCTGACAAGGATTTTCTACGAATTCCCCCTCCATCTCTACGTACCGGAAGGAATTGAGGTGGCTCACCATATACTCCTCTTCACCCCGCACAGTGACGATCTTCCCTTTTACCGGATACTTCAGCAATTGGTGTGGTGTGGAAGTAACTGCCCCAACCTCATGGATCCAAGGATGACCCAACAAACAAGAATACGATGGTCTGATGTCCATCACATAGAAGGTGGACCCAAAAGTCTGAGAACCCACTTTGACATGGATGTCCACCTCCCCGTGCACCATTCTCTTCGACCCATCAATATCCCTTACCACAAATTACTAGGCCTTAAATTCAAACTCTCACAATCCAACCGGTCCAACGCCTTCTTCGGTAGAACATTCAGCAAAGACCCGATATCTACCAACACATGAGCCATAGTGGTGCCCCTGCATTCAATCAGGACACGTAGAGCATCATTATGCTTCCTTCCCTTTGGTGTCAAGTCCGCATCTGAAAAACCCAGCCCATTGTCAGCAATCAGGCTAGCCACACAATCTTTGAATTGATCAGCTGAGGTCTCATGTGGCACATGCACAGCCTTGAGGAATTCAATCAAAGCCTTCGCATGGGCCTCGGAGCACAACAGCAGGGATAACATGGATATCTTTGAGGGGGTCTGCCCCAGCTGCTCGACCACATTGTAGTTGCTCTTCTTAATTATTTTCAATATTTCCTCTATCTCTTGCTTAGAGGCTTCCACAATAATTTTTCAAGGCGCCTCCGTCCGGGAAGGCTCACCTATAACTTCTTTTCTGCGGGTATCATACGATTCACCAACAAGGGTAATAATTGGAGTAAGAACAGGAGCCGTAGTTGATGTACCAGTAGGAACAACAGATGGAATGACAATAGGCTTGTTGACAGTCTTAGGGGAAATCTCGGGAGAGAAGACCCTTCCACTTCGGGTAATCTTGTTGGTTCCGACAATGTTACCAATATCAGGATCAACCTCTTCATTTTTCAAATCATGTTTGATTCCATGATAGTACACATCGGCACATAATGCCAGGGGACAGCTTTGTCCGATATATACGGGACAGGACCAGGAACAATGATTATCAGCGGAGCGATTCTTGGAGCAGATGTAATCCTAACTGGTCTTCTCGAGGAGACCTTGGAAGGATTAGCGGAAATGGTTATAATGGAAATGTCTTCAGATGGAACAACGGGAACCAAAGTTTTCTCAAACAAAATTTCTTTGTTGTCCATCAGGCGTTGAACACCTGACTTCAGCAAATGGCAACTAGAAGGCAGAAATGAACACATGTGGCAACCTTCACCACAACCCAGAAATAAATCGGCCAACAGCAAATTCTTCTTTACAGTTATGAGAGGAGTAGAAACTTTGTCCACCAAGGTCACAAACAAGTCGGTATCAACAGCATTAATTCCACGACCGTGCTTAGGCATAGGAGCGGTTATGACATTGGGCTTCTCCGGAGCATCAAACTCAATTTCCTTGGCTTTGATCAGATCTTGTACCTTATTTCTTAGAGCCCAGCAATCATTTGTATCATGGCCAGGACTCTCAGAATGATAAGCACACCGAGCATTTGGATTATATTGGGGAGATGTGGTATTTAGATTTTCGGGAGCCTCTTTCAAGGTTGCCAAGTTGGATCTCAGTAGATGAGGTAGAACTTCAGCCAATGTCATATTGATTCGGGTAAACTGTCATTGTGGTCTTTCCACCCTTTGTTGATTATTGCATTGTGCAGCGGCTGCATGTCTAGGTATCATTACGGCACTTACTGTCTGACAATGTTCAGCCCTGTTTTGGCCCCTCGGGCTATATATGGCATTGGCTTCTTTCTTACCAGCAAAAGGCTTCTTTACTGAACTCGAAGAGGCATCCTTCTGTATTTTGCCGCTCCGAATCCCAGCCTCTACTCTCTCTCCAGTCAGAATCAGCTCAGTGAAACCAGCTGACGAGTTGCCGATCAAATGATTGAAGAATGAACCAGATAGCGTCCCCAGAAACATATCAACCAACTCTCTATCAGACAACGGGGTTGAACTCTTCCAGCCAAGTCTCTCCATTTTTGTGCATAGTCTTTAAAGCCTTCACTTGCACCCATGGACATACTTTGGAGTTGAGTATGAGTAGGAGCAAGGTCGGCGTTGTATTGATACTGCTTGTAGAAAGTAGCAGCCAAATCTTCCCAATTTCGGACATTAGTTCTCTCCAGATGGTAGAACCATTCAAGCTGATTCCCTGGTAGACTATCTTGAAATAAATGAACCCACAAATTCTATCAGTGGTGTGGGGCTGGATCTTTCTGTCATAAGAGCGGAGATTGAGTTTTGGGCTGGACACCCCATCATACTTAGCAAAAATTGGAGCTTTGAACTTCTATGGGATGACCACTCCTGATACCAATCCCAATTATTCGAAATCCAACCCAGGTATCCTCTGGATTTCCATGGCACTCAAATGATCCTCCAACTGCTTGTATCTATCCTCAGTAGGAGGATACTGCTCATCATTGTAGTCGGTATCATTGTCTGAAACTTCAGGACTGGGATCCTTCTCCCTTGTTTCTTCTTCTTGATTCACCCCTTCTTTAGATGAAGAGGTCAGATTCACTTGTCGCTTCAACCGCCCTCCAAACCTTTTTCCCATATTCAGAATACCGGCAACCTTCTTCTTTTTCTTTTTCTCTTTCAGGATGAGGGTTTTCAGATCCTCCTTCCCTTTTGCTAGATTTATGAACATTTGTTAGAACTGGGCGTTTTGTGCCTGAAGGTCCTTGATGCTTTGTTCGGAAGACATTTATGCTGAAATAAACAGCAAAGAAGATGAGAAACCTGTAATGGTACTTGTACATGAAATTCTATGAATGGGATGTGCATGCAATGATTTCAAAGACTTTGGGAAATTTAAATTTGCGAACCAAAATAAAGCAAAGATTTTATTAGCTGAATTCAAGTTTCAAATGCCTTTTAGGCGTTACAATTAAAAACAAATCTAAAACTAGAAAAAATAAAAATTCCCATGGATGCTTCCTCTCTGTGCCGAGATAAACATTGAGTCCTTTTTCCTCATGGAGCTGCTTCATGAGCTCTAAAACCTCCCTCTCCTGAGCATAGAACTGATCCCTGTAAGTATCTCGCTCCTTCTTCAACTGAATCCAAGACCTCTATAATTCTCCAAGATCAGTGGGCATATAAGGATAGAGAACCGTGTAAGGAATACCCCCTTCAGTAGTGGGTTCCACAATCACTAGTAAAACGGCCATATAGGGCATCATAAGCTTTTGGGCGCGAGCTCATACCCATTGGAGGTAAGGTTCCATAGGAATGGAAGCCTTTGTCCCTAAAGCCCTGGCGCCAGATCTGTTTACCATGCCCCAAGCTCGTATGATCCTCCGGCGATACTCATGAACATCATCCTTATAGTTGAATACAATGCCCTCGATAAGTAACTCATGGGGACCATCTCTTCGAGCGTAACCATATTATCGCAGAGCTAAATAAGGATTGTAGGTTATACCCCTTTTGATGCCAAGTAACCGGACATTAGGGTACTCCCTGCAGCGGTCAATAACAGCAGTGTTTTCCATAGCTCGGAAACACCATAGAATATCCATGTGAGCGAGTGACATTATCCTTTGTGACCAACCCAAAGCTTCTTCATTCTTCAGTACGGACTTAGGGAGGTGAGAAATAAACCACCTCGACAACAACGGCATGCAACACATAAGGACCCCTCTTCTCTTCATGGTACGAGTATAGAGAGTCTGCAAAATATCTCCGAGCAAGGTAGGCACAGGGTTGCGAGAGAGGAAGATCTTGATAGCATTCACATCTATGAATGAGTCTGGATTAGGGAATAGGACTAACCCATAGATTAGAAGAGCCAAGACCTCCTCAAAATACTGAAAATCCATATCATCCCAAAACAGTTGGACCTTATCTATCAGAAACTTGGTTAGAAAACCCTTGACTCCGCTTCTTGTTTCCCAATTGGATACCACATCAGCCCATTTCAGATTCAAAGCTAAGGTAATGACTTCTGGCTTAGGAACTTCTTTCAGACCTGTGAAAGGCAACTGTTCAAGAATGGGTATATCCAATAGCTGAGAGAATTCTTCCATGGTATGCACTAATTGATAGTCTGGAAAGGTGAAGAGGCGGTGCTTGGGATCAAAGAACTGAAAGAGTACACTCATCAACTTTTCATTAAAGTTTGAAGTAACCAGGTTGAGAAGTCGACAATGTCTCTTAGTGAACGCAGAAGTTTCGGAAACCTTTGATACTAGCTCTTTGAGTTGGGAAGGTATCTTAACAAAGCTAATTTGGATAGTGTTTCTACGAACGGGAGCTATGATCTGCAAAACAGAAAAAAATATAAATTCCCTTTTTCTTTGAAATGGTTAGTGCAATAAGAATGGATGCTATGTTATGATGCATAATGTCATGATAAACCACAGGTATAGCAAACACAGACAAATCACACCAAGTTCTTAGGTTTAAGGCTTGCATGAGGTTAAAGGTCATACACTCTTGAATTTTAGTTGGTTTCAAACCTGTTGTTGTACCCGAAAATTTTCCCTCTCATTTTATTCAAAACATACTCCTAGAGATCCTCAATTTGCTCAAGGTAGCCCAAGAGTTGACCAGACAAACTCTCTCCTAAGGCAATGTATCTTAAACTAGGGTTTTCATTTTTATCAAGATGGGTAAACTCAAAAGAGCTCATATGCTCTCCATGGTCCTAATATGTTCTCAAGACCCCTCATGTCAAATTTCAAGCCTTGCACAAGAAGTTTGCTCAGTCAACTGCTCAGATGCTTGAGAATCAACTGTATTAAGTCAAAAGTCAATTGTGACCCACATACAGTCAAACTTCAATATTTTTGGTCAACATCAACATTTTGAAGTGCATTTCATCATTAGATCAAGGGTTGATCCTGATTCCTCAAGGAATTCCCTAAATTCATCAAAACCCAAAAGTTGCCAAAATAGGGTTTCTCAGGAAAAGTGAACCAAACATTAACCAAGCATAATTCCTCATACTTCATCATAAATTTTCCATCCAAAGCTCATTTTGAATAGGATGCAATTCTCTACAATTCATCTTCATCCCCCAAGTTCAAAATATGCACTCAGAAAAAGAACTGAATTTCCACATTATAGGTCCTCTTGAAAAATCAACAAAAACACTTTTTGGGTCAAAGCTTCTTACATGAACATGGAAGTCCAAATTGAGATAAGACCAAAAGGGTTTCTTAGTGGACATCCTAAGCTTTCTAAAAAGTCCAAGAACACCTCTCTAGGGTTAAAATTGGAGGAGATATGCCTTGTCAAAGTTGACCTTTTTTGCAAAATTGCCAAAAGTCAAATATGCTCAAAAGTGCATATTTTACTAAATGGGCTTAGCATTTCATGATTGCACCTCACTTGTAGCATGGTCCACGACCCAAATATCCACCCACATGTCATTTTCTTCATTTTCCATTTTATTTTGACTTTTATTAATTAAAAATTGAATAAAATCAAATAATTGGTAAATAATATCAAAGATATGTTTTGATATGATTTTTGGACAAGATCTCAATCAAATTATGCTGAGATATCAAGACCAGATCGAATCAAGCATGATTAGTACCAAAACGGGATAATTTGGCTCAATACAGAAGGTTTTCATATGGATGAAAAATCAAATCAAATCTTCCAAAATTCCAAAGATATCATATGTTTTTGCAACCCTAATTCGCTCTAGCATATATAATGAACAAGAACCAAGGATAAAAGAAGTTTTTGGCAGTCATGAAGAGCAAGAACAAACTCAAAAAAGTTGTCAAAAAGTAGGGATCGGATTTCACTCCACAGGACCTTTCAAAGCAATTTAAGGCCAGCAATCGCATCATGTGCATGCACTGAAGCGGTCCCAATCATTTGCAAGGCCTGAAGCATCAAGAATCGTGCGCTGCAACTCATACAGTTTTCCCTTTATTTCAAATTCGATTACTATGATTCTTGCATCATAAACATGTTTTAATGGTATGTATGTGTTTGTTATCATGTTTGTAATGTATTGGATTGGTTTAATTGATGTTTTAGCGCATATATTGATAGTTGCCATTGCTAGGGTTTGAGGTCGTATTTTAGGGTTTCTTGATATAGGTACAATTAGGCCCAAAGAAGGATGCCATCATACTCATGAGATCAAAACCAGTTGATCTATATGCTTGGAATTGATTTATATTGCTTGTAGTAGATTTTGGAAATTTACAGGTTTGTAGCTACGGATACTGATTGTAGGTAAAAGTTCCTTTGCTAACATGACGGAGGGCTGAGGAAGATAACAACGTGGTTGACCACCATTGGACAATTTGAATATTTGCGCATTTTCTGAAGCTCGTAACCAGTTTGTATTATTTTGTTTTCGTTTCAATATTATAACAAACAGATACAGGTGGCCCAGTGGTGAAGCGTGTGGTTAGAAAGGTAGAGGACCTGGGTTCGATCCCAGGTCCCAGCATTTTCTTGTTTTCTAACTTTATAAATACAGATCATATGCATACGCGTCACAGGGGCATACCATGCACTGTCATCTAGCGAACAGTTCCCTTATCAATCTAATCCAACGCCCATGTAAGAAAGGACCACGGTGCACCAACAGGAGGAGGCAGCATGGAATCCAAGGCGTTGACTGGGCTTAGCCACTAATGGGCCCAGAAGTTCAGATCTACACCCCCTGATTGTTTCTTAAGCAGGCCTATCTCTAATCTTTTTTATTTTTATTTTACTTCTTATTCTTTTATTATTTATTCAATTCTTTTTTTTTTACAAAATAACAAAAATCACTTTTTTTATCAAATCAAAATCACAAAAAAACATAAAAATCTTTTTCATAAAATATTTTATTTTCTTTAATTAATTAATTTAGTTTAAATTAGGTTAATTTAATTCCTTTTCGTAATTAAATCTAATTAGACATTAGGGTTGTAAATAATTAATTTTTCTCCAAAAAATAACCATATTATTTTTTAATTAGATTTTAGGTCTCTTAATTAATTCTTCGCATTTAATTCTTCGCGCATTTTAATTACCGTTTCGATTATTATTTATGTAACTATTTCGAGATTGTAATAGATTTTAATTAGGGTTTTAATTTCCGCATTTTATTTTCAGTTAAATAATTCTGTATCTGCGAAAGCCATGTAATAGTTAGGTTTTATATTTCTCCACTTTTAAATTTCTGCATTTATTAACTGTTAGATGTATGCTAATAGGATTGTATGGCAAGAATATCTGGATATTAAAATGGTAGATAACCTAAAGGTGCAAAGACAAACTAACTGAAAAAAGCTCACTCGCACATGCTCACTCCTAGGGTTTACTCCACTTCGGTTTCCTTCGGTTAAGCGGTCAAGAAGTATAGGGTATGTTAGTGGTCGTCCTCTAGCCTGAAAGATCTCAAATGACCCATTCAGATGTTGCCTAAGAAACAGATCTTTAAGGTTTTAGGATGATTAATAACACCTCCTAACATTTATTTTGTGACCGTATCTGTCCCTTCGAACGTCCCTTAAAACTCCAACGACGGTGCTACTTATTCCTTAATAATGGGATAACGCTGTCTAAAGGAAAACGAACAGTCTTTTTCGAGTAGGTAGATTAACTTTTAAGTACTTGCTCAAACGAATAAATTTTTCACCAACACCTTTCAAAATAATTTTCAAAACTACTTTGTCACATCCTTGAGGACTGATACAAGGGTTATCATGAAGTAAACTTTTTCAAAACAAGCACACACAAGCAATTTTAGAAATGACCAAGTACCTAAGAGCCCATGGAAAACCATGGATAGAAAGGGTGTTAACACCTTCCCTTTCTATAATCTACCCCCCGTACTCAAAAATATTCTCGAAAAAGGTTTTTTCTGTTCTTTTTCCTTTTCCTGATTGGATGAAATAAAAGTCGGTGGCGACTCTTGCTTACCGCGACATTTTGCAAACAAAAAACACAAAACGCAAACCAATATTAACAGTCATTCTGCCACCGTATCACAGAACTGGAAACTCTGCTGGGGAATTAAATAAGTGGGGTATACCTTAGGATCTAGGTCATTTCAAATTGCTTTCTTGTTTGTTTTCTTTATTCTTAAAGGTTTATTGCTTGGGTTACTATAGATCCTACACCCGGATCTGGGGGAACTTTTTAGGTAAACAGCAATAGATCGTGGAGACTGTACGGCATAGATCGATATGGTTTAAGCGATGATTATGTTGGTGTGGCACTTTGGTTGGTACCGGTATCCTTTATGGGGAAATGAGGAGAATACGGGGCTGCCGTGTGGTGTCTTGAAGCACTAACAGACCTTAGAACCTTAGTTGAACAAACTTGGACATTATAAAGTAGTGAGATAGCCGGCCTCGGTATAGAGCTGAGGATTGGTTAATACTCGATGCTACACTCATTGAGATCAGAATTTCGGGATATTTCGGCCGCAAGAAAAGATTGCTTGAGCTGAGACAATGCCCGATAAAGGATGTTCAGTGATATTGAGATCCCATATAACCCGGTTACTTTTTAAGAGAGGTTTGAAACCAACTTAACTTCAAGAGGGTATGACCTTTAACCTCATGCAGGCCTTAAACCTAAGGACTTGGTGTGATTTGTCTGTGTTTGTTATACCTGTGGTTTATCATGACATCATGCATCATAACATAGCATCCATTCTTATTGCATTAACCATTTCAAAGACCAAGGGAATTTATCTTTGTTCTGTTTTGCAGATCATGGCTTCCGTTCGTAGAAACACTATCTGAATCAGCTTTGTGAAGATACCTTCCCAACTCAAAGAGCAAGTATCAAAGGTTTCTGAAACTTCTGCGTTCACTAAGAGACATGGTTGACTTCTCAACCTGGTTACTTCAAACTTTGATGAAAAGATGTTGAGTGTAGTCTTTCAGTTCTTTGATCCCAAGCACCACTGCTTCACCTTTCCAGACTATCAGTTGGTGCCTACCTTGGAAGAATTCTCTCAACTGTTGGATATACCCATTCTTGAACAGTTGCCTTTCACTGGTCTAGAAGAATTTCCTAAGCCAGAAGTCATTTCCTCAGCCTTGCATCTGATACGGGCCGACGTGGTGTCCAATTGGGAAATGAGAAGCGGAGTCAAGGGTTTTCTAGCTAAGTTCCTAATAGACAAGGCCCGGCTGTTTTGGGATGATATGGATTTTCAGGATTTTGAGGAGGTCTTGGGTCTTCTAATATATGGGTTAGTCATATTCCCTAATCCAGACTCATCCTCAACAACTCATATTCACATAACAAAAGTATTTGTCTAAGGAGATAAGTCAAAATTGCAAAGGTTTCCCAAGGCATTTTCTTTCTCTAGGAGCTAGGGTTTTGAACCTCAAAGGGGTATATCTTACTCATCTTTTGGTATTTTTGAGTGATTCCAAATACATTCTTATCTTTAAAGGGTTATTAACAAACCACTTCAAATGTTTTAAGGAAATTTTGTGTGGAAGAAACTTGATGATGAAGAAAGATTACAAGTCCTCCAGATGAACCCTCAAATTCCATTACGTGATTTCAAATGATCATAACTTGGTAAATTTGTATAACCTTGAACCCATTATTTTTACAAAATCATCTTAAAGATGTGAACTTCAACTCATCTTTTAAGTGCAAAGTTTAAAAATGGATGGAAGATTCCCTAAGGATGCAAAAGATTATAGGTCATTTCATGAATTTTTACCAACTTCAACAAGTCATAACTTTCTCAATTTTTGGAAATTTTGAAAGGTTCAAGTCTCTAAATTTCATTCAAGATATTTACTTCATGCCGTATATTTTTTCCATGAGAAAATTTCAAGAGGAAGGCTAAGTTTGGATGCAAGACATTACAAGTCATTTTTGAAGAAAAACTTTGAAAATTTCTAAGTATAGAAAGTCAACCTCTTTTTCTCAACTTTGACTCATTGCAAATTTCAGCTCAGGCATCCATTTGATCCCATTCTTTACACATTGTAAAGCTTGTAATCTTATCTTTCTAAAGCTGCAAGATTATTCCCTAAGACCCCTTGAGTTGAGAATGCCATTGTTTTGAAGTTGGTAACTTGAAACTGAATTTCTCACAAGATTTGTGCATATTTTTTATTTAACCTTGACTAACAAACTTTCCAGAAGTGTTTAGCACCTCAAAATTCAAAGGTTGGATGAGTTTTGATGAAAATGAAGTCACACTTCACTCGTGTTCAACTTCCACTCAATTTCCCTCCAAACTTCTTTGTTTTCTCCAATTTTTATTGCCATTTGTTATCCTATAAATAGAGGACCTTATTCCATTCATTTCCTCAAGCTTTGAGAGCCAAACGCACCCTGCCAAAACCTCACATGAACTTTAAATTTTTTAAATCAGTTTATGAGATTTAAACTTCTTTCTCCAAAATTCTTTGCACATTTATCATCCTCTATCATCATACAAGCTCTCCAACACTTAAACCAAGGAGAAAGAGCCATAAATTAAGTTACAGAAGTCCATTTTCAGATCTTAATTCTTGAACTTCGAACTGGTAGAATTCTCCACCATTTGGATCCAAACGAAGCACTAACTTACTCTAGTCCTCCTTCTGATTCTTACGCTTCTTACCATTTTTAAATGCATTGAGAATTGAGAGAGAAATCTCAATTGAAAGGTGCTTTCTATTTTCTGAATTTTTGATCCATATCTCTTTGCACACTTTACATAAATTTGGCGCGATGGTGGGGTTAGGATCGTCTTGAAGAGACGAATCCAATGATACTAGTCTGAGATTCTAATTTTTCCATTTGAAGAAACTCACAAAATCTCCATTGTAGGGCGTCTGGAGGTTGAAGACAATGACATGTCTCGTCTCAACCAATGATAGCACGCCAATTGTTTTATTGTTATTCATTGGCTATTTTCGATCCAGTGTATTTTCAATTAAGGTCCATATCAAGCACAACGCGTATGGTCTACTTAATCAGCTTACTAACGCTTTTTGACTATAATCTGATGGTCCATATCTTTTTAGTTTTATTTTTATTTTCTGATTTTATATTTTAATTATTTTAAATTTCAAAAATTCATAATTCTTTTATTTTTTACCCAAAAATTATGAAAAAATATATAAAAATGCTTTGAATTATTTCTGACTTTGTGAATATTTTTTCATATTTTAATTTTGATGTTTGATATTTTTCATAATTTTTGCTTTGTTTGTTTATTTTAATTGTTTTAAAAATACTTTGAGATTTTTAAATTCTGAAATTTTTTATAAAAATCATTTTCATCATTTCTGACCTTTTGATCTTTTTGTGGAATTTTATCTTATTTTTTACTATTTTTGATCTTTTTTCCTTTATTTGAGCACTTTAAATTAGTTTTAAAATAGTTCCTGACTTTAAAAAATTACCAAAAATTTCATAAAAATATTTGAGTTCATTTCTTATTTTTCTATGGTCTCGTTTAATTTTTCTTGAGTGTTTTGAATATAATTGCAATTTTTCCCTTATTTCCATATTTAAAAATCATTTAAAACCCTTTTTCTTTTATTTTTAATATTATTTTATTTTTTTGAACATATTATGGATGATCTTGGACTATGAAATTTTGATCATGAACTTTATTATCATCATTGGATCCATGGTGTTGAGTCTAACTCCATAAAAATGGATGGATGATTTTAATAATAGTTTTATTAAATTTTTGGTTCAAATATGGTTTACTTTTACCCTATTTCTTCTTCATCTCATCTCTCTCTCAATTGTACTAAATGTTGTTGGTGCATGATTTCCATATCATGTCTCAAAGCATATGGTACATAGATTGCTATTGACCGGCTTCAAAATAGGTGTGACTTCTATATAAGTCTACTTACGATTGCTTAACATAGCGCTAAATTTTGTCCCGATTCGAGAAATGATCATTTGTGGCCCAAACCCATGTTTGCAAGCCCAACTATGTTGATTTAAACCCTTTGATCCAATAACCTTGAGATTCATTATTAGGAGGCTTTGGTTCTACCAATCCTCTAATGAATCTTCGTCAATTTTGGTCAAAGTGGATCACTTAAACATCATTGATTATTTATTGTTGCCTTAAGAATTCTTATATGGATGATATACTTGCCAAAAAGCAAATGCAACTTGTTGTTGATAGGCTTTGGTTCCACCAATCCTCTAATGAGTTCCAAATGCAAGTTTCAAGATGGTGATTCAACTAACCACTAATTCCTAACAATTGACTTTATTTTATACTTTTACCTTATGCCTTTACTTTAAGCACATTTATTTTAGCATTTACTTTTCATGTTATTTTCATCTTTGCTCACTTGAGCATTTACTTTTATGTCATTGTTATTTTGCATATTTGAGCTTTTCATTTCTTTTTTCTTATTGAAGATACCTAATAATCAAATTGAACCCTAAAAAACTCTAATGTTATTTGGACTATTTAATGACTATCCTTGGCATTATGGAGTGATGGACTTCTTGGACTTAGGATTAGAGACCTTGACTTACCTTGAGACCTTGTGACCTCAACTGTTATTTTGTTTGGAGCTCTTGGGGTTTACCCCAAGATATTTGGTTGTTTGTTTGCTTTGTGTGCAGGTTATTGTGATTACATGCTTTGTTTGTGATCGTAAATTCATCTGTATACAATTGTTACTCTGCCCAATTTTTGAAGACTTAATGCAATTGAATCTTGGTTTTCTTAATAGGTTTATTATCTTTTTTTGTTTGGTTTCAAATCCAAGGGATTGAAATTCTACATTGACTCATTGTGTCAAGTGTTTGCTTTTTGTTGGTTACATGGTTCTTTTATCTAGCTTTTACTTTATGCTTTCGGATAGTCCCTTCATCACTTCCCATCTTCTTCAATTTCAAAATCTTCTCCCTCATTTTGAAAATTCTTCTTGTTTTAAAACATGAACCACTTTCATAATAAACTTGGACTTAAATCCACGCATCTTAAAAAAAAATTCTTTTCTTAATCAAACTTTAATCAATTCAATAATACTTGGATAGTTTCGTGAGAAGACTAAAAGTCAATCAATCTCATTCAAACTATCTTTCCATTTTGGGTTTTATCTTTAAAATTTTCTCAAAAGGTTAGACTCTTGATAAATCTTTGAAGTGATGCAAACAACTATACTTCTAGAATATGTAGTGAAGTGAGACATTTTCCACTTGGGTGTTGGGTGAAGCTTTTTTTATTTTAAAATCCAAGCTATATCCTCCACTTTGAGATTATGCAAATTCTCCTTCCTCATGATTATGGGTAGTAAGTATGTTTTCCACTCGGACAATGGAAATGATGTTTTATCTCCTAAAATTAACCAACACACTTGTGTTTTAAATTTTAAAAGGTGAACTACGTATACCCTGATCCCCTATTGCATGGAAGGTGATAATTAGGCATTAAAGGTTCGCAACCGCGGCGGGTGCAAAATTTATAAAAACATTTATTTCTTTATCTCCACCATCTATTTTTAGACAACATTTTATAGCCAAAATATACAGATTTTCAAAGAGGTTCCTGTGGAGTACCATAGATGTTCAGGGTGCTAATACCTTCCCTTTGCATAACCAACCCCCTTACCTAGATTATTCCCCCTCTTATTGATATTATTCGCTCTTTTCCCATTCCTTTGGAAACAATAAAGTGAAGTGGTGATTCTTATTTTGATTTGTGTGAGTCAAGTCAATCCAATGGCTTAGTCTCAATATTTCTACCGCTACAGCCACTGGCCTACACTTATACATTAACTTGTTATAAGAAAATTCTAATTCAGGTGGTATACAATCAATGCAAACATGTAACAATGCAATTACATGTTAGTTAATTCTTGAAAGATAAAAGAGGTAGGGGAAGAAGAAAATATACACAATGATATATAGTGGTTTGATTGTCATCCTTGCATTACCTACTCCATTATTCAATGGTGTTAAAACCATCAGGAAATAATCACGATCTTCCACTATTTTGATAAGTTGACACAATTATTTTGGTTGCAACGAAATATTAAACAACAAACCACATTGTTGAAGCAGCCACTTTAAACAGATAACAAAACAAGATCTTAAAAGATCTTGATCCAATGAATCTTCACATGCACAATGATTCTGCTTCAAGTATTCATGTGTAGCCATTAACACCCTGATCCTACCGACTTCTTGTTCAAAATAATTGTCGTGGCTAAGCATTCATTTGACAACTCTTAACATTGTTTTTGAGATATCTTTCTCCAACTCCAACTAGAATAGACGACTTCCAATCCCTCCTTACGGATAGTTGATACTTAATCTCCCAAAAATCTCCTTGGAGTATATTGAAATACTCTTCTTGATGAATATCAAAGGATGCCACACTGAATTCAAGAAATAATACATGCACTTGTTTCAAACAACAAACTTCATACAAAAACTTAGATACCCTAATATACCATTAGTCTCCCTCAAGAACTCAATCTTTAGATGTGGAGGACCATAATCATGTAATCATGACTAAGGATGAAATGATGAACAATACCAGGTAATCTCACAAACTAAACTAGAACACAATGTGTTAGTCAAGGTATAGATGAATATGAAAGAACAACACAATACAAGATTCTAACAAATTTCTAGATGATATCTTATATATTTATTAATCATGAAAAACATAACAAGATTAATCAACTCACTCTATTAATCACTCAACACAATAACACAATTGGCCAAACAAATATGCAACAAAAAGGATAATGAATTTGACATCAATTCATAATTAGAAGTTGTTTGTAGAAAGATGAAGAGAAAGATCCATGGTGTAAGGATGAACACGCGAAGTAGAGAAGACAAAGAAAAAGTTATTTAAATTAAATATGAAAAATGGTTCTATGAAGAAATGATTCAAATCAAGTGAAAACCATTATTCGAATCAATTTTTTACTCTTGAACTTGTTGATTCGAATCAAGTGAAAACTATGGTTCAAATCAATTTAGACAGAGGCAAAATAAAGCTTCAGGGGGGTATTTAATTCAAATCAATATATGTACTTGATTCAGATCACATGAGGTTGTGATTCAAATCATGCCTATTTTCTTATTTAAATCATTTTGACTAGGGGAAAATCCCATTTATCACATTGCTTATAATTCGAATCATATATTGTGCATGATTCGAAACAAATGACTGATATTTCAAATCTAGTAACTTTAAATTGTGATTCAAGTTACGCCTGTGGAAATGACAAGAGATAAATATTATAAGCTCAAAAACATATTACTAACAAGTTTTAAAGAAGTTTATTTCATTAATGTATATGGTTCTTATTGGTACTTATTTCTCATAGCCGAAGTGGTTACAAATCAATTGAAATGATAAAAGCGTACAAGAACAACAAACAAATAGTATCCAAATTAATAATACACAATCCAACTTATACTAAACAATATTCGAAATGACAGGGTTAAAATTAACATCATGGTAAAGTAGCAGGAAAAAAAAGGTGGGCCAAAAGTAGAATGAGGTGCAACAGGGTCATCTAGAAATGGAACGGGGGTGTATGTCACAGCATCAATAGTTTCAATAGGAAAGATATAGTTATTGATACATAGGTGATCAACGAAGGCCTTCATGGACTCAATCCGAGCAGCTACTCGATCTTCAGATGCAAGAACCTCATCCTTCAACTCACCTCTCAAATATTCCTTTAGTTGTACTCGATTATCTTCTCTCTCTAGCTACAGAATAAATCCTATCCATGATCCGATCTTCTCTGATTTGGTTGTCAACCACAAGTACACTAAACAACTCGTTAAGATAACTCTTCAACTCAGCATGAAATGAACCAGAAGGAGTAGAAAAGGCATGAGCATTAGTAGGATCAACAAGTGGATCAACAATCTTATTATCATATACCTTTCTTCCAGAGTCCTCAAGATAAAAATATAAACCATCATTTGAATCCCTATAGTATCTCATCTTCGACACGCCACCATAGTCAAGAATCTTCAGAGTCATAAAGTGATCATCCTCCTTGAGCACAATCCCATTAACTTCTAAAATCAGATGAACAAATGAAGAATAAAACAAGGGATCCTTCTTAGTGTCTCTGTTATAAACCATCCTTCCAGCAATATATTTTCCCAGCTAATACCATGGTTACTAGTCAGTGGCCACATAAGATAGAGGTTATGATCATCAGCTCGTCCCTAGTTTCTCGATTTCATGTACAAAATATTAATAACAATCTAGTGAAGCAAACACATATCAAATTTGACTTGGATGATGCTAAAGTTTAATATTCCTGGAGACTCAACAATACTCTTAGAAATATCCAGCACATGTGAAACCTTATCATAATTAATTTGTGAAACATCAACCAAAGCACCACTAGAAGTTAAGTCAAGATACTTCTTAAAATCAGAATAATCAAACTTGATTAACTTATCATTGAATTTACTCTCTAAGCCAGTACGGGTCACAAATATATTAAAATAAAAAGCTTTGACGTAATCATGATAGTACTTCCTTTTCAAACGAATAAATTTTAGCAGACCCTTAATAACAAAAGGTTGTAGAAAATTAATCCTCAATTCACTCTCAAAAGTAGCATTAACATAATACTCAGACTATACTTAGGGAGAATATGCTTTACCTTATGACAAAGAACTTCAGTAGTCTAGATTCTGGATGATTTATTCTTGAGTTTTCCATCAGGAGTATCTTTGCTCGCTTGAACTTTGGACCTAACCTTCTTTGTAACTGGTTAAAAAAGGGAGGAACCATGTGGTCTCTTCCCATGTTACTTTTCAGTCAGGTTTCTCTAGGGGTTGCTTGAAGCCATAACAGATGATGATGAAATGGGTAGATGAATGAGATTATGATCATGTGATAAGAATGATGTTTATGAATGCTATTGATGATTTGCTCAAAAGGGTTTTTTGTTTGAAATGAGTGGGAAAAAGAAAAACGAGGTTTGAAAATGAAATATGAACGAGTTTAGTTGAAAAGGCATGACTTTTCAATTCGTGATTCCAATCATGTGTAAACCTGATTTGAATAATTAAATTCATTTTTTAAGTTTAAATCTTTATGATTGAATCATGTTGAAAAGTTGATTCTGATCAAATCGAAATTCTCAAGCCTTGAATGTCATGATTCAGATCACAATTTTAGTTGAAAATACATGATTTGAATCATAAAGCGAAATTTTGAAAAAAAACTTGAAAATTAGAGACTTTTCAAATTGTTTGGTCAAATTAAAACTTAAAATCCTTTCAATTATCATGTAAAACATTTTAATGATATGAATGAATGCTAAGACAATTAAGACTATTTGATGCAAATGAAAAAAAAAATTATGCACATGAATTTTATGTGAATGCAAAAGGTAATTTCAATGATAAAAAAATGAGAATACATGAATGTATGAGATGCAGATGAATGTAATGAACGACAAAATAATTAAATTGATGCATTTTATGAATAAAGAATTAAATTATGCAATGCACAAACACATTACATATACAAGCACATTTCAAACATACCACACACAAGGGAAAGAATAATTACACTCATGTACACACAATAGATATAAAGTACTAACAACCATATACTAGTTGGATACAACTCCTCTTGCACGTCTAAAGAACACTATCAGGCTCTCCTTCATAAGGCTTCAAATAAACTTTGAACTATAATAGTTTGATTATTACTGATTGATATAACTTGTCAATCCCGGATTATTGATTCAACTTTTTGATGAGTGATTAGCACTTCAAGTATATTCCTTGAATCACTTGAAATTGTTGAAACTTGGAGAATCAATGCCAATAGCCATAATTTTGCCTTCACCTTCTTTTATGATGACCTTGGAAGAATAGGTCACTTAGAAGATGCTTTTGTCTCCATCTTTTATCTTATAATAATTTCCAGTATGATAATGTGATTGTCCATCGTTACTTGGAATCAATCTAGAATAACCTTGAAGACAAATTGTACAATACAAAAATTGCACATACCTCAAGAAATTCTTAGTTCAATGTTGCATGAATCAAATCTTAGAAAAATATCTTAACTTCAATTTATGTTTGAAGAATATATTAGCACGATTTTGCTATAAATAATCTATGTAACTTATCATAATGAATAGTCAGGCACAAGTAAATCAATGTAAATTTCACCGGTGATTCATTAAATTGTATAAGCTTCCAAATAATTAGAAAAACTTATCTAGGATCGAAAAGACCATGTACTAAACTTTTGGAGTCGCAAGACTTTTATCAAAATCCACGCACATATACCAATTTTTGGGTGAGAATATGGACACTAAAAGGTCTAGAAGAGGGGGGGGGGGGGGGTTGAATAGACCCTTTCCCAATTAGAAATTTTCAAAAACCATTTTAGGTCTCATGTACAAAATCACATATTTTAGGTGGTGTGGAACCAAAACACAAAATATGAGAGCTTCAAAGCATCTCAATGAAACAATCCATATGAAATGGTACATGATGTTCTATATTCATTTGATTGCTTCGAAAGCAAGTCAATCGCAAGACTACACAAGTAGCTTCTCAACAAATAGTTTCAAAACACATACCCTATAGATTCTAACAAAACATGATTTAAGTCATGATACTTCAATAAGATTGATATGCCACAAACCTACACTTATACTTAAATTTCTATAAGCAAAGTCTAACTTATGTGTTATACAATTAATTTAAACATGTAACGGTGCAATCGCATGGTAGTTAATGCTTGAAAAGTAAAGGTGGTAAGGGAAGAAGAAAAGATACATAACGATATATAATGGTTTGGATGTTGTCTTTTCATTACCTACTCCGCTCTTCATTGGTGTTAAAACCATCGGGAAATAATCACGATCTTCCACTATTTTGATAAGTTGATACAAGCCTTTTGGTTACAATAGACTATTAAACAATAAAACACATTGTTAACACGAACATTTTAAATTGATAACAAAACGAGATCTTAAAAGATATTGATCCAATTAATATTCACATGCATAATGATTATACTCCAAGTATTCGTGTGTAGACATCAACCCCTTGATCCTACCGATTATTGTTCTTAGAGATTGTCATGGCTAAGCATTCATTTGACAACTAACAATCCCGCCTTATGGATAGTTGATACATGATCTCACCAAAGTCTTCCTTGGAGTATATTGAAACACTCTTTTTTGACAACTAACAATCTCGCCTTATGAATAGTTGATACTTGATCTCACCAAAGTATTCCTTGGAGTATATTGAAACACTCTTATTGATGGATTCAAAGGATGTCAAACTGAATTCAAGAAATGATATCTACACTTGTTACATACATAAAACTTCACACAAAAATATTAGATACCTTAATGTACCATTATTATCTCTCAAATAATCAATTTGTAGAGTTGGATGACCATAAACATGAAATCGTAACTAAGGATGAAGATGATGAATAGTTTCTGATAATCACACAAACTAAGTTACATCTCAAAGTGTTAGTCAAGGTATAGATGAATGTGAAAGAAGAACACATTACATGGTTCTGAAAAATTTCTATATGAATGTGTCTTGGCTAAGATGACATCCTTGAGATTGATCAATCACTAAAAACATAAAAAGATTAATCAAATCACTCTCTAATTGACTCAACATAACAATACAATTGCACAAACAAAAATGCAACAAAAAGGATAATGAATTTGACATTAATTCATAACTAGAAGTTATTTGTAGAAAGAAGAAGAGAAAGATCCATAATGTAATAAGACGAGAAGACATAGAAAACACTTCTTGTCTCTATGGATCTCGCCATAGGTTTCACACATTTGTTACTTTTTATCAAATAAAAATTTATTCAAATGAAATATGAAAAACAGTTCTATGAAGCAATGATTCAAATCAAGTGAAAACCGTGATTCAAATCAATTTTGGAATCTTGAAATTGTTGGTTTGAATCATGTGAAAACTATGATTCAAATCAATTTGGAAAGATGAAAAATAAAGCTTTGGGAGGGCATTTAATTTGAATCAATATATGTGCTTGATTCGGATCACATGAGGTTTTAATTCAAATCATTCCAACTTTCTTATTTGAATCATTTTGTCCAGGGGTAAATCCCATTTCTCACACAACTTATGATTCAAATCATATATTGTACATGATTCAAATCAAATGGCTAATATTTCACATTTATTAACTTTAACTTGCGATTCAAGCATTACTTGTGAAAATGACAAGAGAGCAATCTTATAGGCTCAAAAACATAATACTGACAAGGATTAAAGAAGTTTATTTCATGAATGTATAGGGTTCTTATTGGTATAAATTTCTAATAGCCAAAGCGATTACAAATAAATTGAACTGATAAAAGCTTACAAGCACAACAAATAAATAGTAAATTACAAATTATGCAATCCAACTTATATCAAACAATATTTGAATTGACAAAAAATAAAAACACAAACAATACTTAAAGCAAGTAAAAGGCACCACGAGATACTTTGTGTTTTCACCAAACACTTGTAATAACAATCTCCCCTTAGGAGAATTTTAAGGCAGATACAACAAGCAAGATATGTAACCAAAAGAATGGGGCAATCTTTATGACATATCATTAGAGAGCAACGAAAAAACACAAAATGCTAAGATTTGTAAACTACCTTGTTAGCATAAACAATTGCATTATATCTACTACAAAAAGTATTGCATTAATATTTGACAATCAAATATGTTGTTCTCTCCCTATTTGCCTCAAATTTGGCAAGGACCCAAAAGCATCCAATCAAAAGAACAAAAAATAACCTAGGTGAGGGCAGAAATTCAGTGCAGCAGCAAAAAGAAAAAATGGAACCAGCTTAGGGAACCACTATCCTACTCATAGGTATATTAATCAAACAACATAATAACCCATGCAGGGTCATAAAACATTATTAATCCAAAAATAGTTAATCTTCAAAAGTAGACGACCCATCATCAAAACCACTTTCACTAACAACATCACCATCTTGACTTCTAACCTAGTCTTTAACTGACTTTTCCATATCACCAGATTGAGTTGTTGTAACTCTTACACCCTTTGGAACTATCATTTGAATCAGCTCATCCATTTTGTTCTTGCGCGCATTGAATGTAACAATCATTTCTTGTAGGGACTTTGGCACCTGCATTAATTCCAAAAATAACATTGTTTTGGGAAGTGCCAAACATTTGGGGGACTTTTGGGAGGTGACCCTCCTTTGTTAGTTTAAAGTATATGTTGGGCATATACATGTCTGAAACATGTGTCTCAGCAAACATGCAGTAATTGAAACTAATAAACTAGCACCCTCAAAGAGTTACCAAGGTTAATTTCAAAATTAACCAAATAATCTTCTTCTTTGGTGCTAATCTATTTTCTTTTTCTCACTTAGCCTTCTTTTTCCTTAGCATTTATGGTGATTCATGTGTCACCTTGCGTGCTATATGTAGATTACTTAAGAAACGAGTTTGAAAGCATTCTTACCTCACCAAGTGTGCATTTTTTCATCTCCCTTCGGTATCTCAATCCCTATAAAATTTTGTCATCATCCCCACCCAAAACCCTAGCATTCCAAAGGTTTCTTGCTGGTAACCATCCTTCCACATCATGCATCTTTTTTTGTGTGTGTTTTGTAGAGCTTTATTTTTGAAATAATACGTTGTGTTGTTTCTATTTATGATGTTTCATATGTCAAAAAATACTATATATAATGTAGTATGTACTATGTTTAAATTAAATGTGCGCTATTGTTGTATATATAATGTATGTGTGCTTACAGTGCGAAGTAATCAATTTCAGGCTTGTGGTAATAGCTTAATCACCTTTGTTGTTTGAAAATAAATTACTTTTTTTATAAGGTAATTTATTACATAATGATGGTAATCGATTACATGTTTTAATGTTTAAAAAAAATCATTTTTGCTATAAGGTAATTGATTACATGAATGTGGTAATCGATTACATGTCTTTTGCAACAAGTTGGTTTTTGGTTGAAACATGTCAGACATGTAATTTATTTGATTAAACTTGTTCGTGTGCAAAATGGTAGTCCATAAATATGGGTTTCATCTGAGAGTAATGAACATTATTGGAACATAAGTAAATGGAACCAACATTATCACAAATAATTTTTGGTGGATTGGTCATATGAACCTGAAATTCACTTAGAATATTACTAATCTATATGATTTTAGATGTTGCAGTTGCAACAACATGGTATTCTACTTTTGTGAATGATTTGGTTATTGTTCGTTATTTTCTAAATAGCCAAGAGATATGTTTGAACCAAAGAAGATGATATAAGCTGAATTAGAGGTACAATCACCGATACTATTGTTGTACCCTTTTTTTTTCCCTAAGATCCCTTCATCATACCATATTGATTCAATCACAAAAAGATCACATTAGGGTTTTTGGTTCTCCTCCCTCTCTTTAGCTTTTCTCTTTGAGGAATCACCAAGCACCTTGACTTGTTTTTTATTTTTTGATCATGCATGTTTTGTTTTGACTTTCCTTTTAATTAATAAAATGCAATGTTGGTTTGTCTTACTTGTTAATAATGTAGGTAAAGGCAATGTGGCTTAGCCAGTTGATCCATGGGTTCATGAGTTTATTTCCATGCCCTAGTCAATAAAGCAGGAGAAATTCAAACCTAACCATTGAAGTTGTTTTGGAATAAATGTCATGGAAAGGTTCATTTTGGTTCACCACATTTCAAAGTTATCAAGATTTATACAAAAGTACAAGGGGTTGATTGAAGAAGTTGTCATGGTTGGACAAGGTCTTGTTCCGATTGGTCACAAGTGCATATTTCTCTCAAATCTCAAGATATGGAATTTTTTTTGGTTGCTATGAGTTCTCATTATCATCCTCAACAACTCTTATCCATAAAGCAAAAGTGTTGGTACAAGAAGGTTGTTCAAAATTGTCAAAGTTCCTCAAAGCATTTTCTTGATCTAGGAGCTAGGGTTTTGAACTTAAAATAAGTATATCTTTCACATCTTTAGGTATTTTTGAGTGATTCCAAAAACATCCTTCTATACAAAGGGTTAATAACAAATCACTTCAAAATTTTCAAGGAGTTTTCATGTGGAAGAAACTTGATGATGAAGAAAGATCACAAGTCCTCCAGATGAACCCCCAATTTCCCATGGGTGACTTCAAATGATCATAACTTGGTCAATTTTTATTACCTTGAGCCCAGTATTTTTCCATAATTATCTTAAGTATGTGAACTGTATTCCTTCTTTTAAGTGCAAAGTGATAAAATGGATGGAAGATGCCCTAAGGATACAAAAGATTATAGGTCATTTCATGATTTTTTGCCAACTTCAACAATTCATAACACTCTCAATTTTTGGAGATTTTAAATGGTTCAAGTTTCAAAAATGTCACTAAATAGGTCTATTTCATGCCATCTTTTTTGGTCAAGAGCAAATTCCAATAGGAAGGCCATGTTTGGATGTAAAACATTATAGGTCACTTTTGAAGAAAACTTGAAATATTTCTAAGTATGGAAAGTCAACTTCTTTTTCCCAACTTTGACTCATTGCAACTTTTATCTCAAACATCCATTTGATTCCATTCTTTTTCCATTGAAAAGCTTGTAATCTCATCTTTATAAAGCATCAAGAACCATACCTTAAGACCCCTTGAGTTGAGAATGTCATTGATTTGAATTTGGTAACTTGAAACTGAAGTTTCATCACAAGTCAGATTTTGAAATCTTTGTTTTGCCTTCTAATCACAAGTTTTCCATGCATTTTTGCTTCTAATCATGTTTAGCAACTTTCCAAAGGCGTTTAGCATCATGAAGCGCACGATTTGGCTGAGTTTTGATGCTAAACAAGTCACACTTTGTTCATGCTACAGACCCCCCATGATTTCCCTCCAAACTTCATCATTTCACATGCTTAAGGATCCCATTCATTCTCCTATAAATAGAGGGTCATCACTCATTCATTTCCTCAAGCTTGAACAACCAAAATCACCCTGCCAAACTCATTCCATAACTCACTTTTCTGCAACTTCGAAATCAGTGTTCAAGCCTTTTTCAATGCATTTTTTCTATGAATTCACCTTCCTTCATCTTCCATGAAGCTAACCATACAATTACCTTCAAGAATCGTGACCTATATTGATCCATAGAAGTCCAGTTTCAGAGCTCTGCAACTTAACTTCAATAGGTAGATTCCTTCATCAATTCTCTCAAACTTTGATATCATTGTGAAGCTCTCATAGCCCTGGTTCTAGTTGCAACACTTGCTTTTAATTGGAAATATGTTTTGACCATGAAATTTCAAATTCCTTTTCAAAACTTTCCTTCCAAATTGCTTGAGCTGCAGTTTATATAAATTTTTCGTGAAGGTGTGGTTGTCTTCGTCTTGAAGAGACGAAGCGAATGGCATAGGTCTGAGCTTCTGATTTTACAGTTTGAGAGACTTGTATTTCACGTTGGCTGGAGATTGAAAATGATCAACGTGTCATCTTCCAACCAATGATGGTGTGCCATTTGTTCTTTTTGAATTTCTGATTTAATTAGTGATCTAGTGTTTTATTCACTAAAGTCCATAACATGCACAGCGCGTCAGGTCTACTTGATATGTTTACTAACACGTTTTGACAATGATCAGATGGCCCATATTTTTTTAGTTTGATATTTTATTTTCTATTTTTTTAATTGTTTTAAACTTCAAAAAATCATAGAAAATTCATTTTAAGTCCAAAAAATCTGAAAAAATTATGAAAAATATTTTTGATTTTTCTCTTTCTGATTTTTATTTTTTTACAATTTTATTTTGTGTTTTTATATTTTTTATAAATTTTCACTTTATTTGATTTGTTTTAAATGTTTAAAAATACTTTTATGCATTTTTAAATCCTAAAATAAATATGGAATGATCCAATGATATTGTGACAAATATTGGTGACCTCATTTATTTTTTATTTCTGACTTTGTAATTTTTTATCATTTTCGGTTTATTTTACTCATTTATTTTAATTGTAAAAATAGTTTCTGACTTTAAAAAATTACCAAAAGTTTTATAAAAATGTTTGAGTTCATTTCTGATTTTTCTATGGCCTTACTTAATATTTCTTGATTAATTTGAACATAGTTGATATTTTTCTCTTTTATTTCTATTTTAAAACATTTTAAAACCCTTTTTAATATATATATTAAATGTAATATTATTTTGTGATTATTTTCTGGCTGATCTTGGGTTGAATATTTGATCATGAACTTTGTTAACATCATTGGATCCATGATGTTGAGTCTAACTCCATAAAAATGGATGAATGATTTTAATAATAGTTTGATTAAATTTTAATTCAAATGTGGTTTATATTCTTTCCCACCCCTCTTCATCTTATCCCTTTCTTATTGCACTAAGTGTTATTGGAGCATGATCTCTATAGCATGTCTCAAAATAAATGGTGCATAGATTGCTATTGACCGGTCTTAAAATAGGTGCGACTTCTATATAAGTATACTTACGATTGCTTAAAATAGCGCTAAATGTTGTCCTGATTCGAATAAATGATCATTTGTGGCCCAGACCTATGTTTGTAAGTCCAAGTATTTTAATTTGATCTCTTTGATCCAATAACCATGAGATTCATTGTGTGGAGACTTTGGTTCTACCAATCCTCTAATGGATCTACATCACTTTTGGTCAACGCGGATCACTTAAACATCATTGATCATTAAATGTTACTTTTTTTATGATTCCAAATGGATGATATACTTGACAAAAAGCAAATGCGACTTGTTGTGTGGAGGTTTTGGTTCTACCAATCCTCTAATGAGTTCCAAATGCAAGTTTCAAGATGGTCATCCAACTAACCACTAATTACTAATAATTGAATTTATCTTATGTTTTTATTTTATGCCCTTTTATTTTATGCACCATTTACTTTAAGCATTACATTTCATGCTATTTTTCATCTTTTCTCACTTGAGCATTTATATTCTTGTCATTTTGTATTTTTGCTCACTTGAGCGTTTCTTTTCTAAGATACCTAATAATCAACATGAACCATAAAAAAGCTTTAATGATACTTGGACTATTTGGTTACTATCCTTGGCATTATGGAGTACTAGACTTCTTAGAATTAGGATTAGAAACATTGGCCTATGTTGGAGACCTTGTGACCTTAATTGATATTTTGTCTGGAGTTCTTGAGGTTTACCTCAAGACATTGGGTTGTTTGTTTGTTTTGTGTGCATGTTATTGTGATTATCTACTTTGTTTGTAATCTGGAATTCACCTGTATACAGCCGTTACTTCGCCCAATTTTTGTGAAGACTTAATACACTTGAAGTTTGGTTTTCTCAAGAGGTCTAGTATCTTTTCTTGTTTGGTTTCAATCCAAAGAATGGGAATTCTATCTTGACTCATAATGTCAAGTATTGGCTTCTTACTGGTTAGATGGTTCTTATCCCCACCTTTTACCTTATGCTTTAGGATAGTCTCTTCTTCTCCTCCCATCTTCTTTAATTTCAAAAATCTTCTTCCTCCTTTTGAAAACTCTTCTTGTTTTTAAACTTGAACCACTTTCATAATAAACTTGGACTTATATCCATGCATTTTCAAAATATTTTCATAAATAAACTTCAATCAACTTTAATAATATCTTGACATTTTTTTGTGAGAAGACTAAAAGTCAATTAATCTCATTTCAAACGATTTTTCCATTTTGGCTTTTTACTTTAAAACTTTTCTCAAAAGATTGGACTCTTGTCAATCCTTGTAGTGATACAAACAAATATACTTCTACAATATGTAGTAAAGAGAGATATTTTCCACTTGGATGTTGAGTGAGGCATTGTTGATTTTAAAATCCAAGCCATATCCTCCACTTTGAGATGATGCAAATTCTCCTTTCTCATAATTGTGGGTAGTAAGTATGTTTTCCACATGGACAATAACGACAATGTCTTATCTCATAAAATTAACCAACACACTTGTGTTTTAAAATTTTAAAAGGTGAACTACGTGTATCCTGATCCCATATTGCACGGAAGGTGGTACGTAGGCACTAAAGGTTCGCAACCGCGGCGGATGCAAAAATCATAAAAAATATATTTCTTTCCTCACCTCCGCCATCTATTTTAAATACCACATTTTATAGCCAAAATATACAGATTTTTTCAAAGAGGTTTCTGCAGAGTACCGTAGATGTTTAGGGTGATAATACCTTCCCTTTGCATAACCAACCCCCCTTACCTTGAATCTTTCCCCTTCTTTTTTGGGTTATTCGCTCTTTTTCCATTCCTTTGGAAACAATAAAGCGCGGTAGCGATTTTTATTTTGATCTGTATAAGTCTAGTCAATCTAATGACTTAGTCTTAAACATTTCTACCGCTACAACTACCACTCCAGTAACCATTAGAATAGGTAATAATATTGTGTGTGGTTGTAGGTTGTAGACGAATGAAATGGTTGATAATGGTTTTAAGGTATCGTAAAATTATTTTAAGATTTTAGAGATGAAAAGTAGTGAGTTTATGTATGAATTATGAATTTTTGTTTATGGAGAAGAATATGTCAAGCCATGTGAGATTAAATTATTGAAGACCTCCAATAAATCTTGATAAGTGTCTAATTATGGTTATTTTTAGTAGTATTTTGTGGCACTTATTAGATTGTTTCTTTTGGTTTTTATGTTAAAACCTCAACTTTTGTGTAAATATGTACATATAGTGTATAGTTGGGTTATCGTGTAAATATTGTATCATTTGATAGTTATTCATGTCTTTTTGTAGGTATTCGTGTTCTATTAAGGCATCGATCAATAAGAGCCAAAGGCACAAATTCAAAGATATAAAATTTGAGAAATAAACTGCCCAAGCCCGCTCGGCACAACTTGAAGCGCGAACCACACTTAGCCTAGTTTGCAGTGTAAATTAAGAGGCTTCACAGTAACTGTCTAAACCTGAGCCTACTCAACCCGGTCTAACCGCGCTTACCGTGCTTTAGGTCAGTTTGGTACAATAAGTGGTACCTCGCTTAGCACACCCAGATGAGGATAAGTGCGGTCTATGATTTCTAGCTTGTATATATTCATTTCATTCAGATTTTTTAGGTTATGATTTTGGGGTTTTTTGCATCCAACTCCATCAAAACATTCCTTTGGATAGAGAGACTTAGAAACAACATTATAGTGTTCATCTTGATGATCCAGAGTTAGATTTGCATCAATCAACGCTGATAAACTGAGAGATTCTTGTTCATTTTCTTCTTTCTTTTCTTTGTACCCTCTATTATTGGGGGTTTGTTTGTAATTTTACCTTGATTATATGTATATTTATTGATCATGGCGTTGTATATGAGCTATTTTACAAATATATATCAATGTCATCTTTTTGTTTACTTGATTTATGTTTGGATTTGAGTTGCTATATACATATACTCTTCAGATCCAGATTTAGGATGAACATTTATTAGGTTCTAAACTATAAAAATAGATTTAGATCTAATATTCACAGTGGGAATTGATTCTTAATAATTATGTGTTGTTTAGTTGCGTGAGACATCACCAATGAGACAATACATTTGTTCTCTCAACTTTTCATTAGACATAACCTTTGTTGTGGATGATACGTGATGATATTGACGAGTTTTTTAGGTTGCATACAACTGATCGATAGATTTAAGTATATATTATTATCGAATATATTATTTACTTATTCGTATAATTTACTTTGTGCACTTTATACGTTTAAACCATTTAAAACCAGGCTCAGAAACATAGCGATTATTGAACGACATTTGATCCCTCACACCGATCCTTGTGGATACGATAAAACTCAGAATACTTCCAACTTAACTTTTGCTTCTTGCTGCTATACTGTAACTCGAACAATACTTATATATTTTGTAGCATTAGTAGATGGAGTTTCATCATAGAGTTAAAGTGTGGTTGTAAATGACTGATGTTGGAATTCCATTAAGGAATTAAAGGTTCATGGGGTTGTGTTTGGTTTTGTGAAGTAGTTGGAATGGAGATTTCATATGGAGGACCGATGTTAGGATATTATTAATAATGTAAGCAATTGTGTAAAATTTATAACTCCAAAGTGATCAGGGTAAGTTGGTGGTATGTAGAAGAGCCTTGCATGTTTCGACTATGTGTCAGTGTCGGTGTTCATCTATTAAATTGAGTTCGGGTGTATGAGGTGGAGGTTATGTAATGTTATATTCAATGATTAGTAAGAAATGTATTGAGTTTGATAAATCCCCCCCCCCCCCATTGTCTGAGTAAAACCTTATAATGGGTAGTTTGAAGTATTTTTCATCAAGACTTTTGAAGGGTGGAAAAATAATAGACACATCAAATTTATTTCTCAATGTATAAAACCAAATGTATTTTCTAAAGTGATAAGCAATGAACAAATAACAAAAAATAACTATTTATTGATTTTGTGGGTAAAGGACCCTATACATTTGTATATAATAGTTCAAGTGGTTTTGTGCTATAAATACTAGATATAGAAAAATGTAACTTATGACTCTTGACTATGTTACAAGGGATGCATAGTTATTGATCCTCTATATTATTTGTTCAATGAAATTAAAATGACTCAGAATGCATTCAGACGGGTGGCCAAGAATATGATACCATGTTAGGTTGAAGTATAAGTTATATTTCATTCATACTACACATTTCATTAAGAAATTATCATCATTATATGAATCTTTTAATACATGATTCTCACAAACATAAATACATTAAAATGTGTACATTTTTTCATGAAAATTATCAAAGACGATTGTAATCCACTGATATCCAATCTATCCCTTTCTTATTTGTGCTTTCTCAAAACCCTTCTCGATGGTTATTTGGTAGAGAAACTATTATAAAAGGAATAGAACTCTTTGTTAGATTATCATGTTTGACCCCATTAAGTCATCACTATTTATAGATGTTATTCATACCCCATCACTCTAACAGATTTTCTTTATAGATATTATTCATGCTCATTAACAATAATACCTTTCACTTTATTTGAATAAAATCTTTTCACTTTAGTTGAATAATTAAACTTCATATGTTAGTTGTATAATACCCCTTCATATTATTTAAATAACACATCTTCATGTAATTTGAATAACACATTTTCATATTATTTGAATAACAATATTTCGAAATACCTCTTCACACAAGTTATATTGTATATTTAATTATTAAATATTCTTACTTTCTTCCACTTGAATCATGTCACTTAATAGTACATCAATTATTATGCACATTAACGAACCTTACATGCATTGGTTCCATCATTTATCATAATTAAGAATATAAGCTAATAAGAGTCATGGCGATTGTATATTATTTAATCGACAAATTTTCTGTTATGTACTATTATATTTGGCATTTCTCCTCAATATGATCATAAGTTCATAAATGATTAATGTATTCAACAATAATGTCATTATTAATAACATTCTTTATTCTCATTATCATTAATTACATGTACGCCAAATATTTTAGGTGGTAACCCTTTCATTAAAGGGTCATCAGTCATAAGATTTATGTAATATGATAAATTGAAACTCTTTTCTTCTTAACTTCTTCTCTAACAAAAAAATTACTTAAATTACATATGATTAGCACCATTAGAATACTTGTCATTTCTTAGAGAATAATATTGTATTAGAATTATCGCAATAAATATTCAATGGATTAAAAATACTGTTGACATGTCCACGTCATGAAATAAAGCATCTCACAAATCTGGCCTCTATAGTGGATGCAGCAATGGCAGTGTGCTTCACACTTTTTATGGTAGTGATCCTCCAACCAATAGATATGCATAATCAAATATATGTAAATACTAATTTTTTTTAATGAGAATTTAGAGGAAGATAAACACATGTTGCATAAACATAAGAAGTCAATATATGGTGTTAATAAAGCTTCTCGCAAATGGTATCTCTAGTTATATGATACTATTATGGACATTATATTTAATAAAAACATTGTTGATCGATGTATATATCTAAAGAATCCTGCCTAGGTTACCTTTGTTATTCCTAGTCGTTCCCAAGCCCGGATAAAAGGAGAGGGTTATGTTAGGCTTTCGACAACCAATGTAAAAATTTGTTGAATCTCTATGACATGGATCAACTACGTAAAAATGTGAATGATAGGTCGTTGCTCATAAGCAACATGTTGTATGGCTCGAGTTCAGTGTCAAAAGAGCAAGAGTCGCTGCATCGCCGCCCGGATGTAGTGAAAAATAAGCAAGGGTTTCCATATTTTCATGAACGGGTGTGGATAAAGAAGCAAGTTCATGATAGGAGGATTCGCTTTGGATCATGGAATATATGCATACTCACTGGAAAATCTATGGAAATAGTGGATGTTATGGTTAGGAGGAAGATCAATTTTATGTGCCTATAAGAAACTAAGTGGACAGGTGAAAAAGCAAAAGAATGAGAAAACTCGGGATTTAAGCTTTGGTATACTGGAAAATGAGATCAATAAATGGGGTGGGGATTATTGTGGATAAGGAGTGGAAGAAGGAGGTGGTGGATGTAATAAGAGTAGGAGATCGAATCATAGCCTTGAAATTTGTAGTGGGACAAGACACCTTTAATGTTATTTGTGGGTACACACCTCGGGTTGGGTTAGCAGAACACCTTAAGGTAAAATTTTGGGAGGATTTAGAAGGGTTACTTCAGGATATACCCCAAGGAGAGAAGATTTTCCTAGGAGGGAATCTCAATGGACATATAGGTAGCGCGACAAGAGGTTTTGGGAGTGTGCATGTGGGTTTTAGCCTAGCGGAGGTGAATGCGGAGGGTAAGTCCGTCTTGTAGTTTTGGTCGGCTTTAGATCTTTCTATATCCAATGCATGGTTAAGGAAAAGAGATGAACATATTATCACATATGAAAGTGGAGGGACATGTTCTCAGATAGATTTCTTTCTTATCAGGAAGTTTGATAGGAAGTATTGCTTGAACTGTAAAGTTATTCCGGGATAGAGCTTGACTATCCAACATAGAGTTTTGGTTATGGATGTAAGAATTAAAGAAATGGAAAATAAAGTAAGTCCTATGGTAGCACCAAGGTTCAAATTATGGCATTTGAAGGGTGAGAAACAAGGAATTTTCTAACAAAAGATATCAGAAGGATGGTTTGGAGAATCACAAGAAAGTGCAAATGATACATGGAACAAGATGGCCCTAGAGATTAGAAAAGTGGCTAAAGAGATGTTGGGTGAATTTAGATGTTTTGGACCTAGGGTTAAAGAATCTTGGTGGTGGAATGAAAGGGTTCAGAGCAAAGTTAAAGTGAAAAAGGATTGTTTTAAAGAGTGGTCTAGATGTAGAAATTCTAAAACTTGGGAAAAGTACAAGATAGCTAAAAATTAAACCAAAAAGGCGGTGAATGAAGCAAGAACCCAAGATTTTGATGGACTATACCAATCTCTAGGACCAAGGAGGGAGAAATATCTATATATAGGCTTGCTAAGGGAAGAGAAATAAAAACTAGAGATTTGGATTAAGTAAAGTGTGTTAAGGATGAAGAAGGCAAAGTCTTAGTGCAGGAAAAAGATATAAAGGATACATGGAAGGCGTATTTCCACAACTTATTTAATGATGGATATGGGTATGTGTTGTACCCCAAAATTTTCTCTCCCATTTTTCATTCATGATGCTATCTTAGGGCTTCTCAAATACTCAAAATGGTTTAGGGTTTGATAAGACATATTCCCCTCATAGGCAGTGAGTCAGCAGTTAGGGTCTATTTCCCTATTTGTTAATCAAGATGTTAGGGTTTTGGATCTTCGGTTTTTTTTAAGATGTTTCTTTCGCCTGCCTCAAAGATAACTCAAAGTTTAGAGAATTTGGTCAAGGATTTCATCTACTTGTATTTTAAGTTTTCTTCTTAAGATCTCTAAGTCACCGAGTCGAGAGTTTGAAGCTTAAGTTGACGAATGCAGAATCTGGGGATAAGAAATAAGGTTGAAAGTTTCATGATAGCCAAGGCATGTTTCAGTTACAAATTACTTATGGTTTGGATATCCAAGTTAAGTTTCTTATTGAGGGTGCGAGTTTGAATTGGATATGACGTGAAGTTTAAAGTTTTCATCTAAATAACTATTTGTTTTGAGTTCGAGTAAACCAAGTAGAATTGAATTCCTAAACATTTATTTTGTTCAAGAATTTGATTGGAGTTTGAAAGACAAGGCACATGGTTTCATTTTAAATACAAGTTACAAGGGCGTTGGATTTTCTTGAAGTTCAAGTTACGAAGCAAGATACATGTTAAAATCATGCAAGTAGGGAATTTCATATTTCATCAAGATTCAAGAATAATTTCCATCAATAAATTCCTAATTCATAAAATTCACGCAAAAAATATCATTCAAGTTACATTTTTGTGGGAAATTTACAAAATGGATTACAAGTGAAGCACAAGTTACATTGTTTTTTTTACAAAGAAAGGAAATATTGGTTCTTCAAGTTTCCCTTACTTCATCTTCAAGTAACTCGTCCTAACTCCTCGCCATTACTTTTTCTTCACCTTTCTACCATGCCTTTGCCACCCAATTCTCATTTGCTCATGTAACAAAGAGAAAAAAAAGAAAGAGTTAGCAATGATCAACATGAGAAAAGATTCCAAACAAGAATTATTTGTTAAAAGAGAAACTTCATCATTAGGATTCGCAATTTGGAATCAAAATTTTTTTTAAAAAGGGTTTTGTTTTCAATCATAAGATATCTCCTCCTGCTTTTTCAAATCACAAAAGGGTTTGATCTTTTTGGTTCACAAAAGGGAAATGAAATTTGGAACAAAAACAAGCAAATAACAGCAAGCTGGCCAAGCCACAGTAGAACAAATAACAGCAAACAAAGAAAGGCAGTAAGAAACAGCGCAATAAACAACAGGCCAGCAAGCTGCCAAAACAAATATAAACAAGCAAAACTGCCAAGATTACCAAGATAGCAACAGCTGCAATAAAATGCAGCACAAAACAACATAACAAAGCAACGCTGCCAAATAGCAGGCAGCAAACAGCAACAAATGGGCAACCTAAACAAAACAACAAGCAATAGGCCAAATGGTCAAAAGCATCAAATGTAGCAATGCAAAACCCTGTCATCATTTTCCAAAAAAAAAGAGTGCAAACCTTTCAGAATTGTGTGAAAAGAAAAATGACTTTGCGTCATGGAAAGATAAAGAAGATAAAAGAGGAAAAGATATCACCTGAACCAAACTGTCTAAACCAGTCCATAAAATAACAAAAATAGCCCTACTACAGCCTGCATCAAAACCTGTCCAAAGCAGGACAAAACTTGCACCAACATAGACATAACTTAACCTGTACTCTAAAGCCCAAGGTTAGCATACTACAATTGTTCAAAACACTCAAATTCCCCCCCCCCCCCCCCCCACTTTTCATCCTGATTTTCAATATAACAAAGACATTGTTTCGTAAAACAGGAGAGAAGAGGGAGAGAACATTTTTTGACAACACAAAAATCACACCAGAAAACTAAACCAAGATATAACATAACCAAGAACAATAGCCAACAAACCAAGAGAGCAAAACCAGCCAGAAAAACCACAAAAACATGACAACACAACACACAATTTTTCAATAAAACCACAACCTCTCATCAAACATAAAAAAAAAGAACTGCAATTATCTTCAAACCCTCTTCAGGTTTCATTAAACCAACATACCTGCAGATTTCCATCAACAATTTCAAAGTAAAACTCACGCTCAAGAACAAACTACCAAGCATTTGTTTTTCCTTACCAACCATTCTCCCCAAAACCTTCACTGTTAACCTCACGAACTGCAACCTTCAACCGAAACTCAAATCCCCTGTAATATAGAAACAACAACAACAACAACAAATTTCAGAATCGCAAGCAACAATAGAAGAAGGATCGAACAAAGAAGAAAGCATAAAACAAGGATTTCTTACTCACCTCTTGAAATTGACTCTGACAGGTAACTCTTTTTCCTCCATTTTCATACCATTGCGATTGATAGTTATTATTGTTGATTTTACCGCATGCGAAATCTGTGCTGAAAACCCTATGTTCTTCCTCATCGGCACCACCATCATCATCGAATGAACCTCAGTCCGTCGTAACACATACCTCATCGTCAATCCATTTTTGTTTATCGTAACTCCACCGAGCCACCATCTTCCTCAAACAAACCAACAACCAATCGAATCACAACTCTCTCGTGCCCAGCCTCGTTATTCGCTTACAACAGCTGGACCTCACCCTCAGTTCAACCTCACCATGAACAACAACAACTCTTCCGTAGTTCAAATTTCAGACGCGAGAGAGAGAATCGCTTTGTTTTGTTTCAATTTTTTTTCTTTTAATTGAATTCTATTGAGGACAATGATGATTATGTGTTTTTTTCCTTCCCTAAGCAGTATTTAATCCGCTTACCTTTCCCAACAACAAAACCTGCGGCGCGTTTTTTGTGTGTTTAGGTTTGCAAAAGACTCTTCATTTCCTCTTCATGACCGGGTCAGCCCATTGGGCTGTTGGCCTAATCCTCCATCATTGGTTTGCCTTTTATTTTAACTAAATTATAACAATAACGAATAAGCATAACATATCAATTGGCAAAGCATACTTCTAACAACCAACGGAACCCGGGTTCAACCCCTGTTAGGGCCTTTTTCTATTTGTATTTTTTTTCTATTTTTGCTTCATTCTATTTTTGTTAAACAAAAAAAAACTTCTTGGGCTCTAATCTCTAAAGCCCATGCATTCAAAAAATCAGCATAAACCTCATTTCAGATTTCACACCACCGTTTCATTTATATTTTGTTTTTATGCTTAGTTTTAATTTTACTTGTTTCTACTAATTTAATAACTCATGAATTTTGTTAATTAATTTTCTCAATTAGTTTAGTTCTTAGTTCTAATTTAAAAACTTTGTAAATATTTTTACTAATTAATTTTTGTATTTTAGTCTCAATTTGTTTATTTAATTTCTTAATAACAAAAAATCCTAAAAGACAAAATACATGCATTTGATTTAATTTCCTTAGCTAATTAATAGAATAGATTTTTCTATTTTTATTTTCAAACTTTTCAAATAGAAAAAAACAAGAATTTTTATTTCCTTATTTTTACTTTGTTAATTAATTTTTACTTCATAAATTCGTTAATTTCGATTAATTGCTCGATTCGATTTGGTTGTATTGTTTGCCTATTTGGATATTTAATTGTATTAATCCATCCCCATTTGTAAATTTGTACCCCCATTCCTGAAAGCTCTGTAATAGCATAGAAATTTAATTTCCACAATTTACTATTTTCCTTATACTGTATAGTAATTAGGCGTGCATGGCAAGATTTAAAATCAATCGCTAGAGAACCTAACTTCAAAGACAAAATAACTTGAATCAAACACACTTTTTCACACTCGCACCTCTAGGGTAACGTCGCTCGTTGCCTCGGAAATACAGTCATGTCCCTCGAATATGGGACACTTTAGCAAAGACCCTTCGATGAAAAAGATCGTAGCCCATCGACGTCCCTCAATGTTGCCTTCGATAAAACGATCTAGTCCCTTACGAAAATTGCTAAAGTGTCTCACAAGTTGCCTTCTATGACTGTACAATTGACCCATGCCCGTCCCTTCAAATCCAATGATTAGGCTTCTTACAAAATAAAGGGTAAGATAGCAACATCTAAAGGAGAAGGAAAAGAACATTAAAGACCCTTTGAGTAGGTAGATTCGCTCCTAGTTGCTCGCTTGCTCAAAACCAAACATTTTACACCAACACTTTCATATCGAAACATTTTCAAAAAGACAAACACTTTGTACGCGTTCTTATATAAACGAGAGCCATTACAAAGAAAACACATTTTCAAAATCACTTTCAAAAACACATTCCACAAACACCTCTTTGAACTATTTTCGAAACAAAACTTTGTACGCGTTCTTATAGAAACGAGAACCATTACAAAGACATTTTCAAAATACTTTCAAAACCTACACCACAAGCACATTCAAACAAAAGCAAGTGATCTAGCAAGCAACTAAGAACCCGTAGATAACTACGGATGAAAGGGGTGCTAAGACCTTCCCTTTTCATAATATACCCCCCGAACTCAAGAAAACATCTTTAAAGGTCTTTCCTGTTCTTTTCAGCCTTTCCTTATTGGATAAAAGAAAAGTCAATGGCGACTCTTGCTATCCGCACAATTGAGATCAAACATAAAACACCCAAGTCAGTTCTCCCACCGCGTTACAGTATGACTCTAGCGGACTAGACATGAGAGAAGAGGATCAAAACTATAGTTACTATCGTCAGATTCAAAAACATGAGGTAAAGGAAGCGTTGAAAAAAATGAGTAATAGTAAGGTGGTAGGACTAGGAAACATACCTATTGAAGTGTGCAAAATTCTTGGAGATAGAGGTATTGAGTGGCTCACCAAAATCTTTAATGAAATTATGAGGTCAAAACGTATGCCGGATGAATGGAGGAGAACAAAGGGGATATACAAAATTGAGCAAATTATAGAGGAGTTAAGCTTATGAGTCATACCATGAAATTATGGGAAATAATCATTGAACCGAGGTTAAGAAAAGAGACTCATGTTACTGAGAATTAATTTGGTTTTATGTCGGGAAGGTTGACCATAGAAGTGATTTATATATTGCGGCGGGTGATGGAGCAATATCGAATGGACCAACAAGACTTGGGCTTGATTTTTATTGACTTGGAAAAGGCATATAATAGAGTTCCTAGAGATATTCTGTGGAAAGCTCTTGAGAAGAAAAGGGTTAGGGTTGCATATATTCGAGCTATCCATGATATGCATGAAAGGGTACCGACTAGTGTTAGGACACAAGATGGAGAGACGGACGATTTTCCCATCACAATTGGTTTGCATCAGGGGTCAACCCTAAGCCCATGCCTTTTTACCTTAATTTTGGATATACTCACGGAACAAATTCATGAGATAGCGCCGAGATGCATGCTTTTTACAGATGATATAGTCCTCTTTAGGGATTCGAGGGAGGAGTTAAATGAGAGGTTAGAAACCTGGAGAAGGGCTTTAGAAACACATGGCTTTCGCCTAAGCAGAAGTAAGTCGGAGTATATGGAATATAAGTTCAACAAAAGAAGCAGGGTTTCTAACTTAGAGGTGAAAGTAGGAGACCATATTATCCCTCAAGTCACACAGTATAAATATCTTGGGTCCGTAATACAAAATGATAGAGAAATAGAAAAGGATGTAAATTATCATATTCAAGATGGATGGATGAAATGGAGAAAGGCATCATGTGTTTTATATGATGCAAAGGTACCGCTCAAGTTAAAGGGAAAGTTTTATTGGACTGCGGTAAGACCTGCGCTTTTATACGGAACAAAATGTCTGGCGGTTAAGAACTAACACGAAAATAAGTAGGCGTAGAGAAGATGAGGATGTTGCGGTAGATGTGTGGTAAGACTCGATAGGATAAAGTTATAAATGAAATTATTAGAGAGAGTGTTGGAGTAGCGCCTATTATAGAGAAGATGGTGGAAAATAGACTTAGGTGGTTTGAGCATGTAGAGAGAAGACATGTAGACTCTATAGTAAGGAGAGTAGACCAGATGGAGATAAGACAAATAATTTGAAGAAGAGGAAAACCCAAAAAGACTATAGGAGAAGTTATCAAGAAGAATATTGAAATTAATAATTTGGATAGAAGCATGGTCTTTGATAAAACATTATGGAGAAATTTGATCTATGTAGTCGGCTCCACTTAGTGGGATAAAGCGTAGTTGTTGTTGTTGATGTATATATCTAAAGGTCAGTGGAAGTAAGGTTATTGTTCTAGTTTTATATGTTGATGATATTTTTATTGCAACTAATAATCTTGATTTATTATATGAGATTAATAAATTTTTCTCTAGCAACTTTTAAGCGAAAGAAATTCCAATAAAATTATTATGAGGCACGTTGTGATATATATATATATATATATATATATATATATATATATATATATATATATATATATATATATATATATATATATATATATATATATATATATATATATATATATATATATATATGTTTAGAATAGAAATATTTGTGATAGATATCACAAATTGTTAGGTTTGTCATAGAAATCATATATCAATAAAGTTTTAGAGAGATTTAGAATATATAATGTTCAAGATCTCTCGTTTTAATATATAAAGGTAATGCTAAATAATAATACTTTAATGGACAATAAAATTATTTTTAACATGCATGTATATCTTTGGATATACAAACAACAAATGTGTCAACATGTACTTAAGTTTCACTAGTTATATGTCATGATTCATATTTGGATTATTTATATGTCTTATAATAATAAGTCTTATAACTCATGAAACTTAATTAGTCCAAACATGTTATTCACATAGCATTTCAATTCAAGTTCAATTGTATAATTTAAAATCATAAATTTTAATTAATTTGATCAGTTTAGTGATAAATAAACTTTTAACTCAAATATTTTCAAATTAGACATAAAGTTTTCACTTCAAAATTAAATAATAAATTGAACTTCATGATCAAATTTCAAATATAAAATTCGAAATTATAAACTTTAATGAATTTTACCACATTAGTGATTAACAAATTCTATCTTAATAAATAATTTTAAAATTTATGAATAAAAAAAATATTAGCAACAACATGCATTGTCATTCTCATATTCAATTTTTTTAAAAATTATTTCCATACATGTACGATATAATATATCATTGTAATTGATATGTATGACCAAAGCGAGAAAAATTTGAAAGATAAATTTAAAGATGCTTGACTTTAAACATGTATACAGTATGTATTTTAAAATGGATATACTCACAGCATAAGTTAAAATATAACTAATAGAAACTTTTGGCAAAATATATTAAAAAATACTAATATGAATTTATTATATATAATTCCCTAAAATTATTACCATTAATGGTTTCTCAAAATGGAATTCAATTATTATTTCCAAGTCAATTTCTTACTCAATTAGCTATATCATATAATCATCCGAAATATAATATTTTTATTCTCTTTATGATCTTCTTAATTTCATTACCCTTGGTTGTTTTACTATAGGCTTATTTTTCTAATCACAGTACAAGAATAATCGAGTCTGGTAATGTTCGGTTTATTGAAAATGACCAATTCATTGGGAGTGAGAAATCACATCAAGTGGATATTATATATACTTATAGAGAATCTTCTTCACATAAAAAATATCTTCATGTTGGTGTCCATCTAGTTGTATTTCCGTCATACATCACAGAGACAATAAATAATTATTCACTTGAGCATTTATGATGATCTAGTCTCGTTTACACAAGTCATGGAAAACTACAAAGAAGGTTCTTAGATACATACAAGGCACTAAAGACTATAGGCTCACATATATAATTGAAATCATCTTAAAGTGGTTGACTACTCGTATTTAAACTTTGTAGGATACGTGGACTCAAGGAAATTCATATTTGAGTAAGTTTTTCATCTGAACGGGGGAGAAATATCATGGAAGACTGTAAAAAAGTCTATACTTGCAACTACAAATTTGGAGACAAAATTTGTAGCGTTCTTTGAGGCCACAATTCAATCTTTGTGGTTGTGGAACTTCATCTTAAGGGTTGATATTATTGACAATATAGTTAGGCCTCTAAGGATTTATTGTTATAATTATACAACTATCTTGTTCTCTTAGAATGATAAGTATGCTAAAGGTGATAAACACGTGGACTTAAAGTACTTATCAGTGAAAGAAGTGAAATTCTAGTACTTTTAAAAACAGATGTCGAGATTGATGTCTCAACACAAACCACAATATCACGACATATGTTATAACATCGCCTACTGATAGAAACTTTTACCAAAATAGAAACTATGCAGAATGAAATTGCATAAGGTAAAAAGAACACAATCAATTGTTAATCCAGTTCAGTGCAACGTCACCTACTCTAGGGGCTATCAAGCCAGGAAGGAAATTCACTATGATGGTATTAGTTCAAAGCCTAAACAACTCTAGTTTACAACTTGTCTCTTAATCAATACCTTGTGTAACTTCTACCTAGACACCTTCTATATATGAGATCTCCTTCTCACTTTCTACCAATCACCTCAGTGATAAAATACAATCACAAACCAGTGACTAGAATCAAAAGAACCAAATAGAAGGTTACACTTCAAATAAAAAACTAAATTCTTTTCTTTAAAACTCATGAGTGAAAATAATACTTAGTTTTTCTTAAAAGCTTTAAACTAAGAACAGTCAGTCAACCTCAATGTATCAAAGATACATGAGTGACATACAAAGAAAATACGAAAACTCTAAAAGACTCTCAAAACCCTTCACCCTTATGCACCTATTTTTTCTTATTATGAATGTTTACTATTTTAATTTTAGCAAGTCCTTATTTATAGACACTTGCATAATGGGCTTAGACTCTTCAATCAAATCCAATCTTCTAATTTTAAATCAGCTGCAAGATCTTCAACAAAAATAGGAACCAATCTTCAAAGTTTCCTAAAAGTCTCAAAGATCTTTTTTAATGAAACTAAATCAAGTTTACATTGTTTCTAATGAAATTTTCTTGACTTGCAAAAATAACTAAGATATATCCAATAGGATCTCACAAAATCAAATCAAATTTATCAAGAAAAATAACAGCAGCACCTGTTGTATAATTGGCCAAGATGTCAAGACATTTGACTCACTAACTGTATGATATACATGACAGCAGAACATGCCAGGACAGTTGGTCAAGATGTTGTGACATCTTTCTCAACTTCAGTTAAGAACTATGTTTTAGAAAAATGTATGTCAACCATAAAACCATGGATCTAACAATCTCCCTATTTGGAAAAAATTTGATAAAATAACCTTAACACAATCAATCTGGAGAGAGGAATAAAACCACAACCATAAAACACAAGCTACATGTAAAACATGTAAACTTTGTACAAACTGCAATCATAAAAATACATAAGAGATTACAAGAAGTTACATATCACCATTTTCAATATTCCAAAAGACAAATGTCTAGACATGTAGTTTGACATCACATAGCACAACTCCAACATAATACTAGAGCTAGACAAGTATGACAGGTTCATTACTCCCTTTGTCACACATATGACATAACTAGTACTGTCCCTCAAGGGAAAAGCCAAATCACCAGAAATTCTAAAAAATTAAACCAATAAGAACTATCTAAGTTCACACATCAGAGGCACATGTAGCAGAAGATAAAACAACCTCACACATTAGGATTTTCACACCAGGAAAGAGTCAGAACATCAGGTAAGACATCATGCACACTTCAGCAATAGCAGCAAAAGCATAAACAAGCATGAGAGACAATCATGCCCCCCTAAATAGTTGCATACAACAAGAAACTACAATAATTACTCTTCCCTCAGTAGTAGTACAATCCTATCATCATGCTAATTAACATGTCAAGACATGTGTCATAACATTAGGATAAATAGAAACACTAACACTTTACTCCTTCTTTTTAGACAAAAATTGACCCAAAAAATAGAGTAAATGTAAAAGGCACACAATAGATTGAAGCACACAATTGCACAAAAGCAATAACACAAAAGGAAACAGAAAAATCTCATATGGAAACATGTAATCTTAAACATCTTCAGGTGGTATTCCACCTCTTTCCTCTGTCAAAGATCCTTATGCATTCCTTGATGTTGTCACCAGCCTTCTATCTTCTAGAGATCTTTTATTCCATCTTTTAACAAAATCAACTTGCTTAGGCATATCATGCCTCGGAGAATAGAGGAAAGATGCAGTGATTTTTGCATTCCTCCATATTTGTAATTGCTATAACTCCTCAATAATGTAAGTTTCAATCCTACTACTTATGTTTTTAATCTGATTTTCTTTAAATATAATAGTAAGTTGATCCTTGTTGCCCATATACTCCAGAATAACAACCTTTCCTTTAACAAGATTCTTGATTAGTTGATTATGACTATCAAGGTTCTTGTACCAACCATGTTGAATAAGATATCTGATGACATTTAGGTCTTCATAATGTAATGTCATGACGTTCTTCTTGACATTATGTTCCTTCAATGGCTGTTTCATCCATACCAGTTAAGAACAACTAGTTCTAGTTCCACCATATTCAACTTCAGCAATAATCAACTTGTTTCTGTTAGAACAAAGTTTGAATCTACTACCCTATGTTTAAGTTTTGATGATAACAAAATGAAAAGATATATTATTTATATGATTCATGTATGAACTATTTGCTACCTAAAAATATTACGTTCTGCTTTGCAGAAACTCTGATAGGTATCAGCAAGAGCACACTTAATCAGCATCAGAATATTGGTTCTTGACATCAACATCAGAAGTTGCTATATCAGAATACCAGAATCAGAAGATTAACTCACGTGTATGCTGAAGCTTGATGAACAGAACTGCGCTCAACACTCTGATAAATAAAACAACAGTTCATCAGCAGTTAAGCAGAGTCAGAATGAGCCAAGCCAGAACATGCATTAAGTAGCAACGGTACTGTGCATTGAAAGAAAATTATTACCAACGACCTCATTCCAGACAAGATCTGCTCGATAAGGAAAGTTTGTTATTAGCATTGAATCAAGAATATTGCTCCAACGTTCAACAATCTCAGTGCTATATAAACAAGAATATGAAGATTGAATTGGCTAATGCTCTCCAACATTTTACACGCCTAAAAGCTAATCATAATCTTCCTTCTCTCGGTTTGCTAAACGTTACATATCTCCTTATTCAACCATTGTTTAGCAATCTAGTTTTATAAGCTTAAGTTGTGTATAGATCACAGTTGTGATACAGTTTTGTAGAAAACATTCACACCTAGATTTATCTTCTTTGTAAGAAAGTGTTTCCTTGACAAACCGGGTTGTGGTTTGCATCAAGAAGGCTTTAGCAGTTGTTAAAGCAGTTTATAATATTCAGTTGAATATAGTGGATTAAGACCTCGTTGGAGAGAGGCGAAATCACCTTGACGGGTGGACTGGAGTAGTTTGAGATCAAACGAACCAGGATAAAAATATCTTGTTCATTGCATTGATTTTCAGTTTTACAATTCAACCCCCCCTTCTTGTGTTTTTCACTTCTTCAATTGGCATCAGAGCGCCTGGTTCTGAGCTAAAACACTTAACCGTGTCAGTACAAGATCCAGCGTCAGAAAAACACAATGGCAGGGAACTATTCTCACACCAGCAATGACAACCATGAGGACAGAGACAGATTCAGCGGCAAACCTCCAGTCTTTGATGGAGAAAACTTTGATTACTGGAAAGACAGAATTGAAAGCTTCTTTCTGGCACATGATGCTGATCTGTGGGATTTGGTGACGGATGGATACACGCACCCTGTGAATGCAAGCGGTCAGAAGATTGATAAAAAACAATGTCTGACCAACAAAAGCGTGACTTCAAGAATCACCACAAGGCCAGAACCATCCTTCTCAGCGCCATCTCCTATACTGAATATGAAAAGATCTCCAACAGAGACACAGCAAAGAACATTTTTGACTCACTCAGAATGACGCATGAGGGCAACGTTCAGGTCAAAGAAACTAAAGCTCTGGCGCTCATTCAGAAGTATGAGGCGTTCAAAATGGAAGAATATGAATCCATTGAAACAATGTTCTCAAGATTCCAGATTCTGGTAGCTGGTCTCAAGGTTCTGGACAAAGGATACTCTACTGTTGACCATGTCAAGAAAATCATCAGAAGTTTACCCAAGCAGTGGAGACCAATGGTTACAGCTCTGAAGCTAGCAAAAGATCTCAACAAAATCACTCTGGAGGAACTTATCAGCTCCCTTAGAAGTCATGAGATAGAGCTAGAAGCTGACGAGCCTCAGAAGCAAGGTAAGCCTTTAGCATTAAAATCTAACAAAAAATCTGAGTCTAAAGTTTTGCAGGAAGTTGAAGAAACATCTGATGGATCCTCATCAGAAGAAGACGAACTCTCCCTCCTCTCCAGAAGAGTAAATCAACTGTGGAAGCAGAGGAAAAGGAAGTTCAGGAATCCCAGAAGATCTGATCAGAACGAGTCCTCTTCCAGATACAGAAGGACATATTCTTCCTCTGGATACAGAAGATCTGAAGGCTCCTCAAGTAGCAAAAAGCCAAACACCAAGGACATCATCTGCTATGAGTGCAATGAGCAAGGACACTACAAGAGTGACTGCCCAAAGCTTCAGAGGGAAAAGCCCAAAAAGAAGTTTGGGAGAGAAAAGAAGAAAAGTCTCATGGCTACATGGGATGACTCTGACTCGTCCGAAGCTGACTCAGAATCAGATGATGAGAGGGCAAACATAGCTCTCATGGCTAACATCTCAGAAGATAGTGAAGCTTCTGAATCAGACTCAGAATCAGATACTGAAGAGGTATTTCCTAACTTTGCTGTTAATTTTACCAAGGCTGAACTTGCTGAAAGCCTTAATGAAATTCTGGAAAGGTATCAGCAAATTAGAGTTAAATTCAGAGACCTGAAAAGGAATCTTGAATCTGACTCTAATAAGACTGAGAGTCTCAAATTGGAGAATTCTGAGCTGAGAAATAAGATTTCAAAATTAGAAAATACTTTACAAAACTCTCAGAAGGAACCAATTTCTGAAACTCCCAGCAACGCTGATGAGATCATCAAGGAGTATGATCACAGTTTCCAGAAGTTCCTTGCTAAAAGCATAGATAGAAGCAAAATGGCTTCAATGATCTATGGAGTTAGCAGAAACGGCAGGAAAGGAATAGGATACCAAGGTAAGGTTCCTACACCAAAGAATGTCATGGACTTAACCATTAAACACACTCCTCTGAATTCACATTTTGTGTATGGTCACACACATGATATTAAATACACTAGCAGTAAGTACTCTGTGAAACCAAAATTCAACCAGAGTTTTGGTAAAACTAACAAATCAGGACCCAAGAAAATCTGGGTACCTAAGGATAAAATAATACATGTTGCAGATATCTTTAGCAGCAAGTCAGAAACACCAGTCATGGTACCTGGACTCTGGCTGCTCGCGACACATGACGGGAAGAAGGCATATGTTCCAAAGCCTAGAACTTAAGCCTGGAGGCCACGTTGGCTTTGGAGGCAATCAGAGGGGAAAGATAATTGGCTCTGGAACTGTAGGTAATGGAAATCTTCCCTCTATTAATAATGTTCTGCTAGTAGATGGATTAATGCATAATCTGTTATCCATAAGTCAATTAAGTGATAACGGTTATGATATAATCTTTAATCAAAAATCATGTAAAGCTGTTAGTCAGAAAGATGGGACTATCCTGTTTAATGGTAAGAGGAAAAACAACATTTACAAAATCAAACTTTCTGAACTAAAAAGTCAGAATGTAAAGTGCCTTCTGTCTGTTAACAACGAGCAGTGGATCTGGCACAGAAGATTGGGGCATGTTAGTATGAGAAGAATATCTCAGATTAACAAACTCAATCTGGTCAGAGGACTCCCCAATTTGAAGTTCAATTCAGATGTTCTGTGTGAAGCATGTCAGAAAGGCAAGTTTGCAAAACCTTCTTTTAAATCTAAAAATGTTGTTTCTACCTCTAAGCCATTAGAACTTCTGCACATTGACTTATTTGGACCAGTTAAAACTGCTTCAGTCAGTGGCAAGAAGTATGGGTTAGTAATCGTAGATGACTATAGCAGATGGACATGGGTAAAGTTCTTAAGACACAAGGACGAGTCACACTCTGTGTTTGTTACCTTTTGTAACCAAGTTCAGAATGAAAAGGATCTTAGAATCGTTAAAGTCAGAAGTGATCATGGTGGAGAATTTGAAAACAAAAATTTTGAGTCATTCTTTAATGACAGAGGCATTCTGCATGATTTCTCTTGTCCTAGAACTCCCCAACAAAATGGAGTTGTAGAACGAAAGAACAGAACATTGCAAGAAATGGCCAGAACCATGATCAATGAGACAAACGTTGCTAAGATCTTCTGGGCAGAGGCAATAAACACAGCGTGCTACATTCAGAATAGAATCTCAATAAGACCTATTCTGGAAAAGACTCCATATGAATTATGGAAGAACAGAAAGCCCAACATTTCATATTTTCATCCATTTGGATGTACCTGTTTTATGTTAAATACAAAGAATTATTTGAACAAGTTTGACTCTAAAGCACAGAAGTGTATTATGTTAGGATACTCTGAACGCTCAAGAGGGTACAGAGTATACAATACAGAAACACAGATTGTGGAAGAATCAATCAGTGTTCGTTTTGATGATAAGCTTGACTCTGAAAAGTCAAAGCAGAATGAAGTTTTTGCAGGTATGGAAATTGAATTTACAGGTTCTGAAGACAAGTCATCAGAAGCTCTCAACACATACACTCCTTCAACGTCTGAAAGGAGCACTGCTAGCAATCCTACAACAGCTTCTGATCAACCTCAGAAGAGATTACCCAGAAGCAGCTTGGATCACCCAGAAGAGACTATCTTAGGAAGAAAGGAAGATCCAATCAGAACAAGAGCAAGCTTCAGAAACTCTGAAGAAACCCTCATGGGACTTGTATCTCTAATTGAACCTTCCTCTATTGATGAAGCACTTCTGGATAATGACTGGATTCTGGCAATGCAAGAAGAGCTGAATCAATTCACCAGAAATGACATATGGGATCTTGTTCCCAGACCAAAAGGATTCAACGTCATTGGAACAAGATGGGTCTTCAGAAACAAGCTAAATGAACAAGGTGAAGTCATCAGAAATAAGGCACGACTGGTTGCACAAGGTTATAGTCAGCAAGAGGGGATAGACTATACAGAAACCTTTGCCCCAGTCGCCAGGTTAGAATCTATCAGACTTTTAATTTCATTTGCTGTTAATAGAGGCATCACTCTGTATCAGATGGATGTCAAGAGTGCATTCTTAAACGGTTATATAGAAGAAGAAGTTTATGTGCACCAACCCCCTGGTTTTGAAAATACAAAACATCCAGAACATGTTTTCAAACTAAAGAAGTCACTATATGGTCTGAAACAAGCTCCCAGAGCTTGGTATGAAAGGCTAAGTAACTTTCTGTTACAAAATGAAGTCACCAGAGGGAAGGTGGACACTACCTTATTCTGTAAATCAGTTAAGAATGACATCTTAGTCTGTCAAATTTACGTTGATGATATTATTTTTGGTTCTACTAATCCTTCTCTTGGAAGAAAATTTGCTAAGTGTATGCAGGCAGAATTTGAGATGAGCCTCATGGGGGAACTGAAATTCTTTCTAGGAATTCAGATCAATCAAACTCCAGAGGGAACTTACATTCATCAGAGCAAATACATCAGAGATCTTCTGATGAAATTTGACCTCTCAGAATGTAAGCCATCAAAGATTCCAATGCATCCCACGTGCATTCTGGAAAGAGAAGAGGTAAGCAAAAATGTAGAACAGAAAGTCTAAAGAGGTATGATTGGTTCTCTCCTTTATCTGACTGCTTCAAGACCTGATATATTATTCAGCGTTTGTATTTATGCTAGATTCCAATCAGATCCTAGAGAATCTCACTTAACAACTGTTAAGCGAATTTTCAAGTATCTAAAAGGTACTACTAATTTGGGTTTGTTTTATAGAAAATCTAGTGATTACAGTTTAGTAGGCTACTGCGATGCTGACTTTGCTGGAGACAGAGTGGAGCGTAAAAGTACTTCTGGAAGCTGCCAGTTTCTGGGAGAAAATCTGATCTCTTGGTCCAGCAAAAGGCAATCAACAATTGCGCTATCAACAGCAGAAGCTGAGTACATAGCAGCAGCAGGATGTAGCACACAAATGCTCTGGATGAAAAGTCAGCTTGAAGACTTCCAGATTTTTGAGAGTAACATTCCTATACTCTGTGATAATACTTCTGCTATTTGCTTAAGTAAGAATCCCATTTTACATTCTAGAGCTAAGCATATAGAAATAAAACATCACTTCATTAGGGACTATATTCAGAAAGGAATTTAAAATTTAAAATTTATAGATACAGACCATCAATGGGCTGATATCTTCACTAAACCCCTTTCTGAAGATAGGTTCAATTTCATTCTGAAACATCTCAGCATGAAAATCTGCCCAGAGTGAAAATGTTTTAATTCCATATATTTATCTTCAGAATGTATTTGTTTTACTGTGAACTTCTGATCAATCTCTTTTCAGAAAGATAGAACATGCAGATTGTATCAGATGCAAGTCTAAAGATCTGAGAGTCTAAGCTCAAAGACAGACGTGCTGATCACTACATCAAACAAGTGTCATCCAATCATCAGCAAATCTCTGAAGCAGAACGCGTGCACGCTTCTGAGAAGGCAAAACGCTGATTGGGTGCATTGAGACACATGTCTGGTAACCGTTTTTAAGTATCTTTCTCAAATCCCCCAAAATCAGCAAGCATTAAATGAAAGTAATCATGTGTTTAAAACGTAATCATGATTTTATTTCTCTCTCTTAAAAATGTTTACTCTTTCAAAATATACTGAACCCTATTTAAACACATTAACCTCTCATTTTAATCTTTTACAGTTTCTCACTATTTCTCAAAGTATTCTCTGCATTTTTCTGTGTTCATCTCTTGCAAACTCTTTTTCTCAGTTTTTCTCAAAATCCCTAAGTGTGAACATGGCAACCTCCAGCAGTGCTTCTGCAGGTTCTCAAAAGAAAGCATCATCTGAACAGTATCAAGTGCCATTCAGAACACTCCTCACTCCTGTGAAGAATCTTGAAGTGTTATCTGAATTGATCATTGATTTTGGAAGCCTGAAGGAAAACGGTTTTGATTTAACAGAAGAAGTTAGGGCACAGAAATGGGAAAGGTATTTTGACAGGTTGGTTGGACCAACATTCCCTATGTTAGTCAAGGAGTTCTGGATTCATGCGACGGCTTCAACGCATCAAGTCACCTCCTACATTATGGGGAAGAAGATTGTGATCACTGAGGATCACATAGCAAGGTTAATCGGTTACAGTGGCAGTGGCGTTCGCTGTATTGATATGGCTGAGAGATGTGCTGACGTGGGCGTCATAGCAGAAAGGATTTTCACCCATAGGGTGCCCAGCAGCAAGATCAAAGATCTGAAGGATCATCACAGAGTTTGGGCGAAGATAATTTTGGGGTGTTTTAACCATAGGAAGCCAACTAGTTCCCCTGATTACATAAATGTGGATCAGCAGTTTCTGATCTACTTTATCAATCAGAAGGTAAAAATCAACTTGGCTCATCTTCTGTTCAATCACCTCAGAACAAGCGTGAAGGAAACCAGGGAAGAAGAAAGAACAAAGAGGGATTGGATACCCTTTGGAAGGTTGATATCAGATATTCTGACTGAGAATAGGCTGATAGAGCATCTGATAGAAGCTCAAGAGTTAAGCACAATTGAACCAACGGTTGGGAAGCCTCTGAACACGAAGAACTTGAAGAAAATGAAGCTGATAGAGAATATCAAAAAGGAACCCAGCGCTACTCCTATTGCTGATATCACCAGCAGAAGAGTTCCACTGAGTGACTTTCCTTTATTCTCTGAGATAGAATCCAAGCCAGTGGTAGTTCTCAGATATCTGGACGCGTGCAAAGCTGATGGTACAGATCCCAATCTGAAGATCAAAGATCTGCACAAATCTCAACCAGAAGTGACTCTGAAGAAGACGAAGAAAAGGAAGGCACCTTCAGAAGGATCATCCCAGCAGACACCCAAGAAAAGAGGTAATTTATCTGCTGCTTCTGTTTTAAATTCTTCTACTATTCCAGCATCAATTCCTCCTCCAACCTCTCATAGAATCTCAATCCCCATCCCTACAATAGATGAAATTGAACCAGAAGATGACCCTTCTGAGGCATTACAACTCAGAAGACCCAGAACCAAACATCCCAAACCAACAATCTCAACAACATCAGCAATTGACAAAGTGCTGTCTGACATTGATCAACACACTTCTGATCACTCCTCCATCAATCCAAACTCTGAACCACAAATTGTCCCTTCTCCACAACCAGAACAACAGCAATCTGCTGAAGAACCAGAACAACAACAACCTCTCTCATCCATTCCAGAAGAACCTCTTATCCCTGAACAACCAGAAATTCCAACAAATTCTCCTCAACCAGCAATTCCGTATCCCTCTCCTCAACCAGAAATCCATCCACCATCACCTCAACCTGAGTTTCATCACTCTGAAACTCCAACTCCTCCACCTTCTGAACCTCATTCACCTCAACCATCACCTCTGGAAATCCAGCTGCCATGTGGAACAATAGTCACAATGGCCCAGCTGCCATCCTCATCAGAATCTACACCACCAAATACTCCCAAAACACCAAACAGTTCAATCATTATCTCTGATTCTCCCACTCCATCTCCAAAACAAACAGCTCCCAAGTAAACCACCGAAAACCCCAGCAGGACCTTCATAGACTTAACAATCCTTGACCGTCTTGCTGATCTGAAAAATAAAATAGCCATTCCAAAACCAAAACAACCAGATGTTGGCTCTGGTATTATGAATTTTGAAACAGGTTTGCAGCAGTGGATTGCTTCTCTGAAGCAAGTCTGTCCTGGAATAATTGACCCAGCTGCCTCTGACCAGCTCTGGTCACAATTCAGAATTTGGGTACGTGCTGAAGCCCTCAAGTTGCACGATATCAACTATGAGCAGGCACAACAGAACTTCAGCAAGCTGTTGAAGGAAGTTGAAAGTCAGCTTCCACAGGAAGACGTGCTCCCTCTGGATAGTGAGCCATGGTCTGAGAAACAGCTAGCTTCAAAGGTGCAACTAGAAGAAGACAAGACCATTCAAGATGAAGCAAGTCAAGCAGAAGATGTTGCAGAAAGCTCTCAGAAGCTCCCTGCTTCTGATGTTTCTCAAGCTGCCTTGGACAGGCAGACTCTGGAAGAGCTGAAGCTGAATGACATGCGTCTGCAGCAAAGGATGGATGAAAATGACCAGAAGATGAAAGAAAGGATAGATGTGCAGGATAGCAAGATTGACACAGTTGTCAGCATGGTACACAAGCAGAATGAGACTGCTGATCAGATCAAAGCCATGCTGGAGAACCTGTTCACACGCTTTCCTCCCCAACCCTAGTTTTTCCTTCATATCATTTTCATGTTTTCTTTGATTATCTGTTGTACTGTTTTGTTTGATTCTGAACCTTTTAATATGACAAGTTTTTCTGCCTTAACTATTTTAGCACATCACTTACACTTTTTGATTGCTGACAAAAAGGGGGAGAACAAGAATGATATTTTAAATAATAACGGATTACTAAGACAGAAATTCTCGAACATTCTAACTCTGATATACTTGAATATGTTTTCTGTTTTGCTTAAGTCTACAGGTTCAAGGAAGCTCCATGATACTCTGAAGACTAAAGCTCTGATACTCTGACCCAAAGCAAAGCCCTGACAAGAAAAGCTCTGATACGCTGATCTGAAGCTCTGCTCTGATATGCTGATCTAAAGCTTCTGATAATCAAAACTCTCTGATCCTGAAGAACTCTTGGAATTAAAAAGGGAAGCAATAAATTCAGGGGGAGTATCTCTCAACTCTTATCCCTTATCTTTGATAACCTCTTACTCTGATACATCTTATCATTTAGTTACCTCTGATACTTTTTCACGTTATTTTCAATTAAAAATATCTAGTTTTTGTCATCATCAAAAAGGGGGAGATTGTTAGAACAAAGTTTGAATCTACTACCCTATGTTTAAGTTTTGATGATAACAAAATGAAAAGATATATTATTTATATGATTCATGTATGAACTATTTGCTACCTAAAAATATTACGTTCTGCTTTGCAGAAACTCTGATAGGTATCGGCAAGAGCACACTTAATCAGCATCAGAATATTGGTTCTTGACATCAACATCAGAAGTTGCTATATCAGAATACCAGAATCAGAAGATTAACTCACGTGTATGCTGAAGCTTGATGAACAGAACTGCGCTCAACACTCTGATAAATAAAACAACAGTTCATCAACAGTTAAGCAGAGTCAGAATGAGCCAAGCCAGAACATGCATTAAGTAGCAACGGTACTGTGCATTGAAAGCAAATTATTACCAACGGCCTCATTCCAGACAAGATCTGCTCGATAAGGAAAGTTTGTTATTAGCATTGAATCAAGAATATTGCTCCAACGTTCAACAATCTCAGTGCTATATAAACAAGAATATGAAGATTGAATTGGCTAATGCTCTCTAACATTTTACACGCCTAAAATCTAATCATAATCTTCCTTCTCTCAGTTTGCTAAACGTTACATATCTCCTTATTCAATCATTGTTTAGCAATCTAGTTTTATAAGCTTAAGTTGTGTATACATCACAGTTGTGATACAGTTTTGTAGAAAACATTCACACCTAGATTTATCTTCTTTGTAAGAAAGTGTTTCCTTGACAAACCGGGTTGTGGTTTGCATCAAGAAGGCTTTAGCAGTTGTTAAAGCAGTTTGTAATATTCAGTTGAATATAGTGGATTAAGACCTCGTTGGAGAGAGGCGAAATCACCTTGACGGGTGGACTGGGGTAGTTTGAGATCAAACGAACCAGGATAAAAATATCTTGTTCATTGCATTGATTTTCAGTTTTACAATTCAACCCCCCCCCCCCCCCCTTCTTGTGTTTTTCACTTCTTCAGTTTCTTAAGGAGAAACACCCATCAATACTATTATCCCACATTGCCTTGCATAATTATTTCAGCATGAAATTTATGTTATAAGAGTAAGGTACACCATAAAAGCTGATTACAATGGTGCAGTTTAAGATCTTCCTTTCTTGAATAGTAGAACTCATCCTTGGTTCAAGTTTAGAAACAAGACATGAATATCAATATTTTCTTATTGCATTCAGTGATGTCTTTTTCATTAAAGTGACTTGAAATCACTTCCTTACAATGTTCTATCTGACCTTTGTTGGCTTAAGAACTCACAGATTCAGTGCTTATGTATTTATAAATTAACTCCCTTACTGCCTCATCAATTTGCACAGAGGATGTTCCAACATTGTCTTCAACATCTATCCTTTGTTCAGTAATTGAATCATAAATTACCACACTGATAGATTCCACTGTCATTCCAATTCTGGAGTTAAAAAATCTATAAGCTCTCCTTCTTGAAGAGTAACCCATAAATACCCCTTCATCCCTTATGGGATCCTTCTTACCCTTTTGATATTTGTCAATCAAGATATAACATTTACTTCCAACAGTACAAAAATATTTTATTGTAGACTTCCTTCCTTTCCATAACTCATAGAGAGTAGTTAAAGTACATCCTCTCAAAGTGACCCTATTATGAATATAACATGCAATATTCATAGCTTCATCCCAAAACTCCAATGGCAATTGCTTAGCATTAATCATGACTTTAGCTGACTCTTGTATAGATCTATTCTTTTGCTCAATAATTCCATCTTATTGAGAATAGAATTCATGACTAGTACCTTCAAAATCACAAAATTCATAGAATTTTGCATTCTCAAACCCCTTGTCATGTTTACTTCTAACTTTGACAATCACACTATTCTTCTCATATTGAATGCTTTGACACAGATCTTTGAAGTCTTCAAAAGTATCTGATTTTTCTCTAAGAAAGTTTATCCAAAAGTATACCCAAAAAAATCATCTATAAACATATAGACATACCTCTTTCCACCTAGGTTTTTATCTGCATTGGTCCCATTACATCCTGTTGTACCCCAAAATTTTCCCTCCCATATTCTTCAAAATTTTTGCCAAGCATCACCTCAAATGGTTCAAGGCTACTCCAAGGATTGCACAGTCAACCATCCTCCTAAGCCAGTCAAAATTAAGGTTTTGGTTCCTTCAAGGAAGTTGAGGTTTTCAATGGTCCAATCAAGTCCCACATGCCTATAAACATTGTCAAGCACCTACATGTCAAGTTTCAAGGCTCACAAGGTCAAGTTGCACAGTCAAAAACCCTAATTGCTTCACAATCAACTGCAGGGGCAAAATGGTCATTTGGCAGTCAAAAGTCAAAATTTTTGGTCAACATCTTATTTTGAAGCCACAATCATCATTTGGTCAAATCTTGATCATGATTCCTCAAGCATGGCTCAAAAATCATCAAGGTGTCAAAAGTTTCTATTTTTGGACAGCTGAAAAGTCAACTGTACCTTGACCAAGACATAACTTTTTCATGGTTCATCAGAAAAATCCCATCTAATGCTAATTTTGAAGGGGAAGACATTTCCTACAACTCATCTTCACATTCCAAGTCCAATAAATGCTCTCACAAAAAGTTATCAATTTCAACATTATAGGTCATTTTCAAAAGTCAACAAAAAGGCACTTTAAGTCAAAGACCATAACTTGATATTGGTAAATCAAAATGACATGGGACCAAAGGCATTGGTTAGATGACTTCAAGACCTTTCCAAAATATCCAAGAACATGTTCATAGCTTCAAAATTGAGCAAGATATGCATTGGAGAAGTTGGGAAATTTTTGTGAAATGGCCAAAATCATTTATCCTTGAAATTTCATTTTTGACAAAAGGGGCCCACTTTTTCCGCTTGATTCAGCTTGGCCATGCTTCCGACGTGTCCCACAAATTATTTCAAAATTTAAAATTAATTTTTTCATTTTTATTTAATTTTATTTGATTTAATTCATTTTAAATCATTTAAAATCAAATAAAATCAAAGAAGTTAATTAAGGGGATATTTCTTGTATTGAATTGCTTTGATACATCATCATTGACATTCCAATTTCTTGCAAGGGGCTAAAAGAAGCAAGAATTCAAATTTTGGCTTAAGAATGGAAAGTGCTTCAATGGAGTTTATGGAAAATCCCAAGCATAAATGCATTGCATTATTGGCCATAATTTTGATCAAAACTCATTACATAACATGGATGCAAGCCAACACAAGAGGGAGAACTCTCTAAAACGAAAAAACAAAAAAAATTCCACAAAAAAAACCTCATATTCTCTTATACAAAATCCTGTACGGAGGCCACTCGATGGAAACACCCACTTTTCTTCTTGTTGCACTGTAAATTCACTTTTCACATGAAATTTCCCATGAACCAACTTTAACAAAAATTTCATCAACCAAAACAGAAACCTTACACAAGCTCATGTTCATACCGTTGACATGAGCTCAAAACTGATGCAACCACAAATCATCATCCTCTTGACAGCACCACAACAACATAATTGAGTCATGATAAAGCAACATAAAATTCTAACATTTTCAATTTCATTTATTCTATTTAATTTTCTTTTTGATTGTTTGAACTTTATCCATAAAATTCTTTGTGAAGATCATGACTGGAATTTGGCTCTCTGAATCAGAAACAGAAGAACGAGAAGCGTCCAAATCGCAGTTCCGCCGCGCAACCGCGGACTCAACCGCCGCTTCCAGATCCGCTTCTGCCGCGACTTCGTGCTCCCTCCTATTTGGCCCAAAACCCCCCATGGGTTTGCATTATTTTCTTTTTATATCTATTTGTTTTATTTTATTTTTCTCTCTAAATTAACCATTAACACAATTAATCAATTAACATTTTCATAAAAAACCGAAAAAAAATATAATCATCATTTTTATTATTATTATTTTTATTTTGTAAATAAACCATAATTGAATTAGTTTTTAATTAGGCCATCTTAACATTCTTTTAATAATTAAAATAGATTTAGATTTAGGTTAACCTTGAATTTTATTTCTTTTTCTATTTTATTTCATAAAAAAAAACATAAAAAACAAAAAATATTTTCTTTTAATTAAATTAAATTAATTAGTTATTAATTAGTTTCCATTTCATTTAATATAAAAATCCAAAAAAATCAGAAAAAATCATAAAACAAAAAAAAATATATTTTATTAATATTAATTTCTATTAATTTTGTAAATAAATTTTAATAATCAAATTAGTTTAAATTTAGGTTTTCAATTTTAATATTTTCTTAATAACTAAAAAATATAGAAATTAGGGTTTTAGTATTTTTATTCTTTTTCCTTTTTATTCTTATCATTATTAATTATTAATTATTTTTGTAAATACTCTTGTAATTAAACAATTAGTAAATTAGGTTTAAAATTAAATATTTTCTTTAATAATTAAAAATAATTTAGAACTAGGTTTTTTATTTAATTTCAAAATCCAATTAATTTTCTTTATGTCCATTAAATACAAAAACAACAAAAAAAAATAACTTCTTTTCTTATTAATTCAATTAATTAATTTGTAATTCCAATTTAATTTCTTTAAAGGGTCCAACGCCCTCGCACCTTCGATTATAATTCCTTTTCGCGCGTTTGCTTCTATTTTTCTTTTTGTAATCTTATGTAATTGCCCCAAGGCCTTGTAATAGATAATTAGGACATTTACTTTCCGCATTTTATTTATTCAAATCGGGTTTTTGTTTAATTTGGCGATGTAGACCCGCGCCTTGTAATAGCGTAGGACCTTTATTTTCTGCATTTTTATTCTCCGCACCCTTTTAACTGCTAATCACATGAAAGAATGAATGCCCAAATAAAATCAAAGCGTAGCTCACCCAATGCATGACAAGACAAATAATAACTGAAAATGACACACAATTCACACACCACTCTTAGGGTACGCCTCACTGTTGCCTTGCCCCTCGAAACGTGGTCGTCGAGTACATGACGTCTTAGTAAGTCCTTATGTCCATGAACATGGCATAAGGGTAGCTTCTAAGGTGTCCTACTGTTGCTCTGGTGATCACACTGTTGCCTTGCCCCTCGAAACGTGGTCGTCGAGTATAGGACGTCTTAGTGAGTCCTTATGTTCCATTGATCTAGTTGCCTCGAAACGGTTGCCTCGAAACAAGTTGCCTCAAAACGGTTGCCTCGGAATAAAAAGATCAATGGCATAAGGGTAGCTTCTAAGGTATCTTACTATTGCTCGGTGACCACACTGTCCCTACAAACTCGAATTGACCCGAACACCTCCAACGGTGGTGCTACCTACCTCTCAATGGTGGGATGGCACTACCTTAAGGACATTTACACAGACTAATTCCTTAGGGTAGGTAGATGACTCGTAGATACTTGCTCTAATTCAAAACAAATCAAAAACTCTTTTCACACTGACACTTTTTTCAAAAAGCTTTCAAAACAACTTTTCAAACACTCTTGAGGACTGATACAAGAGTCGATCTGAAACTTTCAAAGAAACTTTTCAAAACCCACACACTTTTGAAAAGAAAACAAACATTTTGAAAACACAAATGAGCAAGTATCTAAGAGCCCATGGATAACCATGGATAGAAAGGGTGCTAACACCTTCCCTTTCTATAAATCTACCTCCTGAACCGAGAACCAATCTCAAAAGGAATTTTTTTGTGCTTTTGTCCTGTCCATGTTTGGAGAAAATAAAAGACGGTGGCGACTCTTGCTTCCGCGACATTTCGCGAACCAGCGTTAAACAGTCAGTTCCAGATCCACCGATCACAGAACTGGCGACTCTGCTGGGGAATATAAAAGTGAGGTGTACCTTAGGATTAGATCATACTTATGTTTTCAATTGCTTTGCTTTGATTGCTTTATATTTGTGGGCTTTGCATCGGAGTTTCATAGATCCTAACCCGGATCTGGGGATATCCTTTTAGGTAGCATAAGCTATGAGGGACCTGTCCGGCGTAGACCGACACGGGTGAAGCAGTGGCTACGTTGGTGTGGTGGCTTGGTCTGTACCGATATCCCTTGTGTTACAACGAGGAGAATATGGGTCTTCTGAGGAGTCATTAAGCACCAACCGACCTTCGAACCCTAATGTGACCCAACTTGGCCATAGAACAGTAGCAGTATGCTACACCCATTGAGGCTAAACTCTCGCGATGGTTCTGGCTGCAAGAAAAGATTGCGATGCTGGAGTTATGACCGATTGAGGGTAGTCAGTGATATTGGGATCCTCTAGAACCCGGTTACTTTTGATAGGACAGGTCTTAACCAACAAAACTGAAAGAGGGTAGTACCTGAATTTCATGCTGGCCTAAACTCTAAGGGTCGTCTTGTGTGACTTGTGTGCTTTCAAACTTGACTACTTGCATGCTTGTTATCTGACACCTGAGTTTCTTGCAGGTCTTGTTTACAGTCCTTAATCTGGACTCATAATAGGGTTTACCTACATTACTCCACGCATAGCATAACATCATACCATCATACCATTGCATGCATCATACATAAGGACTAATCCATTTCAAGGATCTCAAGGGTTGTGATGCAGGTCATGATGAATCAAATGTCTAGCAAGGGGCAAAGGGGATTTATTTTCCTCTAGCCAAGGTTGATAACTTGAGTCAGGGGCTATGACCCACTCGATATGGTGAGCCTTGACCCTTGAAGAAGGACTCGCAACAATATGAAGTTCCTTCCATCAAGATACCGGATTCAAATTCTAAATAATTTTCTTGTCTACCCCGCGAGATCCTTGAAAACATTGCATGCATACATACACGTCATTGCATAACAGGTACCCTTGTTACAGGACATTTACCTTCTCCGCTGTTTATTTCAGCAATGGCTTCCCAACAAGATAACCAGGGTCTTCATGCTCAAGAGACTCAGTTCAGGGAGATCTTTTTAAGCCTATCCAAGGGGCAGGAAGAGTTGAGGACACTCCTCATGGGGAACTTGGCCAAGAAAAGTCCCGAAGATGACCAGGACGAACGGCTAAAACGTCTGCAAGCTGAGGTAGATACCATGAGAACCCAGATGCTGGGGAAAATGGCTCTCATCCAAGGTTTAGCCTGGGAGCAAGAAGAGTTGAGGACCATGATCAGTCAGCTTCATCAAGACATGAAGCAACCAGCCCAAGCTAGGGACCATGGCATTGATCAGCTTCCAAGAGGACAAGAGTCTGGTATGGTGAAGAATAGACCTCACCAAATTGCTACCACTTCACAGGTCCGACCACAAACTCGCCCAGAGCAACAGGTTGATCAGAGCAAGCCCCGAAGGCATTTCACCCAACTCAACGTGCCGCTGTTTCAAGCTTTACAGCACCTGTTGAGGTCAAATCTGATTACACTAAGAGCTCCTCCCCGGAATCCCAACATCTCTGCTCCTAACTATCATCCCAACAAAAGATGTGCATACCACTCCGATAGTCCTGGACATGACACTGCCGACTGCTGGGCTCTGAAGAACAAGGTCCAGGACCTGATTAATGAAGGAGCAGTGGATTTCACCCAATTGGGTCAGGCCGAGTGCTTCTACCATCCCTACAGGATTCACCATTTGAAGTAACAAGTCCTGAAATGAGAAGACTTTTTGTCCATTAGAATTTTCAAGTTGTAATTTTCTTTTGATTGTTCAAACAATTATCATGTCAAACGCTGTTATTTCATTAATGCATCGCATATGTCTGTTTTGAATCAATATATTCGCATTCGCTATATTCAAACTGCTTTCATTTTTTGATGCCAACTCTCGATTAATAATTCTAAGCCTCTTGAGGGAGGATGACGAAAACGATACCACGATCCTTACAGTATGCTTTTGAACAGACCCCGCTGATGAGGTACAGGCATTGTTTCAATTCCTAAACACTGGAGTTATAAGGAAGATAATCCCTCGTCAACCCCTTTGAGCCAAGGAAGTTGGAGTTTTTATTTTCAAAAATTAAAACCCTTAATCATAACCTGGGGCAGGGTAGTCTTCTCAGTTGATCCAGGTGCACAACGAATAGCACCAAAGAGGTCCTCACAAAACAAAAGACAGTGATGGTTCCGAATAATCATAAAGATAGGCAGTCATCATTTCTCAAAATAAACGCCCATTAAGTCAAAACCTATGAACTGGGGCATCCCGCTGACTGTAACACGAAAATAAACCGGTCAGGCAAAAAACAGGGATAACGAAATCAAAAAGGAAGAGGTTTTACAAACCCTCAACCAAAAAGAAATGACTGCCTATCCACAACAAATTGTCAATATCCGAACCATCACCAGAATATCAGGACAAAGACTCAAACAAGGTCTAACGCACGATCAATTGAGTTTAGGTTTGAAGAACATCATGAAGAGCGGGTGGGTATAAATAAATTTTGAGCCTTTATCCTTTGTTTCTTAAACCGTGAACCAGGCCACGTTACAACCCTTAAAAGTCCTAGCTGAAGCATGGGTTGGTTCGAAAGCATACTGTTACAAAGGTATCCTGACTCCTTAAGGCTCGCTGTAAAATCCTGAGTTGACATCACATTTTACAAAATTTGCTTGTTTTACTGAAAAACACATTTTCAAAAACTTCAAGACAGACATGAGCTTTGCATTTTAATATAACATTGCTTGCAAATGACTATTTGTTTGAACAGCATAGAAGTTCGCACGACGAATGTCTAATGAACAAAAGCACCTCCAATCAAGGGGCATGGCATGATCATTGTCCATTATCTGGGGCAGTTAAGTCAAGATTCGGAGAATCTCTCAAAAGGCCAACCAGCTTGGAGAAAATCTCCATCTGGATCACTTGGGGCATTGGACGATCAAACGAAGATCTTCTGGTGGCATGGCAACACAACAACAGGGGCACCCCCCTACATCCTGAGAGCGCGGACATAGCCGAAAAAATACTGCGCATAATCAAAGACCCGCTAGGTTGACACACCTAGGCAAAAATAAGGGCTTCCCGGCGAATCAAAAGGGTTCGGGCAAAAATAAGGGATAAAATGAAAAAATCTGTACACCCGGCAAGTCGAAAACCTGAAAAGGCGGCTTGGGCAAAAATGGGTATCCCGGTGGACTGAAAACCCGAAAGGGCGGTCCAGGCAAAAATTAGGGATCAAAGCATACGACTATGTCCTGGCATCTCGTCACCTGTCTACCAGAAGATTTGTCAATTACCCCCACAGGTGCCTTCTCCCACTGAAACTGGGGCAATAATGAGTCGTCTAAGCGATCTAATTGCTCTGTCCACCAAGGTACCAAGGTAAGTTCGGCTGAAGAACAACCAAGATGCCTTAATTCCCCAGAGAGCGAGCCAAGATTCAACAATTCTCCCCAAGCAGAGTTGGATTCCCATAAGCCCTACAAGGCACAATATCTCCAGCAGGTCAGCGATACTCTCCCCGAGCAGAGTTATACTCCGTCAGCCTTAAGGAAGTTGGATTACCCCCAGAAGATCTCAACATTCCTCAGCGGAGTCTACAAACATCCTCAACAAGCATCCCCGGCAGTCTTGATCTAAGATTGTTCTCCGGAGGAATCTAGACATCCAGCGGAGCCCCTCCCCAGTACAGTCCAAAGTCTCCCCAGGAGAGTTGAATCAATCTCCCCAGTAGGAAGCTTATCCCCAGTAGATTCTGGAAGCTTATCCTTTGCAGAGCATATCTCTCCCCGTCTTTATTCAGAAGGTTATTCTTCGCTAGAGCTTATAACTGGGTTATCCTCAGCTAATTGCCACGGAAAGGTCGTCCTCGGCGAAGTCTTCCTATCCCCAGCGGAGTTCCTCAAATCGCCAAAGCGTAACTCAACAATGGTATCCCCGGCGGATTTCTCATACAACATCTCAGCGAAGTACCTCTCTTCCCACAGAGTATTTTCCCCAGCAAGATCGCTAGAGTAATTTTCCCCGCAGAGTAATCTCTCCAAGCTTATTCCCCAACGGGGTCATCTCCTCCTACAGGTTTATCCTTGCAATCATTTTCCCCAGCGGAAACGAAGAATTCTCTACTCTTCAAACATCAGCCCAGGATTAGCTCCCGGCATTCGTCAAGGATTTATTTTCCTAGACAAAAAATACATTCGCAAACATCACATTTTCATACATGATATAAACATCACATTCTACAATCCCATTGGTTATAAACGTCATGACACCGCGCATTCCATGCACCATGACATTGCATATAACTAATGTTTTGCCTTTTTTCAGGAAAGGTCAATACAAAGATGATTACTATCAACTATCGCAATCCCAGATTCGATTCCTGTATCTAGCCAGGGCATGTCCGTGAGCGATTGATTGTGGATTCGATACCTGTATCCGGTCAGGCATGTCTACGTTAAAAAGATTAAAGAGATAGCTTGGAAACGCCTCAGATATGGATGTTGTTCTTTTGCTTATTCAAAATTCCTTTCTAGATATGATTCAGATGTGACCCAGGCATGGCGATGTTCTGATACTTATTCCAGATTTCTTCTCAGATATAACTTAGAGATGCTCCGGACACGGAGGCTGTTCTATTGTTTATTTAGAGATCTCCTTCTAGATATGGTTCAGATGTGACCTAGGCATGGTGACGTTCTGATACTCATTCCAGATTTCCTTTCAGAGATAGCTTGGAAATGCTCCAGATATGGATGCTGTTCTTTTGCTTATTCAAGACTCCTTCTAGATATGGTTCAGATGTGACCCAGGCATGGCGAAGTTCTGATACTCATTCCAGATTTCCTTTTAGAGATAGCTTGGAAATGCTCCAGATATGGATGCTGTTCTTTTGCTTATTCAAGACTCCTTCTAGATATGGTTCAGATGTGACCCAGGCATGGCGACGTTCTGATACTCATTCCAGATTTCCTTTCAGAGATAGCTTGGAAATGCTCCAGATATGGATGCTGTTCTTTTGCTTATTCAAGACTCCTTCTAGATATGGTTCAGATGTGACCCAGATATGGTTCAGATGTGACCCAGGCATGGCGATGTTCTGATACTTATTCCAGATTTCTTCTCAGATATAACTTAGAGATGCTCCGGACACGGAGGCTGTTCTATTGTTTATTCAGAGATCTCCTTTTAGATATGGTTTAGATGTGACCCAGGCATGGCGACGTTCTGATACTCATTCCAGATTTCCTTTCAGAGATAGCTTGGAAATGCTCCAGATATGGATGCTGTTCTTTTGCTTATTCAAGACTCCTTCTAGATATGGTTTAGATGTGACCCAGGCATGGCGACATTCTGATACTCATTCCAGATTTCCTTTCAGAGATAGCTTGGAAATGCTCCAGATATGGATGCTGTTCTTTTGCTTACTCAAGACTCCTTCTAGATATGGTTCAGATGTGACCCAGGCATGGCGACGTTCTGATACTCATTCCAGATTTCCTTTCAGAGATAGCTTGGAAATGCTCCAGATATGGATGCTGTTCTTTTGCTTATTCAAGACTCCTTCTAGATATGGTTCAGATGTGACCCGGGCATGGCGACGTTCTGATACTCATTCCAGATTTCCTTTCAGAGATAGCTTAGACATGCTCCAGATATGGATGCTGTTTTCTTGCTTATTCAAGACTCTTTCTAAAGATAGTTCAGATGTGACCCAGGCATGGCGACGTTCTAATACTTATTCCAGATTTCCTTTGAGATATAGCTTAGAGATGCTCCAGATTCGGGCGCTATTCTATTGCTTATTCAGATTCAAACTTCTAAAGACAACTTAGAGATGCTCCATCCCGGATGCTATTCTATTGTTCAGTCCAGATACGATCCAGATTCGGATGACATTCTGTTACTCATGCAATATGGATATACCCTAGACCCGGCGGTCATTCTACTACTCGTTCAGACGTCAGCAATTAGATATAGACTAGATATTCCCCAGACACGGAAGCTATTCTATTTCTTATTCAGATTCAACTATCCATTACAGTTCCAAATGGCATCTATAAGCCCATTCCCGACAAGGTTTTGTCACACTTCTAGATGGCATCTATAAGCCCATCCTCCTACCCATCATCTCTCCAAATGGCATCTGTAAGCCCATTCCCGACATCACACTGCTGATATTCTACTATGTGAGTGCAAAATTCTGGGCACTCTAGTGTTCAATCATCTTCCACCCTCGGATCACGAAAGGCACACAAGCCAATCTACATCCTCAGGTCTAAGAAGATTGAACAGGGGCAACTGTTGTACCCCAAAATTTGCCCTCCCATATTCTTCAAAAGTTTTGCCAAGCATCACCTCAAATGGTTCAAGGCTACTCCAAGGATTGCACAGTCAACCATCCTCCTAAGCCAGTCAAAATTAAGGTTTTGGTTCCTTCAAGGAAGTTGAGGTTTTCAATGGTCCAATCAAGTCCCACATGCCTATAAACATTGTCAAGCACCTACATGTCAAGTTTCAAGGCTCACAAGGTCAAGTTGCACAGTCAAAAACCCTAATTGCTTCACAATCAACTGCAGGGGCAAAATGGTCATTTGGCAGTCAAAAGTCAAAAATTTTGGTCAACATCTTATTTTGAAGCCACAATCATCATTTGGTAAAATCTTGATCATGATTCCTCAAGCATGGCTCAAAAATCATCAAGGTGTCAAAAGTTTCTATTTTTGGACAGCTGAAAAGTCAACTGTACCTTGACCAAGGCATAACTTTTTCATGGTTCATCAGAAAAATCCCATCCAATGCTCATTTTGAAGGGGAAGACATTTCCTACAACTCATCTTCACATTCCAAGTCCAAGAAATGCTCTCACAAAAAGTTATCAATTTCAACATTATAGGTCATTTTCAAAAGTCAACAAAAAGGCACTTTAAGTCAAAGACCATAACTTGATATTGGTAAATCAAAATGACATTGGACCAAAGGCATTGGTTAGAGGACTTCAACACCTTTCCAAAATGTCCAAGAACATGTTCATAGCTTCAAAATTGAGCAAGATATGCATTGGAGAAGTTGGGAAATATTTGTGAAATGGCCAAAATCATTTATCCTTGAAATTTCATTTTTGACTAAAGGGGCCCACTTTTTCCGCTTGATTCAGCTTGGCCATGCTTCCCACGTGTCCCACAAATTATTTCAAAATTTAAAATTAATTTTTTCATTTTTATTTAATTTTATTTGATTTAATTCATTTTAAATCATTTAAAATCAAATAAAATCAAAGAAGTTAATTAAGGGGATATTTCTTGTATTGAATTGCTTTGATACATCATCATTGACATTCCAATTTCGTGCAAGGGGCTAAAAGAAGCAAGAATTCAAATTTTGGCTTAAGAATGGAAAGTGCTTCAATGGAGTTTATGGAAAATTCCAAGCATGAATGCATTGCATTATTGGCCATAATTTTGATCAAAACTCATTACATAACATGGATGCAAGCAAACACAAGAGGGAGAACTCTCTAAAACGAAAAAAACAAAAAAATTCCACAAAAAAAACCTCATATTCTCTTATACAAAATCCTGTACGGAGGCCACTCGATGGAAACACCCACTTTTCTTCTTGTTGCACTGTAAATTCACTTTTCACATGCAATTTCCCATGAACCAACTTTAACAAAAATCTCATCAACCAAAACAGAAACCTTACACAAGCTCATGTTCATACCGTTGACACGAGCTCAAAACTGATGCAACCACAAATCATCATCCTCTTGACAGCACCACAACAACATCATTGAGTCATGATAAAGCAACACTAAATTCTAACATTTTCAATTTCATTTATTCTATTTAATTTTCTTTTTGATTGTTTGAACTTTATCCATAAAATTCTTTGTGAAGATCATGACTGGAATTTGGCTCTCTGAATCAGAAACAGAAGAACGAGAAGCGTCCAAATCGCAGTTCCGCCGCGCAACCGCGGACTCAACCGCCGCTTCCAGATCCGCTTCTGCCGCGACTTCGTGCTCCCTCCTATTTGGCCCAAAACCCCCCATGGGTTTGCATTATTTTCTTTTTATATCTATTTGTTTTATTTTATTTTTCTCTCTAAATTAACCATTAACACAATTAATCAATTAACATTTTCATAAAAAACCCAAAAAAATATAATCATCATTTTTATTATTATTATTTTTATTTTGTAAATAAACCATAATTGAATTAGTTTTTAATTAGGCCATCTTAACATTCTTTTAATAATTAAAATAGATTTAGATTTAGGTTAACCTTGAATTTTATTTCTTTTTCTATTTTATTTCATAAAAAAAAACATAAAAAACAAAAAATATTTTCTTTTAATTAAATTAAATTAATTAGTTATTAATTAGTTTCCATTTCATTTAATATAAAAATCCAAAAAAATCAGAAAAAATCATAAAACAAAAAAAATATGTTTTATTAATATTAATTTCTATTAATTTTGTAAATAAATTTTAATAATCAAATTAATTTAAATTTAGGTTTTCAATTTTAATATTTTCTTAATAACTAAAAAATATAGAAATTAGGGTTTTAGTATTTTTATTCTTTTTCCTTTTTATTCTTATCATTATTAATTATTAATTATTTTTGTAAATACTCTTGTAATTAAACAATTAGTAAATTAGGTTTAAAATTAAATATTTTCTTTAATAATTAAAAATAATTTAGAACTAGGTTTTTTATTTAATTTCAAAATCCAATTAATTTTCTTTATGTCCATTAAATACAAAAACAACAAAAAAAAATAACTTCTTTTCTTATTAATTCAATTAATTAATTTGTAATTCCAATTTAATTTCTTTAAAGGGTCCAACGCCCTCGCACCTTCGATTATAATTCCTTTTCGCGCGTTTGCTTCTATTTTTATTTTTGTAATCTTATGTAATTGCCCCAAGGCCTTGTAATAGATAATTAGGACATTTACTTTCCGCATTTTATTTATTCAAATCGGGTTTTTGTTTAATTTGGCGATGTAGACCCGCGCCTTGTAATAGCGTAGGACCTTTATTTTCCGCATTTTTATTCTCCGCACCCTTTTAACTGCTAATCACATGAAAGAATGAATGCCCAAATAAAATCAAAGCATAGCTCACCCAATGCATGACAAGACAAATAATAACTGAAAATGACACACAATTCACACACCACTCTTAGGGTACGCCTCACTGTTGCCTTGCCCCTCGAAACGTGGTCGTCGAGTACAGGACGTCTTAGTAAGTCCTTATGTCCATAAACATGGCATAAGGGTAGCTTCTAAGGTGTCCTATTGTTGCTCTGGTGATCACACTGTTGCCTTGCCCCTCGAAACATGGTCGTCGAGTATAGGACGTCTTAGTGAGTCCTTATGTTCCCTTGATCTAGTTGCCTCGAAACGGTTGCCTCGAAACAAGTTGCCTCGAAACGGTTGCCTCGAAACAAGTTGCCTCGAAACGGTTGCCTCGGAATAAAAAGATCAATGGCATAAGGGTGGCTTCTAAGGTATCTTACTATTGCTCGGTGACCACACTGTCCCTACAAACTCGAATTGACCCGAACACCTCCAACGGTGGTGCTACCTACCTCTCAATGGTGGGATGGCACTACCTTAAGGACATTTACACAGACTAATTCCTTAGGGTAGGTAGATGACTCGTAGATACTTGCTCTAATTCAAAACAAATCAAAAACTCTTTTCATATTGACACTTTTTTCAAAAAGCTTTCAAAACAACTTTTCAAACACTCTTGAGGACTGATACAAGAGTCGATCTGAAACTTTCAAAGAAACTTTTTCAAAACCCACACACTTTTGAAAAGAAAACAAACATTTTGAAAACACAAATGAGCAAGTATCTAAGAGCCCATGGATAACCATGGATAGAAAGGGTGCTAACACCTTCCCTTTCTATAAATCTACCTCCCGAACCGAGAACCAATCTCAAAAGGAATTTTTCTGTGCTTTTGTCCTGTCCATGTTTGGAGAAAATAAAAGACGGTGGCGACTCTTGCTTCCGCGACATTTCGCGAACCAGCGTTAAACAGTCAGTTCCAGATCCACCGATCACACATCCATATGAAGAAGTTCCAGCACTTTAGAAGTAGTCTTATGTTGAAACATTGGGTGTGACATCATGCTTTTTTCCCAATTTCACACTCATCACAGACTTTCTTTTTCTCAACCTTGAGATATGGAATTCCCTTAATAACTCCTTTAGATAAGATTTCCTTCATTCCTTTTAGATGAAGGTGTACAAGCTTTTGGTGCCATAACTTTACTTCATCTTCATTGGTTATCAAACATGTGGAAGAATAAGCAGTTATTTGAGATTCCCACATATAACAGTTGTCTTTAGACCTAATGCCTTTCATCAAAATAACATATTTCTCATCTTTGACCCGACATTTTGATTTTGAGAAGTTGACTAACAATCCTTGGACACACAGTTCACTAATTCTAATAAAATTAATAATTAATCCTTTCACAAGAAGAACATCTTCTAAACTAGGAGAACCAACACACATTAATTTTCCAACTCCTTTGATTTCACCTTTAAACCCATCACCAAATCTGACAAAACTCTTGGGATGAGATTTGACATCCAACAACAACTTATGAACCCGTGTCATTTGTCTAGAGAATCCACTATCAAAGTATCAATCTTCACTACTTGAGTCTCTTAAGGAAGCGTGAGAAATAAGGTTAACATCCCTATCTTTAACACTTCTATTTTTTCTCACGTGATTAGATTTAGAATAATATGGAGATTTTTTATCTCCATAAAATTTGTAACAAAAGACTTTATATGACCATACTCACCATAGCAATGACATCTCCAAGTTGAAGAATTGGAATTTGTTGGAGTTTCATTAAATCTGCCAGGATGTTGTAACATGTGGTTGGACATGTTGATCATTCTTTTCTTTTTAGAAAGAAAGAACTTTTATACAGTTATTTTACTTTGTTGATTATCAAATGAATGATTAACCTCTGTGTCTTCTACTTCTTTCATCATATCAACTCCATTTTTCATTCTTCTCAAAGAATTTGTCATGTTATTAAGCTTGGAGTTTAAAAGAATTACCTCACTTTGAAGATAAAAAATAGTACATAAAAGCTTCTTCTTTTCATTCTCCAACTCAAACATGATATTTCTCTGATCTTCCTTTATCTTAAGATTTTCCTCACACATGTCACAATTATCCTTGTAAGACACGCCTAGATCTTCATATAGGACATTTTCATCACAAGCTTCTACTTCATCTACCCATCTTCTAAATAGAGCCATCACAAGTTTGGTAGTCTCAGTGTTAGACTCATCTTATGACTCATCATCATCAGACCAAGATATGGTAAAGCCCTTTTTTGCTTCTTGATAAAGGTGGGACATTTTGGTCTAATGTGACCAAAACCTTGACACTCATGTTAGAACAAAGCTTGAATCTACTACCCTATGTTTAAGTTTTGATGATAACAAAGTGAAAAGATATATTATTTATATGATTCATGTATGAACTATTTGCTGCCTAAATTATTATGTTCTGATTTGCAGATACTCTGATTGGTATAAGCAAGATCACACCTAATTAGTATCAGAAATTTGGTTTCTGACATCAGAATCAGCAGTTGCCATAACAGGATATCATAATCAGAAGATTAACTCACGTATATGCTGAAGTCTGATGAACAAGAACTGCGCTCAACACTCTGATAAAGAAAACAATAGTTTATCAGTAGCTAAGCAGAATCAGAATGAGCCAAGCCAGAACTTGCATTAAGTAAGCAACGGTAATGTGCATTGAAAGCAAATTAATACCAACGGCCTCATTCCAGACAAGATCTGCTCGATAAGGAAAGTTTGTTATTAGCATTGAATCAAGAATATTGCTCCAACGTTCATAATCTCAGTGCTATATAAACAAGACTATGAAGATTGAATTGGCTAATGCTCTCCAAATCTTTACACGCCTAAAAGCTGATCATAATCTTCCTTCTCTCAGTTTGCTAAAACACTACACATCTCCTTACTCAATCCTTGTTTTAGCAATCTTGTTTCTAAGCTTTAAGTTGTGTATACATCACAGTTGTGATACAGTTTTGTAGAAAACATTCACACACTTAGATTTATCTTCTTTGTAAGAAAGTGTTTCCTTGACAAACCGGGTTGTGGTTTGCATCAAGAAGGCTTTAGCAGTTGTTAAAGCAGATTGTAATATTCAGTTGAATATAGTGGATTAAGACCTCGTTGGAGAGAGGCGAAATCACCTTGACGGGTGGACTGGAGTAGTTTGAGATCAAACGAACCAGGATAAAAATATCTTGTTCATTGCATTGATTTTCAGTTTTACAATTCAACCCCCCTTCTTGTGTTTTTCACTACTTCAATTGGCATCAGAGCGCCTGGTTCTGAGCTAAAACACTTAACCGTGTCAGTACAAGATCCAGCGTCAGAAAAACACAATGGCAGGAAACTATTCTCACACCAGCAATGACAACAATGAGGACAGAGACAAATTCAGCGGCAAACCTCCAGTCTTTGATGGAGAAAACTTTGATTACTGGAAAGACAGAATTGAAAGCTTCTTTCTGGCACATGATGCTGATCTGTGGGATATGGTGACAGATGGATACACGCACCCTGTGAATGCAAGCGGTCAGAAGATTGATAGAAAAACAATGTCTGACCAACAAAAGCGTGACTTCAAGAATCACCACAAGGCCAGAACCATCCTCCTCAGCGCCATCTCCTATACTGAATATGAAAAGATCTCCAACAGAGACACAACAAAGAACATTTTTGACTCACTCAGAATGACGCATGAGGGCAACGTTCAGGTCAAAGAAACTAAAGCTCTGGCGCTCATTCAGAAGTATGAGGCGTTCAAAATGGAAGAATCTGAATCCATTGAAACAATGTTCTCAAGATTCCAGATTCTGGTAGCTGGTCTCAAGGTTCTGGACAAAGGATACTCTACTGCTGACCATGTCAAGAAAATCATCAGAAGTTTACCTAAGCAGTGGAGACCAATGGTTACAGCTCTGGAGCTAGCTTAAGATCTCAACAAAATCACTCTGGAGGAACTTATCAGCTCCCACAGAAGTCATGAGATAGAGCTAGAAGCTGACGAGCCTCAGAAGCAAGGTAAGCCTTTAGCATTAAAATCTAACAAAAAATCTGAGTCTAAAGTTTTGCAGGCAGTTGAAGAAACATCTGATGGATCCTCATCAGAAGAAGACGAACTCTCCCTCCTCTCCAGAAGAGTAAATCAACAGTGGAAGCAAAGACAAAGGAAGTTCAGGAATCCCAGAAGATCTGAACAGAACGAGTCTTCTTCCAGATACAGAAGGACAGATTCTTCCTCTGGATACAGAAGATCTGAAGGCTCCTCTAGTAGCAAAAAGCCAAACACCAAGGACATCATCTGCTATGAGTGCAATGAGCAAGGACACTACAAGAGTGACTGCCCAAAGCTTCAGAGGGAAAAGCCCAAAAAGAAGTTTGGAAGAGAGAAGAAGAAAAGTCTCATGGCTACATGGGATGACTCTGACTCGTCTGAAGCTGACTCAGAATCAGATGATGAGAGGGCAAACATAGCTCTCATGGCTAACATCTCAGAAGATAGTGAAGCTTCTAAATCAGACTCAGAATCAGATACTGAAGAGGTATTTCCTAACTTTGCTGTTAATTTTATCAAGGCTGAACTTGCTGAAAGCCTTAATGAGATTCTGGAACGGTATCAGCAAATTAGAGTTAAATTCAGAGACCTGAAAAGGAATCTTGAATCTGACTCTAATAAGACTGAGAGTCTCAAATTGGAGAATTCTGAGCTGAGAAATAAGATTTCAAAATTAGAAAATACTTTACAAAAATCTCAGAAGGAACCAATTTCTGAAACTCCCAGCAACGCTGATGAGATCATCAAGGAGTATGATCACAGTTTCCAGAAGTTCCTTGCTAAAAGCATAGATAGAAGCAAAATGGCTTCAATGATCTATGGAGTTAGCAGAAACGGCAGGAAAGGAATAGGATACCAAGGTAAGGTTCCTGCACCAAAGAATGTCATGGACTTAACCATTAAACACACTCCTCTGAATTCACATTTTGTGTATGGTCACACACATGGTATTAAATACACTAGCAGTAAGCACTCTGTGAAACCAAAATTCAACCAGAGTTTTGGTAAAACTAACAAATCAGGACCCAAGAAAATCTGGGTACCTAAGGATAAAATAATGCATGTTGCAGATATCTTTAGCAGCAAGTCAGAAACACCAGTCATGGTACCTGGACTCTGGCTGCTCGCGACACATGACGGGAAGAAGGCATATGTTCCAAAGCCTGGAACTTAAGCCTGGAGGCCATGTTGGCTTTGGAGGCAATCAGAGGGGAAAGATAATTGGCTCTAGAACTGTAGGTAATGGAAATCTTCCCTCTATTAATAATGTTCTGCTAGTAGATGGATTAATGCATAATCTATTATCCATAAGTCAATTAAGTGATAACGGTTATGATATAATCTTTAATCAAAAATCATGTAAAGCTGTTAGTCAGAAAGATGGGACTATCCTGTTTAATGGTAAGAGGAAAAACAACATTTACAAAATCAAACTTTCTGAACTAAAGAGTCAGAATGTAAAATGCCTTCTGTCTGTTAACAACGAGCAGTGGATCTGGCACAGAAGATTGGGGCATGTTAGTATGAGAATAATATCTCAGATTAACATACTCAATCTGGTCAGAGGACTTCCTAATTTGAAGTTCAATTCAGATGCTCTGTGTGAAGCATGTCAGAAAGGCTAGTTTGCAAAACCTTCTTTTAAATCCAAAAATGTTGTTTCTACCTCTAAGCCATTAGAACTTCTGCACATTGACTTATTTGGACCAGTTAAAACTGCTTCAGTCAGTGGCAAGAAGTATGGGTTAGTAATCGTAGACGACTATAGCAGATGGACATGGGTAAAGTTCTTAAGACACAAGGACGAGTCACACTCTGTGTTTGTTACCTTCTGTAACCAAGTTCAGAATGAAAAGGATCTTAGAATCGTTAAAGTCAGAAGTGATCATGGTGGTGAATTTGAAAACAAAGATTTTAAGTCATTCTTTAATGATAGAGGCATTCTGCATGATTTCTCTTGTCCTAGAACTCCCCAACAAAATGGAGTTGTAGAACGAAAGAACAGAACATTGCAAGAAATGGCCAGAACCATGATCAATGAGACAAACGTTGCTAAGACCTTCTGGGCAGAGGCAATAAACACAACGTGCTACATTCAGAATAGAATCTCAATAAGACCTATTTTGGAAAAGACTCCATATGAATTGTGGAAGAACAGAAAGCCCAACATTTCATATTTTCATCCATTTGGATGTACCTGTTTTATGTTAAATACAAAGAATTATTTGAACAAGTTTGACTCTAAAGCACAGAAGTGTATCATGTTAGGATACTCTGAACGCTCAAGAGGGTACAGAGTATATAATACAGAAACACAGATTGTGGAAGAATCAATCAGTGTTCGTTTTGATGATAAGCTTGACTCTGAAAAGTCAAAGCAGAATGAAGTTTTTGCAGGTATGGAAATTGAATTTACAGGTTCTGAAGACAAGTCATCAGAAGCTCTCAACACAGACACTCCTTCAACGTCTGAAAGGAGCACTGCTAGCAATCCTACAACAGCTGCTGATCAACCTCCGAAGAGATTACCCAGAAGCAGTTTGAATCACCCAGAAGAGACTATCTTAGGAAGAAAGGAAGATCCAATCAGAACAAGAGCAAGCTTCAGAAACTCTAAAGAAACTCTCATGGGACTTGTGTCTCTGATTGAACCCTCTTCTATTGATGAAGCACTTCTGGATAATGACTGGATTCTGGCAATGCAAGAAGAGCTGAATCAATTCACCAGAAATGACGTATGGGATCTTGTTCCCAGACCAAAAGGATTCAACGTCATTGGAACAAGATGGGTGTTCAGAAACAAGCTAAATGAACAAGGTGAAGTCATCAGAAACAAGGCACGACTGGTTGCACAAGGTTATAGTCAGCAAGAGGGGATAGACTATACAGAAACCTTTGCTCCAGTCGCCAGGTTAGAATCTATCAGACTTTTAATTTCATTTGCTGTTAATAGAGGCATCACTCTGTATCAGATGGATGTCAAAAGTGCATTCTTAAATGGTTATATAGAAGAAGAGGTCTATGTGCACCAACCCCCTGGTTTTGAAAATACAAAACATCCAGAACATGTTTTCAAACTAAAGAAGTCACTATATGGTCTGAAACAAGCTCCCAGAGCTTGGTATGAAAGGCTAAGTAACTTTCTGTTAGAAAATGAATTTACCAGAGGGAAGGTGGACACTACCTTATTCTGTAAATCAGTTAAGAATGACATCTTAGTCTGTCAAATTTATGTTGATGATATTATTTTTGGTTCTACTAATCCTTCTCTTGGAAGAAAATTTGCTAAGTGTATGCAGGCAGAATTTGAGATGAGCCTCATGGGGGAACTGAAATTCTTTCTAGGAATTCAGATCAATCAAACTCCAGAGGGAACTTACATTCATCAGAGCAAATACATCAGAGATCTTCTGAAGAAATTTGACCTCTCAGAATGTAAGCCATCAAAGATTCCAATGCATCCTACGTGCATTCTGGAAAGAGAAGAGGTAAGCAAAAATGTAGAACAGAAAGTCTACAGAGGTATGATTGGTTCTCTCCTCTATCTGACTGCTTCAAGACCTTACATATTATTCAGTGTTTGTATTTGTGCTAGATTCCAATCAGATCCTAGAGAATCTCACTTAACAGCTGTTAAGCGAATTTTCAAGTATCTGAAAGGTACTACTAATCTGGGTCTGTTTTATAGAAAATCTAGTGATTACAGCTTAGTAGGCTACTGCGATGCTAATTTTGCTGGAGACAGAGTGGAGCGAAAAAGTACTTCTGGAAGCTGCCAGTTTCTGGGAGAAAATCTGATCTCTTGGTCCAGCAAAAGGCAATCGACAATTGCGCTATCAACAGTAGAAGCTGAGTACATAGCAGCAGCAGGATGTAGCACACAAATGCTCTGGATGAAAAGTCAGCTTGAAGACTTCCAGATTTTTGAGAGTAACATTCCTATACTCTGTGATAATACTTCTGCTATTTGCTTAAGTAAGAATCCCATTCTACATTCTAGAGCTAAGCATATAGAAATAAAACATCACTTCATTAGGGACTATATTCAGAAAGGAATTTTGAATTTAAAATTTATAGATACAAACCATCAATGGGCTGATATCTTTACCAAACCCCTTTCAGAAGATAGGTTTAATTTCATTCTGAAACATCTCAGCATGAAAGTCTACCCAGAGTGAAAATGTTTTAATTCCATATATTTATCTTCAGAATGTAATTGTTTTACTGTGAACTTCTGATCAATCTTCTTTCAGAAAGATAGAACATGCAGGTTGTATCAGATGCAAGTCTAAAGATCTGAGAGTCTAAGCTCAAAGACAGACGTGCTGATCACTACATCAAACAAGTGTCATCCAATCATCAGCAAATCTCTGAAGCAGAACGCATGCACGCTTCTGAGAAGGCGAAACGCTGATTGGGTGCATTGACACACATGTCTGGTAACCGTTTTTAAGTATCTTTCTCAAATCCCCCAAAATCAGCAAGCATTTAATGAAAGTAATCATGCTTTTAAAAACGTAATCATGATTTTTCTCTTTCTTAAAAACGTTTACTTTTTCAAAATTTTCTGAACTCTATTTAAACACATTAACCTCTCATTCTAACTCTTTACAGTTTCTCACTAATTCTCAAGCATTCTCTGCATTTTTCTGTGATCATCTCTTGCAAACCCTTTTTCTCAGTTTCTTCTCAAAATCTTTTAGTGTGAACATGGTAACCTCCAGCAGTGCTTCTGCAGGTCCTCGGAATAAAGCATCATCTGAACAGTATCAAGTGCCATTCAGAACACTCCTCACTCCTGTGAAGAATCTTGAAGTGTTATATGAATTGATCATTGATTTTGGAAGCTTGAAGGAGAACGGTTTTGACCTAACAGAAGAAGTTAGGGCACAGAAATGGGAAAGGTATTTTGACAGGTTGGTTGGACCAACATTCCCTATGTTAGTCAAGGAATTCTAGATTCATGTGAAGGCTTCAACGCATCTAGTCACCTCCTTCGTTATGGGGAAGAAGATTGTGATCACTGAGGATCACATAGCAAGGTTAATAGGCTACAGTGGCGGTGGCGTCCGCTGTATTGATATGGCTGAGAGATGTGCTGACGTGGGCGTGATAGCTGAAAGGATTTTCACCCATGGGGTGCCCAGCAGCAAGATCAAAGATCTGAAGGATCATCACAGAGTTTGGGCGAAGATAATTCTGGGGTGCTTCAACCATAGGAAGCCAACTAGTTCCCCTGATTACATAAATGTGGATCAGCAGTTTCTGATCTACTTTATCAATCAGAAGGTAAAAATCAACTTGGCTCATCTTCTGTTCAACCACCTCAGAACAAGTGTGAAGGAAACCAGGGAAGAAGAAAGAACAAAGAGGGATTAGATACCCTTTGGAAGGTTGATATCAGATATTCTGACAGAGAATAGGCTGATAGAGCATCTGATAGAAGCTCAAGAGTTAAGCACCATTGAACCAACGGTTGGGAAGCCTCTGAACACGAAGAACTTGAAGAAAATGAAGTTGATAGAGAATATCAAAAAGGAACCCAGAGCTACTCTTATTGCTGATATCACCAGCAGAAGAGTTCCACTGAGTGACTTTCCTTTATTTTCTGAGATAAAATCTAAACCAGAGGTGGTTCTCAGATACTTAGACGCGTGCAAGTCAGATGGTACAGATCCAAATCTGAATATCAAAGATCTGCACAAACCTCAACCAGAAGTGACTCTCAAGAAGACGAAGAAGAGGAAGGCACCTTCAGAAGGATCATCCCAGCAGACACCCAAGAAAAGAGGTAATTTATCTGCTGCTTCTGTTTTAAATTCTTCTACTATTCCAGCATCTATTCCACCTCCAACCTCTCATAGAATCTCAATCCCCATCCCAACAATAGATGAAACTGAACCAGAAGATGACCCTTCTGAGGCATTAAAACTCAGAAGACCCAGAACCAAACATCCCAAACCAACAATCTCAACAACATCAGCAATTGACAAAGTGTTGTCTGACATTGATCAACACACTTCTGATCACTCCTCCAATCCAAACTCTGAACCACAAATTGTCCCTCCTCCACAACCAGAACAACAACAATCTGCTGAAGAACCAGAACAACAACAACCTCTCTCATCAATTACAGAAGAACCCCTTATCCCTGAACAACCAGAAATTCCAACAACTTCTCCTTAACCAGCAATTCCGTCTCCCTCTCCTCAACCCGAAATTCATCCACCATCACCTCAACCTAAGTTTCATCACTCTGAAACTCAAACTCCTCCACCTTTTGAACCTCATTCACCTCAATCATCTGAACCACAACCTCTGGCAATCCAGCTGCCATGTGGAACAACAGTCACCATGGCCCAGTTGCCATCCTCACCAGAATCTACACCACCAAATACTCCCAAAACACCAAACAGTCCAATCATAATTTCTAATTCTCCCACTCCATCTCCAAAACAAACAGCTGCCAAGCAAACCACCGAAAACCCCAGCAGGACTTTCATAGACTTAACCAGCCTTGACCGTCTTGCTGATCTGAAACATAAAATAGCCATCCCTAAACCAAAACAACCAGATGTTGGCTCTGGTATTATGAATTTTGAAACAAGTTTGCAGCAATGGATTGCTTCTCTGAAGCAAGTCTGTCCTGGAATGATTGACCCAGCTGCCTCTGACCAGCTCTGGTCACAATTCAGACTTTGGGTACGTGCTGAAGCCCTCAAGTTGCAGGATATCAACTATGAGCAGGCACAGCAGAACTTCAGCAAGCTGCTGAAGGAAGTTGAAAGTCAGCTGCCTCAGGAAGCTGTGCTCCCTCTGGATAGTGAACCTTGGTCTGAGAAACAGCTAGCTTCAAAGGTGCAACCAGAAGAAGACAAGACCATTCAAGCTGAAGCAAGTCAAGCAGAAGATGTTGCAGAAAGCTCTCAGAAGCTCCCTGCTTCTGATGTTTCTCAAGCTGCCTTGGACAGGCAGACTCTGGAAGAGCTGAAGTTGAATGACATGCGTCTGCAGCAGAGGATGGATGAAAACGACCAGAAGATGAAAGAAAGAATGGATGTGCAGGATAGCAAGATTGACACTGTTGTCAGCATGGTGCACAAGCAGAATGAAACTGCTGATCAGATCAAAGCCATGCTGGAGAACCTGTTCACACGCTTTCCTCCCCAACCTTAGTTTTTTCATTCATGTCATTTTCATGTTTTCTTTGATTTTCTGATGTATTGTTTGAATATGTTTTGTTTGATTCTGAACCTTTTTATATGACAAGTTTTTCTGATCTTAATTGTTTTAGCACATCACCTACACTTTTTTGATTGCTGACAAAAAGGGGGAGAACAAGAATGATATTTTAAACAATAACGGTTTACTAAGACAGAAACTCTCGAACATTCTAACTCTATTATACTTGAAAATGTTTTCTGTTTTGCTTAAAGTCTACAGGTACAAGGAAGCTCCTGGACACTCTGAAGACTAAAAGCTCTGAAGCTCTAATCAGCTCTGATACTCTGATCCAAAGCAAAGCTCTGACAAGAAAAGCTCTGATACGCTGATCTGAAGCTCTGCTCTGATATGCTGATCTAAAGCTTCTGATAGTCAAAGACTCTGATACTCTGATGTTCAAAGAAAGGCAAAAAGATCTGATCCTGAAGAACACTTGTAATCAAAAAGGGAAGTAATAAATTCAAGGGGAGTATCTCTCAACTCTGATATCTCTTTATCCCTTATCTTTGATAACCTCTTACTCTGATGCATCTCTCTGATACCTTTTCACGTTATTTTCAATTTAAAAATATCTAGTTTTTGTCATCATCAAAAAGGGGGAGATTGTTAGAACAAAGTTTGAATCTACTACCCTATGTTTAAGTTTTGATGATAACAAACTGAAAAGATATATTATTTATATGATTCATGTATGAACTATTTGCTGCCTAAATTATTACATTCTGATTTGCAGATACTCTGATTGGTATAAGCAAGATCACACCTAATCAGCATCATAAATTTGGTTTCTGACATCAGCATCAGCAGTTGCCATAACAGGATATCAGAATCAGAAGATTAACTCACGTATATGCTGAAGTCTGATGAACAAGAACTGCGCTCAACACTCTGATAAAGAAAACAATAGTTTATCAGCAGCTAAGCAGAATCAGAATGAGCCAAGCCAGAACTTGCATTAAGTAAGCAACGGTAATGTGCATTGAAAGCAAATTAATACCAACGGCCTCATTCCAGACAAGATCTGCTCGATAAGGAAAGTTTGTTATTAGCATTGAATCAAGAATATTGCTCCAACGTTCATAATCTCAGTGCTATATAAACAAGACTATGAAGATTGAATTGGCTAATGCTCTCCAAATCTTTACACGCCTAAAAGCTAATCATAATCTTCCTTCTCTCAGTTTGCTAAAACACTACACATCTCCTTACTCAATCCTTGTTTTAGCAATCTTGTTTCTAAGCTTTAAGTTGTGTATACATCACAGTTGTGATACAGTTTTATAGAAAACATTCACACACTTAGATTTATCTTCTTTGTAAGAAAGTGTTTCCTTGACAAACCGGGTTGTGGTTTGCATCAAGAAGGCTTTAGCAGTTGTTAAAGCAGTTTGTAATATTCAGTTGAATATAGTGGATTAAGACCTCATTGGAGAGAGGAGAAATCACCTTGACGTGTGGACTGGAGTAGTTTGAGATCAAACGAACCAGGATAAAAATATCTTGTTCATTGCATTGATTTTCAGTTTTACAATTCAACCCCCCTTCTTGTGTTTTTCACTACTTCAACTCATAGTGTTGAATACCTTTATTTTGATTGGACTTCTCCTCAGTTCTAGTATCTTTCTGAGAATCATCATTATTGGTGATGTCAGATGAGATGTTTCTAACATTTGGTCTTCCTCTTTTGTCTATTCTTTTCAGAATTATATTGAATTGCTTCCCAAGTATAACAATGGTATTTGACAATCGTTCCTCAATATCCAAATATAACTGGCTCTCTTTACCTTCAGAATTGGATACTAAAGTTATGCTTTTGTTCATTTTTACAGATTTGTCACTAATAGCCAATTAAAAAGTTTAAAGTGACCCAACAAGCTCATCAACCCTCATGTTTTTGATGTCATGAGCTTCTTCAATGGTTGTCACTTTCATATCAAATACCTTAGGTAGAGACCTAAGAATCTTTCTAAGAAGCTTTTCTTCTAACATCTTCTCTCTCAAGGCATTAGATGCATTTTCTATTTCAAGAACATTCATGAGAAAATCTTGAATGCTTTCATCATTATTCATCTTTAGGTTCTCAAATCTGGTAGTGAGAAGTTGAAGTATGGACATCTTCACTTTAGATGTACCTTCATGAGTTGTCTTGAGAATTTTCCAAGCATCTTTAGTGAGAGTACATGAATTTATTAACCTGGAAACATTCTTGTCTACTCCATTGAACAGAGCAAATGCTTTGGAATTTTCAAGAGCTAATTCATCTTATTCTTTGGACCAATCTTCTTCTGGCTTCAAGGACTCATTCATATCTTTGTCCTTTACAACAGGATGACGCCATCCTTTCAAAACAACTTTCCAAGATTTATTGTCCATGGATTTAAGAAAAGCCACAATTATAACCTTCCAATAGTCATAGTTTACACCATCCAACAGAGGTGGTTGTTTGTTCTATCATCCTTCCTTGTCCATAGTACCATAAATTATTCTTCATGGAGCTCACCAAATAAACAGAGCAGTGTGTCTTCTCTGATGCCAATTGAAATTCTAGCACTTTTAAAAACAAATGTCAAGACTGATGTGTCAACTCAAACCACAAGGTCATGATAGATGTTATAACATCGTCTACTGACAGAAACATTTACCAAAATAGAAACTATGCAGAATTAAATTGAAGAAGGTAAAAGAGCATAATCAATTGTTAACCTTGTTCGGTGCAATGTCACCTACTCATGGGGATACCAAGCCAGGAAGGAAATTAACTATGATAATATTAGTTTAAAGCCTAAACAAATCTAGTTTACAACTTGTATCCTAATCACTACCTTGTGAAACTTCTACCTAGACACCTTCCAAATATGAGATCTTCCTCTCACTTCCTACCAATCACCTCAGTGATAAAATACAATCATAAACCAGTGACTAGAATCAAAAGAACCAAATAGAATATTACACTTCAAATACGAAACTCAACTCTTTGCTTAAAAGCTCATGAGTGAGAAAAATACTTAGTTTTTCTTAAAAGCTTTAAACTAAGAATAATCAACCAACCTCAATGTATCAAAGATACATGAGTGACATACAAAGAAAACATGAAAACTATAAAAGACTCCCAAAACCCTAAACCCTTATGCACCCACGGTTTTTTGTTGTGAATGCTTGCTATTTTAAGTTTAGTAAGTCCTTATTTATAGACTCTTGCAGAATAAGCTTGAACTCTTAAATCAAATCAAATCTTCTAATTTTAAATCAGTTGTAAGATTTTCAACAAAAATACGAACCAACCTTCAAAGTTTCCTAAAAAGTATCAAAGATCCTTTTTAATAAAGCTAAATCAAATATTCAACGTTCCTAATAAAATCTTCTTGACCTGCAAAAATCAATGAGGTATGTCCAATAAGATCTCACAAAATCAGATCAAATCAATTATGTCAAGAAAAATAACAGCAGCATATGTTGTACAATTGGCTAAGATGTCAAGACATCTGGCTCAACATCTGTCTGATATACATGACAGCAGAACTTGTCATGACAATTGGTAAAGATGTTGTGACATCTTTCTCAACATCAATTAAGAACCATATTTCGGAAAAATTTATGTCAATCATAAAATCATGGATCTAACAAGAAGAAGTGTAGAAACAAAAAGTGTCTTTTGAATACATTGGTACAACTTTAATTATAAAGGATCCATTAACTAAAGTTTTACCTCCCAAGAATTTTTTTTGGAAATGTATATAGAGTGGCCATTATGTAAAAGTCTTTGTTGACATTATAATATATTATGTATATAAACATGTATAATTTAATGTTAATAATGTCTGACATTTGTGAATTTAATTAAGGTTATGTTTTTGTTGAGTTTTGTTATATATTTTATTTTCCATATGTTATTGTTAATCTGATGACAAGGGTGTCTTTGAAGATACATGAAAGACACATTATTGTATCCCTTGAAGTTATTTGAATTGGATTGATTCATTATACATGGAAGGAATGAATTTTATGGATAACTTGTGACCTCCATGATTAGGCCATTTCAGTTCATTAAAGATAATAAATTGGTGCTTTCAATAAATGGTGCACAATTATGGCATAAGATTGAAACATCAAGTTATCACATGAGTATAGTGGGAAACTGTTAGATGAATTTATCAATGCATCAAATGTAGCTCATGTAAACTAAATTTGGATTTAAATAAAAGTTTCCTAAATGTGATGATTGTTTGGGTTTGATTGGGTAATCAAGTCAAGGGGTTTTTATTTTGAAGTTCAAAATAAAATTTAAATCCCTCTTCTGTCTCTTCATGGCTATTGGGACATGATTGTTGGGATGAGATATGACTGTTGGGATACGTTGCCTATAAAATAGGCACCATTAGGAAAGAAACATGAAATTTTTCTCATTATTTCTGATCTTTCACAAATAAAATATAATATATCTTCACCATCAAAGATACACATAATATAAGAAGGAAGAAATGAGGGAAGAAGTTGAATCAAAAAATAAAGAACCAAACAATAATCGTCATCAAGAAGAATTAGAATGAAATCAAGAACCAAAAAAGAATCATCACCATGGATTCAGGTATGTTTTTATTGTTTCTCATATAAATTAGAGCACTGTGAATTTTAATATCAAGGTCCTAAATGAAATATTTTTCTATCACGATGGAGATGGCTTGAAGTGTTGTTGTGGTGATAATTAGTTGTGATAAAATGCAGAGACCTTGTTGATGGTTACCTTTGATTAGAGGGTCCACTATCTTCACATCTTTCACCAAAATATAATTAGAAAAAAAATTCCACAGAGATAGGGTTAGTTTGATAGAGATATGTAATAGATAAAAGATTTTTGAAATGTTGGAAACATGTAAAACATTTGGTAGCTAGTGTGAGTGAGAGGGGAAATAGATAGAGGTTTTACCAGTATGTGTGATGGGTAATAATCAGTGGTTTTCACACGGTTATTTACAATTAATTTCAGTTATCTTTTCTTTTGATTATCGAGTGTTTTATTTCGTTTTACCACATTTTATGCGTTGATTGTGTGTTTTAGTATTTTTAGGCTCATATGAATAAATCGGGACAAATCAGTGCGAAAAAAGTGCAAAACTCAGAGTTTCAAAAAAGTTTCCAGCATGCTCCAAGAGGCCTAACACGGCCACCCGTCTCACCAAGCACGGGTCGTGTCAGCCAATGCGTTGATTGATCAGATATTAGCAGTTTTCACTAAAAATTCATAACTGGAGCTACAGGAATCGGATTGACGCATTCTGATATTCGTTAGAAATCTGAGTGAAAGAGATACAACTTTCATGTTGAAGTCAGAAGCTGATTTGGATTGTAGAAGTCTCAAAATATTCATTAAAGTTACAGACTTTAGAAATTAAGTTGCTTCGGATTATTTTACGGGCCTGGTTTATGTTTCCGGCCCAGTGTGAGTTAGGAGAAAAACCCTTATTTGGTTGATAGGAATTTTTGCCGGCGAAGAAGAGAGGGGAGAAGATTGGTGAAGATAAGGGTTTTGGTGGAAGGATATTTTTATGAACAAACATGATTGATGACCAAATTTCTTCCCAATATTTCTAATGTTTACAATTTATCTTTTATTTTCTTTGAATAGTATGAGTATCTAAAACCCCAATGCTAGGGGATGTCCATGTTTTGCATTTGTAATGATTTTGAATTCCTAATTGATAATACAATAGTTTTTCTATTCAATTTAATCATTCAATGTTTTTAAGGCTTTATTTGTCGGACAAACAAGATTGATTTACGGTTAACAATCAGCTGGACCGCGACTGTTTAGGTTTTTGTAAGATTAGACTATAATAGATATCACCTAGGACTAGGGATACTCTATAGTTATCGGTTAACTCTTGATAAAACAAAGGCTTGACTCCATCAGAAATCTCTAAGGACTTAGGATTTAGGATGAATGGTCAAAGGTTTTCCCACTAAGGACTTAGGGGAAAATAACCTAACGAGTTGGTAAGTGAATGTTATGAACTTGTTTAAGAGATCAGGATTCAAGGTTATTACAGGGAAAATCATAAAATTTACCTTAGCATGTTACTCATATTTGTCAAAATAGTCCTTAACATTTATTTATTTTATTCACAATTATTTGATTTTACCAAATCAATCCAAACTCTAGTTTTTATTTAATTGAACAACAATTCGAACTCCATATTTAAATGCAGTCCTTGAGATTGACATTCGGGGAAGTTTCCTCATTATTACTGCAGAGGCAAAATAGTACACTTGTTATTTTTCCGATCATTTTTTTGGCGATGTTGCTGGGGACTGCCAAAATATAGAGTTCTAAATTTTGTTCGATTGAAATTTTGTTGCTCGTCAACTAAAATTTTGTTTCAGTTTTTTTTTAAATTTTATTTTAGTATAAAAAAATTTAAAAAGGGTCAGATTATGTTTGCTTCATGAATTCTTTTATACTTTGCTACTAATCAAGGGCATGAGTGTTGTAGTCATGTATTATTTCGATACATTGTCACGTGTATCTCCTGCATGTTGGTCGCTTGATTCGGGATTAACTTTGGAAGAGGCGACTGAATTTTTTAAAGCATTTAGGAGGGAGGTAAGAATTTGGAGAAAGTTACAGGTGGAAGAAGAAGATGTAAAACTAGAAGAAAAAAGCATGACATCAGATGAAAGGGATGCAGTAAGAATAGAAGAATTTAAGGTAAACAAGAAGGACGGGGAAGAAGAAATAAGGAAACTTGAAGATGATCTAGTCTTGGATGAAACTACAAATTTAACCATTTGTGAAGATGTAGACATACAACCAGAAAATCTTCAACAAAAGAGTCTCCCTAAAAATTATTTTCACAACAAGGCTGATGAAAGACAAGAAATTGACAATGTATTTGATGTCATTTATGCCTTGTTCAATAAAATCAAGCTAAAAATGATTTAAAGCAACATCATCAGTACTTTAAGTTTATGGGGTTGCTACAAAACAAAAGAAAGAAAAAAGATGATATGTTCATTGTGTCATATATGCCACCCTAACATGGGTGATAAACCGTCGAGTCATACGATATTAAACGAAGCGCTACGTGGGAAGAAACCCACGCTTTTAATAACTTAGTTTTCCTTTTTGTTTTGTTTTGTTTTCATGTAATAAAAAGGGGTTCTTACTGGTGAAAGCTAGTAGGCAGCAGTTGGTATTGCATCACCATCTGTGAGTCCCCCTCTCGATCTTGTTATGAAACATTGGGGTCAATGTTTAGTTCAAGTTTGGGGGGAATTTACTGCTTTGCGTTGTGATTTATTTTTTTGTTTTATGTTATTTGCTTTGTAAAACCACACGTTAAAGCTCCTCCCAAATTTTGACCGAAATGTTTTGTTTTTCCCAGGAGCTTGTAGTTCAAAGAAATCGAGAAAGTATATAGAGATAAAGGGATTGTTATTTGGAGGTAGGAAGTTCAGAATAATGTGACAGTGATACGAGTCTAACGTGTAGATTTGTACAAAAATGCTTGAATCCTGAGAAGTACTCCTGAAGTAATCTATCTTTACAGTCAGGCATAATATAGATTCACATTCATGTATGATTGGTGGAGAAATAGATAAATTTAGCACCAAATGATGAAAAGGCGGTAAAAGGCAACTTGCTCGTAAGTTGGGTAGTCCTCACCTGGTTATTCAGCCCAGAGGGGATTGATCCCTAAATGTCATCCAAAAAGACAATATATAACTGCAAAGTTTGAAAATTTCACTGGTAATTAAAAGTAGCGAATGCTGCTTATTTGGCGCCTAAATAAAAAATTCTTGATTAGTCTTGTACATGTGATGATCATCATATTTCTCATTGTCTTAATTTGACTGTACGAATGAAAAACGAGAAAAATCAGAAAGAGACTTAAGTACAAAGCATAGTTAGAGAGGTATTTGAAGAGGAAGCTCAAGATTAAAAGGTTCTTACACAAAATCCTCGTGTCATGTGAACATCCAACAGACTACCTTTTGATCAATGTGAACGAATATCTCACGTATGAGTACCTGTATGGTGTGAATTTCATGAGCTCTTATAATTGTTGCTTGAGGTCAAACAACGATTTAAGTTTGGGGGAGTTTGATCAGTGGTTTTTACATGGTTATTTACCACTAATTTCAGTTAGCTTTTCTTTTGATTGTCGAGTGTTTTATTTTTTTTACCACATTGTATACGTAGGTTGTGTGTTTTTGTGTTTTTAGGCTCACAAGATTAAATCAGTACAAATAATTGCGAAAAAAGTGAAAAATTCAGAGTTTCGGAAAAGTTTCCAACACGCTCTAGGAGTCCTAACACGGCCACCCGTGTCACCAAATATGGGTTGTGTCAGCCAAAGTGCTGATTGATCAGATCATTAGCAGTTTTCACTAAAAAAATTCATAATTGGAGCTACAGGAATCAGATCGATGCATTCTGATATTTGTTGGAAAGCTGATAGAAAGAGCTACAACTTTCATATTGAAGTCAGAAGCTGATTCGGAATGTAGAAGCCTCGAGAAATTCATTAAAGTTGCAGACTTTAGAAATTAAGTTGTTTCGGGTTGTTTTACGGGGCTGGTTTAAGTTATCGACCCATTGTGAGTTAGGAGGAAAACCCTTATTTGGGTGGTAGGACTTTTTGCCAGAAAAGAAGAGAGGGGAGAAGATTGGAGAAGACAAGGGTTTCGATGGAAAGAGATTTTCATGAACGGACAGGATTGAAGACCAAATTTTCTCCCAATACTTGTAATTTTTACAATTTATCTTTTGTTTTCTTTGAATAGTATGAGTATCTAAACCCCCAATGCTATGGGGTATCCATGTTTTACATTTGTAATGATTTTGAATTCCAAATTTGATAATACAATAGTTTTTCTATTCAACTTAATCGTTCAATGTTTTTAAGGCTTTCTTTGTCGGGCAAACAAGGTTGATTTACGATTAACAATCAGTTGGACCGCAGTTGTTAAGGTTTTTAAAAGATTAGACTATAGTAGATATCATCTAGGACTAGGGTTACCCTATAGTTACCGGTTAAATCTTGATAAAACAAAGACTTGACTTCATCATAAATCTCTAAGGAGTTAGGATTTAGGATGAATGGTCAAAGGTTTTCCCACTAAAGAGCTAGTAATTGAATGTTATGGACTTGTCGAAGAGATCAAGATTCAAGATTTTTGCAGGGTAAATCATACACTTTACCCTAGCATGTTACTCATATTTGTCAAAACATTCCTTAACATATATTTATTTTATTCTCAATTATTTTATTTTAGCAAATCAATCTCAAACTCTAGTTTTTGTTTAATTGAACAACAATTCAAACTCCATATTTATACGCAGTGTTTGAGATTGACATTCGGGAAACTATCCTCATTATAATTGCAGAGGCAAAATAGTACACTTGTTATTTTTATAATCAGGTAAGCATGTCTCTTCACCAATGATTGACTCATATGTGTCATGATAAAGGCGATTTAGGTGTAGGTTGTCCAAAGTGTCTATGATGTGATGAGTTTTACCATAGTCTTTGATCCAATCCTAAGAAGAATCATGAGAGGTTGTCTCTGCATGATGATCTATAGGATCATCAAGGAGCTATAGTTAACCATGTAATTCATAGCAAACCTTTATTGCATGCCTAGTTTTGTTACAATATTGACCTATAAGATGGGGAGGTTGACTGGAAGATGTGGATCCTCCGTTGTTAGGGTATGAAGCACTCTAATAGTTGTCATGTTCTAGTTGAGTTTGTTTTCCTTTGAATTTGAATTTGGCAGGGACAATAGATGATATTGTTTGTTGTCACTTGTGATTTCATATTTTAAGATGGGTTTCAAATTCTATGAGTAGATCATAAATAATTTCAAAGCTAATTGTATTTCTTTATTTGAGGATCGCGATCATAATCTTATGATATTGAATTCGGAGACCATTGAATGTGTGATTGAAGATATCAATATCATCCAGTGGCAAGTTGATGATGGCATACTCGTCTGCAATTCCTTACACATTTTTGTATTCTGAAACTGGGTTGAATCCTTTAAGGATTCTAAAGAGTCTTTCTTTTAGGTGCATAATGCGTGCATGAGTATTACTTGTAAACATTTTTTGGAGGAGCTCACATGCTTGCTGAGATGTTTTAACAATGATAATACTAGGATCAATTGAAGTGATAATAGCAGGAAATATAAGTTGACCTTGCCTAGTACAATAGGAGAAATTTGGATTTGTTTTAACTATACACTTTAGGGTGTCGTCGATGAAGGTGATGAGGCCATATACAATGAACAAATCGTTCATCTGAACATGCCAGACACGATAGTTGGTGATTGTGAGTTTGAACGAGTGGTGTGTGTTGAGAACAACCACTATGTCAGTGTCAATACAAAGGTGTTGTTCGGAGCAACTTGTATGGTTATGATGATGAAAAAAATAAGTATGTCCTTGTATCGTGATTATTGTAAAGCTAAAAGTTGATACCATATAAAAGCAATAAAATATTATGGTTTGAATGAATTCATATTGATAGGTAAATGTATAAATAATACAAAGATCTTATAGTTAAAGAATGAATTAGTTAATTCCATAATGACTATAATTGATAACGATGGCCAAGAATCGTCTACAGTCGGCTATTAATATGTTTCTATCTAAATAATAATTAAAAGTATGCTAATTATTCACTACGATCTTTAAAGAAACGGAGAAAATGTCAAGGCTGTTTTGCCCTACTTGACAATCACTTTGTATGAAAAACTAAGTGATGGTTTTGGACGATTGAGATGCAACCTATATGTTGGATGATAACAGTTGGAAGTGGATATAGTTGAATGTGACTAAGAGTTGAAATAGGCATGACATATGACCTATTATAGATTTTTGTGGCATGTTTTGTCTTTTTTTAAAGTTTGGTTAGGTCTATTTAAAATTTTGTTTCATATTACGATTTTCAATTAGTTCATTTTATTTATGAAGTTTTATAATATATATATATATATATATATATATATATATATATATATATATATATATATATATATATATATATATATATATATATATATATATATATATATATATATATATATATATATATATATATATATATATATATATATATATATATATATATATATATATATATATATATATATATATATATATATATATATATCAACATCTTTAACATATTTTTTAATATAGATATATATAAGCTGGTTTATTTAACTTTAATATATATTAAATAGGTCTGACATAATATGTCTTTAATTACGTTATATACTCTCGTAGATTAGTCTAGTCTATTTTCATCCATAATTGTGACTATAGGGCGATGGTAAATAGCAAATGGTGAATTGATGTCGACGGTGGAAAACGTAAGTAATCCAACAAAAATATTTTAAATAGTAATTTTTAATTTTAAAAAAAAATAATTTTATGAATTGATTGAATATTAATTTAAAATATAAATAGATAAATTGTATTATTTTTTATACTCCATGTGTGGTTTTTATTAAATCAATGACGATAAGTCCATTATCTTAATTTATTGCATTGTTAGTGAATTATAAATAAATTAATAGATCATTTTTTATCTATTTATTCAAATCAAAATAAAAGTTTATTGAATCCACCTATTTACCACCCCTATGAAAGTGATGCATTCATGAACAAGATAGTTTTGTTGCTTGTGTTTAGTTTATGTGCCAACACAACCACTAGCTATTGAAGGCTTTTTGGAGCATATACTTTTCCCTCAAAAGTCAAAATTTTAATATTAAAATTGTAGACAATTCATTATTTAAGTTTTTTTATATAGATGAGTGAGGTTATAAATATAAATATATATCTAGTAATGAGAAAATAAGAGGAGGGGAAGAAGGAAGAAGCCATTTTTTTATTTTCATAAAATTTAAAACTGGTAAGGTATTCAGGAGCCAGGACCGTTAGTTAAAAAGAAATATATTTATGTATTTCATTCAAATGCTCTTTGATATTAATTTATATTGAAAAGTTATCCAACAATATTAAACTAATTTTGGTATTATTGAGTTTATCTAATTGATAATGAATTAGCAAAATCATATTGGATGCAATGAATAAGACCAGGAATTGTTTGATATTTCATTAATTGCCAAGTTATGTTTGACACATGCATGTGCTAATGTTGGTTTTAAAGTTAATGGATTTTGATTAAGTGGGATACATTAGGTCATTTCGAATTGACCCTTCTAATTGGCATGATTAGTAAAGGAACATGGGGTGCTTCCATGAATAAATGTGAGGGCTTTAGGGATGTTTATCTTTTTGGACGTTATCATCAAGAAACCCCTGAGTATAGAGTATAGACCATAGGCCACGGAAGCAGCAGCCTAGGTCATGTAAAGTATCACATTATTGCATTTTAGTATAAATGTAGAATACACACTAATTATATGTTATGTATATTTGATCATTTCTAAATAAATTATTGTTATTATTATATATTAAATATATTTGATCATTTTTAAATAAATGATTTTTATTATTACTATTCATAAAAAATAATTTGTTTAATAATTTAAAGAATTTTAGTATAAATGTATTTCTAACCAATTTTTTTTCTAAAATAGTAACAAAAATTAGGTTTAGTTAAATTTTTAACTTCTTAATTAATATTTGTATTGGATTATTGAGTAGGGCTATTATAGGCTTTAGGATCTATTGAGAATTAGAGTTAGCCTACATGGTGAAAAGAGAAACTATGTATAAGTGGTTTCTCTATGTTAGAGATTCACCACCCTATTGTATGATAATAACGATGTATTTATAGTTCATGGACTTGAACTGTGTCCTTGTAATTCAGTAATCACTCTAAGCATGAATGGTTGATGTCCTAAAATCCAAGAAATGCAATTAAGTCTCATGATTCTGTATGTAACGTCGATTTACCCATTAGACGCTCAATGCATGATCGCGCGTCATGGACGGGAAATCTATAGGATTAGATGATACATCTAGTTAAGGGGAGCTCGAACCAAAACGAGAATGCTCGAACTAGTGCAAGGGAGATTCGAGAAGGTAAAAGTCTGAGAGCATACGCTTCATGTCGCCCCCGAAGCCTCTCTAAGTTATATCAATGCACAGTCCCTAGTGCACGAGGGCTCATAAAAGGATGAAGTGCTTTAACTCGTTACTCATCTTTGATCCTTTATGGCGAGCCTCGTTGAGGCTTTGCTTTTGCCTGCAAGTCTCAAATGTCCCCTTAGGGCAAGACTTAATTGAGTCCCTCAGGCAAGACTTAGTTGAGTCCCTTAGACAAAACTTAATTGAGTCCCTCAGGCGAGACTTAGTTGAGTCCCACCGGAGAGACTTAGCTGAGTTTATCTGTATGACGCGTGTAAGCTAGAAAGACTTGAAGTGCCCACTAAGGTAAATGTGTGAGGCATTTAATGCCAACAATGATGGTTTACCCTTGGGACGTCCAATTGGCATTTTCCTTCGACACATGTTGAATCGTGTGAATCCTTTCACATTTGATATAAGACCTAGAGACCTTTGATTACTCCTAGTTTTCCTCCATATTCAAGGAGACGAGAATAAGATTTGTTCCCCTTTCTTTTACGAACTTCCTTACTCAGGGTTTGCAAATCGCCTATCCTACTTTTAATAATTTCTACCTCTTCGTGAGCTCAACTTCAAGTTCTATTTAGGTATTATCCCCTTTCTTAACCCCTTTATGTATGGTGATTATTATGGATTTAGATGAGGATGACAACCTTGTTGAACCTATTTAATATGCCTATCATATGTGAGATTGGGGGTTCACCTCCCCTTTTCTTCCTTTACTTGAGAGGTTTTCACGATGCTTAACATGGTTGCCTATCAAATCATGCCTAATGGTTGGGGTCTGATTCAGGCCTTTGAGAATATATTTTGGTGGTTGAGGGTTGACCTAACCACCAAAATATTATTCTCTTTTAATTGTACCAAGATGCCTAACCCTTGGGGTTAGGTAACCCTAGTTAGCCTGCTAGAGAGAGCTTTGTTTAAACCTTACTCAAACCACTTTAAAGGTTGGAGGGACATGTTTGTGCGACTTAGGGGAAAAGATGGATCCTACTTAGTAAATAGTAGGGCGGATGAAACTTCTAGTGTTTTTTCACCAAGACAGAAAACCCCACGACAATAAATGAATACGACTATGACTCCCTTACTGATTATGAGGCTGGAGTGGTGTGGCTTTTGGATGGTTTTAAGGTTTTGGGATCTCGTACCATGATCACCTTGGCCCAGGGGAACGAGGAGTCTCTGGATAAATACATCTTGTGATAATATTTTCCTTCACATTTGTTGTAGAGAATATGCCTAAGATTTTGCTTGAGGAGATGAGGGAACGCCTCGCCAAACGGAAATCTAAGTGTGTTGTCCCAAATAATTCTCAGAGTCAACTTGAAGGCATAATCCATAGGAGGTTAAGTGTCAATCTTAGAATAACGCCTCAGTTGGGCCTCTAGACCTAAAGTTTTAGAGGCGGGAGGATGAATCCTCCCCTAAGGGACGGGCGACTCTAGTTACTGATGCGAGCGAACCAACATCTTCTTTGAGGAAGGCCCCATCAAATGGTAACTCTATATAATGTGAAGACACCTTTGATACTACCAAGTTTGCAGGAGCTCGCCTACATTTACCAAAAGATTTCCTGTTGGATAACAAGGCGATCTTCAACCGTCCTTCCTCGAAACAGTCTAATCTTAATGAGATCCATTTAATGGGGGCCCTCTTCATGGAGAGAATTGATAGGGAGAAGGGGTCCAAGGAAGATAAAGGGCATAAGGCGAATCTCTCTAAGAACCAATAAGATCTATCCAAAAAGCATACTCTAATTGAGACTTTGCAAGCGAAGAAGGTGATATTGTTAGGAAAAATTTAGAAGGTAGATTATGAATCCTAGAAGTTATCTTCTAAACAGAGGGAGCTGCATAAATCCTTGGAAAATTACCTTAACACTCACTAGAGGTTAGAGGATGAGGTCTCTGTTTTGAAGGATAATTTGGTGGAGATCTCTGATATCTACTTTAAGAGGTCTAAGGAGTAGATAACCTTTCTTCACCCTAGGCTAGACTTAAGCCTTGTAGACATCTTTAAGGTCGTTCATGTTGGAAAGTTGGTGGATGTCTCAACTATCTCTCTGAGAGTAAATCACGATACAAAATGCAACAAAATACAAAAAATTCCATTTTGTTGATCCTTACAAATGGTACATGATCAGTGATAGAATGATCATCTCTTGTGGTGATTAACACCTTTGATGCAAAATCGAGGAATGATCATGAGCATTGACTGAAGAACAACATCTCTACTCAGTCCACACATGCAAAGTGCCTTTAATCTAAGTGTTATCTGCTGCTAATGAATACTTTGAGTGAGTAAGTGAATAAGAGAGAGAGAGAGAGAGAGAGAGAGAGAGAGAGAGAGAGAGAGAGAGAGAGAGAGGGAGAGAGAGAGAGAGAGAAATAAAGAAATAGATAGTTCATAACCAAATTTTCGTCAAGCAAAAAAGCTTTTGCATAAGATTTCTTTTATAGAACCATTTGTGTGGGTTGCAAGATAAAAATCCCACTTAAGTGCACCATACCTTATGGCGTATTGTATTTCACTTAAGCACACAGTAACTTATCATGTTCCTTATTCAACTTAAGTTCATCGTATCTTACGATGTTCTACAATTGACTTAAGTGTATCGTACCTTACGATGTTCTGTAATTCTCTTAAGTACATCGTATATTTTGGTGTTCCTTACTTCTCTTATTTATTCTATCTATCATCAATATTTTCTTATGTATATGACCCTGTAGGTTCTCGTGGCGTTGGTGTGATCGGTGGAAATAGAACTGACTGTTTAAAGCTGGTTTCGCGAAATGTCACGGAAAGCAAGAGTCGCCACCGTCTTTTATGTTCTCCAACATGGAAAGGACAAAAGCACAGCAAAATTCCTTACTCGAGATGTTTCTCGGTTCGGGAGGTAGATTTATAGAAAGGGAAGGTGTTAGCACCCTTTCTATCCGTGGTTATCCACGGGCTCTTAGGTACTTGCTCTTATGTTTTCAAAATTTGTTTGCTTTTCAAGTGTGTGTGGGTTTTGAAAAAGTTCGTTTTAAAACTTCTAGGTAACTCTTGTATCAGTCCTCAAGAGTGTATGAAGTATTGTTTGAAAACTTTTTGAAAGTGTAAGGTGTGAAAAGTATTTTGTTTGTTTTTGAAAAGAGCAAGTACCCATGAGTCATCTACCTACCCTAAGGAATTAAGCTGTGTAAGAGTCCTTTAGGTAGTGTTATCCCACCATTGAGAGGTAGGTAGCACCATCGTTGGAGTTGTTCGGGTCAATTCGATTATCGGGACAGTGTGATCACCGAAGTAATGGTAGGACACTTTAGAAGTAACCCTAATGTCCTAGATCCTTTTATCTGAGGCAACCGTTTCGAGGCAACTGGATCTTTAGACAAATGGTGACCTCTAAGACGTCCTATACTTGATGACCACGTTTCGAGGCAACGAGTGAAGCGTACCCTAGGAGTGGCATGTGCTTTGTGTGTTGTTTTTCAGTTAATTGTCTTTGTACATGTTATTTGTGAGCTACGGATTAATTTTATTTACATACATTCTTTCATGCATTTAACAGTTAGGGGTGCGGAAAGTAAATTGCAGAAATGTAAATTCTAACTATTACAAGGCGCGGGTCTATACATCGCCAAAAAAACAAAGACCCGTTTTGTAAAATAAAGTGCGAGAATTTTAAATATAGCGGTAAAATTCCTAATTAACTATTACATAGCTGGAGACAGTTACATAAATATTTAAAATAAAATAAATGTGCGCGAAAGAATTAAATCGGGAACGTCCTAAGGGTTTTGACCCTTTTAAGAAAAGAATTGAAATTTTTATCCTTTTTTGTGAATAAATGGAATTAAAACTAATTATTAACTAATTAATTTAATTAAAAGAAAAAATTATTTTTTTGTGTTTTTATGTTTTTAATGAAAATAAAATAAAGGAATTAAAATTAAAAGCTAATAAAAACCTAATTCTAAATTTATTTTAATTATTAAGAAAAAAGGTTAAAGTTGCCTAATTAAAATTAATTCAATTTATTAGTATTTATTTATAAAAATAAAATGAAATTAATGATAATAATAATATTAGTTCTTTTTTTGATTTTTATGAGGAAAAAAAGTTAGTTATGTTAATAGTTAATAAAAGGGAAAAAATAAAATAAGACAAACAAAATATAAAAATGACAAAATAAAAATTGCAAACCCAAGGGGGGTTTTGGGCCAGATTGGGGTGTTTTGATTGGAATCTGAAGCCCATCAAGAAGCCAGCTTTGTTTGACTTTGGAGATTGCCTGCGCCTATGTTGACTTGAGAACATGATGCTCCTTCCCTTGTGGCCATTGGATTTGCACTTGGAGACACTTGGCGCGTTGGATATGTGAGGCGCATGATAAGCCTTCTTTGAAGCCTGCACACAAGTATGTAAGAACAAATAATATGGGATTTTGAGGGGACCTGGGAATACTTACAGTGCTTGATAATGGACCTTAGGACGTGGTAAGGGTTTCTTTAGCTTCAGGGTATGGCAAAGAAGAGAGTCACGTTCTCCTTTTGGCCTGAAAACGCTTGCAAAACTCCTTTTGATCTCACACTTTCTTTGACAAATTTTGAACTTTGCTCTGGCCGTTTGTGCACTTTTTTTTCGGTTGTGAATGAGGCTTGCAAAGCTTGTATATATAGTAATTAGTGAGAATCAGTCACTATTATGAGCTCTTAACCATTGCAATTAAACTTTGGATTTCTCCATAACCACCATTAAAGCAACTTGCCAATTTTGTTCAAATTTGAATTTTATGCTTAAAATGGACCTTACACGAATTTGGCAGGTGCATTATGCTTCATCAAGGTCATTCAAACCACAAGATATCATTGAATTAATTTTTTTGATTTTTATTTGAATTTTATGGGTTTAAAATGAATTAAATTAATAAAATTAAATAAAAAAATAGAAAAATTAAAGTTTAATCTTGAAATTAATCATGGGATACGTGGGTGGCATGAAAAGGCTTAACCAAGTGGAAAAAGTGGGCCCTTTTGTCAAAAATTGAAGTTTCAAGGATAGTTGACTTTGGCCATTTCACAAAAATTTCCCAACTTCTCCAATGCATATCTTGCTCAATTTTGATCATATGAACATGTTCTTGGACATTTTGGAAAGGTCTTGAAGTCCTCTAACCAATGCCTTTGGTCCCATGTCATTTTGATTTACCAATCTCAAGTTATGGTCTTTGACTTAAAGTGCCCTTTTGTTGACTTTTGAAAATGACCTATAATGTTGAAATTGATAACTTTTTGTGAGAGCATTTCTTGGACTTGGAATGTGAAGATGAGTTGTAGGAAATGTCATCCCCTTCAAAATGAGCATTGGATGGGATTTTTCTGATGAACCATGAAAAAGTTATGCCTTGGTCAATGTACAGTTGACTTTTCAACTGTCCAAAAATAGAAACTTTTGACACCTTGATGATTTTTGAGCCATTCTTGTGAAATCATGGTCAAGATTTGACCAAATGATGATTGTGACTTCAAAATAATATGTTAACCAAAATTTTTGACTTTTGACTGCCAAATAACCATTTTGCCCCTACAGTTGATTGTGAAGCAATTAGGGTTTTTGACTGTGCAACTTGACCTTGTGAGCCTTGAAACTTGACATGTAGGTGCTTGACAATGTATATAGGCATATGTGACTTGATTGAGCCCTTGAAAACCTCAACTTCCTTGCAGGAACCAAAACCCTAGTTTGACTGGCTTAGGAGGGTGGTTGACTGTGTAGCCCTTGAGTAGACTTTGAACCATTTGAGGTGATGCTTGTCAAAACTTTGAAGAATATGGGAGGGCAAATTTTGGGGTACAACAGTTGCCCCTGTTCAATCTTCTTAGACCTGAGGATGTAGATTGGCTTGTGTGCCTTTCGTGATCCGAAGGTGGAAGATGATTGAACACTAGAGTGCCCAGAAATTTGCACTCACATAGTAGAGTATCAGCAGCGTGGCGGGAATGGGCTTACAGATGCCATTTGGAAAGATGGTAGATAGGAGGATGGGCTTATAGATACCATCTGGAAATGTGACAGAACCTTGTCGGGAATGGGCTTATAGATGCCATTTGGAACTGTAATGGGAGGATGGGCTTATAGATGCCATCTAGGTGTCGATTGTGTAAGAGATTCCTTAGAGAGAACTTGCGTACCTGAGAAAGAAAGATAATTACCTGGCCTGTTACAGGGGTTGATCTTCACTCAGTCGCTCACAGACATGCCTTGGCTAGATATAGGTATCAAATCTGTAACTTCAAAAGGTTGATGGGTTGTCTCTACTGACAGGTTATCTCAGAAAAATCTTTAGGATTTAACTGAACCAGAGGAGGTTTTGTCTTTCTTGATGAGTTGTCTCTTTGGACGGGTTGTCTTCATGGACGGGTTGTCTTCAACGACGAGTGATCTTCAATGACGAGCTGTCTTCAATGACGAGTTGTCTTCAACGACGAGTTGTCTTCAATGACGAGTTGTCTTTAATGACGAGTTGTCTTCAATGACGGGTAGTCTTTAATGATGAGATGTCTTCAATGACGGGTGTCTATACTGACGGGTTGTCTATAATGATGGGTTGTCTTCAATGACGGGTGTCTATAATGACGGGTTATCTTCAATGACAAGATGTCTTCAATGACGGGTGTCTATACTGACGGATTGTCTATAATGACGGGTTGTCTTCAATGACGGGTGTCTATAATGACGGGTTGTTTTTAATGACGACTTGTCTTTAATGACGAGTTGTCTTCCATGACAGGTGTCTTCAATGACGGTTGTCTTCAATGACGGGTGTCTATAACGACGGGTGTCTATAATGACGGATTGTCTTCAATGACAGGATGTCTTCAATGACGAGTTGTCTTCAATGACGAGTTGTCTTCAATGACGAGTTGTCTTTAATGACGAGGTGTCTTCAACAACGGGTGTCTATACTGACGGGTTGTCTTCAATGACGGGTGTCTATACTGACGGGTTGTCTTCAATGACGGGTGTCTATACTGACGGGTGTCTATATTGACGGGTGTCTATATTGACGGGTGTCTATATTGACGGGAATTAATTTTAACTGGAATTGTCTTCTTTGACTGGATGAGCATCAGAAAAACCTTTGGGATTTAGCTAGACTTGTCTTTTTTGACTGAATCTGTCTTCTTTGACTGGATTGGTCTCTTTCGACTGTATCTGTCTTCTTTGACATAGCTGATCATTTAACTGTATCCTTCCTGAAAGGTAAGGTCAGTCACATGCAATGCATGACATGGATCAAGCGATGATGTTCTCAACATAAAATGAGATTGTATGATGTGTATATGCATGTATCATGACGGTGCGATGTTTATGAATGTATTTTCGTCTGGGAACGTAAATCCTTGACGCATGCCAGGAAGTTGAACCCTGGGTTGATGTTGAAGAACAAAGTTCTTCTTTTCCGCTGGGGATGATGATCACAAGAATAAACCGGTAGGAGGAGATGACTCCGTTGGGGAATAAACTTGTTGGAGAGATTACTCTGCGGGGAATACTCTATGGGAAGAGATACTTCGCTGAGGTTTTGATGATAACTCCGCTGGGGATACCGTTGATGAGCTTTGTTGAGGAATTTGATGAACTCCGCTGGGGGTAGGAAGAACTTCGCCGAGGATGATCTTTCTGTGGTAATTAGCTGAGGATAACCCAGTTATAAGCCCTGGTGGGGAATAACCTTTGAATATAGTCGGGGAGATGCGTCTGTACTCCGCAGGGTATAAGCTTCCGGAATCTACTGGGGATAAGCTTCCAGAATCTACTGGGGAGATTGATTCAACTCTCCTGGGGAGACTTTTGGACTGTACTGGGGAATGGCTCCGCTGGAGTGTCTGGTATTCCGCCGGGGAACAATCTTATCTTAAGACTGCCAGGGATGCTTACTTAGGAACATCTGTATACTCCGCTGGGGAATATTGAGATTTCCTGGGGATACCCAACTTCCTTAAGGCTGACAGTAGATTAACTCTGCTTGGGAAGAGTGTTGCTGACTTGCTGGAGATACTGTGCCTTTTCGGGATGATTGGAGACCAAATCTGCTTGAGGAGAGTATTGCTGAAATCTGGTCTTACTCTCGGGGAGTGAAGGTATCTTGGTCAATTCTTCAGCTGAATCTACCTGGTACCTGGAGAACAGAACAGCCTGTACAGTTTGGACAACTCTTATTGCCCCAGCTTCTGTGGGAGAAGGTACCTGTAGAGGTGCTTGACGACTGCCGATTGACAAATCTTCTTCTGGTAGGCAAGTGACAAGATGACGGGACATAGTCGCACGCTTTGATCCCTAATTTTTGCCTGGACCGCCCTTTCGGGTTTTCAGTCCATCGGGATACCCATTTTTGCCCAAGCCGCCTTTTCAGGTTTTCGACTTGCCGGGTGTACAGATTTTTCATTTTCATCCCTTATTTTTGCCCGAACCCTTTTGGTTCACCGGGAAGCCCTTATTTTTGCCTAGGTGTGTCAACCTAGCGGGTCTTTGATCATGCGTAGTATTTTTTTTTTCGACTATGTCCACGCTCTCAGGATGTAGGGAGGTGCCCCTGTTGTAGTGTTGTGTTGCCATGCTACCAGAAGATGTTCGTTCATGCAAGACTCGTCGCTGGAATTCATGTCCAATGCCCCAAGTGACCCAGATGGAGATTTGCCCCAAGTTGGTTGGCCTATTGAGAGATTCTCCGAATCTTGACTTAACTGCCCCAGATGATGGACAATGATCATGCCATGCCCCTTGCTTGTAGGTGCTTTTGTTCATTAGACATTTGTCGTGCGAACTTCTATGTTGTTCAGACAAAAAGTCATATGCAAACAAAGTTATGTTAAAAATGCAAAGCTTATGTCTGTCTTGAAGTTTTTTTGAAAATGTATTTTTCAGTAAAGACAAGTGAATTTTGTAAACTGTGATGTCAACTCGTTATTTTACCGCAAGCCTTAAGGAGTCAGGATACCTTTCGTAACAGTATGCTTTCGAACTAACCCATGCTTCAGCTAGGACTTTTAAGGGTTGTAACGTGGCCTGGTTCACGGTTTAAGAAACAAAGGAAAAGGATCAAATTATATTTGTACCCACCCGCTCTTCGTGATATTCTTCAAACCTAAACTCAGTTGATCGTGCGTTAGACCTTGTTTGAGTCTTTGCTCGGATATTCCAGTGATGGTTCGGATATTGACAGTTTATTGGGAATAGGCAGTCATTCCTTTTTTGGTTGAGGGTTTGTAGGACCTCTTTCTTTTTTGATTTCGTTATCCCTGTTCTTTGCCTGAACTGTTTCTTTCATGATCACAGTCAGCGGGATGCCCCAGTTTTGTAAGTCTTCTTCATAGGTTTTGACTTAATGGGCTTTTATTTTTGGGAGATAATGATTGCCCGTCCTTATGATTATTGGAACCATCACTGTCTTTTGTTTTGTAAGGACTTTTTTGGTGTCATTCATCGTGCACTTGGATCAACTGAGAGAACTACCCTGCCCCAGGTTATGATTAAGGGTTTCAATTTTTTGTGAAAAGCAAAACTCCTACTTCTTTGGCTCGAAGGGGTTGACTAGGGATTATCTTCCTTATAACTCCAGTGTTTAGGAATTGAAACAATGCCTGTACCTCATCAGCGGGGTCTATTCAAAATCATACTGTAGATTGTGGTATCGTTTTCGTCATCCTCCCTCAAGAGGCTTAGAATTTTTCAATCAAGAGTTGATCATCACAAAAATATGAAAGCAGCTTGAATATAGCGAATGCGAATATATTGATTCAAAACAGACATATGCGATGCATTAATGAGATAAGAAATTTTGACATGATAATTGTTTGAATAATCAAAGAAAAATACAACTTGAACATTCGAATGAACAAAAGTTTCTTAGTTTGAACTAGTCATCTCAGATGGAAGATTCTCAGCGGAAGATTTTCATTTTCCCTCCCGGCATGAACTCCAGCACCCTTCCGTCGATCAAGTCTTGGATCTTGTTCCTCAGGCTCCAACAGTCGTCAGTGTCATATCCAGGACTATCAGAATGGTAGGCACACCTTTCATCAGGATTGTACTTTAGGGAGGTTATGTTGAGATTCTTAGGAGGATCCTTTAAAGCAATCAGCTTGACCTCCAACAAGCGTCTCAGTATCAGTGATGATGGTATACCAGTCTCCGAGAAATGTCTTCCACACGTATTTCGCTTACGCCGATTACCCTGTTGACACTGGTGAGGTTGATGTTGGGCTTGTGACCCTGAAGCAAACTGAGGAGCTTTTCCCTTGTCTTCTTGCACCACAGGTGGTTGAATGATGGCTTGCTCTTCAACCTTAGATGTTTGCCCCAGTTGGTTATCCCGAAGCAGTTGGTTGACGAGAACCCTGAGCTCTTCTTGTCTTTGAGCTAAGTCTTGAATGAGAGCCATCTGCCTCAGCATCTGGGTTCTCATTGTATCCACCTCAGCTTGCAGATGTTTCAGCCGTTCATCCTTACTGTCTTCTGGACTGTTCCTGACCAAAGTCCCCATGAGGAGTGTTCTCAGCTCTTCCTACCCCTTGGATAGATTTAGGAGGATCTCCCCGAACCAAGTCTCTTGAGCATGAAGATCCTGGTTGTCTTGTTGGGAGGCCATTGCTGAAATAAACAGCGAGGAAGGTAAGTGACCTGTCAAAGGAGTACCTGTAATACCATGATATATATGTATGCATGCAATATTTTCAAGGATCTCGCGGGGTAAACAAGAAAATTGTTAGGATTTGAATTTGGGTAGCTTGATTGAAGGAACTTCATGTTGTTGAGAGTCCTTCTTCAAGAGTCAAGGCTCACCATATCGAGTGGGTCATAGCCCCTGACTCAAGTTATCAACCTTGGCTAGAGGAAAATAAATCCCCTTTGCCCCTTGCTAGACATCATGACCTGCATCACAAACCCTTGAGATCCTTGAAATGGATTAGTCCTTATGTAGGATGTATGCAATGGTATGATGGCATGATGTTATGCTATGAGTGGAGTGATGTAAGTAAACCCTGTTATGAGTCCAGGTTAAGGACTGTAAACAAAACCTGCAAGAAACTCAAGTGTCAGATAACAAGCATGCAAGTAGTTCAAGTATGAAGGCACACAAGTCACAAGACAGCCCTTAGAGTTTAGGCCAGCATGAAGTTTAGGGTACTACCCTCTTGAAGTTGGTGGGCTCAAAAACCTGTCTTATCAAAAGTAACCGGGTTCTAAGGAGCTCAATATCATTGGGTTGTTTTCCGTGTTCATTGTTTTGATTTATCCACTGAACTGGCGATCAAAATATTCAAAGAAAAGAACCCTCAATGAGTATAGTATCGAGTATCAACCAACTTCGGACTGCACCAAAGTCAGTTATCTCACTACCCCTAAAGAGGCCAGGATGGTCAAGTAAGGTTCCTAAGGTCAGTTGATGCTTCACGACACCACGCGGTGGCCCCGTACTCTCCTTGACTTGACTCAAGGGTTACCGGTACTCACCAAAGTGCCACATCAACGTAGCAAACTGCTTCAACCGTGTCGGTATACCCCGCACAGTTCCCTCACAGTTTGTTGCTGCTTTCTAAAAGGTATCCCCCAGATCCGGGTTAGGATCTATGAAACTCCCAAAACAGGCCCACAACATTAAAGCAATCAAAGCAAGCAATTGAAAACACAAGAGTGGTCTAATTCCTAAGGTACACCTCACTTTATAATGTCCCCAGCAGAGTCGCCAGTTCTGTGATCGGTGGAAATAGAACTGACTGTTTAAAGTTGGTTTCGCGAAATGTCACGGAAAGCAAGAGTCGCCATCGTCTTTTATGTTCTCCAACATGGAAAGGACAAAAGCACAGCAAAATTCCTTACTCGAGATGTTTCTCGGTTCGGGAGGTAGATTTATAGAAAGGGAAGGTGTTAGCACCCTTTCTATCTGTGGTTATCCACGGGCTCTTAGGTACTTGCTCTTATGTTTTCAAAATTTGTTTGCTTTTTAAGTGTGTGTGGGTTTTGAAAAAGTTCGTTTGAAAACTTCTAGGTAACTCTTGTATCAGTCCTCAAGAGTGTATGAAGTATTGTTTGAAAACTTTTTGAAAGTGTAAGGTGTGAAAAGTATTTTGTTTGTTTTTTAAAAGAGCAAGTACCCATGAGTCATCTACCTACCCTAAGGAATTAAGTTGTGTAAGAGTCCTTTAGATAGTGCTATCCCATCATTGAGAGGTAGGTAGCACCATCGTTGGAGTTGTTCGGGTCAATTCGATTATCGGGACAGTGTGATCACCGAAGTAATGGTAGGACACTTTAGAAGTAACCCTAATGTCCTAGATCCTTTTATCCGAGGCAACCGTTTCGAGGCAACTGGATCTTTAGACAAATGGTGACCTCTAAGACGTCCTATACTTGATGACCACGTTTCGAGGCAACGAGTGAAGCGTACCCTAGGAGTGGCATGTGCTTTGTGTGTTGTTTTTCAGTTAATTGTCTTTGTACATGTTATTTGTGAGCTACGGATTAATTTTATTTACATACATTCTTTCATGCATTTAACAGTTAGGGGTGCGGAAAGTAAATTGCAGAAATGTAAATTCTAACTATTACAAGGCGCGGGTCTATACATCGCCAAAAAAACAAAGACCCGTTTTGTAAAATAAAGTGCGAGAACTTTAACTAAAGCGGTAAAATTCCTAATTAACTATTACATAGCTGGAGACAGTTACATAAATATTCAAAATAAAATAAATGCGCGCGAAAGAATTAAATCGGGAATGTCCTAAGGGTTTTGACCCTTTTAAGAAAAGAATTAAAATTTTTGTCCTTTTTTGTGATTAAATGGAATTAAAACTAATTATTAACTAATTACTATAATTAAAAGAAAAAAAATATTTTTTTTGTGTTTTTATGTTTTTAATGAAAATAAAATAAAGGAATTAAAATTAAAAGCTAATAAAAACCTAATTCTAAATTTATTTTAATTATTAAGAAAAAAGGTTAAAGTTGCCTAATTAAAATTAATTCAATTTATTAGTATTTATTTACAAAAATAAAATAAAATTAATGATAATAATAATATTAGTTCTTTTTTTGATTTTTATGAGGAAAAAAAGTTAGTTACGTTAATAGTTAATAAAAGGGAAAAAATAAAATAAGACAAACAAAATATAAAAATGACAAAATAAAAATTGCAAACCCAAGGGGGGTTTTGGGCCAGATTGGGGTGTTTTGATTGGAATCTGAAGCCCATCAAAAAGCCAGCTTTGTTTGACTTTGGAGATTGCCTGCGCCTGTGTTGACTTGAGAACATGATGCTCCTTCCCTTGTGGCCATTGGATTTGCACTTGGAGACACTTGGCGCGTTGGATATGTGAGGCGCATGATAAGCCTTCTTTGAAGCCTGCACACAAGTATGTAAGAACAAATAATATGGGATTTTGAGGGGACCTGGGAATACTTACAGTGCTTGATAATGGACCTTAGGACGTGGTAAGGGTTGCTTTAGCTTCAGGTTATGGCAAATAAGAGAGTCACGTTCTCCTTTTGGCCTGGAAACTCTTGCAAAACTCCTTTTGATCTCACACTTTTTTTGACAAATTTTGAACTTTGCTCTGGCCGTTTGTGCACTTTTTTTTCGGTTGTGAATGAGGCTTGCAAGGCTTGTATATATAGTAATGAGTGAGAATCAGTCACTATTATGAGCTCTTAACCATTGCAATTAAACTTTGGATTTCTCCATAACCACCATTAAAGCAACTTGCCAATTTTGTTCAAATTTGAATTTTATGCTTAAAATGGACCTTACACGAATTTGGCAGGTGCATTATGCTTCATCAAGGTCATTAAAACCACAAGATATCATTGAATTAATTTTTTTGATTTTTATTTGAATTTTATGGGTTTAAAATGAATTAAATCAATAAAATTAAATAAAAAATAGAAAAATTAATGTTTAATCTTGAAATTAATCATGGGACACGTGGGTGGCATGAAAAGGCTTAACCAAGTGGAAAAAGTGGGCCCTTTTGTCAAAAATTGAAGTTTCAAGGATAGTTGACTTTGGCCATTTCACAAAAATTTCCCAACTTCTCCAATGCATATCTTGCTCAATTTTGATCATATGAACATGTTCTTGGACATTTTGGAAAGGTCTTGAAGTCCTCTAACCAATGCCTTTGGTCCCATGTCATTTTGATTTACCAATATCAAGTTATGGTCTTTGACTTAAAGTGCCCTTTTGTTGACTTTTGAAAATGACCTATAATGTTGAAATTGATAACTTTTTGTGAGATCATTTCTTGGACTTGGAATGTGAAGATGAGTTGTAGGAAATGTCATCCCCTTCAAAATGAGCATTGGATGGGATTTTTCTGATGAACCATGAAAAAGTTATGCCTTGGTCAAGGTACAGTTGACTTTTCAACTGTCCAAAAATAGAAACTTTTGACACCTTGATGATTTTTGAGCCATTCTTGTGAAATCATGGTCAAGATTTGACCAAATGATGATTGTGGCTTCAAAATAAGATGTTGACCAAAAATTTTGACTTTTGACTGCCAAATGACCATTTTGCCCCTACAGTTGATTGTGAAGCAATTAGGGTTTTTGACTGTGCAACTTGACCTTGTGAGCCTTGAAACTTGACATGTAGGTGCTTGAAAATGTATATAGGCATATGTGACTTGATTGAGCCCTTGAAAACCTCAACTTCCTTGCAGGAACCAAAACCCTAGTTTGACTGGCTTATGAGGGTGGTTGACTGTGTAGCCCTTGAGTAGACTTTGAACCATTTGAGGTGATGCTTGTCAAAACTTTGAAGAATATGGGAGGGCAAATTTTAGGGTACAACAGTTGGCAATTAAATTAAATCACACATTTAATATAATAAAGAAGTAGCGATATCTAGAAGCACATCACTATTATCCAAGTCAATTAATGTCATGTCATGTGACAAAACCTTTCTGTGATAATGCTTGTGTGTAAAATTACCTTTTTTCCCTCATGTCTATATTGAACAAAGTGCATAGACTATGTCACCCTTGTCCAGTTCAATAATGAGCCCTTAGACATTTATCCTATTACGCGTGATGGGAAAATTCCATTTAGGTCACTCATGTCCCTCAACATGATTTATGAAGTAACTGTCAACTGTATTTATTGTCATCCAATTACAGACAATGTTTAATCAGTAATAAAGTACTCAACTCTACATATAAGATCCATAGTGGTTTCAAGTCAAAGGATGGTATACACCACTATCACCATGAGAATAACTTATGACACTTTGCATAACATTCTATGTAGTATTCTCATAGGGGATCTATCCAGTATAAATATTAATCCTAATATCCTCACTTATATGAAGACTTGATAACTCTTTAATTATGATCCATGAAATGTGATGATCTGTCTATGCATATAATAGTCTCAATGCTTGTTATCCCACTTCACAATAAAGTGAAGGTGTGAAAAACACAATAAATGGGGGTTTGAATTGGGTTTTAAATAAAAACTTTTCTTTTAAAAATATCCCTCTTTAACTAAAATATTTTTTCCTTCACTCTTGATAATAACAATAATTAAGAACATGAAGTAAAGAACAAGGTATGTTTATACTAGTTCACTTGAGAACTATCAAGCTAGTCTAGTCCACCCGCCAAGGTGATTTTGCCTCTATCAATGAAGGACTTAATCCATTATAACCAAATTGATTACAATTTGAACAAGCTACCTGCAAGTGACTAACAATATCTAAGACACACTAGTCTTAGACTTCTTAAAAATACATACCTAACCGGTCCCTTAAGGAAATCAAATAACTGTTTGAATACAATTTTTGTTTACAATGATATTGCTTCTACACAAGCTGAATATGTAAACTATTTTAAGAACAATGAATAAAAGTATGAAAGCTATGAACAACTCTGTGTGCCTAGATATCTCATCGATTATATGCTTTCTCTCATAGTCTTAAAGCTTTTATATATCCAATAATATATTCGTTGAGGGCTACTCTTGGGATTTCTAGAAACATAGGCAACTTAAGCAATAACGTGGGGGAAAAGATCGTGCAACGTGTCTGTCCTTTCATGGCAGTGGAATGAAATGTTGATTGTACCATGTACTATTTTTACCATGTTAACTTTATATTCTTTCCTTCTGCACTTCATAGGCTCCAGTGAGCATGAGTTTATAAGTGACAACATAACTCAAGGTCATCAGAACTTCAAGTCTTCAATGTCTTCAGAGCTGCGTCTTCAGAGTCTTCAGCACTTGGTCGTGAGAACCTTTTCTTAAAACCTTGGGTCTTTAGAACTTCAAGTCTTTAAAATCTTTAGAACTTCTATCTTCAAGGTCTTTAGCACTTGGTTTTTAGAATTCTTTTCTTAGAACCATGGGTCTTTAGAACTTCAAGTCTTCAGAGTCTTTAGAACCTTGTCTATCAGAATCTTCAGTACTTGGTCTTTATAACCCTTTGTCTTCAGAAACATTAGTCTTCGGCATCTGGAGTTAAGTAGAAACTTTTGTCTTCAAATCTTCTGACTTGTTTCTTTATAACATGTTGTCTTCAGAAACATGAGTCTTCAGCATCTGGACTTCAGTAGAACCTTTTGTCTTCAGATCTTCTGACTGGTTTCTTTAGACTTCATATCAGAGCCTACACTTAAGAGTCTTCTGGAGTGTTTTGCTACTGTTCATCAGAACGTGTGTAGCGCAAAAGAGGAATTAATTCTCTTCTAATGTCTTGGCTATGCCATCCATCAGAAGAAGAACCTGTTTGTTAAATACTAAAAAATAACAAACATTATAGTATCAAAATTGTTCATACAAACATACTCATTTGTTATCCTCAAAACTCAGAGATAATATTGCAGAACCAAATATTGTTCTTACAATCTCCCCATTTTGGATGATGAAAAAACAATGTATTTTGATAACTTAATTTTGTTCATATAATCAGAAAAAGTAAAAATAAAAAGGTAAGGAATACTTATTCTTTTTATGAAACTCCCCCTGAGTCAATGACTTGATTGAGATCAAATATCCTGTCTCTGAACCATTTGAGTGTAATTCCCCTAGTTCCAATAGATCAGATCTTGAGAGTCTTGACTCTAGAAGCCAGTGAAAATGAGATCAATTGAAATATTGAAACTTTAATGTCACTAAGACAGCTTCCAGATTCTCAATTCTTGGATTCTGATTCCAAATTTTAATTCTTGGAGCCAAGCTTGAAGCAAATAGGTTAGACATAGGCCATGCATAATGCTTTCAGATCTTTATCTTTAATCATATTTCTCATTTCTTGTAAAACAAAGAAATTCTAACAGAAACAGAATTTTAACTGGGTTAGAATGTAAGCAGCTCTTTTCAGAGAATATTTTCCTGGAATTTGATTATTGAAATCAAAATTATGTTCATTTAATTACTCCCCCTTTTTGTCATAATCAAAAAGGTAATTATGTATGAAAAACATAAAAATCAGAAGAAGATAACAAGTGATAAGCAAAAAGAATAATTCATTAATTTCAAAAGGTCACATAAGAAGTGAGTCAAAGGAAGTAAAACAACCTAAGATCCAAAAAGAAGACTTGTAGAAATATCAAATAATTAGAAAAAAATAGTAGCAAGCATAGTCTTATGGTTCAGAAGAAAAAGGAAAAAGAAAATCCTATACCCTAGGGTTGAGGAGCAGAAGCAAGAGCATAAATCTTTTGCAGAATCAGTTGTAGCATGTTCTTAACATTCTCATTGACAACCTTCTGTTTAATGATGTTTTCTATGAAAACCCGTTGTTCTCCTCTAATCTCACCAATTGCGTTTTACAGATGTGAAATGGTAGAATCAAAAGAAGATACTATTACAACATCATGACTTACTTTACGAGCTTCTTCTGCCTCTTGAGCCAGCCTTGCTTCTTCAGCTTTTTTGGCTTCCTCTTCTTCTTGAGCTTTAAGTCTTTCTTCTTCTACTTCTTTCGACGCTCTTGCATCATATTTTATTATTTATTAGCAAGCATATCAAATAGTCTGATTCTTTCTCTTGTTTCTTTCCTTTTAGTTACCATCTGAACATCCCAAACTCTAGATGCTTCAGCAAAAGAATTCATTCGTTCAACTTCAGAAGACATCCACTTCTAAAAAAGTTTCCAAGAACCATCCATGTCCTGAGGCTTAGTGTTTGTACTTTCCTCTTCCATTAAATTATCAACCCTTTTCTTTGCCTTGATTCTAAAAATGTTAATGCATTCATCCAAGGTTTTAGGAGTAGGTTTTTCATAAACAACCAAGGCTTGGGTAGGTTCAAGATGGCTTGGTTCAGAAATTTGATCAGAAGGATTTTGTGATATAGGTTGTTCAGTTATATTGAAAAGTTCATAAGAAGTGAAAGATTAAGTTGTTGAAATTTCAATAGCTCCACGATTATTAGAAATTGTCCTTTCAAACTTTTCGTGATTAGAGGGAGAAATTAGATCAGGATGGATGATGGGTGAGTCATAGAGAGTGGTTTCTTTGTTAAAAAAGGAAAAATGGAGATGTCTATCAAAATTTTAAAAATGAGAAGTTTGTGGAAGTGATTGAGATGTGGTTAACGGAGATGTAGAAATGTGGATTGGTTCTGATGGAATGATGGTAGTGAGAGATGGAATAGAATTTGGAGCACAAGCTTGTATTGTTAATTGATTGGTTGAAGAAACAAGATCGGGAGCAGGGAAAGTCGTGGTAATTGTTGGTTGATATACATGAATTGTAAAATATGATGGTGTAAAGGAAATAGATGGAAAAGAGATAGAAGTGTTAACAAAGTCACTCAAATAATAAAACAAAAGAGCTGGAAGACATATCTTCTGATGGGTCATCAAATAGTACAACATGTACTTTTTATTGACGTTGAAATAGTCAGAAGAACTGGATGAAGGTCTGGGATGGATAACAGTTTAGAATGATTTTGTGCCAATTTTTGAGTTCATCAGGGAGATCTTTACTCTTGTACTCAATTTTCTCAAGAGAGTAGTTCTTGAAGATGGATTTGTTGATCGTCTCCTTCATATATATAGATTTATTATGCATCTTATAAATTCCTTTACCTTCCAAATGTTGCATGCCCAGAAGATCAGCAATAGATTTTTCAGTAATGACAATTTTCAAACCCAGCACATGAGCAACGACATGAAGATTGTCACAATCCGCTTGAATCCAAAAATCCTTAACCAAATAATCATAAATAGGACCATGAAGACGCATGAAGAAGTGCTCACATCCTTGAGCATTCAAGTCAGCAATTAGGTTTGCACCATTTTCAGAAAGGTAATTGAAACCCACCATATATTCACGAAGAACATTTAACTCATGTGGTTTTAGATTACAATGAACTTGAACAGATTTATGTGTGATATGGTTCGCATTAACCACTGGATTGGAATATGAAGCTGAAGTGGTTGTTGTTATAGGAGAAACAGTTGAAGATGATAGAACCATTGTTGATGACGAATGAGCGATGGTTGATGAAGACGGGGTTGTTGAGTTCATACTTTATTCCACCTATTTTGCAAAATCAACAGCAGCTTGTTGATTAGGAGTCATCATTGTTGAAGAGAGAGAGAGAGATGAAGATGATGAAGGTTTGTTGAAGAGTGAAGAAAACTTGTTGAACCGTTGAGAGAAAAGAGGGTTTAGGGTTTCTAGAGTGTGGGAGTGAAGGGATCGTGTGTGATTTATAGTGTTTGAGAAGTGAGAGAAAATAAAATAATGAAAATACAAATAAATAAAATAATTAGGAGCATTAAATGAAAGTAATATTTACGATTTCAATCAATTCCAACAAATACGCACACTGCCCATATAATAGCTTAGATATCATGTTATCATTAAGTATAACCAAGGGTTACACATGTTAATCAATACATCTAACTAAGTGACACGTTTGATATCCTCAGAGTTTGGACAACCAAAAAATGTTTTCATCTAATCAAAGACATTTCTGACCGAAACATCTTCTGATTACTGAGGTTCTGAAAGAAGTACAATAGCAGTAATAAGGTTTAAAGAGAATATAAATATTATTCATAGAAGTCTAATAGTCTATCAGCTGATTCTTCAAACAATTTTTTAGAATCCAAACTTTATTCAGAAGATGATCTGGTACAAGCGAGATCATCAAAGTTCAGAAGCATTTCACCAAAAGATTTAAAGTTTGGTCTTGTTCTGACAATAGCATCTTGATTACAAGAGTTTCAGAGCCAATAATCTTTCTTTTCTATTTGCTTCTAACATTATCCAGGACTCCAAACTTAAGTTCCAAATCTTGGATCATATGTATTTTGCCCATTGTGTGTTGCAAGCATCCATTGTCCAAGTACTATGATTGGTGTTTCAGTGGCACTATCAAGGACATCTGCAATGTAGATTATTTGATCCTTAGGTACCCATTTCCTGGGTCCTCTTTTTTTAGAAGTTCCAGAGGTTCTGACACCTTTAGACTTTTGTGTAACAGGATAATCATGTGAATTTTGTGCATGATACTTTCATTTAGAAGTTTCCTTCTGTGTTTGTATTTGTGCTACAATAGTACCAGAACCTTCTTGTTCTTGACATTTCAAATATGTTCCAGCAAGCACGAAATGTTCAGAAAGGGGTTTTGGTTTGACATTCAGAGTCTCGTCAATTTTCTTTGATGGTCCTGAATATCCCAAGCCTCTGCTTCCATTTTTACTAACACCATAAATCATTGAAGCCATTTTGCTTCTACATATGCTTTTAGAAAGGAAGTGTTGAAAAGCTTTATCATATCTGATTACTTCATCAGTAACAGATGTGATAGAGAAGATATCTTCTTCTAATCTAGACACTTTACTTTTCAGAGCAATGTTTGATTTTTCTAAAACAAATAGTTTTTCATTTAAGTCGGAAATGTTTTTCTCATCTATAGTAGTGTTCCCAGAAGTAGCTACAAAACTCTTTTTCAAGATTTTGTGTTTACTTATAAGAATTTGATATCTTTTCATTAATTCAGATAAACCAATTTCAAGTTCAGGAAGAGATAAGGAAGAAAGTACCTTTTTGTTGTCATTAAAGTCTAACTCATAATTAAGTGTCAGTTTGTCTTCTGATGTTGCTTCTCTCATGCTGGTCCTGGCCATTAATGCCATGTTTGTATTCTTTTCATTAGAATCTTCATCTTCTGATTTTGAATCATCCCATGTTGCCTTGAGACCCTTCTTAGCTTTGTAAGCCTTCTTAGGCTTATTGTCTTTCTTGAGCTTTGGGCAATCATTTTTGTAATGTACAAGCTCATTGCACTCATAATAAGTAACTTCTTTTCCAGAAGCATTTTTCTGACCAGAAGTGGATTCACCTCTTCCATAAGTCCTTCGTTGACTTCTGAATTTGCTTTGTCTATGCTTCCAGATTTAATTAATTCTTCTGTATATCAATGAAAGTTCTTTATCATTTGAATATTTTTTAGATTCTTCTGATTCTTCCTTAGCTTGATAAGCCTTGGGCTTTCCAAACGTAGACTTTAGAGCAACTTATTTTACCTTCTTCTGAGGTTCATCTTGATCAAGCTCTATCTCATGATTTCTTAAAGAACTAATAAGTTCCTCAAGACTCATGTTGTTCAGATCCTTTGCCAATTTTAAAGCAGTTACCATTGGTCTCCATTTGACCGGAAAACTTTTGATAATCTTCTTAACATGATCTGTTGTAGAGTAACCTTTATTCAGAAACTTAAGTCCTGCCACAAGAGTCTGAAATCCTAAAAACATTGTTTCCACAGATTCTTCGTCTTCCATCTTGAAGGATTTGTATTTTTGAATTAAGGCAAGAGCCTCTGTTTCCTTTACTTGTGCATTGCCTTCATGCGTCATCTGAAGAGAATCAAAGATAGACTTTGTTGTCTCTCTATCCGTGGTCTTCTCATATTCATTGTATGAAATAACACTGTTCTTGCTTTGTAATGATACTTGTAAACTTTGTTCTGAGCATTTGTCATTACACTTCTTTCAATCTCCTGACCTTTATCATCTACTAGTTGAGTATAGCCATCAACTACCATATCCCATATATCCAAGTCATATATTAGAAAGTAGCTTTTGATTCTATCCTTCCAATAGTCAAATTTCTCCCCATCAAACATAAGAGGTTTTGAACTATAATGATCTTTATCATTATCCCTATTATTAACCGTTGAAGTAGGTGTAGCCATTGGTTTTTCACACACACTGGATCGATACTGAATACTGTTCAGTGTTGATAAAAATGCAAACTTTTTATCTCCTCAGAATCGGAGCTCTGATGCCAATTGAAGGTGTAAAAAACATAAGAAATGGGGGGTTTGAATTATGTTTTAAATCAAAACTTTTCTTTTAAAAATATACCCTTTAACTAAAATATTTTTTCCTTCACTATTGATAATAACAATAATTAAGAACGGGAAGTAAAGAACAATGTATGATTATCCTAGTTCACATGAAAACTATCAAGCTAGTCTAGTCTGCCCGCCAAGATAATTTCGCCTCTATCAATCGAGGACTTAATCCACTATAACCAAATGAATTACAATTTGAACAAGTTACCCGCAAGTTACTAAAAACTTCTAAAACACACTAGTCCAAGACTTCTTAAGGAGACAAACCTAACCAGTCCCTTAAGGAAATCAGACAACTATTTGAATACAAGTTTTTTTTACTATGATATTGCTTCTACATAAGCTGAATATGTAAACTATTTTAAGAACAATGACTAAAAGTATGAAAGCTATAAACAATGCTTTGTGCGTAGATATTTCGTCAATTAGCTGCTTTCTCTCTTAGTCTTCAAGCTTTTATATAGCCAATAATATATTCGTGGAGGGGTACTCTTGGGATTTCTAGAAACATAGGCAGCTTGAGCAATAACGTGGGGGACAAGATCGTGCAATGCGCCTGTCCTATCATGATAGTGGAATGAAACGTTGATTATACCATGTACTATTTGTACCACGTTAAAGTTATCTTCTTTCCTTCTGCACTTTAAAAGCTTCTACGAGCATGAGTTTAGAAGTGACAACATAACTCAATGTCATCAGAAAGTCAAGTCTTCAGAGTCTTCAGAGCTATGTCTTCAGAGTCTTTAGCACTTGGTCATGAGAATCTTTTCTTAAAACCTCGGGTCTTTAGAACTTAAAGTCTTTAGAATATTTAGAACTTATGTCTTCAAAGTCTTTAGCACTTGGTCTTTAGAACCCTTTTCTTAGAACCATGGGTCTTTAGAACTTCAAGTCTTCAGAGTATTTAGAACTTCGTCTATCAGAATCTTCAGCACTTGGTCTTTATAACCCTTTGTCTTTAGAAACATTAGTCTTCAACATTTGGACTTAAGTATAAACTTTTGTCTTCAGATCTTCTGACTTGTTTCTTTATCACATGTTGTCTTCAGAAACATGAGTCTTCAGCATATGGAATTCAGTAGAACCTTCTGTCTTCAGATCTTCTGACTGGTTTCTTTAGACTTCATATTAGAGCCTACACTTCAGAGTCTTCTGGAGTGCCTTGTTATTGTTCATCAAAACTTGTGTAGCGCAGAAGAGGAATTAATTATCTTCTAGTGTCTTGGCCACGCCATCCATCAAAAGCAGAACCTGTTTGTTAAATACTAAAAAATAACAAACATTAGAGTATCAAAATTGTTCATACAAACATACTCATTTGTTATCATCAAAATTCAGAGATAATATTATAGAAACAACTCTTGTTCTTACATAAAGCCTAACTACATTTACTTTAAGAATAATGTCCTTATATTTAAAGGGATTTCGTAATTAAGTCGCACTGAATGTTACATCAAACAAACTTGTTATTCTAGGGACATTAATATTTTGGAAAAAAACATGATAAGAAATTCCTAATAATTATTAATAAATAATTCTATATAAAACTATGGGATACTTTCCACCTATATAGGCGATAAAAATGCTAAATCCCTAAGTGGGATCCATGCTAACCATAGAGATGATCAAAACCCTAAATCCCTAAAAAGGATCCATGTCGCCCATAGAAGCAATCAAAATGTTGGATCCCTATTGGATTATTGTCGCCCTTAGAGGCAATAAAAACGCTAGATCCATATGGGATACTTGCCTCCCTTATAGGCGATCAAAGCGATGGATTCCTATGGGATCCATGCCGCTTATATAGGCAATTAGAATGTTGGATCCCTAAGTGGGATCCATTCCACCCATAGAGGCGACCTAAATGTTGGATCTTTATAGGATCCATGTCGCCCATATAGGCGATCAGAATGTTGGATCCCTAGGCGGGATACATACCCCACCATAAAGTCGATCAAAACATTGGATACATGTGAGATCCTTGCTACCATATAGGCTATAAGAACGCTGGATCCCTAAGTGGGATCTATGTTGCCCATAGAGGCAATAAGAACATTGGATCCAAATGGTATCCTTGCCGCACATAAAGACGATTAAAACTCTAGATCCCTAATGGGATCCACGCCACCCATAGGGTCGATCAAAATGCTAAATCCATAAGAAGGATCCATGTGCCTATAGAAGCAATCAAAATGTTGGATCCCTATCAGCGACATGGATCCTTCTTAGGGATTTAACATTTTGATCGCCTCTATCAGTCGTGTGGATCCCACTTAGGGATCTAGCATTCTAATCTCCTTTATGTGTGGAAAGGATCCCATTTGAATCCAATGTTCTAATTTCCACTCTAGGAGGCATGTATCACACTTAGGGATCCAGAATTCTAATCGCCTATATGAGTGACAAGGATCCCATTGGGATTCGATGTTTTGATCGTCTCTCTAGGAGTTGCCTAGATTCCACTTAGAGATCTAGAATTTTGATTGCCTATATGGATAGTAAGTATCCCACATGGATCCAATGTTTTGATCCGCTTTATGGGGGGGGGATCATATATCCCACTTAGGGATCCAGCATTCTGATTGCCTATATGGGCTACATGGATCCCATGAATATCCAAAATTTAGTTCACTTATATGGGTGGCATGGATCCCACTTAGGGATCCAACATTCTTATTGCCTATAAAAGCGGCATAGATTCCATCTGGATCCATTATTTTGATCTCCTATAAGGGCGGAAAGGACCTCATAGGGATACGACATTTTGAATGCTTCTATGGGCGACATGGATCCTTATTAGGGATTTATCATTTTTATTTCCTCTATTGGTGGCATGGATCCCACTTAGGGATCTAGCATTCTAATCATCTTTATGTTCAACAAGGATCCCATTTGGATCCAATGTTTTGATTGCCTCTATGGGCGGCATGGATCCCACTTAGGGATCCAACATTCGAATTGCCTATATGAGTTGTAAGTTATAAAATAACTATTGTCATCTAGGGCTTACATCAACGATCTCCCACTATCACTAAAACCAATCAAGCATACACCGAATACTCATAGATCTAATATAGCCATCATGCTTTTACTATGTAAGAGGCTTTGTCTGAGGGTCAACGATATTGTCAAGTGTTGGTACTCTGCATATCTTCATATCTCTAATATCTATTATCTCTCTAATGAGGTAATATCACCTTAGTATGTGTTTGGGTCGTTGGTGAGATCTAGGCTCCTTAGCTTGTATGACAGCATGATTGTTATAACAATATAGATCAATGGGGTCCATAATGCCAGGGACTATGCCAAGTTCAGTAATGAACTTCTTGATCCAAACAACTTTCTTTACTGCATTGAGGAAATAATATACCCGACCTCGATTGTAGAATCAACAATTTTATCTTTCTTTGAAGAGGTTTCTCTAAGACATGCACCTTTTATCATGTTTGAGGATAATCCTCAAGTTTCAGTGTCAATCTAGAAAAATTGTCTCAGACAATTTTTCCTTGTCAATGATCGACTACAAAATGTTGTTAGAGGTATTTGTTGACATGGTAATCTACATAAAAAGATTTTGAAGATACCAATATCATTAAAAACATATTCAATTAGGTCTTTAATTAAATATTCTCCCACTATTTTACTCAAGCCAAATGACCCTCACCATTTGTTTCGGAGAATCTTGTTGGAAGATTTTCTAGTGGACTGAGATATATATTTCACTTTGTTTTAAGTCAAAATTAGGATGATTACACAAAACTCGATTATTTAGGTAAGAACTCCTTCCAATTCTATCTAACACAATTCTCGAATATTATTAGTTAAGTGAATAACTCTTTATTCTAATGCATCATATGGATTGTTCCTATTTAGGTCATTTTACAAAAAGTCCATCAAAAGTCAAATTAAAATCAACTTTTGGATTATTCAAATTTTAACTTGTCCTAATTATATTCCCATCACATTATCCCATTTATGTTTCTACCCATTTCACTATATATCATTAATCATAAATTCATCATCACACTATTCCATTATATCATTTTTAACATATTACATATTACCATACATCATTCAAAATTAAATGAAACTTGGTGCATAAAGGGAACAATTGCATTCTATGACCATACATATATCCATCATTACATCATTTTTACCACAAAATGCATAAAAAAATTAATATAAAATGCTGGAACTTTACACAAAGATTTATTTTGATACTTCTTCTAATAGACACTTCTTCCAGTAGACACTTTTCTGGTTCAATTTATCTGCTGGTTCAGTTTAAATCGATTAAAGATTTATTTTGACACTTCTTCTAGTAGACACTTTTTCTGGTTCAGTTTAAATCAACCAAAGATTTATTCTGATTCTTATCCAGTTAAAGACAAATACAGATATTTGTTGGTTCAGTTAAAATCGACTAAAGATTTATTCTGATACTTCTTCCAGTAGATACTTTTTCTGGTTCAGTTTAAGTCGACCAAAGATTTATTCTCATTCTTATCCAGTTAAAGATAAATACAGACATCTGCTGGTTCAGTTTAAATCAATCAAAGGTTTATTCTGATACTTCTTCCAGTAGACACTTTTCTAGTTCAGTTTAAATCAACCAAAGATTTATTCTGATTGTTATCCAGTTAAAGACAAATACAGACATCTGCTGGTTCAGTTTAAATCGACTAAATATTTATTCGGATACTTCTTCTAGTAGACACTTTTTATGGTTCAGTTTAAGTTAACCAAAGATTTATTCTGATTCTTATCTAGTTAAAGACAAATACAAACATCTTTTGGTTCACTTTAAATCGACCAAAGGTTTATCCTGATACTTCTTCCAGTAGACACTTTTTCTAGTTCAGTTTAAGTCGACCAAAGATTTATTCTGATTCTTATCCAATTAAAGACAAATACAAAAATCTGCTGGTTCAGTTTTAATCGACCAAAGATTTATTCTGATACTTCTTTCAGTAGACCTTTTCTGACTCAGATTAAATCGACCAAAGATTTATTTTGATACTTCTCTCAGGATAAATCGACCAAAGATTTATTCTGATACTTCTCTTAGTTAAAGATTTAAAAACCTTCTGCTGGCTCAATCGACCAAAGATATATTCTGATACTTCTCTCAATAGACCTTTTTCTGGCTCAGATTAAATCGACCAAAGATTTATTCTGATACCTCTCTCAGTTAAAGATTTAAAGACATCTGTTGGCTCAGATTAAATCGACCAAAGATTTATTATGATACTTCTCTCAGTAGACCTTTTCTGGCTTAGATTAAATCGACCAAAGGTTTACTCTGATACTTTTCCCAGTTAAAGATTTAAAGACCTCTGCTGGTTCCGTTTAAATCGAACAAATATTTATTCTGATATTGTTCTAGTAGACACTTTTTTTGGTTCAGTTTAAATTGACTAAAGATTTATTTTGATTCTTTTCTAGTTAAAGATAAACAATACATCTGTTGGTTCAGTTTAAATCAACTAAAGATTTATTTTGATTCTTATCCCAGTTAAAGACAAACAAAAATATCTTCTGGCTCAATTTAGAACCGACCAAAGATTTATTCTGATACTTCTTCCAGTAGACACTTTTTCTGGATCAGTTTAAATCGAACAAAGATTTATTCTGATAGTTCTTCCAGTAGACATCTTCTAGCTCAGTTTAAATCAATTATAGATTTATCTTGATACTCCCCAGATACAGTCGAGCATAGAATCATTTTGATGTTTCTATCAACAGTTATCCTGGATGGTATCTATAAGCCCATATCCGACGACTCTCCATCACCTTTGGATGGCATCTATAAGCCCATCTCCGATAATATTCCGTCACTCTCCAAATGGCATCTTTAAGCCCATTTTCGATACAATCAACCAACATCATTACTTATTGCACAGGCGAGTGCAAATTTCTGGGCACTTAAATGTTCAATCATCTTCTACCTTCAAGTCACGAATGGCGAGTGCACCAATCTAACTTTTCATGTTTAAGAAGATTGAACAGGGGCAGTTGTTGTACCCTAAAATTTCCCCTCTCATCTAATTCAAAAAGTATCCCTCCATACTCCTAGGGTTTTTAATTGCTTTAAGCACCAAAGGTTCATGGTTAGATGGTTGCACAATATTAGGGTTTGACAGTTGAGTTTATCTTGAGTCAGATTTTGATTCATGATAAAAGCTGTTGAGCTTGAGGACTCTTTGATGATACATTGTTTGCTTGTGAAGAAAGTTAACCAAAGTTGAATTTGAGATTGGGGTTTTCTCATCTTTTTGTTTGGGTTTTGTTGGTAATGGAAGATTTGCTGGAGCTTTATGTCGAATCTCACACATCTTCAAAGATCATTCAACGTGTTTGTGTTAATATAATTGAGATGTTCATTCAAGAGAAAAATTCATTAGAAAGAAAGTATTGTTGTGCGCTTTCACTACTTAAGAAAGAAAACTCACTTGTTTGCCAAATGTTTTAAAGTGAAGATCAAAAGAATTCAAGACATTCTTGAGTTTAGGAAGAAAGGTGAAGATTGAATACATTTTCAAGTAATCCAAAATCTAAATGCATATTCGAAGTTCCTAAAATTGATTATAATTCTTTCAAATCCTACAAGTTTCACAACACTTCTCCAAGGCATACTCATTGAAAATTTCAAGTCCATTCAAGTGTCAAGCAACTAACAATTTCATAAACCATCATAATTTTTATTCAACCTTCGTCCAAATGGTAAACGAGATACAAGTGAAATTCATTTGGTTTATCAAAATCAAAAAGTTCATTCAATGATAAACATTTTACAAAGTTCACATCACAAAATTGAAATCACAATGATACAATTTTTTTGTCTTATTAAATAAACGTTTGTTCTAAAACTACAAAAAATTCTACTTCAAATTTTCAAGCTCCTCATGGCCATTGCCTCAGATTCTTCCTCAAGTCCTCTACTTTTCCTTGACATCTTCCTACATTCCTCATCAACCATACATGAAACAGAAAGAAAGAGAAATAGTTAGTACAACCATTAAGAAACTTGAAAACAAACAAGAAATTTTCAAAGAGTTTTCTCTTCAATTTCATCATTAGGGTTTTGTTTAAGGAATCAGATTTTGGGTTATTTCTCAATCATGTTCATGTGCCAAAAATCCTCATAAAAAACTGGATTTAATCATAGGCCTAGGTCTATTGCAAATCACAAATACATTGGTTCACAAAAGACAAATTCAAAGAGGTTCAAAATAGAATTTCATCACAAGACCAGCCCAGTTACAGCAAGTCAGAATTACAGGTTCAAAGGCCCAAAGAGACAAAGATTCAAAAATCAGAATTATCACAACCCAAGCATAATTCAGCAAGTTAGAATATCATTCAACTATAAATCACGGGCCAAGTTTCATCTCTACTACAAATCACAAAATTAGTTTGGTTCACAGTGAGACAAGATCAAAGAAAAACAAACTCAGAAAAAAGGTTCATCATAGTCAGAACTGTCAAACAAGAAGCATCACAAATCAGAATTGCAAACTCATTAAAGTCCAGCATCATGTTTCAAGCAACAATCAAAAAGCCTCAACTTGCTTTGTTCCAACAAAAGTCAGAACTGCAATGCCAATCATAGGCCTAGCCCTCTACTACAAATCTCAAAAAAATGCATAAGAGATTTATTTGGTTCACAGTAAAGTTAAAAACTCAAAAAAAAGTAATGTATTGCACAAGTACAAAAGACATCATAGAAAATCAGTTCACAAAATCCAGCAAGCAACACGTACAAACTCAGTTGAAAAAGCAAGCAACAGGGTCAACAAGTAATAGGCATAGCATAGCAAAAGTGTAATCAAATTGCAACAGAGTTGACATAACAGAAAATTATAAGTCCAAGACGAAAAGAAATGGCTCAAGGCCTGTTATCACAAGTCTATTTCAACAGTAAGCCCTAAGTTCACAACATATAAAGAGGAGGTCACAGTTCAAAAAGAGGGAAAAAAATACAGCCACTAAATTATAAAGTAGAAGATTCAAAGCCTTCAAAAATCGTTTCAGCAAGCCCAGCATAGTTCATACAAAAGATATACAGAAACACAGTGGTAAAGAACCACAAACCCTAGATTGAAAAACCTTCTCAAAAAATCGCTCACAGTTTCAACAAAAGCCCAACATACAGTTCACACAAAGGTATACTGAAGCAACAAAAAGAAAACCATAAAACCTAAATCTGTTTCCATCATCGGTTTCCATCACAAAAAAACCCTTCAAAATCGTTCAAGCCAAAAACGCAGTTGACACAAATACAGAAACCACAAACCCTAAATTTTTTCATCACTTTCCTGAACAAACCCTTCAGAAAAAATTGCAAAAGAGGAAGAACATAAACAAATCGCAAAGACCAGAAAGGACAAACACAGAAAGATCTCACCAAAGGGTGGCAACTTGCGCTTTCGAGTCTCACGGTCTCCATCTCTCTCCTTTCCTTTTGTTTTCGTTTCTGTTACGTATCCATCATCATCATCTTGCTTTTTTTTTTTAAATTGAGCATCTAGGGTTTCGGTCACCCCCTTTTATATCTAGGAAAAATCACGCCAAATCTGCAAAAATCATTCACAAATTAAGATAGAGGGGAAAGAAACGAAGAGATCGATGTAAAAAAAATCAAGAATCAGAGCCAAAACACCGTCAGCCGCTGTCATCGCCACCACGGGCGATTTCCGGTAAGAGTTCCGGCGAGCTCTCTTCAGAGGAGAACGAGAGAACAAAGGGAATAAGAGAGAGACATTTTATTTTGTTTTAATAAAAATACAGTTTTAATTTAGTTTTTGTTATATTTGTTTTTTCTAACCGAATTAATCTGGCGGTGACAAGTGATTCCATGCAAGCGTACCACCATAGCTACCATGCGTCTTCACTCAACATCACTTGATCATCATCAAGCACCCTCAGAAGCGTGTCCAAACGATGCACCACCACAACCCAGACGCACAAAATTTAGCATTAGAAGCTTATTGGGCCAAGCAGTTTCATTTTCACCCCCCCCCCCCCCCCCCCCTCATTTTGCTAACAGCGCAAGCCCAGTTTGATCTTTTTGTTACAAACATTCTATTTTTTTTCTGACTTCAAAATAGGCTCATTTAGGCCTAACATAATTTTTTTTATCATACCCCCCCTTCTTACTTTTTAAAACCCATACCCAACTATCTTTTTTTTTTACTTTTCATATTTTCTTTATTTATTTATTTAAACTAAAAAAACACAAAAACATAGATTTTTCTTAAATAATCCAATTTAAGTATTTTATTTTATTTTTATTAAATTAAGTTCTATTATTTTCTTTTACATTGTAAAATATTTTCCAAATTAATACTAGCATTCAAATTATTTTCTAAACAAATTACTTAGACTTAGGTTTTGTTTTCTTCTTAAATTCAATTGACCTAGATTTTAGATTTTGTTAAAAATTATTTAACTTCTGTTGTAATTAAAATTAATTAGTTTAATTAGATTAAATTATCAAATCTTTTTTCCAATCAAAAACCCTAAAAAAAAATTTCTTTCCTCCTCTTTACATTTTGTGCATTATTATTTAATTGTAATTTTGAATCCGAATTTTGTTATTCTTTCTCGGACCAGGGTCAAGTATTCATAGAGATTATCATTTTTGACTTGATATTCTCCCCGCACTTGCTTAGCGGCAAGCTGGGAATCCGTGAAGATTTTCACCTCCTTGGCTCCGAAGTCTTCGGCCAAATGCAGCCCTACGAGGAAAGCCTCATACTCTGCCTGGTTGTTGGAGGTTGGGAAAGATAAGGTGAGAGAGACTTCTATCAAGATTCCTTCCTCATTCTCTGAGATGATGCTTGCACCGCTCCTTGTCGATCTGAAGGCCCCGTCTATGAAGATGGTTCATTTGTTCACCACGGTTGTCGGGGAAGCTGGCGAGGTCATTTATGCTAAGAAGTCGACCAGTACTTGGGCCTTAAGGGCCTTTATGCTCTCATACTGGATGTCGAACTCAGATGGTTCTAATGACTATTTGAGGATCCTGCCTACTATGTCTGGACGACCAAACAATTCTTTCACGGGCTGGTCTGTTTGTACTACAATCGTGTGGACCAAGAAGTAGTGTCTCAATCTCCTCCCCATGTTGATGATGGCCAAAGCTACCTTTTATATTTGATGATATCTGAGTTTTAGACCATGTAAGGCCTTGCTCGTCTAGTATATGGGTTTCTGCCCCTCAGGGGTTTCTCTAATGAGGGTCGTGCTGACGGCTTTGGCAGCGGCGACCAGATAAAGATAGAGAGTTTCTTTATTGTCTAGTCGCGAGAGGACCAGTGGTTGTGAAAGTTCTTGTTTGAGTTGGAGGAGAGCTTGTTTGCATTCCTCAGTCCATTTAAATGCTGATTCCTTGCAAAGAAGTTTGAAAAGGAAAAATGTGTGCTGGGAAAACTTTTCCACGAAGAGAGACAACGAGGTGAGAATCCCGTTCATAAATTGGATTGATTTCTTCGAGTTAGTGTTGGGAACTCGAAGAAGGCTCTGTATTTTTTGGGGTTTGCTTTAATTCCTTGTTCTGTCAAATAGAAGTCGAGGAATTTAACTGCTCGTACATCGAAGGTGCACTTCTCCAGATTGAATCGCATCTTGTGTTTCCTTGCTTGGTCAAAGACCCTCTTTAAGTGAAATTTATGGTCGAACTCTTTTTTGGATTTCACAATCATATCATCCATGTATACCTCGATCATGTCTCCAATTTCTCCTCAAAAGACTTTGTTCATCATTGTTTGGGAAGTGGCACCGACAGTTTTCAAGCCGAAGAGCATTATGTTATAGTAGTAGTTGCTTGAGTCGGTCATGAAAGTCATGTACTTTTTGTTTCCTTTTGCCATGGGAATCTGATTGCATCCAGAATAGGCATCAATAAAAGACAACAATTTAAAACCAGTTAAATTATCAACTAATCTAAAAATGTTAGGCAAATGATAAGCATATTTGGGGAAAGCCCTATTAAGATCAGTATAGTCAACACAAATTCTCTATTTTCCATTTGATTTTTTGACAAGTACAACATTGGACAACCATGTTGTGTACTGGGCTTCACAAATAAAGTTTTCCTCTAGGAGGTCTTTTACAGCTTTTTGGAAGCCTCTGTTTTTTCCAGAGACTGCTTGCGCCTACGCAGGGCTACAACCTTAAGGGAAGGATATATTGTCAATTGGTGACATGCAAACTCTAGGTCTAACTCAGGAATCTCGGAAGCGCTCTATGTGAACAGATCGACGTTCTCCCTTAGGAATGCTTTTAGTTGCTTCCTCGCCAGGTCAGGGAGACCGATGCCGATTTTTACTCACTTATTGGGATCCTTGCCTAGGAGGATGATCTCGAACTCTCCGTCTGGAATTGGTCACAGGGGATGTGCAGTCTCTTCGTTGCTGGCTGGCGTCAGGGAACCTTCCGTAGTCAGCCATGCCTTTTTCTCCTTCTTCTTCTGATCCCACATATCGTCTTTAGTGAAGCGGCTATCAAGGTCGATCGTATCGACGTGATGTAGTGGCTTTAACTCTTTTGAGCCATTAGGATGGGTAGACTTACTTTCTACTGAGTGGTGCACTGATGCCGTATAGTCCCTTTATGGCTGCCTCGAAACATCTCCTTGCAACCTCTATATCCCCGTAGACTGGCGACCAGTCCCTTTAAGGTGTAGTACTTCATTTTTAAGTGCACAGTGGAGGACACAACTATTAATTCGGCCAAAGTTATCCTTCCTAGAATACACTGGTATATAGATTGGCAATCTATTACCAGGAACTGGACCTTGATGAATCTGGTCATATATGTTGCTCCAAAGGTGACTATCAGCTCGACGTAACCCCATAGTTTGGTGACTGAGCCTTTAAAGCCTTGTAAATCTGAGCCCATGCAGGGCATTAAATGCATCTCATCAAGCTGCAAGGTAGAGAATAGCTGTGAGTATATAATGTCGATCAAGCTCCCTTGGTCGACCATAATTAGTCAAACGTCAAAGTTGGCCATTCGTGCTTTCACGAACATAGGGATGCTTGAGTTGGGAGATCTTTCGTGGAGTTCTTCACGGTAGAACATGGTGGGGACAAAGTTTCCTCGGAACTTATCAAGGGTGGAGTTTCAGTTTGAGCTCGTGTCGATCAGCTGTTCAAACTTCCTCTTCACCGATCCCACGGTGAATGTATTGAATCCCCGTCCTGATATGACCATGGCAGAGGGGAATGTCTCCCAGGGACTGTGGGTTGAGAAGTAAAGGGGGAGCCCGACATCATCGTGGATGTAGAAATTCTCTGGTCGTGAAATGCACATGGTGACTTGCAGGCTAGCTTCATTGGGGGATGGTTTCTCCTCCTCGACCTTCTTTATTCTAGGTCATCATCACGAGCACCCTCTTTCTTCTTCGTATACTGCTTTAGGTGCCCGTCCCGAATTAGAATTTCAATTGTATCCTTCAGATGGATGAATTCTTCGGTAACATGCCTATGGCTCTTGTGGAACCGACATTACTTTGTTTTGTCTATATTTTTCTTGAATGATGTTTGTCTGGGAAAATGGACCCCAGCTCGACAGAATTCCGAGTTTTCACACTCGGTCAAAATGTGCTCACGTGAAGCTGGCCCTTTATAGTCCCGAGATTCACGGGGTCTGTCTTCTTTTCTTTTATCTACTCCTCGACGGGATATCGAGGAATCATCGTGCTTCAAAACTTTGGAATTCTCTTGGTACCGCGAGTCTCGAGCATTATTGGAAGCTTTTTTCTCCTTGTACTAGATGTACGTCTGGGATTTGAGGAGGAAAGCATCTAGTGAGGCCGATGTTTCGATGCCAACTACCTTTGCAAAGTCGTTGCGGGGACGAAGCCTGCACTTGAGCAGGTTTTTTCATATCGTCGGTCGTGGAGACCTGGACAACTTCACGGTTGAATCTCTCTATGTACGCCTAGATGTATCCGTCCTCCCCCTGTATGATTTCCTCTATCGATGCATATGATTTTGGGTGGCGGCAAGCGGTTATAAAATACCTGAAGAACTGCTTCCCGAGATTCTTCTAGGAGGTTATAGACTCGTCGGAGAGACTTTTAAACCAGGCCATACCCCCCTTCCTCAAAGTGGTAGGGAAAAGTAGACATTTGATGGTGCCCCTGATGCCTCAGTAGTCGAGCAGGGGCATCGATATTCTCGATGTGCTCGTCTAGACTAATAGTTTCGTCATACATCCCTAAGTTCAGACACTTCTCTAGCACGTCAGGTAGGGGAGTTTCCATGATCGCCCATGATAATAGACCGCGGGGGTCATCTTCGTCCTCCACCTTGGGGATTGAGCTGGATAATAGGTATTCTTTCCACAATGAAAACTATCATCTCGACGAGGAGTCGGGCTTCTCAGACGGTATTTTGGCTTGGGGGAGGGAGAATGACGTTTTTTCGTTCGTCGATTGTCCTTGGTCTTTTTTGTTACCATAGTGATCCGGTCTTTGTGTGGCAGAGTGCGGTCGCGTTTCTTGATAAATAAAACCTTTGGTTACCCCGGTGCTGAGCGACGACTTGGTCGTTGCAGTGATGGGCTGCAAGACTCATATCATTGGTGTCTCCGCGAAGGAGATCTTAAACGAAGTCCCTTTTCTAATGCTCCGATTATATCATTCAGCAAGAGGATTAGAATGTTGGTTTAATTTAGTGTTGCAAGCAAGGCTTCCATAGCTGGGTTTGCGTTGGTCGACACCGGTACTAGTTGGAAAATTATTGGTGCTTCTTCTTGGACTTTCTTGGATTTGTCGGTTTACAAGAACTAGTTGTTGCCATCCTCTGCCTCATCGGAAGAGGGAGACGCGGTACAATCGTCTCTCCTAAGGGGAATGCTTTTGAGAAATTGTATTTCTTCGTTGTCGTCCATTTTGTGGACAGGCGATATGATGGTTTTATGAGCAAGGTTGATGTCATCTGTATCGGCCATGATTGGAATCTTGAAATTTTTCTTTGATATTTGGTTTCTGGAGAAAACAATGTTCCCACAGATGGAACCACTGATCTTACTAGTGATCAGAACCTGTAATGGATCGATGTCTGTGTCTCTAATGGTGGAATCACGGAGGAGAGGGTGTACCTACAAGGCACTCTGATGCTCATGTAAGTAAGAGTGAAAAGAGATACTTAAGAGAAAAAAGGGTTTGAGGATTGAATATTGAATACCTGATCCTCACAAGTGTGAGGGTTTATATAATGCCCCGGCGCTTGGCCATTGGTTCCTATTTTTGGACCTGGATATTATGCCCAAAAATAGGTAACCGCCAGGATATCTGTGTGAAAGCATGAACGACCAGCTCGTGCTCATTATCCTGGGAAGAGGTGCCCAAAATTAGTCGTTATCTCGGGCAGAGACGCTAAAAACTAGTCGTTATCATGGACATAGATGTCTGAAACTAGCCGTTATCGCAGGCAGAGACTTGGTCGAGGGTAGTCGTGGTCTTGTTGAGCCTGGGGTCAAACGACCATGCGACCACGACTATCGGGCATAAGGAAAACATGCCCTTTGCTAGCCCTTGGTTGATTGAGCCAATGCTTTTGGACCATCCTAGAGTAAGAGTGGATTGGATCGTGCATTATTGTTGGCCCAGTCCACAATAAAATGAAAGATATTTTGGGCATTCTAGAAACATTTACTTTTGTTTTATGATGTATGAAAATGATTAATAAAATTCAAATTGATATTATGGTGATAGATCAAATGATCAATAATTTATTTTTCAAAAATGCAGAATGAAAAAAATGCAATTTTAATCAATTTCTTCAGTATGTGACATGTTGATTTTTTATTTTATTATGATACATGATAATGATCGGTGAATATTTCAAATAGAATAATATGATGATTTAAATGGTTTTTCAACAGTGATCAATGGTGCATGAATATTTAGTCAACTTTCCCAATATATGAAATGTTGACTTTGATTGACTTTATTTGATTATGAAATCGCATAGGACTAAAAATACAAAACTTAACAAATTGACATGTATCGGGTGAATTTAAAAAAATCCAGACAAAATAAGGTATGACAGCTGATAGCCTCTTACTTTCTCGCCTCCATAGTTGTCTGTTGTTCATTTTTGTTGTTATAAGTTTTTATTGATGCTCTGTTGTATGTTATTGATTTTGTTTATGTTAATTTATATGGTGTAATAATGTTTTTTATGAGAGCGAGAAGAAGTTTTGATTTTGAGAAAAAGATGGAAGTTTTTTTCTTTTCTATTTTGTGTTTCATGTAAATAGCGAGAAATGAGAAGGGTGTTATTCAAATGAGAGAGAGAGAGAGTACGAACATATGGGGAGAGAGGAAGAAGAACGTTGAAATAGAGAAAGAGAGAGCAAATTATTCTCCACGAATTTGAGATTTGCGCCCCTTTTCATTTCTCTTTGGTTTTTATTATGTTATTTTTTATTATTTAAGTAGTAATGTCATGTGCCCTCTCGGTATTGGTTGGTTCTAAATTTTGAAAAAGTCAAATGCATGTTACATTGTTATAAGGATTAATTATTTTTTTTTAAAGGTTGAATTAGGGCAAGGGGGAATACTCCCTTTTGCAATTATTTTATTATTATTATTATTATTATTATTATTATTATTATTATTATTATTATTATTATTATTATTATTATTATTATTATTATTATTATTATTATTATTATTATTATTATTATTATTATTATTATTGTTATTATTATTATTATTATTATAATTATTATAATTATTATTGTTATTATTATTATTATTATTATTGTTATTATTATTGTTATTATTATTGTTATTATTGTTATTATTATTATTATTATTATTATTATTATAATATGATTTTTGAAAAGCATCCTATATAAATTTAAAAGTGTCCCTCAAATTTTAGAAATATATTTTTCATATAATTTTTTTTACAATAAAATACTTCTTAATTGAGAATTATCCTAAATTCATTCAGAAACGAGGAAAAAATTATTTTGGAATACACTTTTGGAAAAAAAAACAATACAAAAGCTATATATTATTTATAGAAAAAAATCCATTAAACTTTTTATGAGAATACTATTTCGGAGAAATTTCAAAAATACATTTTTGAAATAAATTTTGTTATTAAATTAAAGTGTTGTCAAAAAATGTATCGTGTATGTTTAGAGTGTGTCTGAAAATATATTTTCAAAAATTAAAGATATTTTTATATTTTTATGTAGTGCCTAGAAAAACAAATGATACATTAAAAAATTCTCTAATTTAAATAAAGGTTAGAATATTTTGGGCTTGTGCCTTAGTTTAGTTACCTTTACCAATTGCACTCCTTTTTTTTGTTATTATTTTGTTTTCATTTGCTTGTTTTTCTAGATTTTAAATTATCAATTCATTTGCATCTTAGTAAATTGATTAATAGTGAATGTTCATTAAAAATTAATATCAAAATAATTAACTCCACTTTATTCACAATTAAATCAAAGTCTTTTTGCATAAAATTTCAAGTTGTTTCACAACTAAAAAACACTTTTGCCCTCAAATCACACAAACAAAATCAAAACATATTTTCACAATAACATCAAGTTATCTCTCCTTAATAAATCAAAAAAATCTAATCAAATAATTTCAAAATCTTTTTTCTCAAATAAAATAAGATGAATAGAGAACGCATAGATGAACATCCACTTGTTTCTCGAATAAATGATTGGTTGGCTTACTCCATATTGATCGAATATTCGTCAATAAAACACATTAATCAAATTTGGATGAAAAAGAAATGGATGGATGTACATCCACATGCTCCTCTAATAAATGATTGCTTGGTGTATGCCATATTGATTCCATATTCGTCTTCCGTTAAATAAATTTCAAATTTTCAAAATCAGATGAAAAAAGAATGAGTGGATGTACATCCATATGCTCCGAGAGTAAACTGATGATTGGAATATGCTTCATTTCTCGACTACTTGTCGTCCACCTAAAAGCAATTTCAACTCATGAAATCTATTTATCGCTCCCGCACGACTATAAAAACTTTTTCACAAACGAGTGATGCTTTTCAACGCGAAACAAACAAAAGATTCATCCTTCAAGCGCGAGCAAAAAGCAATGTTTAACTTCTCAATGCAACCTCAACCCCACTCTTTAAAAGCAACAAACACACAATCAATTGCTACTAAGAACTACATAGCTTTGAATTTTTAATCGCACCCGAGGATACATAGGAGCAAGATTCACAATCTTGTGAAGCACGCTAATATAAAAAAAATATTTTTAGTCCTTTATTTATCTCAAAATAACATAGAATAATAACTAGAAGAAAACAAATATTGTAAGCTAACACTTTATTTGCAAAATAGACTAAATGGTTCTCGTTGAGTATAACAGATATGTGAGGTGTTAATATATTTCCCACGCATAATCGACTCATGACCCGAATTTGGTTGTGACGAGCATATTTTAGCTCTTGGGGGGGGGGGGGGGGGGGGGGTATTGACATTTTCCCTTTCCTTTTTGAATAAACAAACTTTAGTGCCAAATCTATTGTATTTTGAGCATTCGTTACACTCGGGTATTTTTTGCGTCGCATGGTGTTTTGTAATTCACTTAAGAATATGGTACCTTAGTGTGTTTCGTATTCAACTTAAGTGCATTTAACCTTATAGTGTTCTATAATTCACTTAAGTGCACCTTACGTTACGGTGTTCTATAATTCTCTTAAGTATACAATACTTATGGTGTTCCTTATTTCACTTATTTATTCTATCTCTTATCAATATGTCCTTATGTGTGTTACACTATAGGTTCTCATGACATTAGAAATTATATTAAATCACATGTTTATTATAATAAACTATGAGCATTATCTAGCAACACATCACTACTACACAAGTAACCAAAATATCATGTGATATGACAAAACCTTTATGTGACAATACTTGTGTTTACAATTATATGTTTTCTTTCATGTTATATTGAACACATGACCTAGACCGTGTTGCCCTTGTCCAGTTCAATATTGATCCCTTAGATATTTATCTTGTTAAGCAGGATGCAAAAATTCCATCTAGGTCCCTCATGTCCCTCAACATGATTTGGGGATTATCCATCAACTATTTTTATGGTCATCATGTTACTGACAATGTTTGATTAGCAATAAAGTACTCAACTCCATGTTTAAGATTCATAGTGGGTTTTAAGTCGAAGAGTAGTATACCTCATTATCACCTTGATAATAACTTGTGACACTTTCATAGCATTCTATATAGTATTATCATAGTGGATCAATCCAGTATAAATATTACTCATAATATCCATACTTGTGTGAAGACTTGATAACTCTTTATCCATAATCTATGAGATGTGATCATCAGCCTATCCATATAAAAGTATCAATTTTTTTATGTTACCCCACTTCAAAATAAAGCTCGACTATGACTACTTTAAGAATAATGTCTAATGTTTTATGAGATCTCATGATTAAGTCACACTCAATGTTTCATTAAATGAATTAGTTATTCTAGGGATTTTATTATTTTGAAAAAACAAACCTAATAAAGAAATATATTTTAATTATTAATAAATAATTTTATATAAGTACCAAGTTCTAATAAAACCATTTGCCTTTAGAGATTACACCAACATCTCAACCTTCCAGACATGCTGCCTCACCAATCTCGGAGAGCTAAGTTGAGCTTAAGGGGAAAAAAATGAAGTAGACGCCACCGTAGTGATGACCTTAGTCGGGGATGATCCTGATGAGAAGATATCTCTTGAGGAGGATCAATGACTCAAAGACTCCCCATTCCTGTTTATTTTTCTACTGTCTTTGTAACTACGCCTCTGGCAATTTGGCCTAAGGGCTTTTATGTAACTTTGAACATCGCCATTAAGGGCTTCCAAGTATTATGTTTTTTTTCGCTTTGTTATGATTTATTCATGGCTAAGATTTCTTTGTCTGGGTCTACTTGCCCAACCCTGAGACGCCATAGGTTCTGTCTGAGGCTAGTATATGTCCTAACTTTCGACGCGAGGACTTTCCCACTAGGATTTAGCAGGTTTAATAGTATTGACCAACGACAAGGACTCTCATGTAAGGGTCTCTTAATTTTTATACCCTTAAGGGTATGCTTGGATAATTTAAAAGTATTAAAGTAGAGTGGAGCAGAACGAAATAGAATAGAGTTGAATGGAACTTAACAGAACATAAACTCTATTTTTTTCTTTAGATATTTTATGACGAAGCAAAACTAATGTTTTATTCCATTGTTTGGAAATTAGACGGAGCCTGAAGCATTATATATATTTTTTTCATTTTTACCCTTAGCTTCAAAAATATTAACGATGTTAATGAAAGTAAAAATTTGAAGGACAATATTATAATTATGTTAATAACTTATCACTACGCCAAAAGTGAGTTTTAACAGCGCACATTAGACAACACTTTTGTACAAAAGCGCTGCTATAGGTGAATTAAAAAAAGACACGAAAACCGTATAAAATAATTAGTAAAAGTGCTGCTAAACATATGACCTTAGACAACACTTTTAAAAAGCGCTGCTAAAGGATTGCTTTAGAAAGCGCTTTATCATAAGCGCTGGTAAAGGGCCACTTTAGACAACGCTTTAAGAAAGCGCTGTCTAAAGTCATAAAAAAATAATAATAATAGAAAAGCGCTGCTAAAGGACACTATTAGCCAGCGCTTTTCAAAAGCGCTGTCTAAGGTCCATATTAGCCAGCGCTTTTAGAAAGCGCTGTCTAAACCCTTATAAGTGAAAATTAAAAAATAGAATCTTTGTATTCACAGTATCACGAAAACAGAAGCTTAAGATAGAAACCCTTTCCCTCGCGAAACCCATTTCCTTCTCCGTCTCAAATCGTTCGCCATAGTTCACCGTCGTACACCGTCCTCCACCGTCTCGCTCTGTTTTCCTCCACCCACACCGGCCGATTCTCAAGGTATGTTCTTTATTGAAAATCTGTTTAACTCCATTGATGTCCAAACTGAGTTATCATCCTTGAAAATATGTTAATATCCATTGATGTCCAAATGTGTTTATCTTCTATTGATGTCTAAACTGGGTTATATGTATGCATTTTAATTTTTGGATTCTTGGTAGAGCTTGATATATAACAGCAACATTTTCAGCATTTAGCATTATTGCATTTTCTTTTGGTTCTATATATTGGAATATAAAAGATGATATATATGATGGGGTTTTTTGTTATTTTAATTGGTTTCTGAATTGTTTATCATGTTTATATTTTCCATAAACGAGTATTTTGTTACTAGTATTTTGAACCTAAATATATATACAACTTGTTTTTGATGATCCTTTTGTATTGGTGTAGTTAGGTGAAGACCATCACTGATTCGAAGAACATCAAAGCCGCATCATTCGCCGTCGACACCAATAGCCCCTTTTCTTTCTTTGGTAAGTCAAGTTCAAATTCTATCTGTATCGATCAATTAAAAAACAGAATTATTTTTATATAGATATATTTATTTTTAGTCCATGTTATTAACTCTAGAAATAAATTTCTAGAAATAATTCGTTTAATTCAAACAAAAAGAGAATAATCTGTTTATAGTGTTTTTGTTTACTTGAATAAGTAGAAAAAAATGGATAAAAATGGATGTTTTCTGATCGATTGTCACAAGAGTACGATAATGAGATATTGGAATTCGTTAAGTTTGTTGTTGAACACGCCAAAGACCCCAGTCGAATGAAGTGTCCTTGCTTGGGTTATTGTTATGTGGGTCGGGTTAACGTAGATGGATTGAAATCGCATTTACTAATGCATGGAATTGATAGAAGTTATACGTGTTAGATATTTCACGGTGAAAAAAGTAACGACAATGTTGAATCAGGGGAGAAAAGTAGTACGGCTTATACTTCAGATGACAAGGACACATATATATAAGATTTTGATCGAGTCGAAGAGATTGCAGATGCACTTGAAGAAGATCTTCAGGATTGTCCTAAAATGTTTGAGAGATTGGTAAGCGATGCAGAGAAACTGTTGTATAAAGGATGCACTAAATTCACAAGACTGTCTGCGGTATTAAAGTTGTACAACTTAAAGGCGGGCAATGGATGGTCAGATAAAAGTTTCACAAAGTTATTAGCCCTTATGAGAGATATGCTTCCGGAGGATAATGTTCTTCCTAATCGAACCTATGAGGCCAAAAAAATGTTGTTCTCTATTGGCATAAGCTATGATAAGATACATGCTTGTCCAAACGATTGTGTTTTGTTTCAAAACGAATATGCTTCATTAAATGAGTGCCCTAAATGCGGTTTGTCTCGATATAAGAAAAAATTGTCTCCAGCAAAAGTTCTATGGTATTTTCCTATAATTCTGAGATTTAGGCGAATGTTTCGTAGTGAACCCGATGCAAGACACCTTACTTGGCATGCAAATGAAAGAATTATTGATGGAAAGGATAGACATCCGAAAAATTCACCACAGTGGTCGAAAATTGATAATGATTATCCTAATTTTGGATAAGAAGCAAGAAACCTTCGGTTGGCTTTATCTACTGATGGAATGAACCCGCATGGTCTTCAAAGTATCTCACATACCACATGGCCTGTGATTCTTATGATTTATAACCTACCTCCATGGCTATGTATGAAGCGTAAGTACATGATGTTATCTATGTTAATATCTGGACCTAAACAACCAGGGAATGACATAGACGTATACTTGACACCTTTGATCGAAGATTTAAAGATTTTGTGGGAGAACGGGGTGGAGGTTTATGATGGATATAAGAAACAAAGTTTCAATTTGAGGGCGATGTTGTTTGGCACAATTAATGATTTTCCAGCATACGGGAATCTATCTGGGTATAGCATTAAAGGTCAATGTGTGTGTCTTGTTTGTGAAGATGGAACCGATACGACGCGTTTGGAACTTTGTCAGAAGAATGTGTTTCTCGGTCATCATAGATTCTTACATTCTAAACATCACTATCGTGCATGGATAAAAGCATTCAATGGAGACACCGTACAACGTAAAGCTCCACCTGCATTGTCAGGTGACCAAATTTTTGAAAAGGTGAAAGATGTGTGTACTTAGTTTGGCAAGCCTTTTGCGCATACGGTTGTCAAAGGTGGGTGGAAGAAGAGATCGATTTTTTTTGAATTTCCATATTGGAAGTCTCTGTATGTGAGACATTTTCTCGATGTTATGCATATTGAAAAAAATGTATTTGAAAGTGTTATTGGTACGTTACTCAATATTAAAGGAAAGTCTAATGATAGCCTTAAAGCAAGGGAGGACATGTTAAAGATGGGAATACGAACTGAACTAGGACCCGTGAAGAAAGGAAGCCGAACATATCTACCACCTGCTGCTTTTACTCTATCTAGAAAGGAGAAAAAGATATTGTGTAAGTTTCTAAGTGAAGTTAAAGTTCCATAAGGACACTCTTCATATATTAGAAGACTTGTGTCTATGAAAGACCTCAAGTTAAAGAGTTTAAAGACACATGATTGCCATGTTATAATGGAGCATTTTCTACCAATAGGTATGCGTTCTATTTTTCCAGATAAAGTAAGGAGTGCGTTAACTAAGTTGTGTTTTTTCTTTAAGTCAATTTGTAGTAAGGTGATTGATCCTGAGATCTTACCAATATTGCAAAAAGAAATTGTTATTACTTTGTGTGAGCTTGAAATGTATTTTCCTCCCTTATTTTTTGACATAATGGTACATCTAGTTGTTCATCTTGTGAAAGAGACACAGTTGTGCGGCCCAGCTTATATGAGATGGATGTACCCTACTGAACGTTATATGAAAGTATTAAAAGGGTACGTGAAAAACCAAAGTCGCACAGAGGGTTGTATTATTGAGCGATACATTATTGAAGAAGCGGTTGAGTTTTATACTGAATATTTGTCCAAAGTTCAATCCATTGGACTCCCCAAAAGTCATATTTTTGAAAAAAAAAGGCAGGTAAAAGATTAATTGGAAATAAAATTGTGACAATATCAAAAGATGAACGGGATCAAGTGCATCTGTATGTTCTGCACAATGACAGTGAGGTTGAGCCATATATTGAAATGCACAAGGATATACTCTGAGGGTTAAATCAGAATAGAAATGAAAATTGGATAGTACGGGAGCACAATTACTCAAAAGATCAATTGGATGAACTTATGGAGGAATGGTGTCAATTCAATATCGGGTTGAGAATTTTATAAGTTAAGGTATATTGTCTTATTTCCTTTGATGAGAACTTTCGAGTTTTGAGTATAAATTAAATTCGAATAAAGTGCAACGTTAATATTATCATGTTATGAATTTCGATCATTTGGTTTTTTTTCCAGGTTTATAGGTACATGTGTAGAAGATATAGCTAAGATGTTCATGTTGTTGTTGTTTCATGAAAACTCTCGAAGATAGAAAGATGTATAGATGTAAATTCAATTTTGAATATTTTAGACATTTTAACTTGTAGAATTTGAACTTGTATCATAAATTTTGTAATTGTTGTTGTCTATATCATCAATTTTTAACTTGTGCAATTTTTATATATGTATATTTTATTAGAATGAAGCTACTAAATATGGTGCATAAAAGATAATTCTGAAAACCTGGATCAAAATATTGGAATGAAGATACCAAATATTGGAATGAAGCTACCAAATATGGTAAAAATTCTGATTAAAATAGATAATTTATTAAAAAAAAATTATGAACAATAGACAGCGCTTTAGGAGAAAAGCGTTGTAAAAACTTTAAAAAAAACGCTGCCTAAAGTCTAAAAGCGCTGTCTAAAGTGGGGGAACAGACAACACTTTTAAAGGAAAACGCTGTCTAAAGCCTATCTGGAAAAATTACAAAGCGCTGCTAAAGGGTATATAAAAAAGAGTTGTCTATTCTAAAAGCGTTGTCTAAAGTTGACATAAGGCAGCACTTTTACATTGAAAAAAAGCGTTGCCTTTTCTTTTAGCAGTGCTGCTTTAGGCAGTGCTTTAAAGCGTTGTTAAAGGCCAAAAAAGTGTTGTATTTTCCCTTATTTGTAGTAGTGTATTCCATTCTATTAGTTAGTAGAAATTTGAGGGAAACAAAGGTCGATTTTCACAGACGACGCTATTGTTGTGATCAGAAACTTGAATTCTTGATGAAACAGTGAGATAGGTCCTGAAAGATGCACTAGACTTCTGATACAGTGGTACAGGGGTGTGTTTCCAGTGATTTCTGGTAAACAACCGCTAGTCTTCCAAACTATCGAATAAACTTACTGACTGTTATTCAATTTCTTTGGTAACTCACAGGATCGACTAGATTGATCCTAGGATTCCTTGGTCATTAGGGTTACTCTCATGATCGAACAGATATTCATGATTGTTATTTGAGTGTTGTATAGGTGTTTGGCTTATTTCGATTTCTCTCTTAAAGGTCTAAAGGTGTAATCAAAATATGCGTGTACGAAACTAAGTTGCATGAATAAATGTTAATTGTAAAGACATGTAAACTTGCATAAAAGGGAAGTAAATGGATTCGAATTATAAAAACAGTTAATGTAAAGGATGTTCTGGAACGTAAAAGATCTGAAATATGAAGAAAGCGTTTAATGCAAGAAATCTGTAAACGACTTTAAGTAAAAATAGACTTTCGAAAGACAAAACTTGAAGATAAAGGCATGAAAAGTATGACAGTTTTCTGAAATGTAAAGTGCTTGAAATGTAAAGAAAGCATTGAAATGTAAAGTTTTAATGAAGAGATTTCGAAATAGAAAGATTTTGAATGAGAAAACTTGTAAATGTTATTTGGCAGAAAGATAAAGGAAAGTGATGGAAATGATAAAAGGTTTTCATTAAATCATAAATATGTGGTGCTATCATACGTACATTGCTCTTGCATTCGTTTCCCTTGCCATGTGGTAGTTTGAATGTTACTGAGTATTTAGTACAATAGATATGACACACGAAATCCTAATACTAAGACTTCTATTTATACTAATTTGACCATAATGGTCTTGCTATAGGATTATGCCACGTTCAGAACATGCAGAACAACGCCTCTCTCTTCTTTCCACGTGTCTCCAAATGCTCCAGCGCATAAATTTCAAACTTCGAATGTCCCGCTTCCATTTGAATTTCAAATGCTTTGGTACTTCTCCATTTCGAACACACTTTTCAGACACAGCCTTGTTGTTATTTCGAGACTTCTTTAGATATGTTCCCATAATTGCCACTCGAAGCTTCAAGCTTTGATATGCTTATTCGAAACACTGCTTCTGCTACTTCGAAACATGACACTTTGTTTCATTTCGATCGAAACGTTCCACTCGCTTGGCTTCTAATAATATTATCAAAATCTTCAGCCAACAAATTTCCCCTTTAAAATATGTATTTCGATTTCTATGAGAAATACCTATTTTAAACATCTACACAAGATTTTGATGTGACCTTCGAATCATCGTAACATTTAATGCATTTGACTCCAGTCACGTCAATCATAGCACTTTTTGGATTCCTTAACCGCCTGGAGCCACTTCACAGTATGGTGCAGTTACAAACAATGATTATCTTTAAATCACGCCTATTACCTATGTTAACTTTAGGCCACCTCTTCATCACACCAACCCATGATTTCCACGTATCACACCCTCATTCAGTGGATGCTTAAACTTCCACATTATAAAACATCATCAACTTAGTCTTTTTCTTTTCTTTCTACATTCTGAATCTTTTACCCTCCTTCTCTCGCCAAAAACCATAAGCTTTCAACATCCTTCAAAAATGTCTTCTTCTACTTCATCCCAACTCAAAAAGGTTTCCAAGAAGAAAGGAAAAACTGCAGGCACTACAATGGAAAGTAAGATTATCACTCACCAAGGCCAATCCGTTCTTGCTCCTCAGATGATTTCAAAGGAAAAAGAAATGATGTATGCATCACAGGTACTCATTCCTACCACCGTTGCTGGTAAGAGGTTAGCTTTAAATGGCCCTCTTACGGTTTTTGAAATTTTAAAAGATACCAGGACAATTTTCCCAGTTTGCTATAGTTTCAAACCCTTGTTTAACAAAATGGACGCCCCTAAGGCAATAGAATCTTCTGGCTCAAACACCATAGAAAATCCAACTATCCCTCCTAAGGACCCCTTTGTTTTGGACTATGTAAAAAGTAATTTTAAGCCGTTTCTATCTTGCCCCACCTCTGATACTGCTTATCAAAATTGGTTCAAGAAAGTAGAAGCTAAGAAATCCCAGCAATGGGAAGAATTAGGTATCTACAATTTGATTAAGCTATCGAAGCCTGGTTTCACTTACAGCCACCCTCTGCTATTTGCGTCCCTCTATTTCTGGGACAGTACCTATAATACTTTCCATCTCCCAGGTGGAATGATCACCCCCACCTTCTTCGACATAGCGGCCATCACTGGGCTATCGCCAGTAGGAGAAACTTATATCCCTGACACCGAAGAACATTCAAGCATAATTGACTTCGAAGTCAAGCTAGCAAGTTTTTCCAAGTTTATCAGTCATTACCATGCTGAGGGGGACAATGTGTCTGACGTAGAACACATTGCTTTCTTAACCCTATGGCTGTCAAGATACGTCTTCTGCAGTAGATCCCTACAGGTAGCTAGTAGGTTTATTCCTCTAGCTAGGGATCTGCATGAAAATCGAAGAGTGTGCTTAAGTGAACTGCTCTTAGTTGAACTTTATGAAAGCCTGAGGTCAGCCGTTTCGAGCCTCAAATCCCATACTTCCAAGAATATCCTGTTGGATGGCCCTTTTTGGTTACTTCAGCTATGGCTAAATGCCATGTTCGAACCCTCCTTGTCAACTGCCAACACCATTGACGAACAAGACCCTGAGATAACTTATAGGATAGTCGAAGGCACTAGGCTTCGAAGATTAACTCCAAATGACGACAAAGATGACTTCAAAGTCCAATTCTCGAAGTACATCATGATATTCTCCAAAAGGCACAAGTTCGAAGAGAGCATGGCGCCTTTTGCTTCGAGGGCTCATGGACCTTCTTGGTTCACCATGGCTCTCTCAGAAGCTATCAAGAGCAAGGAGATTCAGGATGTATGGAGAGCTTTCTTGCTACCTAGACTCATCTCTTCAAGAATAACTCCAGCCAAGAACCAGATTTTTCTTTTCGCTTACCAGCCAAATTTTGTTTCGAGACAGTTTGGCTTATGCCAACTGATTCCTGAACCTTTATTTCAAACTGAGAGTGCCATTACTTCTGGGCGAACTTTCAAGGCACGGGAAGCCAAAATACAGCAAGAACAATATCAAGGCTTTGCCCAGTTTGAGCTGATAACCTTCGAACCTACCCATCTCACAGCTAAAGGGTTTCTGGAATGGTGGACCAAGTTTTATCAAACTTATATGTTCGATACACTTACAATTCAACAAAAACTAATTGATGCCTTCGATGTGCAGGTACCAGCAAAGAAAGGTATGTTTACTCATGCCAAAGAGATTAAAGCTTTCCAAAATTATTTTGAAACTACTTATGACCCCACGCGCTTGGACTCCACGGTGCATCAAGCGGCTGAGACCTTGAAGGAAAAATTTAAACAAAAAGTTTCTAAGTTAAAACTTCCTTCAGGGTTGTCACCTGAGGATATGTATAGGTTGGCATTCGAAATGCATCCACCTAAATTTCCCAGGTTACCTACCTCAGAACTGGCTCTGGCTTGGTTTCCCCCATATCCTTGGTGGTTCACTTGCAAAGAGATGTTCAAACATCTTCAAAGGAAACCAAAGCCATCTGAGACTGTGACATGGGCTCGACACTGGCTTCATGATTTCCCAGGACACCTTCGATACGACCTTTCTGCCATGTCAATTAAATCTGATCAAGGCACAGGTGCGAATGCTTGGGAAAATCCCAAACGTCTTTTATTTTCCATATCTTTAACCTTTGCTTTAATTGTTTCGATTTTCAGCCATCAGGATAAAGACAGCTTCCTCGAAGTCGAAAGAAGGGAGTGCCTCTCAAGCCTCCATCAAAACTACTGACAAAGTGACTCCACCCGAAACAACCACTAATGCTGCAACCACAACCACAACAATACCAACAACAACCAGTGTTCCAACTCCAACGGTAATCACTTAGCCTCGAATTCACTCATGCTTTATGGTTCGCATCTAACTCTTTGTTTAAATATTTTCAGATCAACAAGCTTCCTCCTACTACTCCCAAAAAGCGGAAATCAAGCACCACTGGGGAAGACCCCAAGGCTGGAGGAAACTTACCAACTGCTTCGAAGAAGAAGCAAAAGAAAGATATTTCGAAAAGTACCGTTCCAACTAGTGTCTTTGGACTAGATTCCAGGGATGCTGCTCCCTCACCCAAATCCAAAATTCCACCTTCGACCTCCAACACAATGTTGGAACGCATAGCTAGTAACCTCTCCTCCGAGAGTCCACAGGTAAATTGAACTTTTTAAATCTTTTTGACAATAATAACTTCTTATTACCTTGGTGCATGTTTTTAACATTCTGTTGCTCTTTGCAGAACATCTTGAATCCAGCTTCCACTACTTCGAACTCACCATCCAAAGCTGCCGCTCCACTCCTCTCCTCTCCTCAAGGAGATTCCAGCAACCTTGTACAGAATAAAGGTTCCTCCAACATGGCGGTTCTGGATGGAACTTCTGAACAGCAGATGATCAAGGCACCTCTATTCCTCTGAAAGAGACAAACGAAATACCACTTCAAACATCTGCAGAGGATTTGCAAAGAGCTTCTCTTCAAAAGTCTCCCCTTGAAACTCTTCAAGAGGATCCAAAGGACACTCAAACTGAAGGAGAGAAAGCAGATTCTGGGCAAAGAGACGAAGAATCTGCAGACGAAGAGTCTGAGGAGGAGGATGCCAATGATGGTTCGACTGCTGGGATGGAGTCCAACGCAAATCGCAGTGAAAAGGAAGGCATCGAAGTGGTGGACTTGGATGATGATGAAGAAGATCAAGAGCACGAAACGAATGAAGGGGATGGTGATGCAACCAACGAACCCATGGAGGTTGAAATGGACATGACTCCCCTACGTGTGGAACTCCCTCAATCCTCTTTGTCTCGAATGACTAACGAGGAGCTTGCACTTCTGAGACGAAATGACCCTATTGAGTACATGAAGGCAAAGCTGGCTCAAAGGGACGTCCCACTTGCTAGGGCTGGCACAAGTTCGACCAGCTATCCTCTTCCCACAGATGAAAGAATTGTACTTCTTAATAAGATTAGGAAAACAATTCTCAATGTGGATATATTCGAAGTGCTCAAGCAAGATAGTACTGCTTTCTATACTATGAAGGAGCTGCTCACAAAGGTCAATCTTTCTACCTGCTTCTTGCCGGTTAGTACTCTCTTGTTCGATCTTCAGGCTTTGCTGGACAACGTAACTGGTTACCTTCTCCAAGACGAATCTGCTGCCAAGAAGGTTCAAGAGAAATGCATTGCCATGGATGCCGCTTATGAACAAGCTTCAAAACTCTCTCAAGAAGCTGAGGATCAAGCTATGCATCTAAAGCAGGCGAAAACTAATTATGAGGCTCGAGCTGAGTCCATACTTCTTTGGGAAAGGCAGATTCTGGAACTTCAACAGAAGGTTAAGGAGGCTAAAGAACAACAAATAGCCTTCGAAACCAATACTGCTGGTAACCAATTCGAAGAGCTTCTCAACCAGGGGCTTGCTGAAATGGAAACTGCAGAACAACTTAAAGGAGAAGTGGCAACCTTGGAAGGAGCCAGGCGTTTCGCTCAGCAGAGGCTTGAATCATTTCGAAGCACTTTCAACCGATTGAAAAATAACTCTTATTTCTAAATTTCGATGTTTATTTGACTACAAATTTGGTTTCTTATATGTAATATTCGAACAACGCCATTTTGGCATTTTATCTTGCCATTTTGGCCTTTTATAACATCCTGGTTACATTGTTACTATTCGAATCTCCTGCAGGCGTGGCTTATATTTCTTTAAATATTTCCCATTAACCTTTAGGATATGTTTATCATCCACCAGTTCTTCAATTTCGTATGCATTGTTTGAGAATACTTTTGATATTCGAAAAGGTCCTTCCCAATGAGGTGACCATTTACCTAATGCTTTATTTTTCTTGTCCATGGGCAATATGACTTTCCAAACTAAGTCATTAATAATGAATACTTTTTCCTTCACCATTTTGTTGTATGTTCTGGCCACTCTTTCTTTTTGTCTCATCAAAATTTCCAATGCATGTAATCTAATTTCGTCCAACTCAACTAATTCATTCATCATCATTTCCCAATATAATGCAGCTGGGATTTCGTTTTGTCTCTGAATTCGAACTGATTGTAGATGAATTTCTACTGGCAACACTGTATCATGACCAAATGTGAGTTGGAAAGGCGTGGTATTAGTAGCTTCCTTAGGAGATGTTCTACAAGCCCATAATATTTGGTCCAAAGTTTTGTGCCAGTTTCTTGGCTTTTTGCCAATATGCTTCTTGATTAATCCTATTATCACTTTATTGGCTGCTTCGACTTGACCGTTTGCTTGAGCATAATATGGTGTTGACGTTAGCAATCTAAACCCCATTTCTTGGGCAAATTCTTGCATCTTTCTACCAGTAAACATAGAGCCTTGGTCTGTGGTTATGATCTCTGGCAATCCGAACCTATAGATAATGTGCTTTTGTATAAACTCAATAATAGCCTCTTGATCAGCAACTATTAGTGGTATAGCTTCGACCCACTTGGTAAAATAATCTATTCCTACCAAGATATATTTCTGTCCTTTGGACGAAGCAGGATTTATTTCTCCTATCAAATCCAATGCCCATCCTCTAAATGGCCATGGTTTGATGATCGAATGCAACTCACTTGCAGGGGCATGTTGAATCCCTGCATGTTTCTGACATTCCTCACATCCTTTAGCAAAGTCTATGCAATCTTTGAGCATGCTAGGCCAATACAAGCCGTATCGAAATAACAGCCATTTCATTTTATGGCCTGCTTGATGTGCCCCACATGCCCCATTGTGGACTTCTAACAACGCTAAGTATGCCTCACTTTCTCCTAGGCATTTCAATAATACACCCTCTTGGGTCTTTTTAAACAATTCGTTCCCCATGAGGAGATATGACAATGCTCTGTATTTTGTCTTTCTATCCACGTTCAGAGTTGGGTCCGCTAAATAACTCTTCAGTGGACTTTGCCAATCTGCATCTGACAAAGTATTTATGGCTAATATTTCGAATCCCTGTTTCTCAGCGTATCCCAATTTCATACTTTCCAGATCTGATGGTGTAAATCTAGTAGCCATAACTCTACCCCTTAATTCAACTAAGTCCTTAAAGTTCCTGGTAGAAACTTTATAACCTGAAGCCAACTGCGCTAAGTCATTTGCTTCTTGGTTCTCTATTCTTGGTATTTGTTGAATATCCATGTATTCAAATTTCCTCAATAGCCTATTGACTATGACGAAGTATACCATTAAGTTTTCCTTTATGCACTTATATTCCTTTGTAATTTGTTTGACCACTAATTCTGAGTCTCCTTTAATTTCGACTCTAGTTGCCCCCAATTCCAACAAAGCTTCAAGTCCAACAATGAGCGCTTCATACCCAGCTTCGTTGTTCGAGCAACGAGGACCATCTAATTTATACTTGAATTTTGTTGGAATTCCTTCAGGAGAAATTAGAAGGACTCCAACGCCACTTCCATTCCTGTGGGTTGAACCATCAAAGTACAATTTCCAAGGTTGCATTTCGACGTAACTCATGGCAGTCTGCTCAACCAAAGAATGGTCCACAATGAAGTCAGAAATCACTTGACCTTTCATAGCTTTTAAAGGCATGAAAGTCAAAGAATATTCTGTTAAGGCTAAAGCCCATTTACCAACTTTGCTATGCATTATTAGTTTTGAAAGCATATGTTTAATGACATCGAAATGAGATGAAACATAAACATCAACAGGCTTTATATAATACTTGAGTTTCATACAAGAGAAATATAAACAGAGACATAGCTTTTCTAGATTGCTATATCTGGTCTCTGCATCATTTAGTACTCTACTTAAATAGTATATGGCTCTTTCGATACCATTGCTATCTTCTTGTGCTAACATACTACCTATACTAACTTCAGAGGCAGATATGTACAATCTCATGGGCTTCCCCCATGAAGGTGGAGACAAAATAGGAGGCTGAGAGAGGTATCTTTTTATCCTGTCAAACGCCTCCTGGTGGGCTTCGTTCCATTCGAAGGCTTGGCCTTGCTTTAGACGAAGTAACGGAGAGAAAGCTTGGGTTCTTCCACTCAGGTTCGAAATGAATCTTCTGAGGAAGTTAATTTTCCCTAGCAGAGATTGCAACTCCCTTTTTGATGCAGGTGCTTTCGTCTCCATTATGGCTTTGGTTTTGTTCTGGTTGATTTCAATCCCTTTCTTGTGAACCACAAAACCAAGAAAATCTCCAGCCTGCACAAAAAATGCACATTTAAGGGGATTCATCTTTAAGCCATGTTTTCTCATTCGCTCGAATGATTGGCTCAAATGATGCAAATGTGTTTCTGCAGATATAGATTTGATGACTATATCATCAATATACACCTGCATGAAGGTTTCAATGAAATCATGAAAAATTGAATTCATTGCCCTTTGATAAGTTGCCCCAGCGTTCTTTAAACCAAAAGGCATCACCACCCATTTGTAGGTGCCTAAGGCTCCTGGGCAACGAAATACTGTCTTTGCAACATCTTCTTCAGCAATGAAAATCTGATTATACCCAGAGTATCCATCTAACATACTCAAGTATTCGAACCCTACAGCAGAATCTACTAGCATTTCTGCCACAGGCATGGAATATTCATCTTTAGGGGTTGCAGTGTTTAAATCCCTAAAATCTATGCAAATTCTTAAAGAACCATTTTTCTTAATAACATGTACTATGTTTGCTAACCATTCGACGTACCTTGTTGTTCTGATGAATTTGCAACACAACAACCTTTCGATCTCAGCTTTAATTTTTGTGAGAACCGCTGGTGCGAATCTTCTGGGAGTTTTTTTGATGGGCTTCTTGCCATCTTTGATTGGTAGTCTGTGTTCGACCAACTCCCTCTTTAAACCAGGCATTTCGTCGTAATCCCATGCGAAGCAATCTTTGTTTTCCTTGAGGACTTCGATTACTTCTTTCTTGAGGCCTGGGCTAAGTTTTGCACTTATGTAGGTTATTCTTTTCGTTTTTTCATCCCCTAAGTTGACTTCTTCGAGTGGATCTTGTGCCAACATTTTGGCACCTGGGTTTATGGGGTCCCTTTCGAAGCCTAAGGGTTCTTTATCGTAGATGGCATCCAACCTTTGATCCATCTCCAATTCTCTGAAGGGTGAGCATTTCGAGCCATCCCCACTTTCTTCGTTCATCTTTATAGTTGATTTATTTATTTCAGCCTCTAAGGCCGCTTTTGATTCGTTCTCAGCCATATAGGCCGAAATCCTTTCGAAAAAGGTGGACTCAGTCATGGATAAGGTTGTCGAAGTCCCAGCCTGCTGGCCGTTTTTGTATAGTGCTTTCGACTCCCTCTTCTTCACTGATTATTGTTCTATCCCAGTAAAGGCCATCATGGCGAAGGGTCATGTAGTAGTGGGCGTTTCTGGTTTCGTTAATCTCATCATTTGGAACACACGGAGCAATCTTTGCCAGATTTTTATCATAATCCCTCTTGTCAACTAAATTGACTGTTGACATAAAGTAACTCTGGTCTGCTTCGATGTTTTCCACGATTCCATCATCTCTCCACAGAACTAGTCGCTGATGCATTGACGAAGGAACTGCCCCCACGCCATGGATCCACTCCCTTCCCAGCAATAAGTTATAGTTGGCCTTGGCTTCGATCACCATAAACATGGTGGGCCTACAGCTTGAGCCTATTGTCAATTCCAACTGGACCACTCCCAGTGTTTTGCCCACTTTTCCCTCATAATTGGACATAACCATATTATGGGGCTTGATGTCTCCTTCGCGGATCTCTAATCTTTTCAGCATGAAATGGGGTATCAAATTGACTGCAGCATCCCCATCTACTAGAACCTTGTTCACACCATGGACACCAACTTTTGCCCAAATAAAAAGTGGCTTGAGATGGTTCTTCATAGCAGGTTCTGGACGTTTGAAGAACGCATTTTGTTCCTCAACAGCCCCATTGTCCATCACATAGTAGCACACAGGCCTATGTTTCATCAAATCTGTGGTGTCTTCTTCCTCATATTCATCAATTTCGGTTTCCTGCCCAAATTCACAGGGAAGCACAGACACCACGTTACAGTTTAGGTTGAATGAAGACTCCCCCTCCGATTCGAAGTTATCTGTCATCATATCTTCGTCCTCTTCTGGGCCTGGAGTGTATTCCTTTGGTTCATCCCGTTGTACTTCAGAGAAAAGCCTCCTATTGACTGGAGGTTTGTCTTCAGTTTGATTTTTTGGTTTGTTGGTGCTAGATTCACCTTGGTTCTTTGTTGAAGTAACCCCTTTGTTTGCCACAGCTTCCCTCTCAGCCTTTCGAATCCTTTGCTGTCTGCACCACTGGGATCTTGACATTGGGTTCCTTCCTTTGTAATTTTCTAATCTTACCTCCTCCCTTTTTGCTGTGTTGAATTGCCTTCTGTATGTCACAGCATGGCGTGCATTTCGTTCGGCGTTTCTCCATCTATCTTTACCTTTGTCATTTCTGACTTGTAACCATCTATCGGTTGGCACTTCAGCAGGGAGTTTGAAAGTCACTCTTCGAGCAGCCTTGGGGTGAGGGCTATCAGGCCTTCGTTGTTTGTGTCTGCTGTCGAAACGTGGGCCCATCTGGATAGTTTCTTGATGGTTCCAGCAAGGGGCGAAGGGAATCGTTTCGAAGGCTCTGGCCATGCTTTGGTCATACACAGCAGAACACCTTGGGCAAATCAAGCACTTGGTTGCCCCTTTGTAGCAGCGAAACACAAATTCCAGCAAACTTTCTCCAGCCTTGGGATAACACCTAAAAAGTTGGTTATCCTGGCGCCAATTGTTGCCAGTTCGAGTCCTTTGTACCCTTTCGAAATTCACAGTGATTCGCTGATTGCAGAGGATGCTGCACCTAGGGCACAATATCATGCCTGAATCTCCTTTGTGGCATGTCATGAGGTAATCCTTAAGACTAGCATCTCCAGTGTGATTATCCTCCATTCTATACTTCTCTTTTTCTAAGTATTTTTCTACTTCCTCCATCTCAGAGCGAGGCCTCTCCATATCCACCATATTTATCTCAACATCTTCCCCCTTTGCTTCATCATCGCCCCATCCTGTGGGCTTTATATCCTCAATCTGAACCTTCGAACTCTCTAGGGCAGAATATTTGACCAAATAGTCAAATTTTCCACTGGGTTCCCCTAGAGTGTCCCATATTTCCTTCTGAGGGGAAGTTGGCTTCGTGATTTGGACTTTCTCCAATTCCAGCCTCAAGCCTTCAGTGACCTGTGTTAGTTCTTGGTTTTGATTTCCCTGGCCTTCAGTAGCCTGGGTTTCTCTTGCAACAGCTACATGTGCTGCTTCAATCGAAGTCTCTGGCATCTTCTAGATGTCTTCAGTGACCTCCTTATCGACTTCGACCATCACCCAGTTTTCAGTTTCAGTACCATTCTCTCCTGTTAGGGCGTCGCTTTGGTCAGTTTCCACCATGTTAATCTCTCCAATGCATGCAGGCTCGGAGTAGTTGGTGTCTGCGACGTCCAAGGGATCTTCGTCCACTTTCATCTTTGCCTTATCAGCAAACTTTAGTCTGCCATCTTTGATTGCATTTTGAATTAGGTCCCTGAAAAGAAAACATTGTGAGGTTTTGTGGCCTAGGAAACTATGATATTTGCAAAACCCTCTCTTCTTTCTCTGATCTAAAGGAGGTATTTTGACATTTGATGGCACAATGAGTTGGCCATCTTTGACAAGTAAGTCAAAAATCTCGTCACATTTAATGACATCGAAGGTATAAACCTTCTTTGGGAATTTGTCACTTTTCTCATTTTCAACAATCTCTTTCCCTTTTGTGGGAACCAATAATTTGCAGGAATAAGGTGGAGCCTGTTTTAATTCAGCGAGGTCGATTTCGACCTCTTCGAATTCGAATTCAGGATATTCTTCTGCTTCCTCAGTTCCAACACAGGAAATCCTTTCTTTCTTGCTATTCTTAAAGACTCTGGCTTTTTTGGCTTTTAGCCTTTCGACCTGTCGAACCTTATCGGCTAACTGAGCCATATCCCTCAAATATTGAGTGTCTAGTTTCTTTCGAATAGAGTAATCCAAACCACCAGCGGCCATTTCGACTAACTCATGTTCAGGCACTACTGTGTAACATCTGGATTTCAAAAGCCTAAATCTATTCAGATAATCATCTATGGGTTCTGTGAACTTTCTCTTGACACTGGCTAATTCCTTCAAGCTTATTTTCGACTGTCCCATGTAAAATTGTTCATGGAATAATCTCTCCAAGAGAGCCCAAGTATCAACGGACCCAGGAGGCAAAGTGGTAAACCATGTGAAGGCGTTTTTAGTCAAGGAACTTGGGAAGTATTTGATCCTGAGATCTTCATTATTGGCTATATCTCCTGCTTCCATTAGATATCTCGCTATGTGTTCGACTGTTGACTCATTGGTATCCCCAGCGAACTTTGTAAATTTAGGGACTTTGTATCCCCTTGGTAAATCAGTATGCATTATGCAATCTAATATAGGAGAAGCATAATTTGGCCTTCTCATTCCTGTGTTGAGGCCATTCTGGGCCACGACTCTCTCTATCATGGTGGTTAGATTGTTTTCTGCCAAGATGTTATCGTTTCGAATTCTATGAACGACAGCATCGGCATCTTGATTTCGACCAACTAGGACAACTCCCCTAGGTTGTTCTTCTCGAAACTCTGGGGTTTCTAGCCTTTCGACCCTTGCCCTTGGTTCCATAATTTCTCTTTGTGGGCCTGGGATTATTGGGGCTTCTAACCTTGGTTCCCTTGCCCCCAAGTTAACTTCTTCTCTGGGTGGTCTATAAATTGGGTCGTTAGCAATTTGTTCTATAACAGGCATGTTTGCTCGAAATCCCGCCTGATTCTGCCTACGCCTTTCTGGGGGAGCAAAGAAATCTGATATTCGACTCATGTTGTCAGCGTTTTCCCTGTTTGTCACAGTCACATTTTGAACTATTGGGGCAAATATTTCCTGCATAGTTTGTGCTAACACCCCTATCATATTATGGTTACTGTCTTCCATTAATTGCCTAAAAGCCAACTGGTTTTCTGTGGTTAAAATAGGCATTGTGCTATAACCCACTGACCCTTGGTTGTTTGTCATAAACTGATTCGCCCCAGACCCAGACCCTAATTATGGTGATGAATTTGATATGGAATTGTGTAAACCTGCCATAAAAGATGTTGGCATTCCATAAGTGGAATTTCTGGTTCTGTTACCATCGAAACTGGGTGGTCTAGTTAATGGAGTGGCGAAATGGGATTGTGTCCCTGATGGTGGAACGAATCCCCCAGGGTAACCAATGGTTCCAGTATTCCCTAAGATCGAACTATTAGTTGATATGCCACTTACTCCATTGGTGGCTATATTACTGGTTGAAGATGCAACAGACTGTGCATTCGAAGGGATCACGTTAGATGTTCCCATCGAAGTGGACACATTAGCGCCTGTTGTATGTGGGGCATTTTGTTCCCCTTGTTGATTGTCAGAATTAGACATTTTGTCCAAACGTTTTCTTCTGGATAAAGGTTGGTTGCTGTTGGTTATTTTACCACTTCTCAGGTTCATAAAACAGCAAACTTCTTAAGTTCCAACGTTTTTATAATGGTTATGTCTCAACAATCTTTATTTCTAATGTCCAATTATTGGTCCCACCGGGTGTGCCAATTTGTTTCCAGTGATTTCTGGTAAACAACCGCTAGTCTTCCAAACTATCGAATAAACTTACTGACTGTTATTCAATTTCTTTGGTAACTCACAGGATCGACTAGATTGATCCTAGGATTACTTGGTCATTAGGGTTACTCTCATGATCGAACAGATATTCATGATTGTTATTTGAGTGTTGTATAGGTGTTTGGCTTATTTCGATTTCTCTCTTAAAGGTCTAAAGGTGTAATCAAAATATGCGTGTACGAAACTAAGTTGCATGAATAAATGTTAATTGTAAAGACATGTAAACTTGCATAAAAGGGAAGTAAATGGCTTCGAATCATAAAAAAAGTTAATGTAAAGGATGTTCTGGAACGTAAAAGATCTGAAATATGAAGAAAGCGTTTAATGCAAGAAATCTGTAAATGACTTTAAGTAAAAATAGACTTTCGAAAGACAAAACTTGAAGATAAAGGCATGAAAAGTATGACAGTTTTCTGAAATGTAAAGTGCTTGAAATGTAAAGAAAGCATTGAAATGTAAAGCTTTAATGAAGAGATTTCGAAATAGAAAGACTTTGAATGAGAAAACTTGTAAATGTTATTTGGCAGAAAGATAAAGGAAAGTGCTGGAAATGATAAAAGGTTTTCATTAAATCATAAATATGTGGTGCTATCATACGTACATTGCTCTTGCATTCGTTTCCCTTGCCATGTGGTAGTTTGAATGTTACTGAGTATTTAGTACAATAGATATGACACACGAAATCCTAATACTAAGACTTCTATTTATACTAATTCGACCATAACGGTCTTGCTATAGGATTATGCCACGTTCAGAACATGCAGAACAACGCCTCTCTCTTCTTTCCACGTGTCTCCAAATGCTCCAGCGCATAAATTTCAAACTTCGAAGTCCCGCTTCCATTTGAATTTCAAATGCTTTGGTACTTCTCCATTTTGAACACACTTTTCAGAAACAGCCTTGTTGTTATTTCGAGACTTCTTTAGATATGTTCCCATAATTGCCACTCGAAGCTTCAAGCTTTGACATGCTTATTCGAAACACTGCTTCTGCTACTTCGAAACATGACGCTTTGTTTCATTTCGATCGAAACGTTCCACTCGCTTGGCTTCTAATAATATTATCAAAATCTTCAGCCAACAGGGTGGACCTGCATGATTAACACTCCAACACCTAAGTCAGTGAAAGAATCAAAGTGATGTGAGAGTGTGATAATAAATTCAAATACCTGATAAAGACACATTTTTCCCTCTATATACTGAAAGCAATTAAAACAGTCTATGAGGGACGTGGTGTGCTATGCATCAGGGCCGATCCATGGGTAAGGCGGGCTAGGCCCTCGCCTTAGGCCTAAAAAAATATTTTTTTTTCTTAAAGGTGATTTAGGTCTCAAAAAATTAAAATTTAGTATATTTTTAGGAAAACGAAAATCATTGATAGTTTCTTGTTTGACTAAGTTGGTAAGCAGATGATGTTTTATGTGAAAAATCCTGTGTTTAAGTCTTGTAGGGTTAAGGTTATCAAACATAAATTTAAACTAATCGTCTTAAACTTCACATTACATTGAATCGGTCCTACTATATATACAACGGTGGGATTGATATGAACAATAGATGATAACTCATAGATGAAATTATCTTGCATACGGAACTTTCGTCTTATTAAATCAAAACAATTTTCACTTTTAACTCTAATTTATATCATGTCTTTTATTTTGACTTTTAAATGGACGGCAAAATTTAATCTCAGATTTTTTTACAAACAAATTACTTTTAACAATTAAATAAAACACATTGAAAAACTACAAACCATATAAATATAAGAAGAAATAATCTTAAATTGCACAAATAAGCAGTTCCATATATATGAAACTAATCATAAACAGTGTACCTAAAAATAAACTAATCACAAACAGTTTACCTAAAAAGAAAGTAATCACAAGTATTAGATGAGCTTGCCAGACTGTCGTCAATTCGATCAATATGCATGAATGCATACGCAGTAATCTTACTGTTGTATTGAGCTTTGAGAAGATGCATAAATTATCTTTAAGGCTACCGTCCATGGTCTCAATTTTTTATTTTATATTTATATACTTTTAATTAATTAATTTTTTAATAAATAATATTTTAAATTATTTTATATTCTAATTAAATAATAATATTTATCTAAAATAAATAATAATAAAAATTATTTATAATATATATTGTTTGATTTGTTAATTTAAAAATTAAATGTATAACAAATTTTTGAGTTATTTAATATAACAGAAGATTTGATATCTAAGTATTTTTTTTTTAATTTTAGTATTATTTTTTAATTATAATTTTTTTAAATAACAAGAAAAGTATTTAAATGACTTAATTTTGTTATCAATTAAAAGTAAAATGTTAAATGAAGTGGATTATAATAATTTAATGATTTTATATCATAAAAATCAGAAACATATTAATTTAAGAAAAATCATTTTATAAAATTAAAAATATTTGATTTTAAAGAGGGTTTTGCCGACTATCGCTGTATGCTGATAGTAATGTGTGAAAGAAAATGCATGGCAATAATATGTACGCAAAGAACAATAATTAATTGTAGTACTAAGATCCAGCGACTTTGACTTTTATTCTAGTACGGAGCCCCACACGAACTCCATGTACACACTATATCATCTCACCAGACTAGGGTCACGTTAATTAGCAAAAGATTAACGATGGATTAGTATTTCAAAATTATCTCAGATTTTAGGGTTCATTAACTTTGATTTTTAGAACAGGTATATAATGAGAATAAAAATGTTGACATTAATTAAAAATGCCTTGTATTTTTACCATGTAAGTTGTTTGAGGAGGACTCTAGAGGTGCCTCAACTGCTAGGTTTATGTAAGCTTGTAAAAAAAAAAAGAAACAACTATATTTTTTTGTCTTTTAAAAACTTTTTTTCAAACATCATAAAAAATATTTTTATAACAAAAATATAAAATCTATACTTTAATTTTTTAAAAATAAAAGAGGATTTAGTGGCCCAAAAAACAAAAGAAACAAAAGAATTTAGGGAATGTGGCCCCAATTTAGCATCAACTAAAATAATTTTCAATTTATTCACTATGAGAGTTAGAAGAATGATGAGTTCATTATTATTTATTAAAACTAGAATTGGTTACTTAACCTGCCTAAAGATTTCTTTCACATAAGTATGGCTAAATTTGATCTGAAAAGTCTTTTGAGTCATATTTTTAATTTTATAAATTAAAGTTGGAAAACTTATGGCCATCTAGTCTTTTGATTCATAATTAGGGTTGTATTTGGATCGGGTTATCTGAGATTTATTTGAGAATCGATTTAGTGGAATCAGACTAATGGACCGACTAAAATGTTATTTAGTCTGGGAATAGATAATTTTTTTATCCGATACCCAAAACATGAATCAAACATGTATCTAATAAGTACTCGGTCGTGCTTAATATATATTGTTATCTCGAATATCCAATAAGTTTCTAATTGTGAACAAATTGTCTAGCAGATTATCCGAGAACCGGTCCACTGAAACCGGACTAATGGACCGACCGAAATGCTACTTGGTCTTTTCGATCTTAAAAATTACCCATCATTGTTTCGGTCCGGTCCTGGATTACCCGATTACAGTTTCGGCCCACTTCTCGGGAAGACTTATATCCGGATCGGGACCAAACCGAAAACAACCTTATTCAGAACATCTATTTAGTACCGTTCTCACTCTCGATCTCTTTCACCATATGCACAATTCTTTTTATTGGTTTGTCAAGACACAGAAAGCCCTCCTCAATTTTTTTTCTTTCTCCACAATTATAAATACCAATAAGAGATCATAAAAACCAATGGATAAAAATAAAAAACAATAACACCCCTTAAACAATCACTACAAAAAAATGGAAAAACAATATTGTAACACCTCAATTATTGTATGTTAATTTTAATCGAGTTGAAAATTATTTATTTATTTATTTATTTGCGTGTTTGAGTAATTTTGTGAGAAATTTTTAGGTGGATAGAAATTAATTAGAATTTTAATTAAGTAAACTAATATAAAATAATAGATTTGTGAGAGATTTGATGAAAATTGGAATTAATAGAAAGATGTGGTAAAATGGTGATAATTAGAAAGGAGTTGGGGCCGAGGTGTAATTATTAAATTTATAAATTAGATTTGTTATTAAAGAGGAATTAGTGGAGCTTATTTGTGTCAGTACGTGAAATTGGAAGAAATTAGCAAGAGAGGAGAAAAAGCCGTAAGAGAGTAAGAACAAAGGTTAGAGAAGGAAGAGGTAACCAAAGCTAGAGTTTGAAGTTGCTGGAATTTGAGGTAGGGGAATTATTCACTATGTGGGTGTTTATTTACAAAGAAGATAAAGATGGATCCTTACCATCTCCTTCTTCCTTTCCCTTTCATCCATGAATGAGGGTTTTGAGGTTTAGAGATGGTTGTGCAAACCTCTCTAAATCATTGTAATGTTATTTCAAATTATTGATGATTATTATGCTGAATTAAAAAGTGTTGAAATTCGTGTACAATTATATGTTAAAATTCTGATTGTGTGTTCATCATGATATGTTTGAAAAGCGACGAAGATCATAAAAAATGATGATTATTTGATGTTGATTATGTATATTTAATGTTGTTTGATGTTATAATATATTATAATTATTATATAATGAATTCTAAGCATTCCGTTTTTTACTAAATCTAAATCGGAGTTCCGAAAGTGCTCCAATATGGGAAAATCATATTTGTGTGAAAATATGGATTTGAAGCTGCTACGCGCCATAGCAGCTGCTACGGTTGGTTGTAGCAGGCCCCTGGTTTTAGTACCAAGCATGTCGTCTGTTGTGCTCCAAAATTTTCTCTCTCATTTGTCAAGTATTTGCTCACAAGATATTCTAAGACGTCAAGTTTGCAGAACTGATACATCAATTTAGGCATGAAATTGGCACAAGGGCAAAATGGTCAATTGCATACTGGAAAGTCAAATTTTGACTTTTTGGTCAACATTACAACCCAGAGATCAAATTTCATCAAGACATTCAAAAATATCAATCTTGATCATCAAGAAGTCAAGAAAGTCAAAAGTCAACTTGAAAAGTCAAGATTTCCAAGGCTTAGAAATTTTCTAAGTGTCTTTATACATGATAATTTCATTTCTTCATGCCAACTTTTCACCATGATGCAAGAGGATTCAAGAGAAGCTTCCAACATGAAAGTTGTAGATCACCATGATACCTACAACATTTCTTTACATAACTTCTCCTAAATATGCTTGGATTTCAGGTTATAAATTCATGGAGTCATGACATTTTCATTTAAACACTTAGAGAAATTTTCAGCAGTTTGAGTCAGGTTTTTATCCCAACTTCTTGCCCATTTTTCATCAAGTTCCAGTTTGATTTAACAAAAGTGGCCAACATGAAAGTTATAGAGGGTGTTTCAAGCTTTCCAAAACATCCAAGAGCATGAATTTATCTTATTTGAGTTAGGAGATACAAGGATCTGAAGTTGGACATTCATTCTTGATTTACAAGGCAGATTTGTGATGAACAAGGAACAAGAATCTTAACCCATGCTGCATAATCTCCAATTTACAGGCCTTGTGACTTGCAACTCTTACCATAATTTAATGCTTACACAAACTTTTGAGCTATGGTCCATTAGGTTTAAGCATTATTCAAGTGATCTTTCTATTTTTGGCACAAAGGCACCATTGCCATTCTTGCAAAGTTCACTTTAACCATAAAGTCAATTTCTTGAGCCTCTAACTTGTTGTTCTAATCACACAAAAATTAGAAGGGCATGCTTAAAGTGTCCAACATCTCTATGCAACAAAGTATAAAGCATTGGAACTACAATCTTCAAGCTTGCTTCATATACAATCTAACCTAGCCATAACATGTGATTAAAAATCTGAGTTTTCAAATCTCAAACCTTCTCTATAAATAGAGAGGCCAGTTGCAAGAGAAAAAGGTTGAAAAAACAGGTTAGAAAAGAGTTAGAAAAATAGAGTGAACGGCCAGTAGTTTTATTGATAAACCTTCAAAAAAGCCATAACAGATCCTAAGACTTCCACTCTTGAGTTTTGAAGTCTAAACCTTAAAACCTCTCACACTTTGCATATTCCATCTAAAAACCATCCAAACATTTTATACCACACAGAGGTTGTTTAATAACCTTCAACAAAAAGGAAAGTCTAGCAGCCTGTTGGAGCTTCCTTAAGGTTCATACAACATCTTGAAGGGCATTTGGACTCAAAACTTAAAGTGCAGTTTCAAGGTAAGTCATCTTTACCTTGCCTTTTCCATACATCAACTTTTCTGTTTATAGGATGTAACAATCATTATTCTTGAAGTTAATCATTTATTTGTTGTTCCTGTTATTCATTCATATGTTAAAAACTAACTGACGTATGCAAAGAATGGTGTTTAAGGCAGAAAAAGGCAATATGTATCGACACATATCTACACGTGTCGACCCATCTTAGTGAAAATACAGGGTATGAGTCGACACATAACCCTCATGCATCGACCCATACTGCCAGGTCACAAAACAGAAGCTGGAAAAGCCTATGAGTCGATACATACGCGTTTCGCGTCGATATAAGAAGATGCATGAGTCAACACATCCCATTATGTGTCGACCCATACTGAACTGATTTTGTTTTACAGGAGCAGGAAGAAGCTATGTGTCAATGCATAGCAGCATGGATCGACATATAGTAGTTCAAAAATGCATTTTTCCTTTATTCTACACTGTTTTCACATTCTTTTCATTATCATTCGATGTGGTTGTAATATTTTAGATCCTACTTCACCCCCATTGTTAAATTGTACCCCCCACCCCCCTAAAGTGATGTAATAGCTTAGATTTTACTTTCCGTTTTTTACTCGCTTTTCATATATTGCTAGTAAATAAGATGTATGGAAAGATGAAATCAACAAATAGATTACTTTCAAAAACAAGACAAAATGCATACAAACTAACACACTATTCACACATGCACCCTTAGGGTAATCCTGTATCGTTGCCCCTTTCGGAAAATAGTCATGTCCCTCGAGCATGGGCATTTTAGCAAAGACCCTCGATAAAATATTGTAGTCCCTCAACGACCCTCGATGTTGCCTTCGGTAAACGATCTAGTCCCTAAAACGACATTGCTAAAACGTCCCATATGTTTCCTTCTATGACTATACAAACGTCCCAATGCCCGTCCCTTCACATCCAACGATGGGGCTTCTTACCAAATCAATGGTAAGATCGTCACATCTAAAGGAGGAGGAAAATCACATTTAAGACCTTTCGAGTAGGTAGATTCGCTCCTAGTTACTCGCTTGCTCACAACAAAAACATTTTTATACACCCACACTCTCATCTTTGAACTATTTTCGAAACAAACACTTTGTATGCATTCTTATAGAAACGAGAATCGTTACAAAGTTACATTTTCAAAATACTTTCAAAAACACATCTCATAAACACACCTTTGAACTATTTTCGAAACAAACACTTTGTAGGCGTTCTTATAGAAACGAGAACCATTACGAAGTTCCATTTTCAAAAATACTTTCAAAAAACCACACACACAAAGTACAATTGCAAACAAAAGCAAGTGATCTATCAATTAACTAAGAGCCCATGGAAAACCATGGATGAAAAGGGTGCTAATACCTTCCCTTTTCATAATCTACCCCCCGAACTCAAAAAACATCTCTAAAGGTCTTTCATGTGCTTTTTCACCTTTCCTTTTTGGATAAAAGAAAAGTCAGTGGCGACTCTTGCTAACCGCAACATTTGCAATAAAATGCAAAACCCTCAAGTCAGTTCTCCCACCGTATCACATCATCGAATTTTGTCATGTGCGTAACTTGAGTTACGTGACTTCGTTTGAAAGCCCTGTTCGAAGCATTGGAAAACTAACGTAGAGGGCTACCCTATGGTAATTCTCCCAAATGTTTAATGTATGCTTGAGGATGACATTATGATGTGTTACTTGTTATGTAATACTATTTGATGGTTAGTGATGATGAAAATATTTTTTATTGTTATGATTGAATGAATTAATAATTATCCCATAAGAAGGGATGTTGATGTTAATGTTGAGATGATTATTGATGAGAAATTATAGAACTTTGAACATTAAGTTGCATCATAATAATTGATTATTATGATGAATTTAATAATTTATTTTGTTTGAAATATTCGGTTTGATGGTGGAACCATTTATTACGACCTTACATTGGTTAATTTTGAGTTTGGTTCAGTGGTGGAATTGATGTGTTGATGTCGAAGTTGAAGGTGGTGGTAATTCCTTCATGTAATTGTTTATGTATCATTTTCATGCAATCAAGTATTTCAGATTTAAGTGGGACTTTTGTCTATTGACGAGTCCTAATCTAGTGTTGTGATCACCAATGAGTCCTGATCTAGTGTTGTGATCAGTATGAAGCTCAGGTTTAGTGTTGTAACCGTTTATGAGCTCGGGGTTTTGTGTTGTAACCTCTAGCATGGAAGCAGTGTTCTCCATTGTGGTTAAGATTCCCTCTTTGCGTGTAATCATGGAAACCAAATTGTCATAGGCTGAATGGATCCAGAACAGGTTTGACCAGCTGAATTTGATTGAAGAGAAGAGAATGACCACTTTATGTCATGGTAAATTATATCAAAAAATAATGAAGAAAACTTTCGATAAGAAGGCCAGACCTCGTGAATTCAGAGAAGGCGACCTCGTGCTCAAAAAGATCATATCTTTTAATGCTTATTCTAGGGGAAAGTGGACTTCCAATTATGAAGGTCCATAAGTTGTCAAGAAATCCTTCTCTGGCGGTGCATTGATTCTTTAAACTATGAATGGTGATGAGTTCCCACGTTATGTGAATTTCAATGCAGTCAAGAAATACTTCGCCTAAAGAAATAAAATAACAGCTTGCTATGTTAAAAACTAGAAAGGGAGGCTTAGGCAAAAATGAGTGTCTCGGTGGGCTGAAAACCCGAAAGAGCGGTCCAGGAAAAAGTTAGAGACATAAAGAAAATAAATCATCCCGATAGATTGAAAACCCACAAGGGTAATCTAGGCCAAAGTTATGGATTCTTGGTAAGTAACTGCATTAGACGAGACTTGATCATTGAAGCAACAATCTTCTTGGATTCTCATCGCTCTTCAATTGAAGCTTAAGGACAGGAGTTCAAAGTTGTTAGAGATAATAGTGGTAATTGTGTTTTAATGTACCTTTTCCATGTACTTAACATTTTCCAAACTTTGTAATCATCTATAGAGTCACACCATTTGAGGATTACCATTATATTAATAAAGATTGAGCTTTTATCTAATTCTTTGTAATTCTTATTTTATTCTGCTTGCAAAAATTTCATTCATTGTCGATAGAAAATTTTAAAACAAAAAGACTTAATTAATAAAAACAAGTTTTTGAAAAAAATGCAAAAAATATTTTTACATTGATTTTTTTTTTGTGAATCAAAGGAATAGAAGCAGTTAATCCAAGGATGGACAAACTCTGAGATTTGAAAGTTTCTACTAAGGAACCTCTTCTGGCTACTCTTGCAGATAAATGCTTGGTTTCCCTTACAGATTTTGATCACATGGATGGTTTCCTCCAAATTATTATGTGGTGTTGGGTTTGTAGTCCCATATTCCCAGGTTATGTCTGGGTTCAAATTTCTCCAGCTGAATGCATTTCTTTTTCCAGCCAGGTTATAATCAAGCAGAGAATGAAGTTGTGAAGCCTGTTCTTTGTGTGCTCCCCAAGTAGCAGGTAAAAGGCAATATATTTTCTAAGAGGTGTTGAGACACCTGCCAACTTTTGGGTTTTCTCTCACTGTGTGTTGAGTTTGATTTAAAATCCCCACAATTTTGATTTCTAGCTCTAATGTTAACTTCTTAGTTTCTCATGTAAACCAAAGATGATGTCTCCTTTTAAGGTTTCCATCCCCAGGAAGTTTCTTTGATTTCCCCCAGTGGAGTTTGTACAACCAATATTCTTTATTTCGTGTGGTTTCTTCTCAGTAGAGGTGGTATCATTTTCTCTAGCGAAGTCCGTGTTTTATCTCCCAGTGAAGCTTAGAGGATGTTGTTATATCCCCGCATCTTTAAGGATTATGGTTATAGGATTGTGCTTTGTTTATCTTCAAGCAACATTTCCTTTCCCAGAGAAGTTAAGCCTTGAAGTAGGACGTTTTTTTCTCAATTATTTGCTTACTCTTATGGGATTTCCATCTTGGATGCAATTTAGCCGAGTGTTGTCTTTACCCATTGCTTATTTAACTTCATTGATGTTTCTGTTGATATTTTATCCTCTTTGCAGAGTGTGTAGCCTCTCTCCAATAAAATTTCAACCTTAAGCAGAAAGTGTATATCCTTTCTATTTCCCCATTGAGCTTATTTCTCGTGGAAGAATTTTTTTCAGTCTTCCTCCTCGGCTTATTGTTTGGACGGAATTAATCCCTATTTGAGTTTATTCCTCATTGGGTGGTGTCTTAGTTGACTGTCTCATTCTGGTTTGTTCCTAGTTTGAAATTTTGGTCTCTTATAGCAATATTACTTTAATCTCTCTAAGTAGTGAGCCCTAGATTCAGAGTGCATTCATTTTGCACGTGAACACTTTTTTCTCCTCAACAAGAATGTGTTTATATTTCCCCAGGAGGTCAAAATTCATTTCTTAGCAGTGTTATTGCAATATTACTTCGTACAACCAGTGGTGGTCTCTTTATTTTAGAAGCTTGTATGTTCTTGGATTCTCTTTTGATGAAAGATGGTTGTCTCTTTTGAGTAGTCTGTTAATTTCCAATGAAGATTATATCAAAGTTTTACCCTTTCCAGGTGGAAGACTTGGTTAAAGAAGAAATTGAGACCCGTTCATGGCTTATCGTCCAAAGCATGGGGAAGTTTATTATTCGAACTAAGACCCATTCGTGGCTTATCGTTCAAAGTGTGGCGAAGTCTATCATCCGAAGTGAGAGCGGTTCGTGGCTTATTGTCCGAAGTATGGGGAAGTCTATTATCAGAACCGAGACCCGTTCGTGGCTTATCTTCTAAAGTGTGGGGAAGTTTGTTATCTGGTCTGAGACCCATTCGTGGCTTATCGTTCGAAGTGTGGGGAAGTTTATTATCCAAACTGAGACTCGTTCATGACTTATCGCCTGAAACATGGGGAAGCTTGTTATCAGAACCAAGACCCGTTTATGGCTTATCCCCTATAGCACGTGAAAGTTTTTTATTATCAATAAAGATTATACCTTCAACTGTTGAGTTGGTGGTTTACGGTCATCCGTGAGTTGTTTTGATTCTCACTTATTAAGACAATGTTATTCCTTCTCCTCCTTGGGCTTTACCCCAACAAAGTTGAGTTCTCTTTTCCTAGTGGAGTTAAGTTTTCTTTCTCCAATGGAGTTAAGTTTCCCCCCAGTCGAGTCGGTAATCTTTTCTCAAGATTACTTCCTTGTTTGGTCTTATTTCTCACATTATTATGAATTTCCTTCTTGGAATCTAATTTTGTTTACTAACCCATTGGTGATTTTGGGTTTCCCCATTACACATTGTTCCCAGTAGAGAAAATCATCTATCCCCCAGTGGTGCCTTATGTTCCCCTGTGGGTTTCCTGTTATATGTAGCATTCATATTCATAAACATTGCATGGCATCTTAGGGGAAAAAATAGGGTTTGTTTTGTATTTAAGTATCTTCAATCTTGTCGAGATGAAGATTTTAACCTTCATATATCCGAATAGAAGACACTTAAATAAAGGCATATGTTATACCCTAATTCCCCCCCCCCCCCAAGATCCTCCATCATTTCACATTATCACAATACATTAAGGTCACACATTTGGGTTTGTCATCTCTTCTACTCTCTCCTATTATTTAATTTTTCCCTTGAGGTATCACTAAGCACCTTGAATTGTATATTTTTATATGTGTGTTTCATGTTTACCAACCTTTATCTAAAATCCAAAAAGATGTATGTGTTTCCTTCATGCTTTGTACATTGTAGGTATAGATCCAAGTGCATCTATCTTACCTCTTAAGATATGGTTGTTAAGATTAATCCCCAGTCAACTCGTTATTCATTAGACTTTAAAAGCTTTAACTTCCAGGATATGATTCTAGCATCAAATTTCTATGGTTTGAGAACTCTCTCAACTTTATTTGGTCAAATTTTTCTCAAAGTTAGTGGTTGGATTAATCAAGAAAACTTCATAGGTTCATGTACTTATTTATATGCCTTCTCTAATAAGTTTCATCAATCAATGAGTCTTATCACAAAATGTGCTTCAATATAACATCATTTTAAAGTCTCATGTGATTCATCATGCCTTAATTTTCAAGAAAAGTTCAAAAGATTCAAAGTTGATCAAAGTGGTTTGACATGATTTAACAAGTCCTTGATTCTATATTCAAAGGTGTATAACTCTCTCAATTTTCAATATTTTGAAGTTGTTGTTTTTGCTATGGACTCTTCTCATTATTTACAGCAACTTCTCTTCACATGATAAGATCTAATTGTGCAAGGAAAATTATCAAAAGTTTGAAAAGATTACAAGTCCTTTGAGAAAACCATTGAAATCTTTGACTTAACTTCAGAAGATTATAACTTGGTCAATTTTCATCTCATTGAGCTCATTCTTGTCCTACAACAATATTGATGATGTCTACTACAACTTTGATTCAAAGTGCAAGATTTAAAAATGTTTGGAAGGTTATGGAATTAAAGAAAACATTATAGGTCATCTATGAACTTTTCAAGATATTTTCATCAACTTCCAAGGACCATAACTCATTCATTTTTTATGATTTCCGAGTGATCTCAATTTCACAATTCTCTTTAAGGAGTCTACTTCATTTCATCTTCAATGATCAAGAGAAAATTTTGAGTGGAAGGCCATGAAAGTTTGCAAAACATTATAAGCCACTTTGAGATTCTATACTTAGAAATTTTTCTAAGTATAAATTTCAGTGAGTTTTTCCTGATTCCAGGTCATTTAAGTGATTCTAATCCTATGTCCCTTGTTTTTTAGTTTTATGGTTTTTGTTTATATTTTAAATTGTCGATCTGATGCATCAGGTCTAGTAAAGACCACTGTGCATTATAATGTTAACCACTAGATCTGACTACATTCCATTAGTCAGATCCATCCAATGCACCGCATTATTTAGTATTTTATTTTATTTTAATTATTTTAAACTTCAAAAATTTATAGAAAATTCATTTTTAGTCCAAAAAATATGAAAAATTTACCAAAAATATTTTTGAATATTCTCCTTCTGATTTTTATTTTTTCACAATTTTATTTTATGTCTTGATATTTTTATAATTTTCTCATTGTTTGATTTGTTTTTAATTGTTAAAAAATATTTGCATACCTTTTAAAATTCTAAATTTTTTTTTGAATGATTCAATGATGGTTTGACAACTTATGATGACATCATTTGATTTTTATTTTTAACTTTGCTATTTTTTGAGATTTTTGATTTATTTCACTTGGTTTTATATTCTTTTTTATTAGTTTCTGACTTTCAAAAATTATTTAAAAAAATTTGTTAATACTTCTTGACTTGTATTTGACCTTTGGTAATTTTTTGGAATTTTTATTTGGTGTTTTGATTTACTTTGTATATTTCATCAATTAATTCCAATTAATTAACCATTTTAAAATTGTTTTTAATTGTTTTAATTGCATTTTATTTTATTTTTGTGATTGGTTCTGACTTTTTGATATTTTGTAATGTCTTGGGTCAATTTCCTCAACCTCATTAGATCTTGGATGTTGATAGGTTGAAAAACCAAATCCACCAAAATGGATGAATGATGTTGATGATAGTTGAAGCCATTTCTTAATTTTCTTTAAGATTATTATTCCATCTTAAAATTCCCCTTCATCTTACCTCATATTTTTCTTCTTTTCTTTTGAATGATCATTAGTGGCCCAAACTTATGTTTGAAGGTCCAGGTATGGTTGATTATTGGACTATGGTTCAAAATCTTTGAAGCTTATTGTTAGGAGGCTTTGATTTTATCAATTCTCTAATGAGTCTTCATCAACTTTGATATAAGTTCATTATTCAATCATCATTGGTCATTTATTATGGATTCTATCTCTTTCATCTCTTTTTTATTTTGATCAATTTGGATAAGGCATTTGAACTTTAAGTTCAGCTAAGCTTATGGATAGTTGAAAAACTATTCTCCATGACTTAGATCTTGATCACCTTTTTGTTTTTACTTGTACTATATTGTTTTAGGAGATTGATTTTTATCAATGTCTCTAACATGTATGATACATACATTATTATTGACCATCCTCGAATAGGTGCGACTTCTATATAAGTCCACTTACGATTGTTTAATATAGCACTAAATTTGTCCGAATCGGAAAATGATCACACGTGGCTCAAACTTTATGTTTGAATATCCAAGAATGGTTGATTAATTCGATTTGATCCAATATCTATAAGACTTATTGTTAGGAGGTTTTTATTTTATCAATCCTTTAACGAGTCTTCATTATTCTTAGTCCAAGACCATCATTCAATCATTATTGATCATATTTGTGGCCATTAACTTCTAACTTACTAACTGGTAACTATTAACTTTACTTTATGCCTTTAATCTTATGTTTTTACTTTATTGTCATTTACTTTTAGCATTTACATTTTATGCAACTTGTTTATGATTCCGCACTTTGCCTTTTGCCCACTTGGGTATTGTTTATGCTTTTGCCTTTTTCCTTTTTCCACTTGGACTTTTCATTTTGTTCTTAAAACATTAATGATCCAACTTGAACATTAAAATACTTAAGGCTATTTATGGACTATTGGTTTCTATCCTTGGTTTATTGGAGTTGCGGACCTCTTGGACTTAGGATTAGAAGCTTTGAGACCTTGAGACATTTTGACCTTGTGTTGTCTTATTGTTATATTGATGTGTATTGGGAAATCTTCTGTGTGCAGGTGTTATTATCTTGGCCTTGAGTGATCTATATGACATATGGCTCAATATGAAAGACCTTGCTTTTGGTTTTAATACCTTGAGTTTCTTTTATACTTCTTTGCTTTTGATTTATTTACACATGATGGTTGATATGCTCTTGGTCTATTTTATACTTGTGGCTTTAATCCAAAGGATGAGAATTCTATATTGAATTCATTATGTCAAGTGTTGACTTCTTGTTCAGTTAGACCTTTTCTATCTTAGGTTTCACTTTATGCTTTAGGATAGTCCCTTCATCTCCTCTCATCTTCTTAAATTTCAAAATCTTCTCTCTCTTTTTCAAAACTCTTCTTGTTTTTAAACTTGAACCACTTTCATAACAAACTTGGACTTAGGTCCATGCATTTTCCAAAACCTTTTTCTTAATCAAACCTTAATCAATTTAACCATACTTTGAAATCTTTTAAAATACTAAGTCACTAACCTCATCCAAACTTTTTGTGCCTTAGTTCACTTTTTCTTTTAACCTTTTCAAAAAGTTTAAGACATAAGTCTTTTATTTGAGTGTTTGAAAACATATCCACTTTAACAAACATGGTAATATTGAAGTAACTCTCCACTTGTATGATGAGACTTTCACTGTTGAGTTGGTCCAGGCTATAAGTTCTCCATATTTAAGATGAAGCAAGTTTTCTCTTTACCACGATTGTCATAATTTATCTGTTTTCCACTCAAATAAGATGAAATGTCTTTTACATTAAAACGAATCATAACAAACCAATTTTGGTCTTTTTTACCCGAACTTCATGGGTTTTGATTTCAACATTGTACATTGTTGGTATGTAGGCCTATAGCTCATTGTAAGCTTTATCAAATAAAAAATTAAAAAAAAAAATACTTTTTTCTCACCTCCACAATCTTTTCTACATATTTACTTTTTAGCCAAACACACATATTTTCAAAGAGGTTCATGCAGAGTACCCTATGTTTGATGTTGATCTTAGCACTTTATTTTCCCTTGATCTGCTTTTGATCAAGTCACCCAACAAGACCAATATGATTCACCATCTCGCTCTACTATTTTGCAAGAACAACCATTCTTCAAAGCCTTCACTCGGTCGAATCCAAATTTCGAATTGTTATCACCCAAGATTTCTAATTGATGTTCCATCTCACACTACTCTTTTTCAAGAACCTCCCGTTCTTCATTTCTCTTTACTCGATCAAATCCGAATTGTGAAATCTTGTCAAAACCCCCAAATCAACATTATGATCTTGGAGGAAAACCCTCACATTTTTTCTGATGAAACCCCCAAAAATTCTCAACCAAATATTAGGTTACACCAACCTAAATTGAATGTTATCAACACAAGTCTAGATGGCACCCAAACAATGAATAATTATGTGTACCTTATTTTTTTGTATGCATAGATGAAAGATTGAATATGTTGAGAAATTTTTGTATGTGTTTATAGTTTCATCAAATTGGAAATGATACATGTATGAAGTATTTATATGTGTGCAAGTTGGAGGCAAAAAGGGATGCTTATAAATTGAAAGGAAATGCAAAATTTTCTGAAAAATTACAGCATGTGTCGACACGTATAGGTCATGTGTTGACACATGTAATGACATGTGTCAACCTATCCAAGGTAATGTATTGACACATAGACAGAAGCTTTACAGGATTTAAAAATGTAGTACATGTGTCAACACAGATGAAAACTTTCAGCATGTGTCGACCTGAAAGGTTGTATGTGTCAACAGACACATATACAAAGGTTTTATAGTCTTCATTCATCGTATGTGTCGACATATAGACTTGTTTTTCATGTAAAAACTTATTTTTAATGCATTGTGCCTTTTCCAAACATGTTCTAAATGCATTCTAAGTTCCCTAATGCAAGGTGCACGTTAAAACTCAGATACCGTTCAATATACAAAAATGCTAAATTTATCCTTATTTTGATGTCATGCAAAACATCTAATGGGTAAGTGAACTCACAGTACATTGATGTTAGATTTTTTTAGACACTCTTGAATATCATGTGCCATAGTTGCATATTTCTGTTTTGGACATTTATATATAACGAGGATGGTAGGCTCTTATGATTGTATCAGTACCAGTTTACACTATATATAATATATTTCTAGATTATATTATATGTGGGTGTTACATTGAGTTTCACTGGTAGTTTCTTGGCTTCAAAAAAGTTTTCATATCCCACCTCACGCTCACAACACTTTAATCCTTCCTACTAATCATCTTCTTGAAGAGTTTGATTGGTGTAATTGTTGACAAGCAGTTTTCAACTAGGATAATAAACCTTAAGCTGTGGGGGTTTATTTGGCTAAAGAGGCATAGATTGGTGAAAAACAATAAGATGCATCGAGAAAGGGGAGGACATCGACCAAGTGAGCCATTCGATGAGGATTAGAAGATCATAGGCAGCTGTTAATAGGTATAAAGGTCGATGAAATAGGGATTCATATTGGCGGGAACAGTTACCAACGAGAAAGCCAGCAAGAGTGTGGGAAGATTCAAACAGTTTCCATGAAGCCCAAACAAGGGCTAGTTGAAAGATAGAAAAACACAAGAATGGGGGGGGGGGGGGTTGAATTGAGGTTTTAAAAAATAAAACAATATGACACGTTGGTTATCCTGGTTCATTTGAACTCAAACTACTCTAGTCCACCCGTCAAGGTGATTTCGCCTCTCTCAAACGAGGTCTTAATCCACTAATAAAAAAATTGATTACACAAACACAATGACTACCGTCAATGTCTTCTTGAGTCTAAACCACAACTCGGTTTCTCACGGTATTACAAAATATAAATCAATAAGAATGTGTAAAAAATATGTTTCTAAACAAAACTATATCAGAGCCGTGATGTATATACAAGGTTAAAGCACAAGTGAGAATTGGTAAAGATATTTCTTTTTTTTAATGCGCAACTATGTTGCATATAATTCTTCTTCATTGTATTCTTTTTATAGGCGCAACATAAGGGACATTAGAAGATGTATTTGGAAGGTTGATAAAGTGGTGTTAATGAACTTTCCAAAAATACAGATCTTGTCCTGGTTCAACCGTTACTTTTTGATTTGTAATGAATGAGTTGTAACACATAAGAACTTTGTTTCCTTGGGATCTTATCAGAATGAGAATATTACCGTTGAGATTTTAGATCCTTAGAGTTTCTTGATATTCATATTGTTAGAACTTGGATGAGACAGACACATTGAAGCTTCTTTGCATTTTTTAGAGTATTTACTTTCAGAGTGTAGCTTGAGCTTAAGTGTTGAATCTATAGAACTTTTATATAGATGAGTGCGTTGAGACTTCTTTTTTTCTTCCAGAACTTCACTTATCAGAGTGTAAGAATTTTACTTGCAGTGTTGGTGCTTCAAAAGTCAAAACTTCTTCAATTTAGCGTGTTACACAGATTTTCTTCTAAATCAGAGCTTTAAAATGTAAATCTCTTATCAACTTCTATGCACTTTTTATCAGACTTTCTCTGCATATTTAAATATATTATTAGAGAGCATATTTTTTCTTTTATATATATCATGTATTTGTTATCATCAAAACTATTACTAAGATGTAGAACCAAACTATGTTCTAACAATCTCCCCCTTTTTTATGATGACAAAAACTTGTATATTTTGATAGACTATGTAAGAACATAAAAAAATTAGAGTATCCCCCTAAGTTGAATACTCAAATAAAGAAAAAATACTTCCCTAAAGACATTCTGATCAAATCTTTGAGATGGAAGTTCTGATAAGTCTATTTGACATAAGTTACTTTCAAGAGATTTTTCCTGTTTGCTTTCAAAAAATAAAACTGAAGTTATGATATTAAAAATTTTTGAGACTAAGTCTCGACACTGTTATAATCAAAATATCTTACGTTATCTCCCATTTTTTGTCAAAAATCAAAAAGCAATAAAAACACGTAAAGATAACAAAAGTGGATTTTGTATTCAAAGTGGATTAAAATAGAAGGAAGTAGTTAAACAAAAGTATTTGAAATGAGAAACATAGAAAAAACAAAACATTATATCAAAACTAAGGTTGAGGGGGTGGAATTCGTGTGAACAAGGCTTTCAATGGAATCTTGATCTGATTGTTTGATTCCTCTTGTTTCCCAAGCACGCCCTTAATTTCTTTGTTCGTTTCATCATGTTTGTCTATTCTTTCTTTAATAGTTGCATTTTCTATCTTCAACTCCTCCAGAGTTTTCAACACAAGAGAGGAGGAGGTTGTTTCAACAGAAGAACCCACATTCTCATAAATCATTGTAGCAGATTCTTTCTCAGGAGATTATTCAACTGTCTTGCCTTTGTCTTTAAACACGACCAGAGGAAGAGGTTGAGGTTTAGAAGATGGTTCATTACATTTTTATTCCTAATAGGCTTCCCAAGAAGTGTTGTCCAGAAGAAGGAGGGTTTCAAATATTGATAAAAATAATTATTCAATAATAGAAACAAAAGACGAGTTACCTTTCTTTTTGGCAGCTTTGGGGTTTTTTGAGAAGTTTCTTCTCCAACAGCTTTCCTTTTTCTTAACTTTCTGGTAGAAACTTCCAGAGGTTGTTGCTTGAGATCAAGAATATTCACATTTGGAATCGTACTATCACCCTTGCAGGCTTCCAGATACCCGAGGATAATTTCTAGAGAGGAATCTACTTGAGTAAAGAGAGAAAAATCCTCAAGAGGAACTCTTCTGGTGGTGATGACTTCCTTGGTGGTGAGTGTTAGATCTTTCTTAATGGTTTTAATTATCTTCATCTTCTTTGGATTCTTGGCATTTAGAGGCTTTCCAGCACATGGTTCCAAAACATTTGCTTGTTGAGCCTCAGTCAGATGTTTCTAGTTTTAAGCCTGTGACCATGGGTCTCCATTTCTTGGGTAAGCTTCTGATGATTTTATTTACATGATCTGTTGTTGTGTACCCTTTGTCCAGAACTTTTAGCCCAACAACCAGAATTTTGAAACCTTGAGAACATTGTCTCAATTGTTTCATCTTCTTCCATTTTGAAGGCCTCATACTTCTGAATGATTGCAAGAGCTTTGGTTTCTTTTATTTGTGTGTTTCCTTCATGCGTCATTTTCAGAGATTCAAATATGTTTTTAGTTGATTCTCTATTCGTGATTTTCTCATACTCGGTGTACGAGATAACACTCAAGAGAATTGTTCTGGCCTTGTGATGAATTCTGAAATCTTTCTTTTGTTGATCTGTCATTCTCTTTTTGTCGATCTTCTGATCACTTTCGTCAACTGGATGGATGTAGCCGTCAGTTACCATATCTCAGAGATCAGCGTCATGAGCTAGAAAGAAACTATTGATTTTTTCTTTCCAATAATCGAAGTTCTCACCATCAAATATTGGAGGCTGATCAAGCTACTAAAGGAGTATAGAGATTGCTTCGCCTAAGATTATGGTGAGATGCCTAGTTTAAGTCGAACGGTGGTGGAACATCGACTGCCTATTCAGCCAACTAAAAGACCAGTGAAGTAACATCCTAGGAGGCTCGCCCCTGAGATTACGTTGAAGATCAAACAAGAGATTGAAAAGTTGCTCAAAAGTAAGTTCATCAGAACCGCAAGGTATGTCAAATGGTTAGAAAATATCATCCCTGTTATTAAGAAAAATGGATCTCTCAGAGTTTGTATAGACTTTAGGGATTTGAATAGTGCCACGCCTAAGGACGAATATTCAATGCTTGTGGCAAAAATGCTAGTCGACTCAGATACAGGGTATGAATATCTTAGCATGCTCGATGAATATTCGTGGTATAACCAAATATTTATAGCAGATGAAGATGTGCCCAAATTGGAATTTAGATGCCCAGGGGCATTAGGAACATATGAATGGGTGGTAATGTCGTTCGGTCTGAAAAATGCTAGAGCCACCTATCAAAGGGAAATGAATGCCATGTTTCATGATTTTATAGAACATTTCATGCAGATATATATATTGATGACATTGTAATAAAATCTTCATCTGAGAATGGTCATCTAGACCATTTTCGACGATACTTTGAAAGAATGTGGAAATATGATTTTTTTTAGGTTTTCTAATACATAAAAAAGAGATCGAGATCAATCAAAGCAAAAAAAATCAATTTTGGATATCAAGCCTCCTTTGACAAAGAAACAGTTACAGTCTTTGATGGGGAAAATCAACTTCTTGAGAAGATTTATCTCAAATCTAAGTGGAAAAACAAAGGTTTTTTTGCCGCTGCTAAAGATTAAGAAGGAAAGCGACTTTCATTGGGGAAAGGAACAACAAGAGGCCTTCTACGCGATAAAATGATACTTGACAAGGCCTCCTGTTTTATTGCCGCCTATTCGAAATAAAACCATGAGATTATACATAGTTGCGTCTGATTTGACAATAGGGAGCATGTTAGCCTAAGAGGATGATAATGGAGTCGAAAGACCCATCTATTACCTTAGTCGAGTATTGATAGACGCATAAATTAGGTATAGAATTATAGAAAAGTTATGACTTTGTTTGTATTTCTCATGTATTAAACTTAAGCAATATATTAAACTTGTTGATGTTTATGTTTCATCTCATTGTAATATCATTAAACATATGTTGTCCAAACTAATTTTTCATAGTTGAATTGGTAAGTGGGCACTAGCTTTAACTGAGTTTTCATTATTTTACATGCCTTTAAAAGCCATGAAAGGCCAAATCATGGCAGACTTTATAGCCGATCATGCCATAATAGAACCATCAGTGAATTTGGTAGACAATGACCCTTGGAAATTGAATTTTGACGGGTCGAGCCATAAAAATGGAACTGGTGTCGGAGTTCTGATTATATCTCCAAAAGGATTACCGACAAAATTAAAATGTAGGGTAGTGTTGGCTGAAGATTTTGATAATATTATTAGAAGCCAAGTGAATTGAATGTTTCGATCGAAATGAAACAAAGCGTCATGTTTCGAAGTAGCAGAAGCAGTGTTTCGAATAAGCATATCAAATCTTGGAGCTTCGAGTGGCAATTATGGGAACATATCTAAAGAAGTCTCGAAATGACAACAAGGCTGTGTCTGAGAGGTGCGTTCGAAGCGGAGAAGTACCAAAACATTTGAAATTCAAATGCAAGCGGGACATTCGAAGTTTGAAATTTATGTGCTGGAGCATTTGGAGACATGTGGAAACAAGAGAGAGGCATTGTTCTGCATGTTCTGAACGTGGCATAATCTTATAGCAAGACCGTTATGGTCGAAGTAGTATAAATAGAAGTCTTAGTATTAGGATTTCGTGTGTCATATCTATTGTACTAAATACTCAATAAACATTCAAATTACCACATGGCTAGGGAAACGAATGCAAGAGCAATGTACGTATGATAGCACCACATGTTTATGATTTAATGAAAACCCTTTATCATTTCTAGTACTTTCCTTTATCTTTCTGCCAAATACCATTTACAAGTTTTCTCATTTAAAGTCTTTTTATTCGAAATCTTTTCATTGAAGCCTTACATTTTAATGCTTTCTTTACATTTCAAACACTTTACATTTCAGAAAACTGTCATACTTTTCATGCCTTTATCTTCAAGTTTTATCTTTCAAACGCCTATTTTTACTTAAAGTCATTTTACAGATTTCTTGCATTAAACTCTTTCTTCATATTTCGAATCTTTTACATTCCAGAGCATCTTTTACATTAACTGTTTTTATAATTCGAAGCCATTTACTTGTCTTTTATGCAATTTTACATGTCTTTACAATTAACATTTATTCATGCAATTTAGTTTCGCGCACATATATTTTGATTACACCTTTAGATCTTTAAGAGAGAAATCGAAATAATCCAAACACCTACACAACACTCTAAATACCAACCATGAATATCTGTTCGATCATGAGAGTTACCCTAATGACCAATAAGTCCTAGGATCAATCTAGTCGATCCTGCGAGTTACCAGAGAAATTGAATAACAGTCAGTAAGTTTATTCGATAGTTTGGAAGACTAGTGGTTGTTTCCCAGAAATCACTGGAAACAAATTGGCACACCCGGTGGGACCAATAATTGGACATTAGAAATAAAGATTGTTGAGACATAACCATTATAAAAACGTTAGAACCTAAGAAGTTTGCTGTTTTATGAACCTAAGAAGTGGTAAAATAACCAACAGCAACCAACCCTTATCCAGAAGAAAACGCTTGAACAAGATGTCTAATTCTGACAATCAACAAGGGGAACAAAATGCCCCACATACAACAGGCACTAATGTGTCCACTTCGATGGGAACATCTAATGTGATCCCTTCGAATGCACAGTCTGTTGCATCTTCAACCAGTAATATAGCCACCAATGGAGTAAGTGGCATATCAACTAATAGTTCGATCTTAGGAAATACTGGAACCGTTGGTTATCCTGGGGGATTTGTTCCACCATCAGGGACACAATCTCATTTCGCCACTCCACTAACTAGACCACCCGGTTTCGATGGTAATAGAACCAGAAATTCCTCTTATGGAATGCCAACATCTTTTATGGCAGGTTTACACAATTCCACATCAAACTCATCACCACAATTAGGGTCTGGGTCTGGGGCGAATCAGTTTACGACAAGTAACCAAGGGTCAGTGGGTTATAGCACAATGCCTATTTTGACCATAGAAAACCAGTTGGCTTTTAGGCAATTGATGGATGACAGTAACCATAATATGATAGGGGTGTTAGCACAAACTATGCAGGAAATATTTGCCCCAATAGTACAAAATGTGACTGTGACAAACAGGGAAAATGCTGACAACATGAGTCGAATAGCAGATTTCTTTGCTCCTCCAGAAAGGCGTAGGCAGAATCAGGTGGGAGTTCGAGCAAACATGCCTGTTATGGAACAAGTTGCTAACGACCCAATTTATAGAACACCTAGAGAAGAAGTTAACTTGGGGGCAAGGGCACCAAGGCTAGAAGCCCCAATAATCCCAGGCCCACAAAGAGAAATTATGGAACCAGGGGCAAAGGTCGAAAGGCTAGAAGCCCCAGAGTTTCGAGAAGAACAACCTAGGGGGGTTGTCATGGTTGGTCGAAATCAAGATGCTGATGCTGTCGTTCATAGAATTCGAAACGATAACATCTTGGCAGAAAACAATCTAACCACTGTAGCGATAAAAAATGTAGCGGGGTAAATCGGAGATCGAATTATTGATTAATTCGTCTCACAAAAGCAAGAGTCGCCACCGCGCTTTATTGTTTCCAAAGGAAAAGGGGAAAGAGCGAAATAAAACCCTAAATATGCAATGTAAATAAAATACAAATACAAAGCGTTCTTGAAAAGAGATCGAGAGTTCGGGGGTTGGTTATACAATGGGAAGGTATTAGCACCCAATGCATCTATAGTACTCTATAGGAACCTTTTGAAATATCTGTTTTATTTAAAATTGATCGCTTGATTGAAAATAAATCGTTTTGGCCGAAAAAAGGGATACGGACGGTTTTTTTTGAAGATACGACGACCTAATGTCGAAGTTTTGGCTTAAAAGGGATGAGTCTTGAAAAGGTTGAAATTTTGAAGAAAGGTGAATATTTGAGGAAAATTAACCTAAGTTTTTAATGAATGAGAGTATTCGCTCGATCGTTTTTGAGGACATGAAGTCAACAAAAATTAGACAATTCCCTTTGGATTGACGCAAACAGAATAATCAAGTAAATGCGAGATATTGACAGAAAACGATACACAACAATTAAATATGAACATGCATTTTATATGATTTTTGTTTAATATGCGAAAAGAAAAAGTTTTAATTGGTTACGCATTTTAACATGGACGAGAATTAATAGAAATGTTTTTTAAGGTTTTTTATATTTTTCATTTTTTATGTTTTTATTAATAACACAGAGTATTATTTAAGAATTATTAAACAATTAGATTAAATCTTTAAGCTCTTAAATTAAATCTAGTTAAAAAAACTAAAATTAATAGATTAATCCTAAAATTTAAATTAATAAAAATAAAAAAATGTCAAGCTATTAAAATGTTTAATTAACTTATATCTCTTTTTTTTTATATTAGATCTTACCAAGTTAACTAAATTGACAATAATCTAAAAAAGGCTAAGGAGATTAAAAGTAGAAAAAGAGGTAACAATAACCAAAGGGGGGTAAACAAATAACAAATGCATGGGCTTAAGTGTAAAAAGAAAATGGGCTTAGGCTGAAAAAGAAATGAACTGGGTTGAGGAGAGTGGAGCGGGTCGGGTCGTGGGAGGACCAGGAAGAGAAACACAAAGCTTGTAACAAGAAAACCTAGGAACTGAAGGCACCAAGGCCGCCGCCGCTGGATCCCTCTTCTTCCTCCTTGTTCCGATCCACTTCGTTTCTCGGTATCTTCCCGAAAATTCCATTGAAATTGTTGTTGTAGGGTTTTGGGTCAGACGACACAAGCCTCAAGGATTTGCGTTGGATCCATGACTCTATTTGAAGCTGAGACATATTCAGAGTTCTTCTTGAAAAATCCCAGTGACTGAATCTGAATTGGTGAACAACTCACCTCCCGTGTTGACCTTGTGTTGCAAATTCACTGTGTTCTTCCCATTATGAGTCGACTTCGAGAGTGATGTAGAACAGGTATGGTGGTAATTTTTTGTTTCTTTTCTTTATATTACTGCTTCTTTGGTGGTTGAAGTTGACCTCCTGTGAGTTTTTACGAGTTCTGCATTGAAGGAGGATGCCAATCCCTTCATTTCTCAAATTGAATTGAGGCCGTTACCGGAAGAATACCTACATGATTTCTGTACCAGTGTTTTAAAAGTGATTAGCAGAAATAATCTTTGGCATAGAAGCTGACATCAGGTATGTCAATCCCCCTCCGTTTTCTCAATGGATTATATTTGCATCTAATAAGAATCACGATTTCCGCTTCGGATTAGATACCTTAAGCGGTTAACTGTAAACTGCAAACAGGGGGATCTCAACCTAGTGTAGCCTTAGTTTTCTATTGAAGTGATTTGTGCTTAGCGATTGGTACATGGCTCGGTTACAGATGGTGTTGTGGCGAAGATGAAGGTTTTTCGGCGAGGAAGGATTCTCCGGTCAGGTGAGTTATTCTAACCTTTTCTGTTTATAGCTTTTTTTCGATATAAAATATTTTCAATAAACTTCATAATGGTTATGTTATGATTGCTAACAGTTACTAGTTGCAGCAAAATAAACTAGTGAAGCTGACTATGGCCCTTAAAAAGACTCTCTAAATAGAACAAACTTTTAAGTTTCACTTCATTTTCTTCCTGAGGAAACTTGAACACTATCTTCTTTCTTCAAGCATTTGTTTGATTCCTCATTTTCAATGAGACTGATGCAATATACGCGGGATCCAATATGATTTACTTCTAGACCAGCTTTCTCACAACCGTTGAAGAAAATCGATTCGTCTTCCTTTCCAATTCTACGTCTCCAGCTCATCAGAAAAGCTGGCCAAGGCAACACTACATCTCCTGCAACATTGGTGTCATCACTCCCAGTTTGCGAAACTGTAGTTCTTCTCTCTCTCGGTTTGTAACTTTTGAGAAGAAATGTAATGGTCTGTATCAAATTCGGGTACTGCTTCACATACAATAAGATGTCACTCGCAATGATCAGGTCCCAATCAGGGTCAGAATTTGGAAACTTGTCTCCCCAGGTATGTTTAATATGAGGAATGACAGGTAAATCATTTGCACTACAGTTGTGAGCTATGTTTTCCAATATCTCTTGATCATCATAATCTGAAGTTGTAATATCAATTTGCATGATTTGTGTTGAACTAACCATTCTGCAAATGCAAAAGTTCCAGGCCAGAGCAAATTAGCATTCAATTGATGAAAGGAAAACTCTCGGATAACCAACTCCATTCCAGGAAATTGATGCTTCCTCTCGACAAAGCTTTCCTGATTCTCTGCGTTTTCCTCAACGCTGGTGTGAACGTCATCTTGTTCTTCGAAGAAAAGGGATGATGGAGAGAAGATAGCTATGTCCATTTGTTACGCCGAACAGTCTTACAAGTTTTCGGATTCAATTTTAAATTAGGAGAATATTTTGAATGAAGAGTTTTTTGGTCAAATCTTTATGGTCAAGTGTTTGGTTCCATGAATTGGATTTTTTTATAAGGAGAGAGAGGATGGATGTATTGATGATTCGCAATGATATTAAATAGCCGTTTTACATGATTTCGGGAAATTAAAGAGAGTATTATTAAGTGAGACAAAGGCAACGCAGCGGTATAAAGCTTTATGCGAAAAAAACTGAAGAAAAACTCACATGGTCGGAGCTAGTCCGACAGTTACGATTCCGGCGACGTCAGGTAAGCTCCGAAAACTCCTCGCTCTTTGCTTTCTGCCACTAATTCTTCTTTCCTTCTTCGTCTAAAACTGGTTGAAATAAGAATAATTGATTTTTTTTGGATGGTTTAGGATTATACCGGTTTATCTAAGGTTTTGCTACAGTATGCAAGTTATGGTTTTGCAATATGCTGGAAAATAGTTTTATGCAATATGCAGGTTATGAAATAGTAATATGCAGTTTTTTGAATGTTTTTGGGTTTTGAATAGTTTGATGCAAATTCTGTTTGGGAATGGTTTTCCAATGATATGGTTGTAGGTTCTGTTTAGGATAGCAGTATGCAGGTTTTTTGCAAATGCTTAAGCAAGTGATGGTTATGGTGTGGAAGTGGAATATATTTTTGGTAGTTTTGTAGTGATTCTGGTTTTTTGAATGGTAGGCTTTGAAACATGCAGGTTTTTAGAATATGCGGGATGTTTGAAATATGCTAAGGTTTTAGAATATACAGGATGTGAAACATGCAGGTTTTTAGAATATGCAGGATGTTAAACATGCAGGTTTTTAGAATATGCAGGTTATGAAACATGCAGTATGGTTTGGCAATATGCTTGGAAGATGGTTTTTTGCCTAGGGGCAGTGATGTTTTTTGGTGTCCATTTACTATGCAAGTTCACACTTCTTTTTGAAGGGATCCCCCAAAATAGCCGTTGCTTCTTCTTTTTTTTTTTTAAGATGGTTCAGGTTTTTAGTATTTTAATATTTCCTGATGCTTTCACATATGCTGCTATATAGTTGACTTTATTCCCAATTCATGCTTAAGCCAAAACCTGCAAAATTGAAACTCTTCTCTCTCTCTCCCAAGTACAGAAATGATATATATAAATGTGATATGTACTTTACTGTATTCTGAAAAAGCAGGCTGGAAGATGATGAAAAAAGGAAAACACTTGCTTGTACACATTGATTTAAGCTGCATATTACTCTTTGTCTTGCATGGGAGCCTAATTTTTTGGACTCTTCTCAAGTTGTTGCATAGGTTCACGTTGCCTTTTGAACAATGCATGTTTATGCATATGCTGTTACTTTGTATGCTGTGTGTTTTTTTTTGAAATATGCATTGGATTTTTGGAAAATGCAACTAATTTTAAATATGCAGTTTTGAAAAATAAAAATGAATTTGTGCATGTTTTAAACTGTGCATTCATTTATGAAACAAAAATTCCTCCCTTTTTTGTGAACCGGGAGAAATCCCGTGATTTGCAAAAAAAGGGTAAACTGATTCCAGCCGCCTGCTTTTAATGATGAACATTGAATTTATTTTTCTGCATTTTAATTATTTATTAAATTCTGACTTTCTTTTAATTGTTTTCGCAGGTAAAATTAAATGAGCAGACAAAGAGTATTGGATAGAAGATTAGAATTAGAATTTAGGAAAATAGTTTTATTTACTTTAAGCATTTATGTAATGGTTATTATAAATACTTTGTACAATAGTATTTAAACAACAATTGTAATAAATAGAATAAAGTGAATAAAAATTCTATTATTTCCCAATTAATTCTTTTTCTTTCCAATCATTTATTTATTGTTTATAACTCTTTAAATTATATAATGACTGAAAATCAAATCCAATCATTTAAATTCAGAATGATAAACAAATAAATAAACATCATTGATCAATTAATAACTTCAATTATTTACTTGATTATTATTTTTAATTCTTCTAAATTATAATAACTTAAAAAATAGAATTTCAGCTATTTAAATTTAGAACAATAAATAATCAAATAAACATTGCTTGATCAATTAATATACTCATTTTCAAATGTTTATTTCATTATTCATAAACCTTCAAATTATATAATAACGAAAAACAGGTTCCCATTATTTAAATTTAAGATAATGAATAATTAATAAACATTATTTGACCCATTAATAAACCTCTTCTCAAATATTTGTTTTGTTATTTATAAATCTTTAAATTACGTAATAATCGAAAATAAATTCCAATTATTTGAATTTAAGATAATAAATAAGCAATGAACATTGTTTAAGTCTTGATCAGTTAATAAATTTAGCGTTCAACAAATAAACAGCTCCCGACTCGAAAAAGTTATGAATTTTTAAACTGTTTTGAAAATTTGATAAAATAGGTCAAAACTCTTGCAATGCGAATGATGCAGATGGAAGACGGTATCTTAGGTCAAAATTTGGGGTACAACAGCTGCCCCTATTTAAGTTCCTTCAATCCGGAGATATGAAGATTTGAAATCTTCGTTTCGACAAGATTGAAGGTACTTAAATACATAACTACGCAAATTTTGTCCTATGATGCCGTCATCATGCAGTGATATGAATGCAGTGCATGAATTCACAGAGAAAGATATTGTGTGAAACAAGACAATGTTGGGGGAATCGAACACCAACAAAACACCGCGGTTCGGATTATACATTACTGGGGAGACAAGCTATCGACTTCAAACGACAGACTCCCGACTCGAATAAAAACGAGGGAACACAACCTCTAACCCTAACAAAGAGAGCATCTTGCATAGGCCATAACAAATCATTGATCCAACACAGTGAATTCGCAAATCGAGGTCGACGATAGACAGAGAGTATCAAATTGCGGATAACTGATTACCGACTTCTGGAGGTATAGATTCGTAACAGACTTCTCTGCTAGATTTCAGAGGTATACTCATGAATGCTGAGGTAATAAGACTGTAGATACGAAGGTTGTTCAAATAAAGAAAATTGCCAGTCGTTGTCGTCCGCAGAAAATACCAATAACACACAAGCTGCTTAAATAAAAAAGCTGCCGCTTGTTGTCGTCCGACGAAAATACCGATAACATACAAGTTGCTCAAATAAAGAGGCTGCCACTTGCTGTCGTCCAAAGAAAATACCAATAACATACAAGTTGCTCAAATAAAGAGGCTACCACTTGCTGTTTTCCGAAGAAAATACCGATAACATACGAGTTGCTCAAATAAAGAGGCTGCCACTTGCTGTCGTCCAAAGAAAATACCAATAACATACAAGTTGCTCAAATAAAGAGGCTACCACTTGCTGTTTTCCGAAGAAAATACTGATAACATACGAGTTGCTCAAATAAAGAGGCTGCCGCTTGCTGTCGTCCGAAGAAAAGTAATAACGCAACGGTAACTCATGAAGAGTTTGCTGCTTGTCGCTTTCAAAAAGAGTAAATGACACACTAGTAGTTCATGAAGAACTGCTGCTCGGCGCTTTGGAAACAGATAAATGACGCACTAGTAGCTCATGAAGAACTACTGCTCGGCGATTTCCAACGGAATAAAAATGACGCACTAGTAGCTCATGAAGAACTGCTGCTCGGCGCTTTCCGAAAGATAAAATGACGATGACGCACTAGTAGCTCATGAAGAACTGCTGCTCGGCGCTTTCACAAAGTCATAACTGACGCACTAGTAGCTCATGAAGAACTGCTGCTCGGCGTTTTCAGAAAAATAAATAACGCACTAGTAGCTCATGAAGAACTGCTGCTTGGCGCTTTCGACAAGTAAACGTACAAATTGCTCATGAAGAGCTACCGCTTGTTGTTTTCCAACATAATTCAGAAGGAAATTGCAATGATATTGGCAGAGAATAAAATCTTCGTCAAAGAGAACCCTGAATCAATCCTTCCCGAGGAGATCATATACTTAAACGTGCAAAATAAATGCACCAGTCGTCTTGGTCGCAAACTCACTGGGGAAAATCAATGAGATAGCCTATGCAAGAGGCAGCCACTTCATCCAGGAATAACCAGAGAGAAAACAGTCAAACAAGACTCCTCCCAATGAGAAAGTAAATCGATTGGGGAAATTATCCTATCCAGAAATGGACAAGGTAAGCTAAATCAAAAATCATCCACGAGGATTAGCTCAGTTGGGGAATTAGAAAGGAGGCGCACTTTATGCTTAAGTTGACACCCTATTTGGAAAGATCAAATGTGCTATTTGAAAAGACACAACCAAGGTGTACGAATTCAAAGACATCAACAAATACAACTGTGCGTGCGTGATGCAAGTGTGAATGAATGTCATGAATGTCATGTATATGCTGACAAAACTGACGGGGGAGATGGACAGAAGATGATAAGACATCACAGTACAACCCGATGCTCGGCTAATCTCAACAGGAGGGGAACATCACTGGAGATAGAAGACAAAAGCCAACAACGCTGTAAAATCCTTCTACAAGGCTTAAATCTCTGGAGAGGAAGATATTCAACCCAAAGTCCCATCTTCTATCATCGACAACACGAACAAATCTTCTGCTGGAAGGAGTCATGCTTAGCTGGAGACTGGGAACACCACCCTCTGATAAAGTGTGCAATGCCTAGCACACATTCTGACAAATCTAGATTGCCCCGGGGACCAAATTGGGTGCCCCAAATCACTGCTGACGAGCTGCATGACGCACGACGATTCTTGCGAATAGCTGCACTTCTCCAAAGTGCCCCAAGCTAAAAGGTTGATGAGGAGAAAACGTCTCAAGGGGATTTACAAAAGACCTGGCGTTCGCCATGCCCTGGTGTCTTCAAACTTATAGAGGAAATCGTCCACTCTTGACGTGATTGCCCCGGATTGACTGTAGTCGGCACAACAAAGTCTTCGAATTTTTGCCCCAGACGAGCAAACAAATTGGGAAAAGCAATAACTAGAAGAAGCAACCTGTCCATGCTTAAGGTCTTCAACTAACATGCCCCGGGATATGGTTTTTTTTTGACGTGATTCCCAATTACTCAACAAAGTTTCAAGCCTCAAAAGAGTAAACTCATCACTGGTGTTTATGTGAGCTTCCTTGACATCAAACGCATGTTTTGCAGTTAGAAAGAGTTTACAATGAGAATGAAAATTCTAATGCAACAGTTATGTAAGTTTTGAAGATTTTGAAAAGATATCGCACAAGTTGTGCGAGTTAGAGCATCATTTATTTTCGTATAGGAAAAACATATGATACCAACATAACTATTTGAAACTCATGGGAGTCAGGAACACTATCTCATTGAAGTACGCTTTCAAAATGACCTTGCTTCAATTAGGACTTTTGAAGGTTGTAATGTGGTCCGATTCATGGGTTATTTTTAGAAAAAGATTCTAAGGCTCAAAATATTTGGTGCCCACCCATTCTTCATGATGTTCTCCAACTCTATGTTCGGTTAATTCAACATGAGTGTTCATCTCTCAAAGGATTTTGTGATGGTAACATCTTCCTTGCGAATTTTGAACACTCAATCAGATTAACTGAAAACTACCCTGCCCCAGGTTAAAATTCAAGGTTTTTTCGTATAGAAAAGAAACTTCTGCTTCAAAGGCTCAAAAGGGGTTAGCAAGGGATTATCTTCCTTATATCTCCGGTGTTTAGGGATTTGAAACAATGCCTGTACATCATCAACAAGATTTTATTCAAAAGCATGCAACCAAAGATTTTGTGTTCTTTAGATCATCATCCCCCCTTTCAATCTCTGCCTAGGCAAGAGAATGGGCAATAAGTTGGTATCATAATGTCAAAAGAAATTTGAAATTTGAGAACAAATATGAGTGAAACGAATGAATTTCTTCAAGACGATCATACTCATTGTATTAAAATGATCATTCAGATGCAAATAAGTTCTTACATGCAAACAATGTTTTGATAAATAAGAAAAGCTACAAAAAGCAGAAACAAGTTAATAATCTGGGAAGGCTTTCCACTTGAACTTACGGAAACAATCTTCAAAAATTCAAAGTCACCCTCAGTCGTGTTTACTCTTCGGCGCCTGTTTGATTTGGACTTCAAAACCAACGTCCTTGAATGACAAGATACCACTTCGGACCAACTTCTGAACCTCAATCTTCAAAGCGAAGCAACCCTCCAAGTCATGCCCACGAGCACCTTGATGAAAAGTACAAGCCAAAACAGCTTTGTAGTTCCAATGTAACTTCTTAGGGACCTTCGGTAGAGGTCGGGTCCGAACCAAATTCCTCTGTAACAGGATAGGGAACAACTCTGTATAGGTGATTGGGATTGAATCAAACTGGGTTTTCCTCTGATTAGGAACTTGCTGATTCTGATGATGAACATGATGATTCTGATGATGAGTATTCCTTCCTCTGGTTCTCTTCTTGGAAAAGTCATTATCAAACTTCTTCACACCTTTCTCTGAGCTACCCACTTCATATAAACAACCTTTTCCGACATCTTCTTCTAGACGCGCTCCCACATTCCCCTTGTCAGGAAAGTCGTCAGATGCAATAACCGTCACCTTTTCATGAGAAAAAGATTTTAGAGTCTCCGTGAAGAATTTTAACATCGCTTCCTCCCTCCTAGAAGGATTGACTTGGGCGGAGATCAGAATTTCAACCAAACCAGTTAAGTGATCCAAACCAGCTTTCAAAATAGTCACCTCTCTGCGGAGTTCAGAAACCTCTTGCCTGATATTCTCCATTATTCTCTTAGCGTCAGTGTTGTAATGGTGAGACCAAGGGAAAAAAATAAGACTCGGAAAAAGACCTTTGAAAGTGAGACAAAGAAAATGTAGAATGATGTATGATATGCAAAAGAGAGTTTTATTTGACTTTCAAGGAACTCAAGATATCAAGTTATAAACATCCAAGTATGAAGATAACAGATGAATTTTAAATTGGCTCCAAACATTGATCAAGTTGTCGTCAAGATCAATCATCCATTTTGGTGGATTAGGGTTTTCGCCCTATCGACACCCAAGATCCATTGAGTTTGATGAAACTAGTGATGTTTACAAAGAAAGACCTCCAAACTCCTTCAAAGTCAAGTGAAAAGAGTTTTATGGATGCATGAATACATGGCGATGCAACAACCACAAGCAAGGTCAAAAACATGGGGTTTAAAGGTTCAACGTTCCGCATGGAGTCGAAAGTAAAGCCCACCCGAAGGTATGTACTAACGTTTCAATCGCACCTGTAAGACAAGGTTCTAACAGTTCCCAGAGTCTACATTCCTCCTTCGGATATTGCCAACGTCTTGATTACTCGATAATTAGCAATATTCTCAAGAGAAACTCGTCCGAGCGTAGCATCGCGTAACAACTACTTCTGAATTACTCCGTTATAGTCTCCGCGCTACACCTAGAAAAAGGCCAAGATGGGTTAGGGTTCTACGGTCCTCAACTTCTCGGGCTCCTAGGTCGAAAATAATAATGTCTTCCCGATTACTCGGTAAACAAATATTAAGTTCAAGAGGGCCTTCCATTGAGTGGGGGATTTCATGCCTCCTTCTTCGGGATTACTCCCTCAAAGTTAACATGACTATACCGCCCGTCCTATTCCTTAAGTGTTACTTAATCCGGGTGTAGGATTCGTCCTTTGCGAAAAACCCGAATAACCCCAATTTAAACATATAATCAAGCAAGTCAAATAATAGTAAACAGATAAACTAAGTTAGGCTTAACCCACTTAGGGATGGACCAGCAAGAGGTCAATCTTTCCCCAGCAGAGTCGCCAATTCTGTAGCGATAAAAAATGTAGCGGGGTAAATCGGAGATCGAATTATTGATTAATTCGTCTCACAAAAGCAAGAGTCGCCACCGCGCTTTATTGTTTCCAAAGGAAAAGGGGAAAGAGCGAAATAAAACCCTAAATATGCAATGTAAATAAAATACAAATACAAAGCGTTCTTGAAAAGAGATCGAGAGTTCGGGGGTTGGTTATACAATGGGAAGGTATTAGCACCCAATGCATCTATAGTACTCTATAGGAACCTTTTGAAATATCTGTTTTATTTAAAATTGATCGCTTGATTGAAAATAAATCGTTTTGGCCGAAAAAAGGGATACGGACGGTTTTTTTTGAAGATACGACGACCTAATGTCGAAGTTTTGGCTTAAAAGGGATGAGTCTTGAAAAGGTTGAAATTTTGAAGAAAGGTGAATATTTGAGGAAAATTAACCTAAGTTTTTAATGAATGAGAGTATTCGCTCGATCGTTTTTGAGGACATGAAGTCAACAAAAATTAGACAATTCCCTTTGGATTGACGCAAACAGAATAATCAAGTAAATGCGAGATATTGACAGAAAACGATACACAACAATTAAATATGAACATGCATTTTATATGATTTTTGTTTAATATGCGAAAAGAAAAAGTTTTAATTGGTTACGCATTTTAACATGGACGAGAATTAATAGAAATGTTTTTTAAGGTTTTTTATATTTTTCATTTTTTATGTTTTTATTAATAACACAGAGTATTATTTAAGAATTATTAAACAATTAGATTAAATCTTTAAGCTCTTAAATTAAATCTAGTTAAAAAAACTAAAATTAATAGATTAATCCTAAAATTTAAATTAATAAAAATAAAAAAATGTCAAGCTATTAAAATGTTTAATTAACTTATATCTCTTTTTTTTTATATTAGATCTTACCAAGTTAACTAAATTGACAATAATCTAAAAAAGGCTAAGGAGATTAAAAGTAGAAAAAGAGGTAACAATAACCAAAGGGGGGTAAACAAATAACAAATGCATGGGCTTAAGTGTAAAAAGAAAATGGGCTTAGGCTGAAAAAGAAATGAACTGGGTTGAGGAGAGTGGAGCGGGTCGGGTCGTGGGAGGACCAGGAAGAGAAACACAAAGCTTGTAACAAGAAAACCTAGGAACTGAAGGCACCAAGGCCGCCGCCGCTGGATCCCTCTTCTTCCTCCTTGTTCCGATCCACTTCGTTTCTCGGTATCTTCCCGAAAATTCCATTGAAATTGTTGTTGTAGGGTTTTGGGTCAGACGACACAAGCCTCAAGGATTTGCGTTGGATCCATGACTCTATTTGAAGCTGAGACATATTCAGAGTTCTTCTTGAAAAATCCCAGTGACTGAATCTGAATTGGTGAACAACTCACCTCCCGTGTTGACCTTGTGTTGCAAATTCACTGTGTTCTTCCCATTATGAGTCGACTTCGAGAGTGATGTAGAACAGGTATGGTGGTAATTTTTTGTTTCTTTTCTTTATATTACTGCTTCTTTGGTGGTTGAAGTTGACCTCCTGTGAGTTTTTACGAGTTCTGCATTGAAGGAGGATGCCAATCCCTTCATTTCTCAAATTGAATTGAGGCCGTTACCGGAAGAATACCTACATGATTTCTGTACCAGTGTTTTAAAAGTGATTAGCAGAAATAATCTTTGGCATAGAAGCTGACATCAGGTATGTCAATCCCCCTCCGTTTTCTCAATGGATTATATTTGCATCTAATAAGAATCACGATTTCCGCTTCGGATTAGATACCTTAAGCGGTTAACTGTAAACTGCAAACAGGGGGATCTCAACCTAGTGTAGCCTTAGTTTTCTATTGAAGTGATTTGTGCTTAGCGATTGGTACATGGCTCGGTTACAGATGGTGTTGTGGCGAAGATGAAGGTTTTTCGGCGAGGAAGGATTCTCCGGTCAGGTGAGTTATTCTAACCTTTTCTGTTTATAGCTTTTTTTCGATATAAAATATTTTCAATAAACTTCATAATGGTTATGTTATGATTGCTAACAGTTACTAGTTGCAGCAAAATAAACTAGTGAAGCTGACTATGGCCCTTAAAAAGACTCTCTAAATAGAACAAACTTTTAAGTTTCACTTCATTTTCTTCCTGAGGAAACTTGAACACTATCTTCTTTCTTCAAGCATTTGTTTGATTCCTCATTTTCAATGAGACTGATGCAATATACGCGGGATCCAATATGATTTACTTCTAGACCAGCTTTCTCACAACCGTTGAAGAAAATCGATTCGTCTTCCTTTCCAATTCTACGTCTCCAGCTCATCAGAAAAGCTGGCCAAGGCAACACTACATCTCCTGCAACATTGGTGTCATCACTCCCAGTTTGCGAAACTGTAGTTCTTCTCTCTCTCGGTTTGTAACTTTTGAGAAGAAATGTAATGGTCTGTATCAAATTCGGGTACTGCTTCACATACAATAAGATGTCACTCGCAATGATCAGGTCCCAATCAGGGTCAGAATTTGGAAACTTGTCTCCCCAGGTATGTTTAATATGAGGAATGACAGGTAAATCATTTGCACTACAGTTGTGAGCTATGTTTTCCAATATCTCTTGATCATCATAATCTGAAGTTGTAATATCAATTTGCATGATTTGTGTTGAACTAACCATTCTGCAAATGCAAAAGTTCCAGGCCAGAGCAAATTAGCATTCAATTGATGAAAGGAAAACTCTCGGATAACCAACTCCATTCCAGGAAATTGATGCTTCCTCTCGACAAAGCTTTCCTGATTCTCTGCGTTTTCCTCAACGCTGGTGTGAACGTCATCTTGTTCTTCGAAGAAAAGGGATGATGGAGAGAAGATAGCTATGTCCATTTGTTACGCCGAACAGTCTTACAAGTTTTCGGATTCAATTTTAAATTAGGAGAATATTTTGAATGAAGAGTTTTTTGGTCAAATCTTTATGGTCAAGTGTTTGGTTCCATGAATTGGATTTTTTTATAAGGAGAGAGAGGATGGATGTATTGATGATTCGCAATGATATTAAATAGCCGTTTTACATGATTTCGGGAAATTAAAGAGAGTATTATTAAGTGAGACAAAGGCAACGCAGCGGTATAAAGCTTTATGCGAAAAAAACTGAAGAAAAACTCACATGGTCGGAGCTAGTCCGACAGTTACGATTCCGGCGACGTCAGGTAAGCTCCGAAAACTCCTCGCTCTTTGCTTTCTGCCACTAATTCTTCTTTCCTTCTTCGTCTAAAACTGGTTGAAATAAGAATAATTGATTTTTTTTGGATGGTTTAGGATTATACCGGTTTATCTAAGGTTTTGCTACAGTATGCAAGTTATGGTTTTGCAATATGCTGGAAAATAGTTTTATGCAATATGCAGGTTATGAAATAGTAATATGCAGTTTTTTGAATGTTTTTGGGTTTTGAATAGTTTGATGCAAATTCTGTTTGGGAATGGTTTTCCAATGATATGGTTGTAGGTTCTGTTTAGGATAGCAGTATGCAGGTTTTTTGCAAATGCTTAAGCAAGTGATGGTTATGGTGTGGAAGTGGAATATATTTTTGGTAGTTTTGTAGTGATTCTGGTTTTTTGAATGGTAGGCTTTGAAACATGCAGGTTTTTAGAATATGCGGGATGTTTGAAATATGCTAAGGTTTTAGAATATACAGGATGTGAAACATGCAGGTTTTTAGAATATGCAGGATGTTAAACATGCAGGTTTTTAGAATATGCAGGTTATGAAACATGCAGTATGGTTTGGCAATATGCTTGGAAGATGGTTTTTTGCCTAGGGGCAGTGATGTTTTTTGGTGTCCATTTACTATGCAAGTTCACACTTCTTTTTGAAGGGATCCCCCAAAATAGCCGTTGCTTCTTCTTTTTTTTTTTTAAGATGGTTCAGGTTTTTAGTATTTTAATATTTCCTGATGCTTTCACATATGCTGCTACATAGTTGACTTTATTCCCAATTCATGCTTAAGCCAAAACCTGCAAAATTGAAACTCTTCTCTCTCTCTCCCAAGTACAGAAATGATATATATAAATGTGATATGTACTTTACTGTATTCTGAAAAAGCAGGCTGGAAGATGATGAAAAAAGGAAAACACTTGCTTGTACACATTGATTTAAGCTGCATATTACTCTTTGTCTTGCATGGGAGCCTAATTTTTTGGACTCTTCTCAAGTTGTTGCATAGGTTCACGTTGCCTTTTGAACAATGCATGTTTATGCATATGCTGTTACTTTGTATGCTGTGTGTTTTTTTTTGAAATATGCATTGGATTTTTGGAAAATGCAACTAATTTTAAATATGCAGTTTTGAAAAATAAAAATGAATTTGTGCATGTTTTAAACTGTGCATTCATTTATGAAACAAAAATTCCTCCCTTTTTTGTGAACCGGGAGAAATCCCGTGATTTGCAAAAAAAGGGTAAACTGATTCCAGCCGCCTGCTTTTAATGATGAACATTGAATTTATTTTTCTGCATTTTAATTATTTATTAAATTCTGACTTTCTTTTAATTGTTTTCGCAGGTAAAATTAAATGAGCAGACAAAGAGTATTGGATAGAAGATTAGAATTAGAATTTAGGAAAATAGTTTTATTTACTTTAAGCATTTATGTAATGGTTATTATAAATACTTTGTACAATAGTATTTAAACAACAATTGTAATAAATAGAATAAAGTGAATAAAAATTCTATTATTTCCCAATTAATTCTTTTTCTTTCCAATCATTTATTTATTGTTTATAACTCTTTAAATTATATAATGACTGAAAATCAAATCCAATCATTTAAATTCAGAATGATAAACAAATAAATAAACATCATTGATCAATTAATAACTTCAATTATTTACTTGATTATTATTTTTAATTCTTCTAAATTATAATAACTTAAAAAATAGAATTTCAGCTATTTAAATTTAGAACAATAAATAATCAAATAAACATTGCTTGATCAATTAATATACTCATTTTCAAATGTTTATTTCATTATTCATAAACCTTCAAATTATATAATAACGAAAAACAGGTTCCCATTATTTAAATTTAAGATAATGAATAATTAATAAACATTATTTGACCCATTAATAAACCTCTTCTCAAATATTTGTTTTGTTATTTATAAATCTTTAAATTACGTAATAATCGAAAATAAATTCCAATTATTTGAATTTAAGATAATAAATAAGCAATGAACATTGTTTAAGTCTTGATCAGTTAATAAATTTAGCGTTCAACAAATAAACAGCTCCCGACTCGAAAAAGTTATGAATTTTTAAACTGTTTTGAAAATTTGATAAAATAGGTCAAAACTCTTGCAATGCGAATGATGCAGATGGAAGACGGTATCTTAGGTCAAAATTTGGGGTACAACAACCACCATGATAGAGAGAGTCATGGCCCAGAATGGCCTCAACACAGGAATGAGAAGGCCAAATTATGCTTCTCCTATATTAGATTGCATAATGCATACTGATTTACCAAGGGGATATAAAGTCCCTAAATTTACAAAGTTCGCTGGGGATACCAATGAGTCAACAGTGGAACACATAGCCAGATATCTAACCGAAGCGGGAGATATAGCCAATAATGAAGATCTCAGGATCAAATATTTCCCAAGTTCCTTGACTAAAAACGCCTTCACATGGTTTACCACTTTGCCTCCTGGGTCCATTGATACTTGGGCTCTTTTGGAGAGATTATTCCATGAACAATTTTACATGGGACAGTCGAAAATAAGCTTGAAGGAATTAGCCAGTGTCAAGAGAAAGTTCACCGAACCCATAGATGATTATCTGAATAGATTTAGGCTTTTGAAATCCAGATGTTACACAGTAGTGCCTGAACATGAGTTAGTCGAAATGGCCGCTGGTGGTTTGGATTACTCTATTCGAAAGAAACTAGACACTCAATATTTGAGGGACATGGCTCAGTTAGCCGATAGGGTTCGACAGGTCGAAAGGCTAAAGGCCGAAAAGGCCAGAGTCTTTAAGAATAACAAGAAAGAAAGGATCTCCTATGTTGGAACTGAGGAAGCAGAAGATTATCCTGAATTCAAATTCGAAGAGGTCGAAATCGACCTCGCTGAATTAAAACAGGCTCCACCTTACTCCTGCAAATTATTGGTTCCCACAAAAGGGAAAGATATTGTTGAAAATGAGAAAAGTGACAAATTCCCAAAGAAGGTTTATACCTTCGATGTCACTAAATGTGACGAGATTTTTGATTTACTTGTCAAAGATGGCCAACTCATTGTGCCATCAAATGTCAAAATACCTCCTTTAGATCAGAGAAAGAAGAGAGGATTTTGCAAATATCATAGTTTCCTAGGCCACAAAACCTCACAATGTTTTCTTTTCAGGGACCTAATTCAAAATGCAATCAAAGATGGCAGAATAAAGTTTGCTGATAAGGCAAAGATGAAAGTGGACGAAGATCCCTTGGACGTCGCAGACACCAACTACTCCGAGCCTGCATGCATTGGAGAGATTAACATGGTGGAAGCTGACCGAAGCGATGCCCCAACAGGAGAGAAAGGTACTGAAACTGAAAGCTGGGTGATGGTCGAAGTCGATAAAGAGGTCACTGAAGACATCCAGAAGATACCAGAGACTTCGATTGAAGCAGCACCTATAGCTGTTGCAAAAGAAACCGAGGCTACTGAAGGCCAGGAAAATCAAAACCAAGAACTAACACAGGTCACTGAAGGCCTGAGGCTGGAATTGGAGAAAGTCCAAATCACGAAGCCAACTTCCCCTCAGAGGGAAATATGGGACACTCTAGGGGAACCCAGTGGAAAATTTGACTATTTGGTCAAATATTCTGCCCCAGAGAGTTCGAAGGTTCACATTGAGGATATAAAGCCCACAGGATGGGGAGATGATGAAGCTAAGGGGGAAGATGTTGAGATAAATATGGTGGATATGGAGAGGCCTCGCTCTGAGATGGAGGAGGTAGAAAAATACTTAGAAAAAGAGAAGTATAAAATGGAGGATAATCATGCTGGAGATGCTAGTCTCAAGGATTACCTCATGACATGCCACAAGGGAGATACAAGCATGATACTGTGCCCTAGGTGCAGCATCCTCTGCAATCAGAGAATCGCTGCGAATTTCGAGAGGGTACAGAGGACTCGAACTGGCAACAATTGGCGCCAGGATAACCAGCTGTTCAGGAGTTATCCTAAGGCTGGAGAAAGTTTGCTGGAATTTGTGTTTCGCTGCTACAAAGGGGCAACCAAGTGCTTGATTTGCCCAAGGTGTTCTGCTGTGTATGACCAGAGCATGGCCAGAGCCTTCGAAACGATTCCCTTCGCCCCTTGCTGGAACCATCAAGAAACTATCCAGATGGACCCACGTTTCGACAGCAGACACAAACAACGAAGGCCTGATAGCCCTCACCCCAAGGCTGCTCGAAGAGTGACTTTCAAACTCCCTGCTGAAGTGCCAACCGACAGATGGTTGCAAGTCAGAAATGACAAAGGCAAAGACAGATGGAGAAACACCGAACGAAATGCACGCCATGCTATGACGTACAGAAGGCAATTCAACATAGCAAAAAGGGAAGAGGTAAGATTAGAAAACAACAAAGGGGTCACTTCAACAAAGAACCAAGGTGAATCTAGCACCAACAAACCAAAAAATCAAACTGAAGACAAACCTCCAGTTAATAGGAGGCTTTTATCTGAAGTACAACTGGATGAACCAAAGGAATACACTCCAGGCCCAGAAGAAGACGAAGATATGATAACAGATAACTTTGAATCGGAGGGGGAGTCTTCATTCAACCTAAACTGTAACGTGGTATCTGTGCTTCCCTGTGAATTTGGGCAGGAAACCGAAATTGATGAGTGTGAGGAAGAAGATACCTCAGATTTGATGAAACATAGGCCTGTGTGCTACTATGTGATGGACAATGGGGCTATCGAGGAGCAAAACGCGTTCTTCGAACGTCTAGAACCTGCTATGAAGAACCATCTTAAGCCACTATTTATTCGGGCAAAAGTTGGTGCCCATGGTGTGAACAAGGTTCTAGTGGATGGGGGTGCTGCAGTCAATTTGATACCCCACTTCATGCTGAAAAGACTAGAGATCCGCGAAGGAGACATCAAGCCCCATAATATGGTTCTGTCCAATTATGAGGGAAAAGTGGGCAAAACACTGGGAGTGGTCCAGTTGGAATTGACAATAGGCTCAAGCTGTAGGCCCACCATGTTTATGGTGATCGAAGCCAAGGCCAACTATAACTTGTTGCTGGGAAGGGAGTGGATCCATGGCGTAGGGGAAGTTCCTTCGTCAATGCATCAGCGACTAGTTCTGTGGAGAGATGATGGAATCGTGGAAAACATCGAAGCAGACCAGAGTTACTTTATGTCAATAGTCAATTTAGTTGACAAGAGGGATTATGATAAAAATCTGGCAAAGATTGCTCCGTGTGTTCCAAATGATAAGATTAACGAAACCAGAAACGCCCACTACTACACGACCCTTCGCCATGATGGCCTTTATTGGGATAGAACAATAATTAGTGAAGAAGAGGGAGTCGAAAGCACTATACAAAAACGGCCAGCAGGCTGGGACTTCGACAACCTTATCCATGACTGAGTCCACCTTTTTCGAAAGGATTTCGGCCTATATGGCTGAGAACGAATCAAAAGCGGCCTTAGAGGTTGAAATAAATAAATTAACTGTAAAGATGAACGAAGTAAGTGGGGATGGCTCGAAATGCTCACCCTTCAAAGAATTTGAGATGGATCAAAGGTTGGATGCCATCTACGATAAAGAACCCTTAGGTTTCGAAAGGGACCCCATAAACTCAGGTGCCAAAATGTTGGCACAAGATCCACTCGAAGAAGTCAACTTAGGGGATGAAAAAACGAAAAGAATAACCTACATAAGTGCAAAACTTAGCCCAGGCCTCAAGAAGGAAGTAATCGAAGTCCTCAAGAAAAACAAAGATTGCTTCGCATGGGATTATGACGAGATGCCTGGTTTAAAGAGGGAGTTGGTCGAACACAGACTGCCAATCAAAGATGGCAAGAAGCCCATCAAACAAACTCCCAGAAGATTCGCACCAGCAGTTCTCACAAAGATTAAAGCTGAGATCGAAAGGTTGTTGCGTTGCAAATTCATAAGAACAACAAGGTACGTTGAATGGTTAGCAAATATAGTACCTGTTATTAAGAAAAATGGTTCTTTAAGAATTTGCATAGATTTTAGGGATTTAAACACTGCAACCCCTAAAGATGAATATTCCATGCTTGTGGCAGAAATGCTAGTAGACTCTGCTGCAGGGTTCGAATACTTGAGTATGTTAGATGGATACTCTGGGTATAATCAGATTTTCATTGCTGAAGAAGATGTTGCAAAGACAACATTTTGTTGCCTAGGAGCCTTAGGCACCTACGAATGGGTGGTGATGCCTTTTGGTTTAAAGAACGCTGGGGCAACTTATCAAAGGGCAATGAATTCAATTTTTCATGATTTCATTGAAACCTTCATGCAGGTGTATATTGATGATATAGTCATCAAATCTATATCTGTAGAAACACATTTGCATCATTTGAGCCAATCATTCGAGCGAATGAGAAAACATGGCTTAAAGATGAATCCCCTTAAATGTGCATTTTTTGTGCAGGCTGGAGATTTTCTTGGTTTTGTGGTTCACAAGAAAGGGATTAAAATCAACCAGAACAAAACCAAAGCCATAATGGAGACAAAAGCACCTACGTCAAAAAGGGAGTTGCAATCTCTGCTAGGTAAAATTAACTTCCTCAGAAGATTCATTTCGAACCTGAGTGGAAGAACCCAAGCTTTCTCTCCGTTACTTCGTCTAAAGCAAGGCCAAGCCTTCGAATGGAACGAAGCCCACTGTGATACGGTGGGAGAACTGACTAGGGTTTTGCGTTTGTTTTCGCAAATGTTTCGGTTGAGCAAGAGTCGCCACCGACTTTTTATTTTATCCTAAGGAAAGGTTTAAAAAGCACAGCAAAAACCTTTGAGATTTTTCTTGGGTTCGGGGAGTAGATTATAGAAAGGGAAGGTATTAGCACCCTTTCTATCCATGGTTATCCATGGGCTCTTAGGTACTTGCTTAGATCAACTTGCCTTGGTTTTCAATTGTTTGAAATGGTGCTTTGTGTGTGGTTTTGAAAATGTTTTAAAAAAGATGCCTTGTATAGGCTACCCTTGTAACAATTCTTTACTCGAATGTTTTACGAAAGGTGTTTTGTCTTTTTTAAAAAGATGTTTCAAGGTTTTTTGAAAGTTGGTTTTGAAAGTGTTTGTGAAGTGGGTTTTGAAATTAGGCAAGTGTTTTCTTTGCAAATTGGCAAGTACTTAAGAGCTTATCTACCCTAAAGTTTTCTCAAAGATTTTTGTTATATTTTAAACCTTTAGACAATTTTGTTCCACCGTTGCATTTGGTGGACAATCTTGTATTAGAAGGTTGAAGGGACGGGCGTGGGTCATCGTTTAGACCATAATTGCAATAGTGTTAAATGTCTTTGGGCAATTTTCTTTAAAAGGGACTTGATCATTCATTTAAGCAACATTTTGTGGGACTATGATCATTTGATTGTTTGTTTTTACCCAAAGAAATTCAACATACAATATGGCCCAATTATTTGAAGGCAACAAAGTGGAATACCCTAGGGGTGCAAGTGTGAAATGTGTTGTCCATTTTTCATGCATATTTATCTTGAGATTAGGTCCAACTATTTTGCTCGTTTTATTTACATACAAACCCTAGCTCTAACATAGTATGTTTAGAAAGCATTTAAAGTGCGAAATTTAAATTCCTATGCTATTACAACACAATAATATGGGGAGGGGGGTACAATGTTCAAGTGGGGAGATATTTAGACAAGAAATTGAATCTAAGCTATTACATCATTTGCCTTGAATATTTCTAATATGATCAAAAGCATAAATAAAATAGAAATAAAATAAATATGCAAGGATGCAAAAAAGAATTTTTATATGAAAGAAAATATTATTTATGAAAAAGAAAATAAAAAGGTATTATTTTTGAGGTATTTTCAAATTTAGGGTAAAAAAACCTAATTTTTAATCAAAGGGGTATTAATCAATTATTTATTATTTACATACAAAAATAAAATAAAATATGGTATATTTGTAAAAGAGGGTATTTTTTAGTATTAAATATTAAAAATAAAATATGTACATTTTTTGGTATTTTTATCCTAAGTATATTAATATATACCTATATATTTATATTATTTACAAAACATATATTATATATATTAATTAATAATATTTAATATTTAAATAAAAAGTATTTTTTTTTCTATAATATTTTCAGGAAGTAAAAATAAGATAAAAATGTGTATAAAAATATATTTTGTATTATCTTAATATTTTAAACAAAAAAAGTATATATATATATTTATTTATTTATGTACAAAACAAAAGAAACAATCAAATAAATACTCAATAAATTCAAAAAATGATGAGAAAAATATTTTTATGTTTTTAATATGCTGAGATAAAATAAATGAACCAATCAAAAAAAGGCAAAAGTCAAAAATATTAAAAATGAATGAAATGGGCTTAGGGGGTGCAAAACAAAAAAAGTGGTGTGAAAAGCAGAACCAAAGCTGGCCCAGCCCATGAGACACCTTCTTCAACCTCTGAACAAAAATTTGTTCAAAAAACGCGCGCAAGAAGCTCCATTTGAATATCCTGATTCTTTGATTTTTTGAACAAACTTCCAATACAAAAGATGTTAAGCATGAAACCACGATTCCAAATATATAAAGAACATCTCCTAACTCTCAGAAATGAGAGAGAATTTTAACAATCCCAAATCCTGACCTAAGTTTTCTACCATTTTCAAACCTTAAATTCTCACAGCTCAGGCAAAAGAAATGAAAAGTAAAAGAATGTACATGTTCAGTGGCGTGAGTAGAACATTGTTTATTCACAAACTTAGAGTTAATGATGCCTAATAAGAGAGATACGAGTTCACCAAAATACCTGTTCAGCTGAAGTTCTGTCTGGCAATGAGGGAGCTTTCAGTGCAAGGTGATGATTGGAAAAGCTTCCTTGAGGTCCAGGGATGCTATTCCAATGTTTACTTTGTCTTGAAAGCTTCTGAATCGTGCTAGAGCACTTCACCTGCAAAACAAGAAACTGAAAATGGTGGAAGTGGTTAGAGGGATTACAGGTCGTGCTTTTGCTTTTGGTTAGCTTGCATAGATGGTATGGAAGGTGTGTGAACTGGTTTAGGCAAGAAAGCTTGAGAGAAATGAAAGATGACACTCAAACTGCAGGCCTTGCCCTGTTTTTGCAGTTTGAGAGTGATTATGGCAAGGGGAGTGTTTGAGAGGTGCTAGGGTCGTGAAAAAGCTTGGTTCTGATCTTTGGAATATGTTTGATAACTTTGTCTAAGTGTGTGTAAGCTGAGATGGAAGTTGGTATGAGTTATGGTACTTTTCTTCACTCTTAAGCAAACAAAGACAACTTGGTGTTTTAGGCAAGTAGGGGGCCTCTAATGAGCTGCATAACCTCTCCTTGATCAGAGTGATTTGTCCATAATCTTGTGCCAATTGGATTTGGTTTGTACTTGTTGGATTTGTAATTGGACATAAAGTGAAACTTTTGCAAAAATAGAAAGAATGCTTTATCTAATTTGGGATTAATCCATCATACAATGCTTTAGCTCATGAAACAAGGTCTTAACACAATGAACATGCATTAAATTATTGAGTGTTGGATGGTTTTAGGACCTGTAATCAAGGGCATGCTGGTTTTGAGAAGTTTGTACAACTTATGAACATGGAAAATGGCCAATTCAAAAGTGAGTTTTTGCCAAATTGTGAAATTCGAATCTCTCAAGTCATGAGGTTGTTTGATGAGTTCTTGGACATTTTGGAAAGCTTGGAATGTGTACTACAATCTATCTTTGAAATGAAAATTGAAATTCCAAGTAGAAGTATATGTAAAATGGCCTTGAAGTGGGGTAGAAAACCTTGTCAAAATAGATCAAAAATTCACTAAGTTAAGAATGGTTTAGTGCCCTTATTCAAAAATTTGTAACTTGATATACAAGACTCAAATGGGAAAACATTGTGAATCAAAGTTGTAGATTATGCAACAAGCTACAACTTTCATGTTTTGACTTTTGTTTGAATCCAAATGGATCTTGGTGAAAAAGTGGGGCCAAGTTGGGAAAAAATTAGGGTTTTTTATAACTTAGAAAAATTCTAAGTTATGAAAAATTCAAATTTCTAACCCTAATTTGCATTTTGTGATTTCTTGGTGAACAAGTTTCATGATTTGGCATGTTTTGATGAAAAATGAATCTTGACTCTTGATTTTGACCAAAAAGTCAAAGTTTGACTTTTTAGTATACAGTCAAAATTGATCAATTGATTGGGAAATTCAATTGTCAATCTTGTGTACTTTGGATCTTTTGAGCTTGTTGAGCATGTCAAGATAATTCCATGGGGTCCTTGAGTCCATATATGAGCTTGGTTTGCCATTGGCTAGGTCAAACAGTCAAAAATTGCCTTTGTGCAGTCAAAACCCTAAAAATGACCATTTTGCCCTTTTGGTGATCTGATCAAATTTCTTATGGAGTTGTGATCCAAACTTGATCAAATGGACCATATGAGTTAATAATGTTGATGTAGGTCAATTTTCATGAGGTTTGACTGTTAATTGGCCACAGTTGACTTTTTCCCCAATACAACTGATTTCTAGGTCAACTGTCCAATTGACTGGGCAAAATTTGGAATCAAAGTTTGAAACTTGGTATGGATAAACTTGGGAGTCCAATATGAAGCATGAAAGTCATCTTAAGCATTTTAGGTCAAAGTATCTTTGTGCAAACACAAACCCTAATTTGAGTCAACAGTGCAAGGAGAGGTCTTGAGCAGATGAAACCCTAACTGGATCTTGAGCTTCAAGGGCTTTGTGGTGAGAAATCAATGAGAAATGGGAGGGAAAATTTTATGGTACAACAGTTTCCCCTGTTCAATCTTCTTGAATCCGAAGAGTTAGATTGGCAAGTTTGCCTTTCGTGACTCGAGGGTAAAAGGAGATTGGACACTAGAGTGCCCGGAAATTTGCACTCGTCAAAGCAATGGATGCGGGAATGGGCTTAGAGATGCCATTTGGAGATGGGCTTAACGATGCCATCTGGGAGAGTGACATAAATCTTGTCGGGGATGGGCTTAGAGATGCCATCTGGAAGGGAATATCCGGAAGGTGTCCAAGCTTTGGACCATCTCTGAACTGGGGGTCTGAACAAGCAATAGATTGACATCCGTTGTTGGGAGGAATCTGTAAACTGTTTTCAGTGGTTTGGAGAAGAAACTAAAAAAGCGATAGGTTAACATCCGTTTACTTGGAGAACCCGTGAACTGTTTTCAGAAATCTTGAAGTTGAATAAGAAACAGAGCAGCATCCGTTGTTGGGAAGCGTCCGTAAACTGTTTTCAAAAATTGCATCTGAACAAGTTGATAGATTAACATCCGTTGTTGGGAAGAATCAAAAAACTGTTTTCAGAAGACTTGAGAAGAAACTGAACAAGCGATAGGTTAACATCCGTTACTTGGAGAACCCGTGAACTGTTTTCAGAAATCTTGAAGTTGAATAAGCAATAGAGCAGCATCCGTTGTTGGGAAGCGTCCGTAAACTGTTTTCAAAAATCTGGGAAGATAATGATTTTAGTCTGTCGACTGATTTTACCTGAAAAGATAAAGATTTAATTGTATGCAATGTCATGATGCATGATACAATATATGTTATATGATATGAATGTAAGTGGATGTGCATGTAAGCTGGAGAGCTGTTTTGCAAAGGATAGATGAATTCGAGATGGCTAAAGATAAAAGTATCTTGACTGTTGCCGGGAAGAATAAATCCTTGGCTGCTGCTGGGGAAGAGAATTCCTGATGACCTTTACTGGGGAGTTCCAATCTAATAGGCTCATGCTGGGGACGTAAGACTGAGAATCCTTAGTCTGGCGGGAAGTAACTCTGGCGACTTCACTGGGGAACTTAAGATTTGCCCTCCCAAAACTCTGTGGGGAGGAGGTTCATTAGTCTGGCTCCGCTGGGGACACTGAAACTTAAACTCTGAGGGGAATTGAATTCCGGAGGATTCTCTGGCTGGGGATTTGCAAAGATAAGTTACTGCTGGGGAATTTTGATGAACTCCGCTGGGGATAGGAAGAATTTTGGCGAGTGCGATCTTCCGTGATTGTTAGCTGAGGATAACCCAGTTATAAGTCCCTGGGAGGAATAACTTTGAATAAAACTCGGGAGAGACGTCCGTTCTCTGCGGGGAATAAGCTTCCAGAATCTACTGGGGGTTTCCTTTGAAAGGGTATCGGGTATCCAACTGTACTTTTGACTTATCGGTAATCCTCTTTCCCGACTCATAAGAAAATGATTATGTTTCAAATGCATATGCCTATTTTAACAAGACATTGGACGTTTCTCAAAATAAAACAAATAGTGCAAGAGAAAAGAAAAGGAAATGACACAAATTTCTGGGAAAAGTATTTGTATTGATTTTCTTTGAGTATATTTGTACAAAGGAGACAATCATCCTAGTAAGAGGACTTTGTCGTAAATATTGAAAGATTTTATACAAAATAAAGGATGGCTATGTGAAATAATTCCATGGGATTCCGTTCCGCTATAACTTTCACAACTCTGAATATCTGTCCATTCAATGCTTCGCTTGCCGATGACTGGATTGATCAGAAGCCTGGAACTGGTTGATGAAGAGATTGTCTTTGAAGTGATCCGACGAGACATAGTCATACGCTTTAATTCCCTAACTTTTGCCTGAATCGCCCTTTCGGGTTTTCGATCCACCGGGAAACCCCTTTTTGCCCAAGCCGCCCTTTCGGGTTTTCGACTTGCCGGGTGTACAGATTTTTTCGTTTTTATCCCTAATTTTTGCCTGAACCGCCCTTTCGGGTTTTCGGTTCACCGGGATGCCCATTTTTGCCCAAGCCGCCCTTTCGGGTTTTCGGCTTGTCGGGTTATTTTATGCGTAGTATCTTTTGACTATGTCTGCGTTCGCAGGGTGCGGCAAATCGTCGCCGTCCATGGTGGTCAGAATCATTGCACCACCAGAAAATATGCTCTTGATCACAAATGGTCCTTCATATGTAGGAGTCCATTTGCCCCTGGGATCACTTTGCGGCAAGATAATCCGCTTGATTACTAGATCTCCGACTTGATACACTTGACGTCTGACTTTCTTATTGAAGGCCTTGATCATCCGTTTTTGATACGTCTGACCATGGCATATAGCAGCAAGTCGCTTTTCGTCGATCAGATTGAGTTGATCAAGTCGGGTCTGCATCCAATCATCTTCATTCAAACCTGCATCCTTCATAATCCTTAAAGAAGGGATCTGGACTTCCATAGGCAAAACAACTTCCATACCATAAACCAGAGAAAATGGGGTTGCCCCAGTTGAAGTACGTGTCGTCGTACGGTATCCATGCAGAGCAAACGGTAACATCTCATGCCAGTCCTTGTAAGTGACTGTCATTTTCTGAATGATTTTCTTAATGTTTTTGTTTGCAGCTTCAACAGCACCGTTCATCTTTGGCCGATAGGGAGATGAATTGTGATGATAAATCTTGAACTGTTCGCACAATGCAGTGATCATTGTGTTATTCAAATTTGTACCGTTATCTGTGATGATCCTGTCTGGAACACCATACCGACATATGAGATTTTGCTTGATAAAGCGGGCAACCACGTTTTTAGTCACAGATGCGAAGGAAGCTGCTTCGACCCATTTAGTGAAGTAGTCAATGGCAACCAGGATGAAGCGATGTCCATTGGAAGCCGTGGGCTTGATCTCTCCAATCATATCAATGCCCCACATTGCAAAGGGCCACAGAGCAGTCAGGACGTTGAGAGGAACCGGAGGGATATGAACTTTGTCAGCATAGACTTGACACTTGTGGCAAGTACGGGAATGTTGATGGCAGTCAGCCTCCATGGTAGACCAATAATAGCCTGCCCTTAGGATCTTCTTAGCCATTGTATGCCCGCTCAAGTGAGTGCCAAATGTGCCGCTGTGTATATCAGTCATGATCAACTCTGCTTCAGCTTTATCCACACATCGGAGTAATACACAATCATGGCTTCGTTTGTAAAGGATGCCGTTGCTCAGGAAGAACTTAGCAGCGAATTTCCTTAAGAACTTCTTGTCATTTACGGAAGCTCCTTCAGGATAATCTCTAGTCTCGAGATACCTTTTGATTTCATGGAACCAAGGTTGTTCCACTACTTCTTCGGTATTAATCTCGTGGCAATGTGCCGGTTCATCCATTCGCTTGATGGTGATTTGGGGAGCCTCGTTATCCCAGTTGAGTTTAAACATGGAGGACATTGTGGCTAGAGCATCGGCTAGCTGATTCTCTTCTCGCGGGAAATGCTCGAAGGTAATTTGCTCGAAATGAGGCAACAATGTCAAGACATGTTCTTTGTATGGGATAAGATTAGGATGCTTGGTATCCCAGTCTCCTTTGATTTGGCTGATGACCAAAGCCGAGTCCCCAAATACGATCAAAGATTTTATCCCCAAGTCTATAGCAGCCTTGAGACTAAAGATGCAAGCTTCATACTCAGCCATGTTGTTTGTGCAGCTGAAGCAAAGTCGGGCCGTGAAAGGAGTGTGACAACCTTCCGGAGAAATGAGTACTGCGCCAATACCGTTTCCAAGTGCATTTGAAGCACCATCAAAGTACAAGGTCCATCGGGATCCCTTTTCGGGTCCGTCATACGGTCCGTCACTTTCAACGTTGTCTAAATTCATGATGTCCTCGTCTGGGAAGTCAAATCTCATGGGTTGATAGTCTTCGATAGCCTGATGAGCCAGATGGTCAGCTAGTACACTCCCTTTTATAGATTTTTGGGTGGTGTACTGGATGTCATACTCGGTTAAGATCATTTGCCATCTAGCTATCCTTCCAGATAAAGCGGGCTTCTCGAAGATATACTTGATGGGGTCCATTTTGGATATCAACAAGGTAGTATGAGTCAGCATATACTGTCTTAGTCGGCGAGCAGCCCATACCAAAGCGCAGCAAGTTTTCTCGAGCAGTGAGTAGCGAGTCTCACAGTCGGTAAACTTTTTGCTAAGGTAATAAATAGCATGCTCTTTTCGACCAGACTCGTCATGCTGGCCCAAAACACACCCCATTGAGTTATCCAAGACGGTTAAGTACATGATCAATGGTCTTCCTTCGACGGGTGGCATCAGAATAGGAGGTTCTAGCAAATACTCCTTGATTCTATCAAAAGCAGCTTGACAATCGTCGTTCCATTCCACTACCTGATCTTTTTTCAAGAGTTTGAAAATTGGCTCACAGGTAGAAGTCAGATGTGAGATGAATCTGGCAATATAGTTTATGCGCCCCAAGAATCCTCTAACCTCCTTTTCAGTACGGGGAGTAGGCATCTCTTGTATTGCTTTTACTTTTGCCGGATCGACTTCAATGCCTTTGTTGCTTACAATAAGTCCCAGGAGTTTACCAGACCTAACTCCAAAAGTGCATTTACTTGGATTCAGCCTGAGCTTGTATTCTTTTAACCTGGAAAACAGCTTCTCCAGATGCTCGAGGTGCTCTTCCTCTGTTTGTGACCGAGCTATCATATCGTCTACGTAAACTTCAATCTCATGATGTATCATATCATGAAATAAGGCTACCATGGCGCGTTGATAAGTTGCCCCTGCGTTCTTCAGCCCGAACGACATCACCTTCTAACAGAAAGTGCCCCATTGTGTGACAAAAGTTGTTTTCTCCATATCCTCGGGAGCCATTTTGATTTGATTGTAGCCCGAGAAACCGTCCATGAAGGAAAACACTTTATGCTGAGCTGTATTGTCGATCAAGATGTCAATATGAGGTAGCGGGAAATCATCTTTAGGGCTGGCCCTATTCAAATCCCGGTAGTCCACACACATCCTGACCTTTCCATCTTTCTTTGGTACTGGCACAATGTTAGCGACCCATTGAGGATAGGACGTAACAGCCAGGAAACCAGCATCGAATTGTTTCATTACTTCTGCTTTGATTTTTTCGGACATGTTAGGCCTCATTCGGCGAACTTTTTGCTTGATTGGTGGACAGTCTTCTCTTGTGGGGAGACGGTGAACCACGATGTCTGTGTCTAGACCCGGTATGTCTTCATAGGACCAAGCGAAGATTTCAACATACTCATTCAACAACTGTACCAAGCGCTCCTTGACTTTTGGTTCCAGATTGGCACCCACTTGCACCTCCTTCCGGTCCTCCTCGGTTCCCAAGTTAACAGTTTCCAATGGCTCTTCATGCGGTAAGATGGCCCTTTCCTCTTGTTGCAGAAGTCTGGCTAGTTCCCCGGGTACTTCACAACCTTCGTCATCTTCATACTCGGCTAGATTGACCAGATCTTCAGAGTTATTGAAAGATACAGCAGAATAGTCACCCATGGAATCCGGAGTGGATGGGTACCTGCATTGGTGAGTGTGGGTGTGTGTAAGGGATAGCCATCCTTAAACAAAAAATGCAAAAGGAAAGAAAATGAACATAAGCAGTTTATCAAATGAAAAACGTCTAATGAATCATTAAACATGGCATATGAATATGAAAAATAATCAAACCCTTACAAGTAGACCTACATGCCCCGGGCAAGGCAGGAGGTGAAAAGATAGTGTACGGATTGTTTGAAAGTAAAAGATTACAGACCAAATAGGAAATGTTTAACAGGTAAATTACTGGTGAATAAAAGTGATGGGAACAAAGTCCTTAGCCTCCAAATTGCTCAATCCTCCCTTGACAGTTGGATAAATCCACTCTTCAATGTTGCTTTCTTTGTCTTCATCTTCCAAGGCGTTGATTCTGTAGGGAGAAATTTTGACTGGCGCCCTTTCAATCTTTGACCGGCGCATAGCTTTCTGGCCAGCGGCTGTGAATCCTAACCCAAACTTGTCAGTCTTATGCGGAAAGTCGGGTAACTGCCCCCATGCTGAATTCTTCCCTTCTTTTATTGCGGCCCTTGCGTCCTCCAGAGATGCCATCCTGGCCATCTGTCTCGGTGCCTCAGCCGTCAATTTTGCTACTGCTATTTCAGGAAGGACTTCTTCGAAATGTTGAAACGGTGTCTCAATGAACTCTCCTTCAACCTCCACATACCGGAAAGAATTTAAATGGCTAATCATGTACTCTTCTTCGCCATGGACAGTGATGATCTTTCCCTTGACGGGATACTTCAACATCTGATGTAAGGAGGAGGTGACTGCCCCAGCAGGGTGTATCCATGGCCTACCCAATAAGCAAGAGTATGACGGACGGATGTCCATCACATAGAAAGTGGATTTAAACACCTCAGTGCCTATCTTGATGGGAATTTCAACCTCTCCATGGACCATTCTCTTCGAACCATCGAAAGCTCTGACAACAATATCACTCGGCTTCAATTCCAACCCTTTACAGTCTAATCGGTCCAAGGCCTTCTTAGGCAAAACATTCAGCGACGAACCGGTATCAACCAAAACATGTGCAAGAGTGGTTCCGCGACACTCGATTGAAATATGCAAAGCATCATTGTGGTTTCTGCCTTTAGGGGTTAGGTCGGCATCAGAAAAACCTAATCCATTGTCCGCAGTCAGGCTAGCCACGCAATTTTGAAATTGATCCGCAGAGGTTTCCTGGGGCACATGAGCTGCCTTCAGGAATTTTATCAGGGCTTTAGCGTGCGCTTATGAGCAAAGTAGTAGTGCCAGCATGGAGATCTTGGAGGGGGTTTGCCCCAACTGTTCCACCACATCGTAATCACTTCTCTTGATTATCCTCAAAATCTCGTCCATTTCCTTCTTGGAGGTTTCCGAGATTACCAAGGGTTGAGCCCTCGTCCTGACGGGCTCATCTTGGACTCCCTTACCTTTGTCAGCAGCGGTAGGAGAGACAGTACTAGGAACAACAATGTCTTCAATTAAAGGAGTTCTAACAGAAAGTTTGATTGGTGCAGGGACGACCTTGTCAGTTGATGAGGGTCCAAAGACTGTTCTTGGAGGGGCAATCTCTGGAGAAAATATTCTCCCTCTCCTGGTGATTTTGCTGGTGCCTGCAATGTTACTAATGCTGGCTTCTTCATCATCCGAACTTTCTTCAATTACCTCGATTTGCTTGATACCATGGTAGTAGATGTCACCGCCATAGTTCCAAGGTATCGACTTCTCAGAAACATAGGGAACAGGCCCTGGCATTGTTATCTTCAAAGGAACAGATTTTGCGGCTGGTGTAATCTTAACAGGCTTTTTGACGGCCTTGGAAAGATTGGCGTGAATGGTTATGATTGAGACATTTTCAACATGAACTGGAACATCAGAAATTTTTTCGAACAAAATTTGTCGGCTATCCATAAGGCCTTGGATGCCTTTCTTCAGTAGCGGACAATCAAACGGCAGAGAGTGGCAACAGTAGCAGTCTTCTTTACATCCCGGGAAGATCCCGGCCCTTAACAAATTCAACTTAATGGTTAGCAGTGGAGTAGTCAGATCACTGACGTCAGCAACATACAAATCCTCTTCAATGGCATTGACATTTCGGCCGTGCTTCGGCATAGGTGCAGATATCACATTAGGCTTCTCTGGAGCGTCAAACTCTACCTCCTTAGCCTCTATCAAGTCTTGGATTTTATGCTTGAGTGCCCAACAATCATTGGTGTCGTGTCCAACACTGTCTGAATGGTAGGCGCATTTAGCATTGGCATGATAATGCGGAGAGGACGTATTCACATTCTTTGGCGCCTCCTTGATGGTGGCAAGATTCAACTTCAATAGATGGGGAAGCACTTGTGCTGGAGTCATATTAATACGGGTGAACTGCCGTTGTGGCCGTTCCACTCGTTGCTGATTTGGTCTGGACTGGTTATAGCGAGGTTGCTCACTCTGAGTGTTTTGAATCATTACGGCCCCCACAGTTGGCCGACGCTCCGTCTTCCCTGTTCTTCTCTGAGAATATACCATAGTTGTCTCCTTCTTAAAAGGCTTCTTCTCAACACTTGCAGCAACACCCTTTTGAATCTTTCCTGACTTGATGCCAGCTTCTATTCTTTTGCCGGTTAAGATCAAATCGGTAAACCCTGCGGAAGAGTTACCAATTAGATGATTGAAAAATGGCCCAGATAGGGTCCCAAGAAACATATCAACGAGCTCACGATCGGTTAAAGGAGGCTGCACCCTGCCAGCCAAATCCCTCCATTTTTGTGCATATTCTTTGAATCCCTCACTTGTTCCTAGTGACATACCCTGAAGTTGGGTACGAGTAGGAGCAAGATCAGAATTATACTGGTATTGTTTGTAGAAAGCGGTGGCCAAATCTTCCCAATTTCTAACACTGGTTCCTTCTAGCTGATAAAACCACTCCAACTGAGCTCCCGACAGGCTGTCTTGAAAGAAATGAATCCAGAGATTTTTATCTGCTGTATAGGGTTGAATCTTTCTCACGTAGGACCTGAGATGCATTTTGGGGCAGGACAGCCCATCATACCTCACAAATACTGGCACTTTGAATTTTGGGGGGAATCACAATCCCGGCAACCAAACCCAAATCTTCAAAATCCAAACCCGGTACCCTTTGTAACTCCATGGCGGCCAATCTGTCTTCTAAACCCTTGTATTTGTCATCAGCTGGAGGATATTGCTGGTCAGAATAATCTTCATCCTCTTCAACCTCCTCCTCCTCCGCATCAGACTCGGAAGGCACCGCAACTTGATCTCTTTTACTAGTCCCTTCATCAGAAGTAGGAGGAAATTCAAGCACTCTCCGAGCTTCTCTGTCAAATCTTCTCCCCAAAGTAGCCACCCCGATCCTCTTTTTCTTCTTCTTCACTGGGTCCTTATTCTCCAATTGAGTCTTGATATCCTCTTGACTTTTAACCAAAGTCATCAGGAGTTGCTGGAACTGTGCATTCTGAGCTTGTAGGTCTTTGACTGTTTGCTCGAGATCCATCCTACTGAAATAAACAGCAGTCAGATAAGGAAACCTGGAGTGAGACCTGCTTATGCACATGATGAATGGTATGCTGATGTATGCAATGCATTCAAGGATTTAGAACATTCAAAATTGTTTCAGACAAAGAAGAACGCACGTCATATTAATAAGAAGAAATTTGTTAGTACATAAATGCCCCATGGGCCAAATGTTACAAAATAAACTTCTTAAGGCAGAAAGACATTGCGCATCCTCTTCGGTGCGATGTAGGTGTTGAGGGCCTCTTGCTCGTGGAGTCGGCGGGTAAGCTCTAGAACCTTCTTTTCACTAGCGTAGTAGCTAGCTTCAAAAGTGTCCCGTTCCTCCTTGAGCTGAATCCAACTTTTCTGCATTTCCTCCCATGATGTAGGCATGTCTGGATGTAGGATAGTGTAGGGAACCTCTCCTTCATTGACGGGCTCTTTAATCATTGGGAGTACATGAGGATAAGGCATCATTAGACTTTGGGCTCGGGCTCGTACCCACTTGAGATAGGGCTCAAGAGGGATGGAGTTCTTGTGTCCCAGAGTCTTGCTATCAACCTTGTTGAGTTTTCCCCAAGCTCTGATGAATCTTTGGCGAAGTCCTTGCGCATCGTTGTCGAAGTCAAAAACTAGGCTAGGAATCAACATATCATGAGGGCCATCCCTCCGTGCATATCCAAATTACCTCAAAGCTAGGCAAGGGTTGTAGGTGATACCTCCCCTAATTCCAAGTAAAGGAACATTAGGAAATTCTCCGCAACGATCGATGATGATGACATTTTCTCTGGACCGAGAACACCAATGCACATCAGAATGAGTAAGAGTCATCAACCATTGGGACCACCTTGTACCCTGGTCATTCTTCAAGACATATTGCGGAAGGTGCGAAATAAACCACCTTTGCAAGGATAGGAGTACAACACATGAGAACACCCCTCTTTCTCATTGTTCGTGTGTAAAATGAGTGAAGGATGTCCCCAAGCAATGTTGATATTGGATTTCTGGACAAGAAGATTTTGACAGCGTTGACATCTACAAATTGGTCAGGATTTGGGAACAAGACCAACCCATAGATAAGGAGTGCCACAATCTCTTCAAAGGCTTGCAGGTCCAATGAGTCCCAACATTCTTGTGCCTTCTCAAACAAGAACTTTTCTAAGAATCCTTTGACGCCGCTTCTGGTTTCCCAATGCCCCTTGATGTCGGATGGTTGTAGATGTAATGCTCGAGCAACATCTTCCGGCTTTGGCTCCTTTTCCGTACCGTTGAAGGGTAGTTGATTAAGGGTAGGGATTCTTAGGAGTTGAGAGAACTCCTCCAAAGTGGGTACCAACTGATAATCAGGGAAAGTGAAGCAGTGGTGAAGAGGGTCAAAGAACTGGAATAGCACTTTCATCATGTCTTCTTCAATGTTGGTGCTGACTAGGCTGAGCAGTCTACCATGTCTTTCACTGAAGGATGAATTTTCCGGAATTCTTGAGGTGATCTCCTTGAGTTGAGGAGAGATTCTCACAAGGTTGACTTGAATGGTATTTCTGCGAGGAATTTCCATGTCCTACAAAACAAGAACAAAGATGAAGATCCAAAACCCTTGAAATGGTTAGTGAATGCATATGATGTTTATGATGTATGCACAAAACATATGTACAAGCAAATCACACCAAACCCTAATTTCAGGCTTGCATGGGGTTTCATAGGTAAGTACCCTCTTGAGTGTAGTTGGCTTAAAAACCTGTCCTATAAATAGTAACCGGGTTCTAAGGAGCTCAATATCATTGGATTGTTTTCAATGTTCATTGTTTTGGTTTAGCCACTTAACTAGCGACCAAAATATTCCAAGAAAACAACCCTCAATGAGTGTAGTATCGAGTATCTACCAACTTCGGACTGCACCAAAGCCGGTCATCTCACTACCCCTAATAAAAGGCCAAGATGGTCAAGTAAGGTTCTAGGTCATTAGTGCTTAGTGACATCACTCAGCGGCCCCGTACTCTCCTTGATGGAACTCAAGGGTTACCGGTACTCACAAATATGTCGCACTAATATAGCTATTGCTTAGACCGTGTCGGTATACCCCACACAGTTTCCACAACGTATTGCTATCTATGAATGTTTCCCAAAATCCGGGTGGAGGATTGTAAACCCAAACAATAGAGCCATAGTATAAAGCAAACAAATCAAACAATTAGTCATGCAAGAGGGTGACCTAAGCCCTAAGGTTACTCCACTTTAAAAGTTCTCCCCAGTAGAGTCGCCAGTTCTGTGATACGGTGGGAGAACTGACTAGGGTTTTGCGTTTGTTTTCGCAAATGTTTCGGTTGAGCAAGAGTCGCCACCGACTTTTTATTTTATCCTAAGGAAATGTTTAAAAAGCACAGCAAAAACCTTTGAGATTTTTCTTGGGTTCGGGGAGTAGATTATAGAAAGGGAAGGTATTAGCACCCTTTCTATCCATGGTTATCCATGGGCTCTTAGGTACTTGCTTAGATCAACTTGCCTTGGTTTTCAATTGTTTGAAATGGTGCTTTGTGTGTGGTTTTGAAAATGTTTTAAAAAAGATGCCTTGTATAGGCTACCCTTGTAACAATTCTTTACTCGAATGTTTTACGAAAGGTGTTTTGTCTTTTTTAAAAAGATGTTTCAAGGTTTTTTGAAAGTTGGTTTTGAAAGTGTTTGTGAAGTAGGTTTTGAAATTAGGAAAGTGTTTTCTTTGCAAATTGGCAAGTACTTAAGAGCTTATCTACCCTAAAGTTTTCTCAAAGATTTTTGTTATGTTTTAAACCTTTAGACAATTTTGTTCCACCATTGCATTTGGTGGACAATCTTGTATTAGGAGGTTGAAGGGACGGGCGTGGGTCATCGTTTAGACCATAACTGCAATAGTGTTAAATGTCTATGGGCAATTTTCTTTAAAAGGGACTTGATCATTCATTTAAGCAACATTTTATGGGACTATGATCATTTGATTGTTTGTTTTTACCCAAAGAAATTCAACATACAATATGGCCCAATTATTTGAAGGCAACAAAGTGGAATACCCTAGGGGTGCAAGTGTGAAATGTGTTGTCCATTTTTCATGCATATTTATCTTGAGATTAGGTCCAACTATTTTGCTCGTTTTATTTACATACAAACCCTAGCTCTAACATAGTATGTTTAGAAAGCATTTAAAGTGCGAAATTTAAATTCCTATGCTATTACAACACAATAATATGGGGAGGGGGTACAATGTTCAAGTGGGGAGATATTTAGACAAGAAATTGAATCTAAGCTATTACATCATTTGCCTTGAATATTTACAATATGATCAAAAGCATAAATAAAATAGAAATAAAATAAATATGCAAGGATGCAAAAAAGAATTTTTATATGAAAGAAAATATTATTTATGAAAAAGAAAATAAAAAGGTATTATTTTTGAGGTATTTTCAAATTTAGGGTAAAAAAACCTAATTTTTAATCAAAGGGGTATTAATCAATTATTTATTATTTACATACAAAAATAAAATAAAATATGGTATATTTGTAAAAAAGGGTATTTTTCAGTATTAAATATTAAAAATAAAATATGTACATTTTTTGGTATTTTTATCCTAAGTATATTAATATATACCTATATATTTATATTATTTACAAAACATATATTATATATATTAATTAATAATATTTAATATTTAAATAAAAAGTATTTTTTTTTCTATAATATTTTCAGGAAGTAAAAATAAGATAAAAATGTGTATAAAAATATATTTTGTATTATCTTAATATTTTAAACAAAAAAAGTATATATATATATATATATATATATATATATATATATATATATATATATATATATATATATATATATATATATATATATATATATATATATATATATATATATATATATATATATATATATATATATATATATATATATATATATATATATATATATATATATATATATATATATATATATATATATATATATATATATTTATTTATTTATTTATGTACAAAACAAAAGAAACAATCAAATAAATACTCAATAAATTCAAAAAATGATGAGAAAAATATTTTTATGTTTTTAATATGCTGAGATAAAATAAATGAACCAATCAAAAAAAGGCAAAAGTAAAAAATATTAAAAATGAATGAAATGGGCTTAGGGGGTGCAAAACAAAAAAAGTGGTGTGAAAAGCAGAACCAAAGCTGGCCCAGCCCATGAGACACCTTCTTCAACCTCTGAACAAAAATTTGTTCAAAAAACGCGCGCAAGAAGCTCCATTTGAATATCCTGATTCTTTGATTTTTTGAACAAACTTCCAACACAAAAGATGTTAAGCATGAAACCACGATTCCAAATATATAAAGAACATCTCCTAACTCTCAGAAATGAGAGAGAATTTTAACAATCCCAAATCCTGACCTAAGTTTTCTACCATTTTCAAACCTTAAATTCTCACACCTCAGGCAAAAGAAATGAAAAGTAAAAGAATGTACATGTTCAGTGGCGTGAGTAGAACATTGTTTATTCACAAACTTAGAGTTAATGATGCATAATAAGAGAGATACGAGTTCACCAAAATACCTGTTCAGCTGAAGTTCTGTCTGGCAATGAGGGAGCTTTCAGTGCAAGGTGATGATTGGAAAAGCTTCCTTGAGGTCCAGGGATGCTATTCCGATGTTTACTTTGTATTGAAAGCTTCTGAATCGTGCTAGAGCACTTCACCTGCAAAACACAAAACTGAAAATGGTGGAAGTGGTTAGAGGGATTACAGGTCGTGCTTTTGCTTTTGGTTAGCTTGCATAGATGGTATGGAAGGTGTGTGAATTGGTTTGGGCAAGAAAGCTTGAGAGAAATGAAAGATGACACTCAAACTGCAGGCCTTGCCCTGTTTTTGCAGTTTGAGAGTGATTATGGCAAGGGGAGTGTTTGAGAGGTGCTAGGGTCGTGCAAAAGTTTGGTTCTGATCTTTAGAATATGTTTGATAACTTTGTCTAAGTGTGTGTAAGCTGAGATGGAAGTTGGTATGAGTTATGGTACTTTTCTTCACTCTTAAGCAAACAAAGGCAACTTGGTGTTTTAGGCAAGTAGGGGGCCTCTAATGAGCTGCATAACCTCTCCTTGATCAGAGTGATTTGTCCATAATCTTGTGCCAATTGGATTTGGTTTGTACTTGTTGGATTTGTAATTGGACATAAAGTGAAACTTTTGCAAAAATAGAAAGAATGCTTTATCTAATTTAGGATTAATCCATCATACAATGCTTTAGCTCATGAAACAAGGTCTTAACACAATGAACATGCATTAAATTATTGAGTGTTGGATGGTTTTAGGACCTGTAATCAAGGGCATGCTGGTTTTGAGAAGTTTGTACAACTTATGAACATGGAAAATGGCCAATTAAAAAGTGAGTTTTTGCCAAATTGTGAAATTCGAATCTCTCAAGTCATGAGGTTGTTTGATGAGTTCTTGGACATTTTGGAAAGCTTGGAATGTGTACTACAATCCATCTTTGAAATGAAAATTTAAATTCCAAGTGGAAGTGTATGTAAAATGGCCTTGAAGTGGGGTAGAAAACCTTGTCAAAATAGATCAAAAATTCACTAAGTTAAGAATGGTTTAGTGCCCTTATTCAAAAATTTGTAACTTGAGATACAAGCCTCAAATGGGAAAACATTGTGAATCAAAGTTGTAGATTATGCAACAAGCTACAACTTTCATGTTTTGACTTTTGTTTGAATCCAAATGGATCTTGGTGAAAAAGTGGGGCAAAGTTGGGAAAAAATTAGGGTTTTTTATAACTTAGAAAAATTCTAAGTTATGAAAAATTCAAATTTCTAACCCTAATTTGCATTTTGTGATTTCTTGGTGAACAAGTTTCATGATTTGGCATGTTTTGATGAAAAATGAATCTTGACTCTTGATTTTGACCAAAAAGTCAAAGTTTGACTTTTCAGTATACAGTCAAAATTGATCAATTGATTGGGAAATTCAATTGTCAATCTTGTGTACTTTGGATCTTTTGAGCTTGTTGAGCATGTCAAGATAATTCCATGGGGTCCTTGAGTCCATATATGAGCTTGGTTTGCCATTGGCTAGGTCAAACAGTCAAAAATTGCCTTTGTGCAGTCAAAACCCTAAAAATGACCATTTTGCCCTTTTGGTGATCTGATCAAATTTCTTATGGAGTTGTGATCCAAACTTGATCGAATGGACCATATGAGTTCATAATGTTGATGTAGGTCAATTTTCATGAGGTTTGACTGTTAATTGGCCACAGTTGACTTTTTCCCCAATACAGCTGATTTCTAGGTCAACTGTCCAATTGACTGGGCAAAATTTGGAATCAAAGTTTGAAACTTGGTATGGATAAACTTGGGAGTCCAATATGAAGCATGAAAGTCATCTTAGGCATTTTAGGTCAAAGTATCTTTGTGCAAACACAAACCCTAATTTGAGTCAACAGTGCAAGGAGAGGTCTTGAGCAGATGAAACCCTAACTGGATCTTGAGCTTCAAGGGATTTGTGGTGAGAAATCAATGAGAAATGGGAGGGCAAATTTTTGGGTACAACACCCACCAGGAGGCATTTGACAGGATAAAAAGATACCTCTCTCAGCCTCCTATTTTGTCTCCACCTTCATGGGGGAAGCCCATGAGATTGTACATATCTGCCTCTGAAGTTAGTATAGGTAGTATGTTAGCACAAGAAGATAGTAATGGTATCGAAAGAGCCATATACTATTTAAGTAGAGTACTAAATGATGCAGAGACCAGATATAGAAATTTAGAAAAGCTATGTCTCTGTTTGTATTTCTCTTGTATGAAACTCATGTATTATATAAAGCCTGTTGATGTTTATGTTTCATCTCATTTCGATGTAATTAAACACATGCTTTCAAAACCAATAATGCATAGCAGAGTTGGTAAATGGGCTTTAGCCTTAACAGAATATTCTTTGACTTTCATGCCTTTAAAAGCTGTGAAAGGTCAAGTGATTTCTGACTTCATTGTGGACCATTCTTTGGTTGAGCAGACTGTCATGAGTTACGTCGAAATACAACCATGGAAATTGTACTTTGATGGTTCAACCCACAGGAATGGAAGTGGCGTTGGAGTCCTTCTAATTTCTCCTTAAGGAATTCCAACAAAATTCAAGTATAAATTAGATGGTCCTCGTTGCTCGAACAACGAAGCTGAGTATGAAGCGCTCATTGTTGGACTTGAAGCTTTGTTGGAATTGGGGGCAACTAGAGTCGAAATTAAAGGAGACTCAGAATTAGTGGTCAAACAAATTACAAAGGAATATAAGTGCATAAAGGAAAACTTGATGATATACTTCGTCATAGTCAACAGGCTACTAAGGAAATTTGAATACATGGATATTCAACACATACCAAGAATAGAGAACCAAGAAGAAAATGACTTAGCACAGTTGGCTTCGGGTTATAAAGTTTCTACCAGGAACTTTAAGGATTTAGTTGAATTAAGGGGTAGAGTTATGGCTACTGGATTCACACCATCGGATCTGGAAAGTATGAAATTGGGATATGCTGAGAAACAGGGATTCGAAATATTAGCCATAAATACTTTGTCAGATGCAGATTGGCGAAGTCCACTGATGAGTTATTTAGTAAACCCAACTCTGAATATGGATAGAAAGACAAAATACAGAGCATTGTCATATCTCCTCATGGGGAACGAATTGTTTAAAAAGACCCAAGAGGGCGTATTATTGAAATGCCTAGGAGAAAGTGAGGCATACTTAGCATTGTCAGAAGTCCACAATGGGGCATGTGGGGCACATCAAGAAGGCCATAAAATGAAATGGCTGTTATTTCGATACGGCTTGTATTGGCCTAGCATGCTCAAAGATTGCATAGACTTTGCTAAAGGATGTGAGGAATGTCAGAAACATGCAGGGATTCAACATGCCCCTGCAAGTGAGTTGCATTCGATCATCAAACAATGGCCATTTAGAGGATAGGCATTGGATTTGATAGGAGAAATAAATCCTGCTTCGTCCAAAGGACATAAATATATCTTGGTAGGAATAGATTATTTTACCAAGTGGATCGAAGCTATACCATTAATAGTTGCTGATCAAGAGGCTATTATTGAGTTTATACAGAAGCACATTATCTATAGGTTCGGATTGCCAGAGAGCATAACCACAGACCAAGGCTCTGTGTTTACTGGTAGAAAGATGCAAGAATTTGCCCAAGAAATGGGGTTTAGATTGCTAACGTCAACGCCATATTATGCTCAAGCAAACGGTCAAGTCGAAGCAGCCAATAAAGTGATAATAGGATTAATCAAGAAACATATTGGTAAAAAGCCAAGAAACTGGCACAAAACTTTGGACCAAATATTATGGGCCTATAGAACATCTCCTAAGGAAGCTACTAACACTACGCCTTTCCAACTCACATTTGGTCATGATGCAGTGCTGCTAGTAGAAATTCATCTACAATCAGTTCGAATTCAGAGACAAAACAAAATCCCAGCTGCATTATATTGGGAAATGATGATGAATGAATTAGTTGAGTTGGACGAAGTTAGATTACATGCATTGGAAATTTTGATGAGACAAAAAGAAAGAGTGGCCAGAACATACAACAAAAGGGTGAAGAAAAAAGTATTCATTATTAATGACTTAGTTTGGAAAGTCATATTGCCCATGGACAAGAAAAATAAAGCATTAGGTAAATGGTCACCTCATTGGGAAGGACCTTTTCGAATATTAAAAGTATTCTCAAACAATGCATATGAAATCGAAGAACTGGTGGATGATAAGCGTATCCTAAAGGTTAATGGGAAATATTTAAATAAATATAAGCCACGCCTGCAGGAGATTCGAATAGTAACAACGTAACCAAGATATTATAAAAAGGCAAAAATGGCAAGATGAGATGCCAAAATGGCGTTGTTCGAATATTACATATAAGAAACCAAATTGTAGTCAAATAAACATTGAAATTTAGAAATAAGAATTATTTTTCAATCTGTTGAAAGTGCTTCGAAAAGATTCAAGTCTCTGCTGAGCGAAATGCCTGGCTCCTTCCAAGGTTGCCACTTCTCCCTTGAGTTGTTCTGCAGTTTCCATTTCTGCAAGCCCCTGGTTGAGAAGCTCTTCGAATTGGTTACCAGCAGTATTGGTTTCGAAGGCTATTTGTTGTTCTTTAGCCTCTTTAACCTTCTGTTAAAGCTCCTGAATCTGCCTTTCCCAGAGAAGTATAGACTCAGCTCGAGCCTCATAATCAGTTTTCGCCTGCTTTAGATGCATAGCTTGATCCTCAGCTTCTTGAGAAAGTTTCGAAGCTTGTTCATAAGCAGCATCCATTGCAATGCGTTTTTCTTGAACCTTCTTGGCAGCAGATTCATCTTGGAGAAGGTAACCAGTTACGTTGTCCAGCAAAGACTGAAGATCGAACAAGATAGTACTAACTGGCAAGGAGCAGGTAGCAAGATTGACCTTTGTAAGCAACTCCTTCATAGTGTAGCAAGCAGTGCTATCTTGTTTGAGCACTTCGAATATATCCACATTGAGAATTGTTTTCCTGATCTTATTAAGAAGTACAATTCTTTCATCTGTGGGAAGAGGATAGATAGTCGAACTGGTGCCAGCCCTAGCAAGTGGAACGTCCCTTTGAGCCAGCTTCGCCTTGATGTACCCAATAGGGTCATTTCGTCTCAGGAGTGCAAGCTCCTCGTCAGTCATTCGAGACAAAGAGGATTGAGGGAGTTCCACACGTAGGGGAGTCACGTCCATTTCAACCTCCATAGGTTTGTTGGTTGTGTCACCATCCCCTTCATTCGTTTCCTGCTCATGATCTTCTTCATCATCATCCAAGTCCACCACTTCGATGTCTTCCTTTTCGCTGCTATTTGCATTGGACTCTGTCCCAGCAGTCGAACCATCATTGGCATCCTCCTCCTCAGACTGTTCTTCTGCAGATTCTTCATCTCTTTGGCCAGAATCAGCTTTCTCTCCTTCAGTTTGAGTGTCCTTTGGGTCCTCTTGAAGGGTTTCAAGAGGGGACTTTTGAAGAGAAGCTCTTTGCAAATCTTCTGCAGATGTTTGAAGTGGTGTTTCATTTGTCTCTTTCAGAGGAATAGAGGTACCTTGATCATCCTGCTGTTCAGAAGTTCCAGCCAGAACCGCCATATTGGAGGAACCTTTGTTCTGTACAAGGTTGCTGGAATCTCCTTGAGGAGAGGAGTTGAGTGGAGCAGTAGCTTTGGATGGTGAGGTCGAAGTGGTAGAAGCTGGATTTAAGATGTTCTGCAAGAAGCAAAAGAATGTTAAAAGCATGCACTAAGATAATAAGAAATTATTATTTTCAAAGAGTGTTAAAGTTTAATTTACCTGTGGACTCTCGGAGGAGAGGTGGCTAGCTATGCGTTCCAACATTACGTTGGAGGTCGAAGGTGGAATTTTGGATTTAGGTGAGGGAGCAGCATCCCTGGAATCTAGTCCAGAGACACCAGTTGGAACGGTACTTTTCGAAATATCCTTCTTCTGCTTCTTCTTCAAAGCAGTTGGTAAGTTTCCTCCAGCCTTGGGGTCTTCCCCAGTGGTGTTTGATTTTCGCTTCTTGGGAGTAGTAGGAGGAAGTTTGTTGGTCTGAAAAGATTTAAACAAAGAGTTAGATGCAAACCATAAAACATTAGTGAATTCGAAACATCAAGGCTAAGTGATTACCGTTGGAGTTGGAACACTGGTTGTTGTTGGTATTGTTGTTGTGGTTGTTGCAGCAATGGTTGTTGTTCCGGTTGGAGTCACTTTGTCAGTGGTTTCGGTAGAGGCTTGAGAAGCGCTCCCTTCTTTCGACTTCGAAGCGGCTGTCTTTATCCTAATGGCTGAAAATCGAAACAATTAAAGTAAAGTTTAAAGATATGGAAAATGAAAAACGTTTGGGATTTTCCCAAGCATTCGCACCTGTGCCTTGATCAGATTTAATCGATATGGCAGAAAGGTTGTATCGAAGGTGTCCTGGGAAATCGTGGAGCCAGTGTCGAGCCCATGTCACAGTCTCAGATGGCTTTGGTCTCTTTTGAAGATGTTTGAACATCTCTTTGCAAGTGAACCACCAAGGATATGGGGGAAACCAAGCCAGAGCCAATTCTGAGGTAGGTAATCTAGGAAATTTAGGTGGATGCATTTCGAATGCGAACCTATACCTATCCTCAGGTGACAACCCTGAAGGAAGTTTTAACTTAGAAACTTTTTGTTTGAATTTTTCCTTCAAGGTCTCAGCCGCTTGATGCACAGTGGATTCCAAGCGTGTGGGGTCATAAGTAGTTTCAAAATAATTTTGAAAAGCTTTAATCTCTTTGGCATGAGTAAACATACCTTTCTTGGCTGGTACCTGCACATCGAAGGCATCAATTAGTTTCTGTTGAATTGTAAGAGTATCGAACATATAAGTTTGATAAAACTTGGTCCACCATTCCAGAAATCCCTTAGCTGTAAGATGGGTAGGTTCGAAGGTTATTAGCTCAAACTGGGCAAAGCCTTGGTGTTGTTCTTGTTGTAATTTTGCTTCTCGTGCCTTGAAAGTTCGCCCAGAGGTAATGGAACTCTCAGTTTGAAATAAGGGTTCAGGAATTAGTTGGCATAAGCCAAACTGTCTCGAAACAAAATTTGGCTGGTAAGCGAAAAGGAAAATATGATTCTTGGCAGGAGTTATTCTTGAAGAAATGAGTCTAGGTAGCAAAAAGGCTCTCCATACATCCTGAATCTCCTTGCTCTTGACAGCTTCTGAGAGAGCCATGGTGAACCAGGAAGGTCCATGAGCCCTCGAAGCAAAAGGCGCCATGGTCTCTTCGAACTTATGCCTCTTGGAGAATATCATGATGTACTTCGAGAATAGGACTTTGAAGTCATCTTTGTCGTCATTTGGAGTTAATCTTCACAGCCTAGTGCCTTCGACTATTCTATCAGTTATCTCAGGGTCTTGTTCATCAATGGTGTTGGCAGTTGACAAGGAGGGTTCGAACATGGCATTTAGCCATAGCTGAAGTAACTAAAAAGGGCCAGCCAACAGGATATTCTTGGAGGTATGAGATTTTAGGCTCGAAACAGCTGACCTTAGGCTTTCATAAAGGTCAACTAAGAGCAGTTCACTTAAGCACACTCTTCGATTTTCATGAAAATCCCTAGCTAGAGGAATAAACCTACTGGCTACCTGTAGGGATCTACTGCAGAAGACGTATCTTGACAGCCATAGGGTAAGGAAAGCAATGTGTTCTACATCAGACAAACTGTCTCCCTCAGCATGGTAGTGACTGATAAACTTGGAAAAACTTGCTAGTTTGACTTCGAAGTCGATTATACTTGAATGTTCTTCGTTGTCAGGGATATATGTTTCTCCTACTGGTGATAGCCCAGTGATGGCCGCTATGTCAAAGAAGGTAGGGGTGATCATTCCACCAGGGAGATGGAAAGTATTATAGGTACTGTCCCAGAAATAGAGGGACGCGAATAACAAAGGGTGGCTGTAAGTGAAACCAGGTTTCGACAGCTTAATCAAGTTGTAGATACCTAATTCTTCCCATTGCTGGGATTTCTTAGCTTCTACCTTATTGAACCAGTTTTGATAAGCAGTGTCGGAGGTGGGGCAAGATCGAAACGGTTTAAAATTACTTTTTACATAGTCTAATACAAAAGGGTCCTTAGGAGGAACAATTGGATTTTCCATGGTGTTTGAGCCAGAAGATTCTATTGCCTTAGGGGCGTCCATTTTGTTAAACAAGGGTTTGAAACTATAGCAAACTGGGAAAATTGTCTTGGTATCTTTTAAAATTTCAAAAACCGTAAGAGGGCCCATTAAAGCTAACCTCTTACCAGCTGCGGTGGTAGGAATGAGTACCTGTGATGCATAAAGCATTTCTTTCTCCTTTGAGATCATCTGGGGAGCAAGAACGGATTGACCTTGGTGAGTGATAACCTTACTTTCCATTGTAGTTCCTGCGGTCTTTCCTTTCTTCTTGGAAACCTTTTTGAGTTGGGATGAAGTAGAAGAAGACATTTTTGAAGAATGTTGAAAGCTTAGGGTTTTCGGTGAGAAAAGAAGGATAAAAGATTCAGAATGTGGAAAGAAAAGAAAAAGACTAAGTTGATGTTTTTATAATGTGGAAGTTTAAGCATCCACTGAATAAGGTTGTGATACGTGGTACTTATGGGTTGGTGTGATGAAGAGGTGGCGTAAAGTTAACATGGGTAATAGGCGTGATTTAAAGATAATCATTATTTTGTAACTGCACCATACTGTGAAGTGGCTCCAGGCGGTTAAGGAATCCAAAAGTGTTATGATTGACGTGACTGGAGTCAAATGCATTAAATGTTACGATGATTCGAAGGTCGCATCAAAATCTTGTGTGGATGTTTAAAATAAGTATTTCTCAAAGAAATCGAAATACATATTTTAAAGGGGCATTTTGTTGGCTGAAGATTTTGATAATATTATTAGAAGCCAAGTGAATTGAACGTTTCGATCGAAATGAAACAATGCGTCATGTTTCAAAGTAGCAGAAGCAGTGTTTCGAATAAGCATATCAAAGCTTGGAGCTTCGAGTGGCAATTATGGGAACATATCTAAAGAAGTCTCGAAATGACAACAAGGTTGTGTCTGAGAGGTGCGTTCGAAGCGGAGAAGTACCAAAACATTTGAAATTCAAATGCAAGCGGGACATTCGAAGTTTGAAATTTATGTGCTGGAGCATTTGGAGACACGTGGAAACAAGAGAGAGGCATTGTTCTGCATGTTCTGAACGTGGCATAATCTTATAGCAAGACCGTTATGGTCGAAGTAGTATAAATAGAAGTCTTAGTATTAGGATTTCGTGTGTCATATCTATTGTACTAAATACTCAGTAAACATTCAAATTACCACATGGCTAGGGAAACGAATGCAAGAGAAATGTACGTATGATAGCACCACATGTTTATGATTTAATGAAAACCCTTTATCATTTCCAGTACTTTCCTTTATCTTTCTGCCAAATACCATTTACAAGTTTTCTCATTTAAAGTCTTTTTATTCGAAATCTTTTCATTGAAGCCTTACATTTTAATGCTTTCTTTACATTTCAAACACTTTACATTTCAGAAAACTGTCATACTTTTCATGCCTTTATCTTCAAGTTTTATCTTTCAAACGCCTATTTTTACTTAAAGTCATTTTACAGATTTCTTGCATTAAACGCTTTCTTCATATTTCGAATCTTTTACATTCCAGAGCATCTTTTACATTAACTGTTTTTATAATTCGAAGCCATTTACTTGTCTTTTATGCAATTTTACATGTCTTTGCAATTAACATTTATTCATGCAATTTAGTTTCGCGCACATATATTTTGATTACACCTTTAGATCTTTAAGAGAGAAATCGAAATAAGCCAAACACCTACACAACACTCTAAATACCAACCATGAATATCTGTTCGATCATGAGAGTTACCCTAATGACCAATAAGTCCTAGGATCAATCTAGTCGATCCTGCGAGTTACCAGAGAAATTGAATAACAATCAGTAAGTTTATTCGATAGTTTGGAAGACTAGCGGTTGTTCACCAGAAATCACTGGAAACAGGTAGATGGAAAATGCTCCAACAACGAAACAGAGTATGAGACGTTGATTACATGGCTTAAACTGTTGAAAGACTTAGGTGCGAAAAAGGTTGAAATTAAAGGAGTTCAGAATTAGTGATAAGCAAATATCTCGAGAATACAAATGCATCAAAGAGCACTTATTCTTGTATTTTTAAATGGTCAATCAATTATTGGAATATTTTGAAGTTGTGAGTGTTACACATGTACCTAGATTGGAGAATCAAGTGGCCAATGATTTGGCGCAAATTGCCTATGGGTACCAAGTATCCATCGACAAGTTGAAAAGTTTTGTCGAGGTGAGAGAGAAGGTAGTTTATACACCATCCTTCACATTTACAATTTCAAAAATTGGGGGGGGGGGGGGGGGGGCAGATGATACGTGTAAAAAATTTGAAAATTTGAAAATGTTTTATTATTCACAATTTGTCAAACACAGATTGGCAAAAGCCAATTGTGAATTATTTGGAAACTCCAGCTGGAAATGTGGAAAGGAAAATAAAGTATACGGATTTGAGTTACGTATTCATGGGTAATAAATTGTTCAAAAGACTCCTGAAGGAGTGTTGCTTAAATTCTTAGGAGATATTGAAGCATATTTGGCAATAGTCGAAGTCTATAGTGGAACTTGTGGAGCTCACCAAGCCGACTATAAAATGAAATGGCTGCTATTTCAACATGGTGTCTATTGGCCAAGTATGTTGAAAGATTGTATTTAGTTTGCTAAGGGCTGTCAGAAATTCCAAAAGCATGCAGGAATTCAACATGTATCTGCAAGCGAATTGCACACGATTATTAAGCCATGGCTGTTTCGAGGATGGATGCTGAACGTCATAGGAGAAATTTGAGCGGCATCGTCGAAACAACAAAAGTTCATCCTAGTAGGGATATACTACTTTACTAAATGGATAGAAGTCGTACCATTGGTCAATATCGACCATGAAGCAGCGATTGACTTCATTTAGAAGCATATCATTTATATATTTGGGATTCTTGAGACAATCACTACAAATCAAGGATCAATTTTCATTGAGGGAAAGATGCAAAAATTTGCAGCTTAAACATGTTTTAAGTTGGTAACATCCACACCTTATTACACTCAAGTCAATGGTCAGGTCGAAGCTTCCAACAAAGTGATAATTGGGCTAATTAAGAAATACGTCAATAAGAAACACAAGAATTGGCACAAGACGTTGGATCAAGTTTTATGGGCTTGTCGAACGTCCCCCAAAGAAGAGAATGGGTCGACGCATTTTCGAATGGAATTTGGACATAATATGGTTTTACGAGTCGAGATACACTTACAATCAATACGAGTGTAACACCAACACAAACTCTCGTCGGAACAATATTGGAATATGATGTTGGATGAAACGACAAATTTAGATGTAGAAAGAGACTAAAGGTTCTTAAAAATCTATTTAAAGAAGAATCAGAATCATTAGAAGCGAAACACATATGACTTGAGGGCGTGAGCAGGCCAAAAGAAGTGGAAAAGTTAGTGGGGTTTGTTAGAAACCCGCGCCCTAAAGATTATGAGTAATCATGAGTAGTGATTGAAGTAACATGGGAAACTGTTGCGCGGAAAGTAGTCATGATTACGCATGACGTCATCCCAAAGAGACGTGCAATCAAAAATATGAAAGAGAAAACACTAATATTCTCCCATCGACAAGACTCCGTCGAACATGGCATTTTGGATGACAATTTATTGACACGTAATTTTCGACTAGTGTAATAAACTTTAAGTTGTGGGAGTTTATTTGGCTAAAGAGGCATAGATTGGTGAAAAACAATAAGACGCGTCCAGCAAGAGGAGAACATCGACCAAATGAGCCAGTCGATGAGGATCAGAAGATCAGAGGCAGGTGTCTACAAGTACAAAGGTTGACGAAGCAGAGATTCATATTGGCGGGAACAGTTAGTAATGTGAAATCCAGCAAGAACGTGGAAAGATTCAAACAGTTTTCACGAAGCCCAAACATGGGCTAGTAACCGTCAACGATTACATATTTAGGATGTCTATTTAAACAAATTTCTGTATTTGCGTTAAGGGTCACATTTCTTCATATTTAATAGCAATACACTCAAAGTACCCGCATCTAAGAGAGAAACGAGTTCAAGCTTAACTATGTATGAATGCTTCTACATTTAAATTCATAGCAATTTACAGTCTTTTCATTTTAAATTACAAGTCTTGTCTTTAATTTATTTGCTTTGCAATTGTCTTTACCTTTTGCCCCTATATCTTTTTTTGCAATCCAAAAACACTCTAAACACACAGTCTAGGATTATTATAGCCGATCTTACAAATAACCTTTAATAAGAGACTAACGATTGTTTCACAGAAAACCAATAACAAAGAAGTTGTCACTCCCTTCAAAGATAGGTAAGTGATATAATTAAATTTTTTATTTATTGAAATTTTGTGTTATTAATTTGATTTTTTTTGGGGTTACCTTTGTGGTTCCTGCTAGGCTTTTAGAGCGACGGGAGCTTTGGAAAGAACTCGCTATCTAGCAAATGAAAGCTTCTGAGAGTTAGCAAGCAGCAACTCTTGCACTATCATCATCTGGTTTTTTTAATTTTTTTTTAGTATAAACACTTGAAGAAAATATAGAGATTTTTCTTTTATAGATTTTCTTCTTCATCGCATAGTTTATCTCAATTTTTTTATTACAACATTTTGTTCAATTATGTTGAAAGTAATTTCTTGTATTGAAGTAGTTTGTTTCACAAAAATAAGTGATTGTCGAAAAAATTTGATTTGATTTAGAAGTGTAGAAACAGTTTATTATACACAAATTTGTTTTAGATTTAGAGTAGATAAGATTTGATTTATGTCTAAAATAGATAGCTTTGATTTAGTTTTAAAATAGGTGTTTTGGAATTTCATAGTTTTAGACTTTGGTTTAGGAAGTAAGCTAACCTAAATCTATAAATAGATAGAATAATCCCTATTTTTTGTAATCAAGTCAATTAAGCTGTATTCACATATATTGCAATTGCAAGTGAATAATAAACTTTTCTACGGTTTGTGGACATAAAATAAACTCTACAGAAAAATACTCTATTTCTTTTTTTATCTTTTATTTTCCAATAGCATATAAAGTGATATCAATTTTATTCATCAAGATTGATGGAAATTCATCAGTGTTGGTGGATTTCTAACAAATTACACATTATATTGAATTTTGTGTTTTTATTTGTCATGATTCATATATAATTTTTATTGCAAATATTTTTTTTTTCATATTACAAGTGACTCATCTATAAAATAGGAATTATTATTTAATTTATAATTTCAATTAATGAGATTATAATTATTATTTTGAATATTATTTAATGAAACTTTTAATTATTAAAGATTCTTTTAAAAAATTATATCTTTTTATAATAGAGTTATAGTTTAAAATATTATAATACAATTAAGAATATTGATTATATCAATAGTTATTTATACTAATGTGTAAGAGTATCTGATTATATCAATATTTTTTTAATGCTAATTGGTAGAATATTGATTTTTGGTTAACTTTATAGTTAATTGTAATGTTACTATGCTTTCATGTTTCAAATTTTAGCAATGTGTTCTTGTATTTCTATGTTTTTTTTATAAACAAAGTTATTTGATTAATAATAAGAGTGCAAGGGGTTATTACATCAAAACTATTAAAATAGAAAGTTTATATAGAATTGATAAAATCCAGAGGAACATGAAATCAAAAATGTAAAGAACAACTACTCCTTTCTCTATTTCCTATTACTTGCCAAATCTACGATACCACTTTGATGCTTGAAATGATATTTTAAAGAACGTACAACTCTTTATTAAATAAAATTTTATTTCTCTTAAATAAAATTTTATTTCTCTTATTCCAAATTATCTATATCGTGGCCAGTCAAAACAAACAGTCAAATTGTTTCTCTTTCTTCATTTTTTATTGTTCAATGTTATTGTGTGGTGATATCAATCTTGTTCATCAAAATTGGAAGAAATTCATCATAGGCTTTAATGAATTTTCAACATCTGGTATCAAGAGCTCCGGCTGAGTGATTCAAGGGAAGAACGATCAAGAATGATCGAGGAAGAAGAAGAAGAAATTCGTGATAGCGATGAATTACGCTAACGAAATTTTTCAGCAAATCTCCTAATTCTTAAAGGTAATAACTATGAGAACTGTTGTAAAAAATGAAGGTTATATTCTGTTTTCAAGGTTTTTGGGATCTTGTGAAACATGGATTATAACTACTTGGTGAAGACGCTTCAGAGGAAGAAGCAGAATACAAAGAATCGAAGAAGAAGAATTATAAAGTTCTCTTTATAATTCACCAATGTGTCATTCCAAACAATTTCGAAAAGGTTAGTGATGTTGAATCTGCAAAATAAACCTGGGAAATTCTGAAGAAATTGTTTGGAGGCGCTGAGAAGGTGAAAGAGGTGAGGTTACAAACTCACAAAAATACTTATGAATTTCTTCAAATGGAAGATAGAGAAAGCATATCTGATTTTTTCACTAGGTAATGAAACTACTGAATCAAATCAAGAATTGTGGATAGACGTTAACAATAAGACTTGTTGTTTCGAAGATCTTAATATCTTTGGCTCCAAAGTTCGACCATGTGGTAGTTTCTATAGAAGAGTCGAAGGACATGTCATCTTTGTCGAAGGAAGAGCTTCAAGGGATACTTGAATCTCACGAGCAAAGAATGGCTGAAAGAGCTGCAGGCAAGTCGAAGAGTGATGTGGATTTGCAAGCGTAGTCAGGAAGAGATAAGAAATGCAAAGGAAAGTGGTTCGACAAAAAAGATATAAGAGGCTACAACAATTCGAATCATAGAGGAAACCAACACGAAGAAAACATGTTGAATCAGAGAAGACCATACCAAGGCAACCAAAGAGGTGGTGTTGTGAATAGACGGAGAGGTAGTGGTCCAAAGCTTGACAAGAGTCACATTCAGTGTTTCATTTGTCAGAAGTATGATCACTATTCTAATGATTATCCAGAAAAGAAAAAGAATCAAGAAAGTGATGTAAATTTTAAAAAACATGAAGAAGAAGAGATGATGCTGATGGTCACAACAAAATATGAAGATAGATTCAAGGACCAATGGTACTTGGATTTAGGATGCTCATCACATATGTCTGGAAGGAAAGATTGGTTTGTCAACATAAAGCCCTCAATGAAGAACATGGTGAAATTTGAGAATGAGAATACTCTAGCAGCTGAAGGTATTTGAGATGTTTTGATTATGAGGAAAGATGGCAAAAGGGCAGTAATTTCCAATGTGTTGTACATACTAGTCATGAAGAGCAATTTACTCAGTATAGGGCTGTTGGTCGAAAGGAATTACAAAGTATCAGTCAAAGACAAGATGATGAGTGACGTCGATGCAAATAGAAGATTAATCTTGAAGGCTCTTATGTCTCAAAATAGAACCTTCAAGATTGAACTAAATGTGATGGAACACAAGTGCTTTTCGACTGCAGCTAGCAGATATGAGTGGACATGGCATTATCAACTTGGCCATCTCAACTTCAAAGACATTAGAGATTTGAAGAGAAGAAATATGGTTTAAGTATTTCCATAAATAGACATTCCAAACGAGGTTTATGAGGAATGTGTGCACGCAAAGTAGCACAAGAATAAATTCTGCAAGGATGCAGGAAGTAGGTCGAAGGCTATTCTCGAAGTCATATACTCTGATGTATGTGGAACAATCAAGGTGGATTCGATGGGAGGTAAAAATTACTTTGTTACATTCATATATGATTTCAGTGGAAAATTATGGACTTATCTGATCAAGAAGAAAAGTGAAGTGATTGAGGTATTTTCCAAATTTAAGTCTATGGTCGAAAGACAAAGTGGTCGAAAGCTCAAAGTTTTGAGAACTGATGGTGGTGGAGAGTATGTGTCGAAAGACTTCGACAAATTATGTGAAAAAGAAAGGATTGTGCATGAGGTGGTGCCACACTATACTCCATAGCAGAATGGAACTGCAGAAAGGAAGAATCAAACCATCATAAATATGGTGAGAAGTATGTTGAAATACAAGAATTTACCTAAAGAGTTTTGAGGTGAAGTTGTGTGCATGGCAACATACATGTTGAACAGATTTCCTATGAAGAAGCTAGAAGGAATTACGCCAGAAGAATGTTGGTCTGGTTTGAAGTCTAGCTTGAGTCATCTGAAGGTATTTGGATCTATTGCACATAGATAAGTGCTAGATCATTTGAGAAGAAAACTTGATGATAGGTCGAGTCAAATGATTCTAGTGGATAACATTCGACAGGAGGTTACAAGTTATTCAACCCAGTGAACAAGAAGGTTATGATCAACAGAGATGTAATCATAGATGAGCTTAAAGAATGGGATTAGACTGAAAATGTCAATAAATATTAAGTAGGAATACTACTTGAAGAACCAAAAACTCAAGTCAAAAGATAAGGTCGACAAGACGAACCATCAATTATAAATCAACCAAGTACAAATAGACCTCAGAGAATAATACCCATGCCTACAAGGTTGCGAGAATGTGTGATTACATCAGATGATGTGGTTGATAACAAATGTGAGCTGGTACATTATGCCTTCTATGTAGATGTCAAACCTGTCAATGCAGTTGAAGCATTTAAAGATTCAAAGTGGGTAAAAGCAATGAACGAAGAAGTGAAGTCTATCGAAGACAACAATACTTGGTCACTTATCTAATTGCCTCAAGGAAAGAAGGCAATTGATGCCAAGTGGGTATACAAAGTGAAGATGAATCCCAAAGGGGAAATAAATCGACAAAAAGAAAGGCTTGTGGGAAAGGGTTTCTTCATAAGTAAGGAATCGACTTCGATGAAGTTTTGAACCTGTGGCTAGAATCGAAACAATCAGGTTGGTTTTTGGTCTAGTAGAAATGAAAAGTTGGCACATATGTCAGATGTACGTGAAGTGTGCATTCCTGAATGGACCATTAAACGAAGAAGTTTATGTTAAACAACCAGTTAGGTTTGTGAAACATGATGAAGAGAGAAAGGTGTACGGGCTACATAAAGCCCGATATGGATAGAAACAAGCTCCAAGAGCCTAGAATAAGAAGATTGATAGTTTCCTAAGGGAGAAGGAATTTGTGAAGTGCACAACTGAACATGGAGTATATGCAAGAAGAAATAGTGAATTACTTATAATATGTCTCTATGTCTATGAATTATTAATAACAGGTAACTCTATAAAGGAGATTGAAGACTTCAAAGGTGATCTCAACAAGGAATTTGAAATGTTTGATTTGGGTGAAATTTCATATTTCCTTGGTATCGAATTCTACAAGAGTAGTAGAGGTTTGATGATGCATCAAAGAAGATATGCAAGTAAAATTCTCAAGAGATTTGAGATGGAAGAATGCAACTCGACTTTAACACCTGCAGAACTAAGACTACAGCTATCGAAAGATTCAAAAGAAGATGATGTCGACCCAACCCAATACAAAATATTTCTTGGGTCATTAAGATACCTTTATCATAAAAGGCCCGACTTAGCCTACAATTTAGGTATGGTAAGTAGATTCATGCATAAGCTAAAGGTATTACACCTAGTAGCGACTGAGATGATATCGAGGTATCTAAAAGGAACCCTCGACTATGGCATTTTATTTCTTGCAATTGATAAGGGAAATTATATGATTTGATGGATTTTATGATATGGTATGATGCCTTGTTGGGGGACTAGATACCTTAGAATTATAGAAGTTGGAGTTATGGGGGTGTTTGACTAAATGTGTAGAAACATAGGGGTGGTAGAATAATATGGATTATTATTATTATTATTACTATACTATTAGAGTAATTATTATTATTTTATAATAATGATTAAATAATTATTTATTTGGTTAGTTATATTATTATTGGAATATACATTAGAGTAAGAACAAGAGAGTAGAGTCAATACGTGAATAAAACCAAAGTATATAAGGTAGAAGAAGAGAGAAGCACTAGGAAGCTAAGGCAAAGGAATTCACTATAGAGATCAAGAATCAATCAAGAACCTAAGGTAAGGGTGTAGCTCTGAATCTCTAATAAGGGTATAATTGCGGGTAGATGAAGGTTTGAATGTATGATTTTGGGTGTAGGTTAATTGTTAGATTGTTGTTGAAATTTCTTATAATTGTTGGAATTGATGTGTTATTTGTGTTATATTGGTGGTGTTTGATGTGTGTTGATAATTTAAAACAATTGATGTATTGGTTCTTTCATGAAAAGATGTTTTTGGGTGAAGAAGATGGGGTTTTGTAGCAGAAAAATCAAGTTTTGGGGTCTGTTTGCGATGGGTAATCAATTACCATATATGGGTAACCGGTTACCGCTGTTTGTGTTTTGAAATAATTGGCTACTGACTTGAAGTATCCGATTCCCATAAGTGGGTGATCGATTACCGTGAGGAATTTTGAAAAGGAAAAAGGTTATTGTCTTGCGGTAACCGATTACAATAGATGGGTAACCGGTTAACACTGCCACTGATAACATTTTTGGAAAACGTTTAAAAATCATAACTTTTGCCTCGGGAGTCCGTTTGATGCACCGTTCGAACTGTTGGAAATCTAAAAATAATTTCTACAATTTGATAATAATTTTTAGAACAATATAATAATTTTTATTGGAAGAATTATGATTTGTGCGTATTTTGTATGTGTTGTAATGCAAAATGTTATAAGTAATCGTATCGGTGTTGTATCGATGATGTGTGAAGGAATTACAGGTGATATTACAGTATTGCAAAGATGATGTTGGCCTGAAATTGGTGTGATGTTGATGATTAGGCTTGTGGTTGCATAATCTTGTTGTAGCATGCCGCATTTCATGCATCGTTGACGGCTTATGCCCTGGCTTGTATTGGCAATCGTTGACGACTTATGCCCTAGCCTTTATGGAAAATGTTGAAGGCTTATGCCCTGGCTTGTATTGATAATTGTTGAGGGCTTATGTCGTAGCTTATATAGAAATTTGTGAAGGGCTTATGCCCTGATGGTACCACATGCATTTTTGCATCGGAGTCAGTTGTATCGCATTTGTTGAATTGTCGAATCATTGAATTATTAAATTGTGGACTTGTAGAAGTGGTGTGATTGATAATTGTCGAACTTGAATATCTGCATGATATATCTGTTGTTTAATTATAATTATATAACTTATTATATTGTTATGATATCTCACCCTTATTGTTTGAATGTTGCCTCCACGTGGGTAACGTGCAGATAGCCAAGAGTAGTACAGAGTCGTGGAGTCTAGAAGAGGTTGCTCCTTTTATTTTGAGTGGATGTCATTGCTCTAATATGTAACACCGTTGGGATGAACGATTGACTGTTTTATTTTAATTAAATTCTTCTTTGAGGAATTTTTGGAGTGTTGTAAACTCTCTTTTTGATTGTTTAATTGTTAATTTTATAATGTTTGAAGATTATATTGAAATGTGGTCGGTTCATCCAGAATGTGTGTTATGTATCTATTTTATCTTAATTGAGCAAACTTTGATTATGTTGAACAATGTGATATCCTATTTGTTGTTGATGCGAAAATAATATTTTACTCTGATTTCTATTAAAATCACCATTGGGGAAATATGGTGTTACAATTGGTATCAGAGTAGGTCGGTCTGTCCAGCCAGGTTGTTGAGTCATTAGTGTAGTATGACAGTAGAATACTGTTGATGTTTTTCTATCTAACTGTTGTTTGGTATTGCGATGTGAAGCATAGTAATGGATGGAAGATGAAATGGTGTACTTGCTAATTCGTTGCATGCTTTAGCTCAGGCTATGCAGAATCAGTCTAATGCTGCAGGGAACGATGGGACTCGTGCCTTGGAAACTTTCAAGAGGAACCATCCACCTACGTTCAAGGGAAATCATGATCCCGAAGGAGCGCAGAAGTGACTCAAAGATATTGAGAGAATGTTTCGAGTTATGGACTGTTTTGATGCACAAAAGGTGCATTTTGGTACACATATGCTGGCAAGAGAGGCTGATGACTGGTGGGTTGCCACTCACCAGAGGCTTGAAGGCACATGTGAGGCTATTACTTGGGCTTTGTTTCGCAAGGAATTCCTGATGAGGTATTACCCGGAGGATGTTCGTGGGAAGAAGGAAATCGAGTATTTGGAAATGAAGCAAGGAGATTTGTCGGTAACTGAGTATGCTGCCAAATTCGTGGAGTTGGTGATCTTTTATCCTCATTACACTGAGGAGATAACTGAATTCTCTATGTGCGTGAAGTTTGAGAATGACTTGAATTCTGAGATCAAGAAGGCCATTGGATATCAAAGGATACTTAAGTTCTCTAAGTTAGTTAATAGCTGCAGAATTTATGAAGAGCAGAGTAAGGCTCACTACAAAATTGTCAATGAAAAGAGGGGTAAGCAACAATAGTATCCTGGGAAGCCTTACAATACTCAGGAAAACAGGGGTAAGTAGAGGATGGCTGATGGTAAGAGGACCAGTGGGGGAGGTTCCCCTATTGGTATTGTATGTCACAAATGTGGAAGACCTGGTCATCAAAGTAATGCATGTAGCAGAGAGGTGAAGATGTGTTTTCGTTGTGGTAAGACTGGACATGAGGTGGCGGAGTGTCAACACAAAGCGACAATATGCTTCAACTGCGATGAGGAAGGAAACATTAGCACTCAATGTCAGAAACTGAAGCGAGCTTAAACTGGTAGAAGAGTTTTTGGTTTAGCTGCAGACATTTGGTGGAGATCGCTTGATTAGAGGTATATGTCTCATTAATAGTATTCCTTTAATTACTATTGTTGATACTGATGCTACACATTGTTTTATTGCTACTGATTGTGCTAAAAGGTTGTGTTGTACAAAAGTAACTATGATATGGTGTTACTAAGATGCATGGAGAAACAGGAAGCCGATACACTTATGAGAGAAATCTATGAAGGTACATTTAGAACTCATACAAATGGACATTCCATGGCAAGAAATACCTTGCAAGCAGGATATTATTCATTGACAATGGAAGCTGATTTCTACAAGTATACAAAGACATGTCACAAATTCCAAATATACACCGAAAAAATGCATGTGCCACCAACTCCTCTGAATTTCCTGAGTTCTCCTTGGCCATTTTCAATGTGGGGAATTTCTATGATAGGAATGATCAAACCGAAAGCCTCCAACAGACACCTGTCCATGCTAGTTGCCATTGATTACTTCACCAAGTGGGTGGAAACTGCGTCCTACATAAATGTGACAAGACAAGTGGTTACTCAGTTCATCAAACAAAATCTTATATGCAGATATGGGGTTCCTAGAAGGATCATTACAGACAACGGGCCCAATTTGAACAACAAAATGATGAAAAAGTTATGCAATGATTTCAAGATTGAGCATCATAATTCTTCACCATATCGAACCAAGATGAACGGGGCCATTGAAGCTGCCATTAAGAATATTAAGAAAATCATTCAGAAGATGGTGAAGTCATACAAAGATTGGCACGAAATGCTCCCCTTCTCTCTACATGGCTATAGTACATTTGTACGTACATCAACATGTGCAACTCCTTTCTCTCTCGTATATGGCATGGAGGCAGTACTCCCCGTTGAAGTAGAGATTCTGTCACTTCTAGTTCTAATGGAGAAAAATCTTGAAGAAGTTGAGTGGGTTCAAACGTGACTGGATTAACTTAACCTCATTGAAGAAAAAAGCTTGAAGAATTTGAGTGGGTTCAGACACAACTGGATTAACTTAACCTCATTGAAGAAAAATGCTTGACAGCTCTGTGCCATGACCAATTATACCAAAAGTCAATGAAGAAATCATTTGATAAGAAGGTTCGTCCTTGAGTGTTCAAAGAAGGAGATTTGGTGCTCAAGAAGATTCTACTACCTCGCCTTGATTCACGTGGTAAATGGACACCCAACTACGAAGGTCCATATGTGGTAAAAACAATATTCTTTGGCAGTGGTCTTATCCTAACAACAATGGATGGGGAAGAACTTCCACATCCAAAAAATTTAGACGCAGTCAAAAAATACAATGTATAAAAAGCTCGCTAAGTTCGAACCCTAAACGGGAAACTTAGGCAAAAATGAGCGTCCCGGTGGATTGAAAACCCTAAAGGGAAATCCAGGAAAAAATTAGGGACATACACAAAAAAATTTATACCGGTGGATTGAAAACCCTAAAGGGCGATCCACGCAAAAGTTAGGGATCTTACTCAGAAATAAAGAACAAAAAGATTGAAATCTAAGAACCACTATGACCACAAAGGAGAGGGATTGGTCTAAATCATTCGGCTCATAAGAAAAGGAGATTGGATCTATACAAAGGACATTGGAGAAACAACAGTAGCAATTGTCATTTTCATTTCCATTTTCAGTTTGTGTTAAACTTTATGTAGTTACATCCTTCTAGGATTTTCATCTTGTACTTTCGCCTACTCAGAGGCATATTTATCAATAAAACATTTACTTTTTCAATCTTTCAATTATGTCTTTTTTCCTTTTCAGACTTGTTTGCAAATACTACGACTATTTCTTATGAATACTGTGTTGAAACCATTTTGGGATTTTGACAAATGAATAAAAGCATTTGCATATAACATCAAAAAGCATTTTGGTTATAAAAATAACAAAATAAAATCCACGTCTATGTCCAAGCCTACGATCATAGCCATATCCACACCTACGTCTACAACTACGTCCATGCCTGTGCCCGTGATACAAATATCAAAATCTTGCTAACACTTGTTCATCATATTTAAATCAAATCAAAAACACCACGACAACGCAACATACAATGTTAGGGGAGTCAGTGACACAAAACCAATTGTTTAAAAGGAGAGAACATAATTTTTTTGAGGGCATATACAAACATTACATTTGGGGCATATATAGAAAAACTTCAGTGCATATACATCTGGGTTCCATATCAGCTTAGGGAATCATACATGGCATTGTCCGAACACATTTTTAGTTAAACCACAAACTTTCTCGGGGCCCATTGTTGAATTACCTTAACGAACAAACACCTTGGTTGAGAACAGACACAATCGGTGAACTCTGATCTTATCTTTGATCTAGTTATCTAAAGATTTGATTATCAATTTTTTCCAGTTATCTACCCTCTAGGTCGTGGTAGGTATGTGAATTATTAGGATTAAGTTGTTTATCATCTAGGTTGTGATAAATACGTAAAACTACTCTCATGTCGTTTATCCTCTAGGTTATGATAAACACATAAAAGTTTCAATCATCTATCCGCCAAGTTGTGGTAGGTGTGTGAATTATCGGGTGTATGTTATTCATTCTCTAGGTCGTAATGAATACACAAGTCTATGTTCGTGTCATTTATCCTGAGTCAGGATAAACGCAGAAACTTTGTCAAATATCTATCCCATAGGTTATGATAGGTATGCCAATTTTTCAGGGTTATACTATTCATCCTCTAGGTCGTGATGAATACATAAGCCTACCCCTGTGTCGTTTATCCTCTAGGTCGTGATAAATGCACAAGTTCATCATCGTATTGCTTACTCTCTAGGATAGAGTTAACATAACAAAATCGGTGATATAATTCATTGTGTTAGTCTCTATACGACAATGTATTATCAAGCTTTGTCTTATTCATCCCCTAAACTGTGTTGAATAGACAAAATATGTGTTAAGCTTACTATATTAGTCTCGAAGCATTAGTAAGTTGATTTTAAAACGTGTCATTTACCTCATAGGTTACGCTAAATATCCAAAGTCTATGATCTCTTTCTTAGGTATGGGCGAGTTATCCGCGTCATCGCACCTAAGTCAGATCAAAACTTCTGGTAAGATGAGACATCATCATCCTTACCTATTTCTTTAGTATTCTTGGGGAGCATTGTACATCATATCCTTATATAGCCAACCTTTGGTCAAATTTTGGGATCTTCCATTATTTAATAAAACTCTAGTTTGAAGGTGCGAGACCTGCGTATTCTTACACCCTTAATCAAAGAGTAATTAAATAGGGGCAACTGTCATACCCCAAATTTGACCTATTAATTTCTAATCAATTTATTCCTCATTGTTATTAATTTCTAACATTATCATAATCTTTATAATATAAAATTTATATTTTTGTTATCTATCTCGAAATTGTTTATAACAAAGTTATAATTACAAAAGGGGAGTACTGGTGGCTCTTTAAGTTTTTAGGTTCATATTAAGATTGAGAGGGGATACTGCTCCAAGAGGGCCATCAAAGTATGATAGCCCAATAGGGTTTTTCTTGGTTCGTTTACAATATTAATAGGAGGGGTATGTTTCCTTAATGGACCATCAAAATATGATGGCCCATTAAGATGTTTTTGGCCCGGTTATAAACAATAAGAAGGGGGTGTGTTTTTATAATAAGTTATCCTATTAAGATTTCTTTTAGGACCATTTTCTTTTCGTTAGTGGATCGAATATTTTTGCTAGAGGCCCATTTATAGTAACAATAAAGGTGCGTTTGGCCCAAGATTATTTGAATTGCCCATTATAGGTTGTAAGCCCATTAAGATAGGTTTTTATTGATTGAGGTCAACATTCGTTTAAATTATTATTTATTAAGGAAAAAATATTTTTATTATTTTTGTTATTATTATGATCGTTTTAATTTTTGACCAAATCCAATTAGGGATTTTTGAAACCCTAATCCCCTCAGCCAGCGGCGCTGTTGTTCTTCATCAAATACACTATGCTAAGTCATCAGGCCTAAACCCAATGAACATATATTGTACAGATAAAAAAACGCATATTCACCAAAGACTAAAACGAACTCGGATCTCAAACAAATCAAAATGGATCAAATCAATTACAGAAATTAATTTACAAGTTATATCAATCCAAATCCAATCAAATCTATCCCTAATTCTTAATACGAAATCAAATTCTACATTACAAACAAATCTTACAAATTCATTACAGGATCAAATCAAATCACCAATTGATTCAATCACTAGAATATAACGACAAGTTACAGAATAACTTTCTAATATGTGTAATTCCTAAAAACTATATAAACCCTAATTCTAAAATTGAAAAGGGACAAGAAATCTGGGCAGAAGAAAAATTTGGAATAGAAGATAATATAACAGAAAGAGAGAAAAAGTAGAAGGGGTTGATCAACCTTCTTCTTGAGATTAGGGTTTCAATTTATGAAACCCTAGATCTCCGTTGCATCACCTTCGTCTTCAAATCAGCGTCGCGCCATTATCATACACACCTGCAATCAGAGAAGAAGAAGAGGATTAGACAGAGGGAGAGAAAAATAGAAAATGAATAGATATGATAAGATTCACAACTTCAGACGGTAAGGCTAACAGTTAGATTGATTTAAAAATAATGGTTGTTGATTAATTGCTGTTTTCTGGGTTTCGATTGGAATAAGGGTTTTCTAGGATTTTTTTAGGGTTAGGGTTCTTAGGTTTTGGGGTTAGGGTTCTCAGGGTTCACACAGATCTAGGGTTAGGGTTCATCTGGATAAACGTTCTGTGTTGAATATTTCTAGGGTTCATGTAAGAACCCTAGGGTTAGGGTTTATATTCATAGGATTCGTGGAGTTCCTGGGTTATGGATGAAGGTGGTGGTACCTAGATGCAGCCGCCGGCAGAAGTGATTTCCGCCGGTGGCGCTCTGGGCGGGGCGATTCTCGGTACGGTGGATTTCTAGAGAGAGGTCATAGCCCATCTCTCTAAAAATATAGAAGGAGTTTGTTTGTTCGGGAGTTGAGAGAGAGGAGAAAATGATCCCCAACGTTGGGCCTGAGCTTTTATAAAACTCTCAGAGATTCTGTGCTTACATTTCCATGATCCTTACCGTGCACTTCCCATCACAACCCTGGGTTCATTATCAGACGTCCCAGAAGTGTGCGTCCATCATGATTATGTGATCTCTTCCACACCTTGCCCATTGGATCGGATAGCTGTCTTGGGCCTAGCCCATTACTGAGTGCACCCTTGACTTTGCTTCGCTCAACATAATCCTCACCCTTCAGTGCTATCAAGCAAAGTCCAACACCTGGACTTGGGCCCTTGCTGGTCGTACCCTATTTTTACTTCCATGTTAAATAGGATACCTCCCTCCCGCGTTTGGGCCCGAATCCAATATCTGGATTCAGGCCCCTTCTTTTTACACCCCCTGAAGTTACTAACCAAGTACAAAACACCCCCCTTGACTTCTTAATTAAAATTGTATTTTTTCTTTATATTCTATTTTATTAATATAATTAACTTTTTATATTTATTATATTTGTATAAATTCTAAAAATTATTTTTTTATTATTATTATAAAATTCAATTTTTACTAACTAATTTTTTAAAAAAATTGCATTAAAATCCTTTTTATCATGCATTAAAATTATTTTTCTTATATTCTTTAATGTATTTAAAAATATATAACCAACCTCAAAAAAATAATTTTCCACTAACATAATTTAAAATTTAAGATATTTTCAAAAAGGATTATGAAAATATTTTTAATCGACTACGAACTTCATCTAGCAACTCCGCTATTCACATACCGGACTTGGTTCAAGGAGAATTCGAAATATCTTCGTAATTTATAAAAAACACCAACCAACTGCGAACTACGAATTGGGATTATGATTCCTCATAAGAGGATACGTAGGCATATGACTTAAAATCGTGGCGAGTTTCCCAAATAAAAATTAAAACCCTATTTCCTAAAGATTGTATTTCTAAACCCTAGTATCCTTGTGAACAAGGTAGATGAAGGGTGCCTAACACCTTCCATTCGTCTAAAATGAGTCAAACAACTTAGAACCTATGACCAAATTAGGGTTATCCTTTATATTCAATTCCTAAAGATAAAAACTAAGGGTGGCGAATCTCATTTCAAAACCGGATATAATAGCTAGCGACTCTGTTGAGGATTCAACACTAGGGTTTAGAAGTCTTCCTCTTAGGTTTAGGTTTTTTTTTGTTTGGATTTTCAGTGTTTTCAATATTTTCTTTATTTATTTATTTTATTTTTTTTTATAATTATATTATCCATTTATCATTTGTCGTTGGGATTTTTATTTTTTAAAATTATTTTCAAAAAACCTTAGAAAGAAGGTTTGTCTATTGGCTAAGGGGATACATCAGTCCTATGAGCTTTTGTGACGACTTCTCCTAGAGTCAGTGGAATTCCAAAAAATAAATATGTCTCAAGAGATATCCTTGTGGGGGTAGGACTTTAGAATGAAACCTATGACTTTTTGTACAACCTTTAAACCAAAATCTCATGGTGAGACCTTTCATGACCTAGAGATGAAAGTTTTGGTCTGCAAAGAGGCTCCACTTAAGGGAGAACCTTGTGCATTCCCTCTAGTGTTATCCATGATACCCTTAAGGAAACCACCTTTTTGTGAGAGTAGAATATTTTGTAGGCCACAAATAAGAGCCTACCACCTAAGAATACCTTTCATGAAACCCCGTTACTATGCCACACAGTCATGCACTCATACATATTGCATTTCATATATTCATTACCCTCCATTTCTTATTTTCTCTCTTATTCACAAGATTTAAAAAAAATGATCGAAGGTTTTTGGTGAAGCGTCTTAAAAATGAATGCCAAAGGGAAATAACTCGTCTGTGTTGATACCGTCAAGCCAGATATGACAAAGATCAAAACCATCAAAGGGAAACTGTCTAAAAAAGCTTTGAAGATGTTTACTCGCCATTATGGGAATACTCTTGAGTTGAAAAAAGTGGATGTACAATTGGATGATATATGTGCCTTGGTTCAGTTCTATGATCCTCCAATGAGGTGCTTTACCTTCCAAGACTTTCAGCTAGCACATAATTTGGAAGAGTTTGATAGACTCTTGAATTTCTCTAAGGGAAAAGCTTACGTGGGAATTGGGTAAACTATTGACATTAAAGACTTAGCAAATGGTTTAGGGATCCCTTATACTGAGTTGTCACTCAATTACAAAAAAGAAGGGGATGTACAAGGGATTAAGAGATGCTATTTGGAAGATAAAGCTCTTTATTTTACCGATAACAAAGAATGGGAGTCTTGTGTTGATTTCTCAGGGTTACTTGTATTTGGTGTAATTTTATTTCCACAGACTTTGGACTATATTCACCCTGCAGCTATTAGTGTATTTTGGGGCACAAAAGCTTTAAGTGTGAACCCAAATCCTACTTTACTTGCTGATGTTTATTATGCACTTCAAACTCAGTATGAAAAGGGAGGGGTACTCTAAAATGTTACATCACACTCTTATATTCTTGCCTTATGACTCATCTCTATATGGAATATTACATGGTTCTGAATCTGACCAGATACGAGTGGCCTCAAAAATTAAGGCCTCTTACTGCTAATTTTGTGTTGTGGTATGTGAGGAAGCTAGACATTGGAGATATCATCTATAGTTGCAGATACTTTCCAAATGTTCCGTTGATTAGATCACGTGGTTTCATCAACTACAACCCTACCTTGGCTCTATTATAACTAGGGTACCCTTTGGAGGATAAACCCTCTGATGAACAACTTCGACAATTAATTATTCATGACATGGGCAAAAACAATTGAGAGTTGCTCAACAAAATCATCCGAGCTTAGAGTAGGGTTAATAAAAGAAAGGACGAAAGGAAGAATGTTGTGGCGAAAGGGCGTTACACTCGATGGGTTTTAGATAGAGTGTAACTTTTTAAGTTACCATTTGACATTGATTCTGAGTACAAGTCAGATGTCCCAGATCTTCTGCCAGTGTCCTTAAAAGAAACAAATAACTTGAAGAAATCTTTGAAGCAAGCTCAAAGAGAGAAAGAAGAATTGGAGCTTAAACTCCATAACTTAGCTAAAGAGAAAAGACAAATGCAACGTATACTTGAATCAAAAGATTAAAAGATTCAGAAAGATTGTGAGGCATTTGAAAAGGAGAGTCTTAAGCGAAAGTGTTCGACTGAAGGGCTGTTGAGTGCTACTTTCAACTGAGATTACCACAGCCAATGGTTGGAGAATGCTGTTAGCGAGATCGGGAAACTAAGTAGGTGGTACGAAAAGGCAATGCAAGACAAAAAGGAGATGGAAGAAGATTTGAGGGCTCAAATCCAAAGTTTGGCACAAGCTTCTTTAGATCAAGTATAACAAATGAAATATCTTACCACAAGACTACAAGTTAGCCAAGAATCAGAGATAGGGTAACACCTCAAGAGAATGATGGCAGTAATATTTCTCGCCTAAAAGACTGATGAATACGAGCAAGTGTGTCTTGAGTTAGAAGGACTCCGAAAGGATTTCCTAATACAACAACAACTCTATACGGATATGAGGGTTGAAAAGTTATATTGGAAAGAGAATTATGTAAAGATTTCTAAAGTAGTAAAGGATAATCATAAGGTAATTCGAGACCTCTGCCAAGAATATCGACTCTACAAAGACAAGCATGCAAGACTCGTCTTCTTGGCCAACAATATTATTGGTGACATCCCAAGAAGTTTGAGAGATGCAGAAAATGTGATGGTCTCTCTCCCAAAAGATGTTGAAGACTTCCTCAAGATTTGTAGGACAATGGTTGATGGCTTCAGAGCAGAAATCTGCAGGCGCACTTAGAAGATTTTGTTTCCCTTTGGTTTTCTTTAAGCAAGTTTGATGTTTTATGTTTGAATATCTTTCAATATCGGAATTGTATTCTTTTAAAGACAATTACTATTTCAATAAAGGCATTTTTTTCCATATCTCAATTGTGTATTTATTTTTTAGATGCTCACCAATAAAAAGAAAAATCTGGAAAAAAATATATATAAAAAAAGGAAAAATATACATGGAAAATCCAAGTGAATAAGACATTGAAAAACAAAAAAACTCCTAGCATATTCATACACATCCTTGAATTCACAAACATTTCATCATTTCATATTTCATAACATAAAAACTTATCACTTTTCAAAAACATTCTCCAGTTAAAACATTGGTAAGATAACACCACCTCTCGGACTGCAATACCAAAAAAGGGCCCATCAAAAGAAAGTGATGGAGAAAATTAAAGAAAACTAAGCTGCATTCAGAGAAGATTTGGATCAAGTAAAAGGAAACATTGACTCAATGAAAAGATATATGAGTCAAGTTCTTCTAGCCTTGAAGAACATCATTGAGAGGCGAGAACAGATTCCTAGGGTAGCCTTTGAAGAAGTAGCCCATACTATTAGTGCATCGAGTGGTCACTAACCAAGAAGAGAACCAGAGTCAGGACCTCCAAAGTCCATTATGGCTCAACAAGAAGTCATACAAGTGGATACTGAAGGGTTTGTCCCACCTCCACCAAAGGTAGGTGCATCTCATACCTTGCAAATTCCAGTAAACAACATGGACAAATACATAGACCTACAATATGGAGACCATGACCTAAAATATTTCAATTAAGAACCCCAAAGGACAACCCGTACACATGTTACTGAAAATCCCTTGGCGCTCAATCAATATAAAGCTCTTGAAGAAAGGTTGAAGGTTGTGGAGGGTTACAGTGCTTTCAATGTCGATGCTCTCAAAATGGGTCTAGTTCCAGATGTGGTGATCCCTCCAAAATTCAAAGTACATGACTTTGGAAAATACAAGGGGCTCACATGTCCAAGGAACCATCCACGCATGTGTAATACAGTGGGAGAACTGACTTGTTTTTGCATTTTATCGCAAATGTTGTAGATAACAAGCGCCACCACGGACTTTTTTTTATCCATCAAGGAAAGGGTGAAAAGAACAGGAAAGACCTTGAAGATTTTGAGTTCGAGAGGTAGGTTATGATAAGGGAAGGTGTTAGAACCCTTTGCATTCGTAGTTATCTATGGGCTCTTAAACGCTTAGCTCACTTTGAAAATTTGCTTTTCGTGTGTGTTTTATGAAAAAACATTTTGAAAATTTGCCAATGTAAGGAGAACTTTGTAATGATTCTTGTATCGGTCATCAAGAATGCGTACAAAGTGTTTTGAAAATATCTTTGAAAGTGTTTGTGAAATGTTTTGTTTTTTGAAAGGTTTGTGAGTAAGCGATTAATAGTTCTACCCACTCAAGTTTGTTCTTGTACTTTTCCTCCTCCTTTATATAGTGCTATCCATACCATTAGTTAGTAGGAAGCCCCATCGTTGGATGTGAAGGGACAGACGTATGGTCGTTGTATGGTCATCAAAGGAAACATGTAAGGACACTTTATCAATTGTATCAGAGGGACTATCATCATTTACTCGTAGGGACTAGATTATTTTGTAGGAAACTTCGAAGTGTCATCGAGGGACTATGATCTTTATTCAAAAAGGACATGATGATTTGATCGAGGGTCTTTTGCTAAAGTATCTCCACTTTCGAGGGACGCAACCAATATTCGTAAGGAAACAAGAGAGGATACCATAGAGGTGCAAGTGTGAAAAGTGTATTGATTGCAAATATTTAATCTTGAAATTAGGGTTTTCTACATTTTTTTTAGTCTTGCCATATGTAATACGGTGGGAGAACTGACTAGGTTGTTTTGCGTTTGATCTCAATTATTGGGATAGCAAAAGTCGCCAGTAACTTTTCTTTTATCCAATAAGGAAAGGGTGAAAAGAACAGGAAAGACCTTTGAGATGTTTTCTTGAGTTCGGGAGGTAGATTATGAAAAGGGAAGGTGTTAGCACCCTTTTCATCCATAGTTATCTATGGGCTCTTAGTTGCTTGCTAGATCACTTTTGAAATTTCTTTGTTTGAAATGTGTTTGTGGTAGGTTTTGAAAGTATTTTTGAAAAGCGCCATCGTTTAGGAAAACTTTGTAATGATTCTCGTCTCTATAAGAATGCATACAAAGTGTAGGACTTTTTGAAAATATTTCATGTTTTGAAAGTGTTTGTGTGTTTGAAAAGATGTTTGTTTTTGAAGATGAATTGTGAGAAAGCAACTAAGAATGTTCTACCTACTCAAAAGTCTTTTGTTTATTTATCTCTTCCTTTGATTTTGCTTTCTTACCATTGATTGGTAATAAGCCTTATCTTTGGATGTAAAGAGACGGACGAAGCGAAATCGTACAATCATAAAGGCAACATGTAGAGACACTTTAGAAATTTTGTTTAAGGGACTAGATCATTTATCGAAAAGGCAACACTGTAGGGTCATCGAGGGACTATGATCTTTCTTTGATTTAAGGGTCTTTGCTAAAGCGTCCCTATTTTCGAGGGACATGACTGTTTTATTTCCAAAAGGCAACCAAAGTGGGAATACCCTAGAGGTGTATGTGTGCAAGGTGTGTTATATTTAGTTATTTAAGTATTTAGATGTTAGGTTTGATAACGTTTGATTATTAATCTTGTCATACAATCCTATTATCATGCATCTAAACAGTTAAACATTACAGGAATTTAAAGTGTGGAAAGTGTAAACTCTAAACTATTACAAGGCTTTCGGGAAGGGGAATTATTACATGTCAAAAACTTTAGGATAAAGAAATAAAAGTAAAGTCATAAACTAAGCTATTACATACTGTGAGAAGTTACAATAATTTGGAAAAATAAAACATAGAAAATAAATAATGCGTGCGAGTCGAAAGGAATGCCTAAAACCCTAAAAAGTTCTAAGTAAACGAAAATTCTTTTTGTTGTTTCTGTTAAGAAAATATTTAAACTACCTTAAATCTAAATTTAATTAAAAAATATAATTATTAAATGAATTCAAGCCTAATTATAATATTTTTTGTATTTTTATTAAGAAAATATTTGAATTAAATAAATCTAATTCTAATTGATTTTAAATTAATTAAAACAAGTTAAAATAATTAAGTTAATTAATTTAATAAATTAAAATTAATTTAGAAAATCATAAGTCTATTATTATTATTTTTTGATTTTATAATTATTATAGAAAAAAATGATTTTTGAAATAAATAAACTAAAAATAAATAATAAAAAAAGTAAAATGGGCCAGGTGTTGAAGTGAAAAATTGGGGTGCATTTGAGATCTCATTAGGCCCATATTGCTGCTAGCCCAAGGTCCTGTATGGATCCAGTATTGAGAGATTTTGGGGGCGCATGGTAGTCTGAATGTTTAGATGCGTTGCATCTTGATCAGGTGATGGTACACGGTGCACGTCTGACTACTATATGTATGAGATATGTATTTGTGAATGTTAGAAAAAAATAAAACCTCAGACCTGGGTATCGAACCCAAGTCCTCTCTCATCGCACGCATACGTCTTACCATCTCAACCAACCCATTATTCATTGACATAAACAAAACCATAATATTATATGTGGAAATAAAACCGTAATTATTCAAATTAGAAAAACGTGCACTGAATTATATGAAGCAACCCTACACCGGTTCCTTCTTAATTTCAGATGCAATTTTACACGGACTCATCATGAAGCAACCCTACACAGGTTCCTTCTCAATTCTAGATGCAGTTTTACACAGACTCATCATGAAGCAACCCTACACCGGTTCCTTCTCAACTTCAGATGCAGTTTTACACGGACTCATCATGAAGCAACCCTACACCGGTTCCTTCTCAATTCTAGATGCAGTTTTACACGGACTCATCATGAAGCAACCCTACACCGGTTCCTTCTCAAATCTAGATGCAGTTTTACACGGACTCATCATGAAGTAACCCTACACCGGTTCCTTTTCAAATCCAGATGCAGTTTTACACAGACTCATCAAGAAGCAACTCTACACAGGTTCCTTTTCAGGAAATTTCGGATGAAGTTTTACTCGGATTAATCATTATTCAACTCCAGAATCATGAAAACAGTTTACGGATGCTTCCCAACATGGATGTTAATCTATCGCTTGTTCAGATTCAGCTCATTGAAAACAGTTTACGGGTGCTTCCAAACATGGATGCTAATCTATCGCTTGTTCAGATTCGGCTCATTGAAAACAGTTTACGGATTCTCCAAACACGGATGCTAATCTATTGCTTATTCAAACCCCTAGCTCAGAGACGTTCCAGACATGGATACCTTTCTGATACTCATTCTTTCACCTACAACATACAATTCAACAAACATTCTTGGATGGCATCTTTAAGCCCATCTCCGACAAGATTCTGTCACATCTCCAAATGGCATCTTTAAGCCCATTCCCTCAAATATGCTTTGACGAGTGCAAATTTGTGGGCACTCTAGTGTCCAATCATCTTTTACCTTCGAGTCGCGAACAACAAACTTGCCAATCTAACTATTCAGGTTCAAGAAGATTGAACAGGGGCAGCTGTTGTACCCCAAAATTTGCCCTCTCTTTTTCACAAGAAATCACAACCCTAGGGTTTTCTCAGATTCTCAAGATTGGCTCAGGAATCGATCAAACAGACTTTTCTTTGGTAGCAGATCAATAATTAGGGTTTCTCTCGCATTTCTCAGAAGAAACTGAATTCTCAGAAATTCAGTTAACTGTCACATGTTTTCACACTTTTTCAAGTTTGCTGAAAGGTTAACTGTTTGTTCTCAAGGCTTGATTATCTGGGTTAAGAGATAGGAGCTAAGACTGTTATTTGGAATATTCAGGTTTTGTCTGATCCAGGTTAACCAGATAATGTGCGTCTGATAAAATGTTTGCTTGTTAATGGAGTAAAATGTTTGCTTGTTTATTGGAGTACACAATGCGTATTTTGATTAGAATATTGTTGCAAGGTTATGAGATTACAGAGTTTTTTGGGATTACTTGGATTTTAAGTTATCTGTATTGGAAATGATGGAATGTAGTTTCAGTTATTTTAAATCAGGAATCTTAAATAATAAGTGAAGGTGCAAAGGAAGAATTGCAAGATATTGGACAGTAGAAGATTTTATTGGATATCAGATGATCTCATAAAAGCTTTCTTCATTTATTTCAAATGTTGTTACAAAAATAATTTGTTATTCATATGCTTTAAGTTTTACAACTTATAGTATTTGAAGAATAAATTATTACAATAAATGGAAAATAAATCTAAGTCTAAGTCATTGTCCATTGCTCCCATGCTCAAAGTCTCCGACTTCTTCTGCTTTGTCACCGTCCAAGTTGCGCTCACATGAAAAGACAGAAAAAAAGATTAGTGCAATCAGTTGAATATGAAAAGAATTTTCAAACAGAAAAAAGAAAGGAAAAAATTCATCATTAAAGTTTGCCGTCCGGAATTAGAGTGCTATTTTTCATCACGTTTTATTTTTCTCTTCGCAAATCACAAGAAGATTGCTCTTCTTGGTTCACAAAGAGAAAAAAAATGAAAATTGAAGAATACAAAAGCAAATTATTCAAAAAACATAGCAAGGCGCCAAAACTGCATTACAAAGCATGGCATATAAAACAAAACAATGCATCATAAGCAAGGTGCCAAACTGAGTTACAAAGTTACAAAGGCAAACAGGCGCCAAAATGTCTAAGCATAACAAAACATTACAATGCATTACATGACAAGAACCTGCTGTAACAAACAGCACAAGCGCAAGGTGCCCAAACTGAGTTACAAAAAAAATTGGATGCAAACTGTACAAAAGTATGCAATGCAGAAAGTACAGCATGCCAAAAGTAAACAGCAGGCAAATGCAAAAGATAAACCAATTCACAAGCCAAAAGCTTGTCATAGTTTTTTCATCATTTTCCATAAAAATAGGCAAACTTTTCAGAATAATAAAAAAAGCAAAAAATGCTTTTTCATAGAGAGAGAAAGAGAGAAAGATATCACCTTTGGTGAGAGTTTACAGTTTGGCTAAAAAGGCTGTCACAAGTAGCAAAAGGATATAAGGACTATCAAATAGCACAAAGAAAAGGAGGAGAACATAGAGCCAAGCTTGAAAAACTCAGAAATTAAGAGATATATCTCCAAGCTAGCAAAGCAGTAAACATAACAAAAATCTCCAAACTGCACAGCCAAAACTATAACAGTTTCACACAACAGCAACCCAACCATACAAACTGTAAACCTGCATAGCCAACAGAACCATTTCAAAACTTCACAAGCTGCAAGATTGCCAAACTATAAACTGTACACCAGTTCCACAACCAAACCTGCAGTTCCAAACTGCAAACCATTGCAAAACTGCACAACCTGCAAACTTGCCAAACTGCAGAACCAAACAGAAAAAACATACGCAAGCTTGCCAAACTGTATAACCTGCAACAAAACTCAGAAGTTGCATTACAGTTTAAAAACCTGAAAACCCAGCCAAGCCTGAAATTGCACAACTACAAAAACCTACCAAACTATAAACAACATTACAACTCAAACCAGAAAACCCTATGAACAAGCAAATAGGCCAGCAGCCAGAACAACCAGAAAAAAAAATCCTTGTGAACCAACTGCAGGCTTGCCAAACGGCAGAACCAAACTTCCCAAGTTTACAAACCCCCAACAATAAGTTTCAGAATAATAAACAACCATCACAAATCCAAACCAACAAGTTTCATCATCAACATCAACATTCAGAAGAGAGGAAAAGAGTTTCAGAATAACCAAATCTAAACATATCAACAACAGAGTTTTAGATTCAGAGAAAGAGGAAGGAGTTTCAGAAATATTTGGCAATCATCATCAACATTTCAATGTTTCAGCAACAGTTATCATCAACAAAAAGTAACAAGTCATCATCAAACTCAAAGAGAGAGCAACCAAGTCAGAAGCATTCAAGCCTCATCATTCAATGTGCTAAAGGGAAAAAAGAGATACCAGAAGAGTGTGAGTGCAACCGTCATCATCTCTCCTCCGCCTCTGACCACCAAGGAAGCGCCGCCAGTCCAATCTCTCTCCCTCCATTTTCCAGAAAATCCCCAAGGTACGTTTTTCTCAAATCTTCTTTGCTGCATCTCAGGCATGTAAACACCATAGATTAAAAACTGAACAAAACATGTGAAGCAAATATGACATGAAACTGTAAAACTCAAAAACAAGAAACGAATCATACCGTTCGATCAAAACTCTGGATCATTGTGAAGAAATGAGAGAGGGAGGTGGAACTCCAGTGGCTTGAGAGGAGGGAGTATCATAACCATAGACATGAGAGAGATGAAGAAGAAAAGATGAGGAAACGGTTCCGCTGTACAACGTACAAACCCTAAACACAACAAACCCTAAATTCTAGAGACCCCAACCAAAAACAATGTTACAAACTTTGCGCTGGGCCTTTCTGGCCCCAATCCGTTAGGCCCATATTACTTTTGCTAGGGCGCGCCCCCTCTTGTCCATTCTTCCCCCTTCTTTTATGTTTGTAATGGGCCTAAACACATATAAATCCATAGCCCATTTCTTCCTTTTTTAATTTCTTTTCTTTTGATTAACAAATGCTAACATTTTTTTTAATAACAACACTTATAATATCTAATAATTTGATTGTTTTTAATCATTTTTGTTCTTTTCATACATTTAATGAAAATACCAAAAAAAAACATTTAATTTGATTTAATTAATTTTGTTTCTTTAAACTCCTTTTTTTATTAATCAAAACACCAAAAATAATAGAAATTTTATTTAACTAATTTTCTTCCTTTAAACTTTTTATTTACATAACTAATAAAACACAAAAAGTAATAATAATATTTAATCTTCCTTTTTTAGAATAGATTTTTATTTGTTTATTTTTTAAATACATGCATCTCATAATATTATTGATTTCTTAATTTGTTATAACTTTATATTGAATTGTGATGATTCGATTTGGTTGTAATACTTGATATTTGGACATTGTTATCCTTGTGAGACTCATCCCCATTTGTAACAATTTGTACCCCCATTCCAGAATACTTTTGTAATAACTTAGACTTTTAATTCCCGCAATTTATTGCTTTCAATATACTGTATAGTAATTAGGCGTGTATGGCAATATTCAAAATCAATCGCTAGATAACCTAATCCAAGAATAAACAACTTGAAATCAATACACTTCTTACACTTGCACCCCTAGGGTTTCATCCACTTGTTGCCTTTGAAATGGGCCATGATATGCATGTCGAGTACTTTGGAAAAACAAAAAAAAAACGAAAGATCATAGTCCCTCGATGACGCTATCTTGGTTGCCTATATAAAATGATCTAGTCCCTCGAAAAATTGCCGAAGATACTTGACACAATTGCTATCATGGTCAATACGATGACCCGCGCCTGTCTCGTTTAACATCCTAATACAAGGTTGTTTACCTAATGCAATGGTAAAACAACACTGTCAAAAAGGGTTAAAAACATATAGGAAATATCTTTGAGTAAAATGGGGTAGATAACTCTTAGTTACTTGATCAAACTTGCAAAACATCCTTGCTATTTTCAAACACACTCCACAACACAATTTCAAAACATTTCCCAAAACAAACTTTCAAAACATTGAAATATTTTCAAAAGACAATACATCTTTGTATACATTCAAACAAGAATCATTACAAAGGTTGCCACAATGATGGCCTCTTTTCAAAACATTTTCAAGACCACACACAAAGCACCATTTCAAACAATTGAAAAGCAAAAGCAAGTGATCTAACCAAGTAACTAAGAGACCATGGATAACCATGGATGAAAAGGGTGCTTGCAACCTCCCTTTTCATAATCTACTGCCCGAACCCAAGAAAACATCTCAAAGGTCTTTCCTGTGCTTTTTGACCTTTCCTTAGGATAAAATAAAAAGTCGGTGGTGACTCTTGCTAAACCGAAACATTTGCGAACACAAAACGCAAAACCTCAAGTCATTTCTCCCACCGTATCACATCATCCAAAGTACATGCTGACTTCATAAGAGGTCTCTTTGTGGGGGATTCCTGTTCCTGTTGTTTGAGGAGGAGTCCACTGAGGAAGGTTGATTTTTGTTCTCTTGCTTAAGGAAAACCCTGTGGGGAATAGAATCTAGGAACTTCAGTTGTCCAAGGCTCTACTGAACAATTATCTTTATACTGGAGAGATGAGAGTTTGCTTCTTTCTGGTTGAAATCCAGGCTTCACAGTGACTTGCTAGGGATAATGGAATTAACCGTTATCTGAAAATGTAATAAAAAGAGCCTGTGTTGGCTGTTTTAGGATGAGTCCGTGTTAGTATGCATCTGGAGATCATGAGAAGAAACCCGTGTAAGATTGCTTCATCTGGTCATGTAGATAGTTTTCGTATATGTTTTCAGGTGTTAAGCTATAATCAGTCGTTCACAGATAGTTATCTTGTCTTGTTTCAGGTATTAATCTGAAACTTACTTTTGTCGGTCGTTGAGATAGTTGTTCTGTCTAGTTTCAGGTATTAATCTCTGACATTAGAAAGAAAGATAGTTTTCCCATCTGGTTTCGGGTATTAATCTTCAATCTGCTCATGTAGATAGTTTTCCAGGCTTGTTACATGTATTAATCTACAATCGACCGTCCATAGATAGTTATCCTGGATTGTTACAGGTATTAATCTGGAACTTGTTTTTGTTGGTTGTTGAGATAGTTGTATTGTCTAGTTTCAGGTATTAATCTCTAACCTCAGAAAGAAATATAGTTTTCCTGGCTTGTTACAGGTGTTAATCTTCAATCTGCTCATGTAGATAGTTTTCCTGGCTTGTTACAGGTATTAATCTATAATCAATCATCCACAGACAGATTTTCTGGCTTGTTACAGGTATTAATCTGAGACTTGGCAACATTGGTCACATAGATAGTTTCTCGTCTGGTTTCGGGCATTAATGTGTGGCCTGCTGTATTTGTTGGTATGCCCGTCTTGCTTCGGGAGTTCATACCACTTGGTCGTTTAGATAGTTTCCCCGTCTAGTTTCAGGCATTAATCTTTGACCTGCTGCCTAAATTGATAGTGTTTGTCCGTCTGCTAATTTAACCTGAAAAGGTAAAATCAGTTTCATGTGATATCATGATGTATGAATTGCATGATGCTCTCAAAATAAATGAGATTGTGATATATGCATTTGTGCTGCATATGCCATGATGTTTGTAAAATGATGTATGAGTGCAATGTATGAACGTGTCAGTTGTTCTATTGCAGTGTTGCAGAATTAGGGAAAATAAATCCCTGATTGTAGCTGGGGGTAAAGAATATGAGTCTTTAAATTTTGTTGAAGTTGAATGTTGGGAGATGATCTTCTGTTGTTAGATAAATAAACTCTGTTGGGGAAGGGAAATTCTGTGCACTGTTTAGGGATTTTGTGAAATCCTACCGGGGAATCCTGAGAAGCTTGGAGACTTCATTGGGGAATTTTGGAGCGGTAATTGGAAATATTTCTCTGTCGGGGATATGAGAACACCTGACACCATTAGGCTGCAAACTAGGATTATGGCAGTGACCTTGTAGTAGGATGTCTCTGCCTCTGTACCTGCTGGAGAAGATATCCACTGGAGGAAATATCTGCAAGGATTTTGTGGATGGCCCTTAGATGTTGTCCTTTTTCTTAAAGCCATTAGTAGTTGTCTTTCTGTTTTTTTATGCGTATATTTGTAAGCAGTAATCACATTCAAATGCATATGTTCAAAAATAATCACTGAACGTTTTCGCAAACAAAACAAAAAATAAAAACAAATAGTTTTGTACTTTCAAAGGAATAACTTTGCATTATCTTGAATAAGCATTTTTGTACAAAGAGACGAATATCCTAATAAGAGAATGTCGTCGTAAGAATAAAACTTTACAAAATGGCATACAAAGAAAACAACTATGTAAAATAATCCCATTGGGTTCCCACTCTGCTATTTCCTTTATGCCTTTGAGAGTCTCATCTCTTTTGCTGTTTGTATGAAGCTGACTGGATTGATTAGTACCACTTGAGCTTGATAGTTGATACCGAAGATTGGCTGTAAGGTGATCCAACGGGACATAGTTATACGCTTTAAATCCCTAACTTTTGCCTAGACCTCCCTTTCGGGTTTTCAGTCGACCAGGATACCCTTTTTTTCCAAGCCGCCTCTTCAGGTTTTTGACTTGCCGGGTGTACAATTTTTTTTCTCATGTATATCCCTAATTTTTGCCCGAACCCTTTTGGTTCACCGGGATGCCCTTATTTTTGCCTAGGCCAGTCAATCTAGCGGGTCTTTATTCATGCATAGTATATTTTAACTATATTCGTGTTTACAGGTTATGGAAGGTCGTCACCGTCCATAGTTGTTAAGATCATGGCTCCACTAGAAAATATGTTCTTGATCACAAATGACCCTTCGTATGTGGGAGTCCATTTTCCCCTAGGATCACTTTATGGTAGTATGATGCACTTAATTACTAGGTCACCAGCCTGATATACCTGACGTCTGATCTTCTTGTTAAAAGCTTTAATCATACGTTTTTGGTACATCTGACCATGACAGACAGTCGCGAGGCTCATCTCGTCAATCAGGTTTAACTAGTCAAGTCGAGTCTGAACCTATTCGTCTTTGTCAAATCTGCGTCTCTCAGGATTCTCAAGGAAGGAATTTGGACTTCTATGGGTAGGACAACTTCCATATCGTATACCAAAGAGAAAGGAGTTTCCTCTGTTGAGGTGCACATTGTGGTATGTTAACCATGAAGAGAAAACGGTAGCATCTGATGCCAGTCTTTGTATGTCACCGTCATCTTCTGTATGATCTTTTTGATATTTTTATTAGCAGCTTCTATAACACCATTCATCTTTGGCCAGTAAGGAGAAGAGTTATGATGCTGGATCTTGAATTGCGTGTAGAGCTCGGTGATCACCGTGTTATTTAGATTGGTACCATTATCCGTAATGATTCTTTTCGGAATACCGTATCGACAGATAAGGTTATGTTTGATGAATCGGGCCATAACGTTCTTGGTAACAGAAGCAAATGAAATTGCCTCGACCCACTTCGTAAACTAATAAATGGCGACCAAGATGAAGGGGTGCCCATTAGAAGCTATAGGTCTAATCTCCCCAATCATGTCGATGCCCCGCATTGCGAATGGCCAGGGAGCAGTCAAGACATTTAGAGAAACCAGAGGTACATGTACTTTATCAGCATAGATCTGGCACTTGTGACAAGTTCGCGAATGCTGATAACAGTCTGCTTCCATAGTGGACCAGTAGTATCCTGCCCGTAGGATCTTTTTAGCCATCGTGTGCCCACTGGAGTGGGTGCCAAAGGTACCTTCATGCAAATAAGCTATAATATTTTCTACCTCACTCTTGTCTACACACCAAAGCAAGGTAGAGTCGTGGTTGCGCTTATAGAGGATTCCGTTACCGAGGAATAACTTGGTAGAGAACCTTCCTAGAAACTTCTTATCATTGACTGAAGCTCCCTCAAGATACTCTTGGGCTTCGAGATATCTTTTGACTTCATGGAACCAAGGCTTGTCCACTACTTCTTTAGTACCAATCTCGTGACAGTATGTTGGTTCATCCATTCTCTCAATAGTGACCTGAGGGGCTTTGTTATCCCACTTGACCTTGAACATGGAGGACATAGTAGCTAGCGTGTCTGCTAGTTGATTTTCCTCTCGTGGAAAATGCTCAAAGGTAATTTCTTCAAAGTGTGGAATCAGTGTCAACACATGCTCTTTATAAGGGATGAGATTAGGATTCTTCGTGTCCCATTCTCCTTTGATTTGACTGATTACTAAGGCCGAGTCTCCAAATACACTCAAGAATTTGATCCTCAAGTCGATGGCAGCCTTGAGACCCATAATGCATGCTTCATATTCAGCCATGTTGTTGGTACAATTGAAGCATAATCTGGGAGTGAAAGAAGTATGACAACCTTCAAAAGATATGATCACGGCACCGATGCCATTGCCAAGTGCATTGGAAGCTCCATCAAAAACCATAGTCCATCGGGATCCTTTTTCAGGTCCTTCATCCGGTCTAGGTTCTTTATAACCAGTTACTAACATGATGTTCCTATCTGGGAACTCAAAATTCATGGATTGGTAGTCATCCACAGCCTGATGAGCTAAATGATCAACTAATACACTTCCCTTAATTGCTTTCTAGGTTATATATTGAATGTCGTATTCGGTCAGGATTATTTGCCATCTTGCTATTCTTCCGGAAAGAGCGGGATTCTCAAAGATGTATTTGATAGGATCCATTATAGATATCACTAAGGTAGTGTGAGTCCACATGTACTGTCTTAGTCGGCGAGCAGCCCATGCCAAAACGTAAAAAGTTTTCTCAAGCAGTGAGTATCTTGTTTCAAAGTCGGTAAACTTTTTTCTAAGGTAGTATATTGCATGCTCTTTTAGACCAGACTCATCATGCTGCCCCAACACACACTCTATTGAGTTCTGTAATACTGTTAAGTACATGATCAGGGGTCTTCCTTCAAATAGCGGCATCAAGATTGGAGGCTCTTGAAGATATTCCCTGATTTTGTCAAAGGCGTTTTGGCAATCATCATTCCACATCACTGCTTGATCTTTCTTTAGTAATTTTAAGATTGGCTCACAAGTAGCGGTCAGATGGGAAATGAACCTGGAATTGTAGTTTAGACGTCCCAAGAATCCCCTGACCTCCTTATCAGTGTGAGAAGTTGGCATTTATTGTATAGCTTTAACCTTTGCAGGATCCACTTCAATGCCTTTTCCACTGACAACGAATCCTAAGAGCTTACCAGATCTTACTCCAAAGGTGCACTTATTCGGATTCAACCTCAGTTTGTACTTTTTCAGTCTTTCAAACAGTTTCTGTAGGTGATCAAGGTGTTCCTCTTCAGTATGAGACCTGGCTATCATATCATTAACGTAGACCTCTATCTCATGATGGATCATATCATGAAACAAAGCTACCATAGCACGCTGATAGGTTGCCCCGATGTTCTTTAGCCCAAATGACATAACTTTGTAACAGAAAGTGCCCCACTGTGTGATGAAGGTCGTTTTCTCGATATCTTCAGGTGTCATTTTGATCTGATTGTACCCAGAGAAGCCATCCATGAAGGAGAATACCTTATGTTGTGCGGTGCTGTCGACCAGAACATCAATATGGGGAAGCAGGAAGTCATCCTTGGGGCTTGCCTTGTTCAGGTCGTTGTAATTCACACACATACGTACCTTACCGTCCTTCTTAAGTACTGGAACAATATTGGAAACCCATTGTGGGTAAGAGGTGACAACTAAGAAACTGACATTGAACTGTTTCATGACTTCAGCCTTGATCTTTTCTTACATCTTTGGCCGCATGCGTCAAACCTTCTATTTCACTAGAGGGAAATCCTCTTTTATCGGCAGATGATGAACCACGATATCAGCGTCAAGTCCTGGCATGTCCTTGTACGACCAGGCAAAAACCTCAACATAGTCATGTAGCATCTAAACTAACCGCTCTTTGACACTATGATCCAGGTTGGCACCTATCTTGACTTCTTTCTTGTCCTCTTTACTACCCAAGTTAATTGTCTCAACCGACTCTTCATGAGGCTGTATTACCCTTTCTTCCTATTGTAACAGTCTGGCAAGTTCTCCTGGTGCTTCATAATATTCCTCACCTTCGTCCTCAGCTTGGTAGATCATATTTTCAAAGTCATAATGGGCAATAGCAGAATCATTATCAATAAGATCCAGAGTGGATGTGGATATGCAGTTTGATATGTGGGTGTGTGTAAGAGCATAACTTAATATTTTTTGATAAAGTAAATAGTAGAAAAAGAAAAATAGAGAGCGTAAAATTTGTATGCAACACATCCAATGATTTATTAATGGCAAAATGAATAGGAATCAATAACCCTCACAAATAAACCATTGTGCCTCGGGTAAGATATTAGGCTTTAAAGTTTTAATTTTTCAAGTATTACATATCCCAACAAAAACAAAAAGACAATTACTCTTAAATAAAAGTAATAGACAAAAAATCTTTGACCTCCCAATTATTGAGTCCACCGCTGGAAGTTGGGAAGATCCACTTGTTCAAGTCACAGTCGCTATCACTGTCTTCTAGAGTATTGACTCCATGGTTGCTAATCTGTAACGGTGGTCCCCCGGTGCGAGCACGATGAACAACTCTCTGGGCTCCTGAAGTAAAACCCAAACCAAACTTATCATATTTGTAGGGAATGTTTGGAAGTTGGCTTCAAATGGTACACTCACCTTCTTCAACTACTGCTTTAGCATCCCTTAGAGAAGCCATCTTCAGAGGAGGTCTGGTAGTCTTTGGAACACTGGCAGCAGTCTTGGTTGCATCAACTTTCTATGGCACCTCCTCAAAGTTCTGACAAGGGATCTCGATGAACTCGCCATCCATTTCAACATACCTGAAAGAGTTCATGTGGCTCACCATGTATTCCTCCTCCCCATTGACTGTGATAATATTTCCATTGACTGGGTACTTCAACATCTGATGCAGGTTAGAAATAATAGCACCAACCCCATGGATCCAGGGTCAACTCAATAAACACGAGTAAGACGGGCGAATGTCCATCACATAGAAATTGGAAATAAAAGTCTGAGTACCAACTTTGATAGGGATGTCCACCTCTCCGTGCACCATTATTTTAGAACCATCGAAGGCCCTCACCATAATGTTATTGGGCTTCAATGTGAGTCCTTTGCAATCTAACCTGTCTATAGCACTTGGGCAAAACATTCAGCGATGAACGTGTATCTACCAAAACATGGGCTAATGTAGTGCCCCTGCACTCAATGGAGACATGCAGGGCATTATTGTGTTTCCTTCCCTAGAGAGTTAAATCAGCATCAGAAAAAACCAGTCCATTGCCAGCAGTTAGGCTGGTAACACAGTTCTCGAATTGATCAGCAGAGGTCTCTTGAGGCACATGGGCAGAATTCAGGAATTTTACTAAAGCCTTAGCATGGGCTTTAGAGCAAAAAAGTAAGGCCAACATTGAGATTTTTGAAGGAGTCTTCCCCAATTTCTCCACGACATTATAATCACTTTTCTTTATTATCTTCAATATCTCTTCCATTTCTTTTTTAGAAGCCTCAGGAATGACTTCTGGGTGCGCCTTTGTCTGGACAGGCTCAACCAATCCCTCTTTGCCCCGAGTCTTGGCCGACTCAGTAGCAGGGATAACAACAGGGATAACAGTAGGAGTAGCAATGAGAGTACTAGCAGGAGTAACATCATGAATAATCACATGAGTAGCAACAATTTTTGGAGAGATCTCGGGAGAGAAAACTCTTCTGCTCCTTGTTATTTTACTGGTCTCAATGATATTTTCGATGTCAGGATCAGTATCTTCAGAACCTTTGTCCTCAACAACCAACAGGTCTTTCTTGACGCCATGGTAATAGACGCCGGCCCCATAATACCAGGGAACAACTTTATCAGAGGAATATGGTATTGGCCCAAGAAGGGTGATGATCAAGGGATAAAACTTGGAAACAAATGTAATCCTGACGGGTCTTTTGGTTGAGACCCTGAGAGGGTTGTCGGAAATTGTAATTATTGAAATATCTTCACACAAACTTCTTGTAAGGGGAACCTTTTCAAACATAATTTCTTTGTTAATTATCAGACGCTGGACACCCATTTTCAATAAAAAGCACCCATCTGGTAGAGACATACATAAGTGGCAACCTTCGCCATAGCCCAGAAATAAATCGTCTCGCAACAGATTCTTTTTAACAGTTAGAAGAGGAGTAGCTAACTCATCCGCAAAAGAAACAAACCGATCGTCATCAACACCATTGACACCTTGGCCATGTTTGGGCATTGGCGCAGTTATTATGTTAGGTGTCTATGAAAGGTCAAACTCGATCTCCTTCGCCTCAATCAGATCCTGTACCTTATTCTTTAAAGCCCAACTGTCGTTTGTATCATGCCCCAGAGTTTCGGAATGGTAAGAACATCGAGCATTTGGGTTATAGCGGGGAGATGTAGTATTGGGATTCTTAGGAGCCTCTTTAGGGTCACCAGGTTGGACTTCAGCAGGTGTGGTAAAACCTGGGATAAGGTCATGTTGATCCGGGTAAACTGTCTTCTGGGCACATTTGGTCTACGCTGATTGTTTCGTTGTTGGTTTGAGGCAGGATTGGAAATCATAACAGCTCCTACCGTCAGACGATGTTCAATTTTGTTGTCATTTCTTTGTCCATAGGCATCACTGACCTCCTTCTTTCCAGTGAAAGGTTTCTTTACAGTACTGGAGGATTCATCTCTCTGGATTTTACCACTCTTGATGCCAGCTTCTACCGTTCACCAGTCAGTATCAGTTTAGTGAATCCAATAGACGAGCTTCCAATCAGATGGTTAAAGAATGGACCAGATAACATGCCCAAGAACATATCCACCAGCTCCCTATCAGACAACGAAGGCTGGAATCTTCCCGCAAGGTCTCTCCACTTTTGGGCATAATCTTTAAAACCTTCGTCAGAACCCATAAACATACTTTGCAATTGTGTACGAGCTGGGGAGAGGTCAGTGTTATATTGGTACTGCTTGTAGGAAGCAGCAACCAGATCTTCCCAATTACGAATGTTTATTCTTTCCAGTTGATAAAACCATTCCAACTGACATATGACCTTAAGTGCATCTTAGGGCAGGAGACACCGTTGTACTTGGCAAAGGTGGGGACCTTGAATTTCTGCGACATGACCACCTTTGAGATCAGTCCTATCTCTTCAAATTCCAGCCCGGGCACCCTCTAGATCTCCATAGCATTGAGATGATCCTCCAATTATTTGTATTTATCATCAACAAGAGGATATTGCTCCTCGAAATAGTCAAATTCATCTTCCTCATACCCTGGATTTTTGTTTTCTTCCGTTGGCTTCTCTTCTTGATTGTCCCCATCATTGGACGGGGTTGCAAAATCTAGAGCTCACTGCCGACCCTCTGAACCTTCTACCCAAATTCAAGACACCAACTGGTTTCTTTGCCTTTTTGGTCTTCTCTTTGATGATCAGGGATTTCAAATCTTCTTTCCCCTTGGCCAGAGCCTGGAACATTTGTTAAAACTAAGCGTTTTGAGCTTGGAGGTCCTTCACTGTTTGTTCAAGAGCCATTTCTTTTGCTGAAATAAACAGCAAAAAGAATAAGAAACCTGTCTTGAAATACCTGCTTATGCAATGAAATGTATGATATGCTTATGCGACGTTTTCAAGGACTTCGGGAAATTTAAATTTGTGAGCCAAAATGAAACAAAGATTTTATTAGTAGAATTAAAATTACAACTGCCTCTTAGGATTTATAGTTGAAAATTAAAAATTCTTAAAACCTAAACATCAATTTTCCCATGGGCGCTTCCTCTTCGTGTCGAGGTAGACGTTAAGACTTTCCTCTTTGTGAAGTTGCTTTATGAGCTCCCACACTTTCTTCTCAACGATATGGAATTGATCTCTAAAGGTATCCTGTTCTCCCGTTAGCTGAATCCAAGACCTCTGTAGCTCTTCAAGATCAGTGGGCATATCAGGATGGAGAATTGTATAAGGAACATCCTCTTCAGCGGTCGGTTCCACAATCACAAGTAAGATGGTTGTATATGGCATATTAAAGTTTTGGGCGTGAGCTTGTACCCATTTAAGATAAGGCTCCATAGGAATGAAATTCTTGTGTCCCAATGTCTTTCTATCCACCTTATTTACCATGCCCTAAGCTCGTATGAACCTTTGACGATACCCTTGAACATCATCATCGTAGTTGAACATAATGCCTTGGATAAGCATATCATGGGGACCATCTTCCCGAGCATAACCAAACTGTCGTAGAGCTAGGGAAGGATTATAAGTGATACCTCCCCTAATGCCAAGAAGTAGAACATTAGCGAATTCACCGCAACGGTCAACGATAGAAATATCTCCCAAAGATCTAGAATACCAAAGAATATATGAATGAGAAAGTGACATTACCCTTTGTGGCCAACCCAAACCTTGTTCATTCTTCAATACTGATTGAGGAAGGTGCAAAATAAACCACCTAGACAGTAAAGGCATACAACACATAAGAACCCATGTTCTCTTCATGGTACGAGTGTGGAGGGAATTCAAGATATCTCTGAGTAAAGTATGCGCAGGGTTACAAGAGAGAAAAATCTTGACAGCATTCACATATATGAGCAAGTCTGGATTAAGGAACAATACTAACACATAGATTAGAAGAGCTAGGACTTCTTCGAAGGCTTGGAAATCGAAATCTTCCCAAAACAAATGACCCTTTTCCAATAGGAACTTGACTAGGAAACCCTTGACTCCGCTTCTTGTTTCCCAGTTGGATATGATGTCAGACCATTTCAAATGTAAGACAGCTGCAATGACCTCTGGATTTGGTGCTTCCTCTAAACCGTTGAAAGGCATCTGATCCAGAATGGTACAACCAATAATTGAGAGAACTCTTCCATGGTGGGTACCAACTGATAATCAGGAAATATGAAGTAATGGTGCTTGGGGTCAAAGAACTGAAAGAGTATCATCTTCTGATCAAAGCTTGTAGTAACCGGGTTAAGATGTCGACCATATTTATTGGTAAATGAGGAAGTCTCAGGAACCCTTGATACTAGCTCTTTGGGTTGCAGAGGTATTCTCACAAAGCTGATTCAGATGGTGTTTCTATGATCGGAAGCCATGATCTGTAAAACAGAACAAAGATAAATTCCATTAGTCCTTGAAATGGTTAGTGAAATGAAATATGGATGTTATGATGCATGATGTTATGTTTGAACAGTTTAATCACACACAAGAAAAACACACAAGACCTTAGGTTTAGGCTTGCATGGGGTTTATAGGAAAATACCCGCTTGAAGTTTAGTTGGTTCAACCTGTCTTAGAAAAGTAACCGGGTCCTAAGGAGTCTCAATATCACTGATCTTTCTTTATCAGGAATTGTTTCAGCTCAATCGATCTTTTCTCGCGGCCGAAATATCCCGAAAGTCCGATCTCAATGAGTGTAGCACCGAGTATCAACCAATTCTCATCTTTATACCGAGGCCGGCTATCTCACTACTTTCTAATGGCCATGTTTGTTCAACTAAGGTTCTAAGGTCCATTAGTGCTTCATGACACCACGCAGTGGCACTATACTCTCCTCGATTTAACATAAGGGATATCAGTACCAACCAAAGTTTCACACCAACACAGCTATCGCTTCAACCATATTGGTTTATGTTGTACAGTCTCCACGATCTATTGTTGTTTACCTAAAAATGTGCCTCAGATCTGGGTGTAGGATCTTTAGAAGAATACTCCAACAAACCCATAAAGATAAAGCAAGAAAGCATACAAGAAATTTAAAATGATGAACTAAACTCTAAGGTAACCCAACGTTTTTATCCCTAACAGAGTCGCCAGTTCTGTAATATGGTGGGAGAACTGACTTGGTTGTTTTGCATTTGATTACAATTGTTGCAGATAGCAAGAGTCGCCACCGAATTTTCTTTTATACAATAAGGAAAGGGTGAAAAGAACATGAAATACCTTTGAGATGTTTTCTTGAGTTCGGGGGGTAGATTATGAAAAGGGAAGATGTTAGCACCCTTTTCATCCATAGTTATCTATGGGTTCTTAGTTGCTTGCTAGATCACTTTTTAAATTGCTTTATTTGAAATGTGTTTGTGGTAGGTTTTGAAAGTATTTTTGAAAAGCGCCTTCGTTTAGGAAAAATTTGTAATGATTCTCGTCTCTATAAGAATGCATACAAAGTGTTGGACTTTTTAAAAATATTTCATGTTTTGAAAGTGTTTGGTGTGTTTTAAAATATGTTTGATTTTGAAGATGAATTTTGAGCAAGCAACTAAAACGTTCTACCTACTCAAAAGTCTTTTGTTTATTTCTCTCTCCCTTTGATATTACTTTCTTACCATTGATTGGTAAGAAGACTTATCTTTGGATGTAAAGGGAAGGGTGTTGCACCCCAAAATTTGCCCTCCCATATTCTCCAAGAAATTGCCAAGCCAAGTCACAAAACTCCCCAAGGGTTGCACAGTCCAACTGTCTCCTATACAGTCAAAACTAGGGTTTGGTTTCTGATCAAGAAAATGAAGTTTTCAAAGGGCCAATCAAGTCTCACATGCTTACAAATATGGTCAAGCATCCTCATATCAAGTTTCAAGGCATTCAGCTCAAAATTGCACAGTCAAAACCCTAAATTGCACTACAGTCAACTGTAGGGGCAAAATGGTCATTTGGCAGTCAAAAGTTCAAATTTTTGGTCAACATATCATTTTGAAGCCACAAACATCATTTGATCAATGCTTGATCATGATTCTCAAAATTTGGCTCAGAAATCATCAAAGAGGCAAAAGTTTCCTTATTTGGACAGCTGAAAAAGTCAACTGAAATTGACCAGGGCATAACTTTCACATGGATTATCAGAAAAATTCCATCCAAAGCTCATTTTGAAGAGAAAGACATTTCCTACAACTCATCTTCATACTTCAAGTCCAAGAAATGCTCTCACAAAAAGTTATCAATTTCAACATTATAGGTCATTTTCAAAAGTCAACAAAAAGGGACTTTAAGTCAAAGGCCATAACTTGAGATTGGTATATCAAAATGACATGGGACCAAAGACATTGGTTAGAGGACTCAAAGACCTTTCCAAAATGTCCAAGAACATGAGAAAAGCTTAAAAATTGAGCAAGTTATGCCTTGTGGAAGTTGGGAAATTTTTGGATATTTTGAAAAGTCAACACTACTTCAAATGACCTAAAATTGCTAATGGGCCCATTTTTCTTCCATGATTCATCATTCCAAGCATATGCACGACCACTTGGCCCAAAGGGAAGTATTTTCTCATTTTTTATTTATTTATTTGAATTTTTATTTATATTAATTTATTTAAATCATTTAAATATGTGAAAAATATTTAACCTAACAAAACCAATCTTTTTATACATGTTTTAAGGTCAATATTTCGTGCAAATGTAAACTAGGAAAGATTTGGTCTGATTTGAGCTAATTGATACAAAGAACACATGAAAAAAGATATGGGAGATCCTTAAGAAATCAAATATGCAAAACCATTATTGCATTGGATTTTATTGAATATTTTTGACCTAATAGCCTCAATACATAAACAGGGATCAAACCCTAATCACAAGAGACATTGAAGCTGCGCAAAAGCTAAGAACAAACTTGGAATTTTTGTCAAAAAAAAGCAAAACTGAAATCAGTGTTAGAGGTCGATTCAAAGTGCAAAATTTGTTTCAGTAGCTTGCCAAGGTTGCCCTGAACACATTCCAATCCCAAACATCCATCAACACGCCAAGAACTGGTAGATTGAACTCAAACTGCATCAAGAAAATTCCATTATCGTATTTCATGTTTTAAGCATTTTTATAACATTTTGTTCATGGATTCTTATTCCTCATGAGATTCTAAAGCTAACCATCATGTTTAATTGCATTATTACGCTGTATATAAGATTTCACCATGCGTGGCTTTTAGGGTTTTCAGCATTTTGAATTGGGGTTTTTGAGATAAGGAAAAATTGAGGTTCCAGGCCACCACCATTGTAATCAGCAGACCTGGACGAAGAGATTACCATAGTCGCGATTAATTTATGAGTTGCGTAGACCTAGTCGCTATTTTCTGGAAACATGCCTAAAACCACGCGTCTAAAACCGTTGCCATACAGTCTTGTTTCAGAAAAAAAGAAAACACGTGAAGAAGACGATCACGTGGAAAGCGTTGATTCGCTGTTTTGAATTTCGCGCGTTTTCAATCCATTAACGCGTTGCTTCTTTTATATTATTTATTTGTTTGTATATTAACTGAATGTGCGTGTAGCTCAGCTGGCAAGCAGGATTGGTAGTGGAGGTACATGACCTGGGTTCGAACCCCAGGTCTACGCTATTTCCATAATATTTTTCCACTAATGTTCACGTGCAGGTTCAACATTGACGTACATCATACACCTTCAGAAATCAACATGCCACGTCCATCCCAGCATCAGATCAAGGGCTATAGATTGGGGAACACGTTACACTCCAGTCAACGTACCAGCATGCTAGCAAAAAAGTCAAAGAAGGCTATGCTAAATGGGCTAGAATTTCACAACAACACCTCACAATTGGGGCCTGAACCCCCCCGGTTTGCTTTCTCTATATTTTTCTTATCTTATTTTTTATTGTTATTTTATTTTCTTTATTTGTTTAAATTAATTATTATTTTTACAAAATATGAAAAAACATCGTAAAAAATCAGAAAAGACAAAAATGTGATAAATAATTTTTTTATTTTAATTATTTCCTTATAAATAAATTAGCATGCAAATAAATTCAATTTAAATTAGGGTTTGCAATATTAATTCTTTTTCATAAAAAATCCAAAAATATAGAATTAGGTTTAATAACTTTTTATTCCTTTTAATTTTCCTTTTTGCCATAATATTATTGATTTATTTATTTTTTATAATTAAATTGTATATAAAAAAAAACTTAGGTTTAATTTAGGTTAAATTTTAATACTTTCATAATAAATTTAAAAACAATTAGAATTAGGTTTAGCTTTTTATTTTAATTGAAATTGATTCTTTTTTCTATTAAATCATAAAAACACAAAAATACCAAAAAACATTTTTTATTTTTAATTTTAATTCCTCGTTAACTTTAATATTTTGCAAAAGGGTCCAACGCCCGTATTCTTAACTATTTAATTTCGCATATTTATTTTATTTCGCTTGAATAATTATGTACCTCTCCCAAAGCCGTGTAACTTAAACATTTCGCACTTTTATTTTATTTGCTTTATTTATTTTCTGTCAAATCGGGTCCGGTTTAATTTTGGCGATGTGGACCCGCGCCATTTGTAATAGCCTTAGATTTACTTTCCCGCAAATATTTTTTAACCGTTAAACGAAGCATGAAAGAATGAATGGACTTAAATAAAATCAAGCGTAGAACACCTATAAACATGACAAGACAAATGCAAATGAAAACGACACACGAATCACACACACCACCCCTAGGGTACGCCTCACCGTTGCCTTGCCTCGAAAGGTGATCGTCGAGTAGAGGATGTCTTAGTAAGTCCTCATGATCCGGGAACCTGGCATGAGGGTAGCTTCTAAGGTGTCTTCCTATTGCTCTGGTGATCACCATGTCCCTACAAACTCGAATTGACCCGAACACCTCCAACGGTGGTGCTACCTACCTCTCAATGGTGGGATGGCACTACTTTAAAGGACTTTTACACAGACGAATTCCTTAGGGTAGGTAGGTTCTCAAGGATACTTGCTCTAATTTCAAACAAAAATACTTTTCACACCAACACATTTTCAAAAGCTTTCAAAGCAATTTTTTCAAACACTCTGACGTACGAGTCGAACTGAAATTTTTCAAGGAAACTTTTTAAAACCCACAATTGAAAAGCAAACAAACCATTTTTGAAAACACAATGAGCAAGTATCTAAGAGCCCATGGATAACCATGGATAGAAAGGGTGCTAACACCTTCCCTTTCTATAACCTACCTCCCGAACCGAGAGCAATCTCTATAAGGAATTTTTCTGTGCTTTTGTCCTTTCCATTTGGAGAAAATAAAAGACGGTGGCGACTCTTGCTTCCGCGACACTTCGCGAACCAGCGTTAAACAGTCAGTTCCAGATCCACCGATCACAGAACTGGCGACTCTGCTGGGGACCAAACTTAAAGTGAGGTGTACCTTAGGGCTAGTTCATAACTGTGTTTTCACTTGTATTGATTTGCTTGCTTTACTATTGTGGGTTGCATCGGAGATACATAGATCCTAACCCGGATCTGGGGATACCCTGTTTAGGTAGCATAAGCTGTGAGGGACCTGTCCGGCGTATACCGACATGGGTGAAGCAGTGGCTACGTTGGTGTGGCGCCTTGGTCTGTACCGATATCCCTCGTGTTGAAACGGGGAGAATATGGGTCTTCCAAGGAGTCATTAAGCACCAACAGACCTTAGAACCTTAATTGACACAACTTGGCCATTAGAACAGTAGCAGTATGCTACGCCCATTGAGGCTAAACTCTCGTGATGGTTCTGGCCGCAAGAAAAGATTGCGATGCTGGAGTTATGACCAATTGAGGGTAGTCAATGATATTGGGATCCTCTAAGAACCCGGTTACTTTGATAGGACAGGTTGAACCCACCAACTTCAAGAGGGTACTACCCAGACCCCATGCTGGCCTTAAACCCTAAGGGCTTCTTTTGTGTGACTTGTGTGCCTTCATACTTGAACTACTGGCATGCTTATCATCTGACCCTTGAATTTCTTGCAGGGTTTGTTTATAGTCCTTAATTGGGACTCATAACAAAGTATACTGAATTTCTTGCAGGGTTTGTTTATAGTCCTTAATTGGGACTCATAACAAAGTATACTGAATTTCTTGCAGGGTTTGTTTATAGTCCTTAATGGGGACTCATAACAAAGTATACTGAATTTCTTGCAGGGTTTGTTTATAGTCCTTAATTGGGACTCATAACAAAGTATACTGAGTTTCTTGCATGGTCTGTTTATAGTCCTTAATTGGGACTTATAACAGGGTTTACCTACATCACCCTATGCATAGCATGACATCATACCATTGCATACATCCTAACCCATTTCAAGGGTCTCAAGGGCTTGTGATGCAGGTCATGGTGAATCAAACACCCAGCAAGGGGCAAAGAGGATTTATTTTCCTCTAGACAAAGTTGTCAGGGGCTATGACCCACTAGATATGGTGAGCCTTGACCCTTGAAGAAGGACTCTCAACAACATGAAGTTCCTTCAATCAAGCTACCAGATTCAAATTCTAACAATTTTCTTGTTTACACCGCGAGATCCTTGAAATCATTGCATGCATGTCATACATCTCATTGCATTGCAGGTGTCCCTTTGACAGGTTGCTTACCCTTCTTCGCTGTTTATTTCAGCCGATCGTCATGAATCCTGAATCATCAGCTGAGCAGTCCATCAAGGCCCTCCAGGCTCAGAACGCCCAGTTCCAAGGGTTGATCATGAACTTGACCCAGGGGCAACAAGATCTGAAGGCTCTGCTCTTGAAGAAAGAAAAGAAGAAGAGGAGGACTGTTTTGTTCAGCCCTAGACGCAGATCTGGGAATGCACCGCAGATTGAAACTGAGAGGACAACTCCATCTGTGGGGAAAAGCAGTCATCAAGAGGAAAGGGTTCCCAGTCCAGTGGTCTCCGACAACGAGACAGATTTCAACGACGAACAATACCCTCCTGCCGAAGACAAGTACAAACAGTTGGAGGATAGGCTGAATGCTATGGAGATCCAACAGGTACCTGGGCTGGATTTTGGAGATCTGGGTTTGTCAACTGGTGTGATTATTCCTCGGAAGTTCAAAGCACCATCATTTACCAAGTATGACGGGGCATCTTGCCCCAAGCTGCATCTAAGGTCCTATGTTCGGAAAATTCAGCCGTACTCTGCGGACAAGAATTTATGGATCCACTTCTTCCAGGAGAGTCTTTCAGGGACTCATCTCGAATGGTTCTATCAGCTGGATGGGACCAAGGTTCGTAACTGGGAGGAGTTGGCTACTGCTTTCTACAAGCAGTATCAATATAATGCCGACCTTGCTCCTACGCGTACCCAACTCCAGGGTATGTCGTTAGGATCAAGTGAAGGTTTTAAAGAATATGCGCAGAAATGGAGGGATCTTGCTGGAAGGGTACAACCACCTCTGACTGATCGGGAACTTGTTGATATGTTCTTGGGGACCCTGTCTGGTCCGTTCTACAACCACCTAATTGGGAATTCGTCTGCTGGATTCACAGATCTTATCTTGACTGGAGAGCGAATAGAAGCTGGTATCCGGTCTGGGAAAATTCAAGAGGCTGCACCTTCTGATAAAAAGCCTCATCATGGAAAGAAAGAATCCAATGCTGTGCACGGTCAAAAGAGCCGTCATGAGGTAGGGGCAATCCAGATCTCCAATCTCGGACCTGCTCAACAAGGACAGGGGCAGCAGCGAAAGGAGAAACGACAGTACACCAAAATCAACATGTCGCTGGATCAAGCACTGCAACAAATGTTGAAGGCAGGGCTGATCACCTTAAGGGCTCCTCTCCGGAATCCGAACACTTCGGCTCCCAACTATCACCCCAATGATAGGTGCGCATATCATTCTGATAGCCCGGGGCATACTACGGACAACTGCTGGCCTCTCAAGAACAAAATTCAAGACATGATCGACGCCGGGGAGATTCAGTTTGAAGTGCCTGAGACTCCGAACATAATCACTGCTCCGTTACCCAATCGTTGAAGACCTGTTGTTTATTTGAATTTCTGAGTTGTGTTTTTCTTTGCTTATATAAACAATTAATGTCATAGCAAACTCTTTTATTCTATTAATGCATCGCATATGTCTGTTTTGGGAATTAATACAATTGTTTTCATTATATTCAAAATTCTTTTCATATTTTTTCTGATGATCAACTCTTGGTTAATAATTCTGAGCCTCTTGAGGGAGGATGACGAAAACAATACCGCTATCTTTACAGTATGCTTTTGAACAGACCCCGCTGATGAGGTACATGCATTGTTTCAAATCCTAAACACTAGAGTTATAAGGAAGATAATCCCTCGTCAACCCATCTGAGCCAAAGAAGTAGGAGTTTTATTTTCGAAAATTGAAACCCTTAATCATAACCTGGGGCAGGGTAGGCTTCTCAGTTGATCCAATTGCACAATGAATGGCACCAAATGAGTCTTTCCAAAAACAAAAGACAGCGATGGTTCAGAACAATCATAAGGACAGGCAGTCATTATCAAAAACAAAATCATAAATGAAAAGCCCATTAAGTCAAAACCTACGAAGGAGACTTACAAAACTGGGGCATCCCGCTGACTGTAATCCCAAAAAGGAAACAGCTCAGGCAAAAAAATAGGGATAACAAAATCAAACAAGAAAGAGGTCCTACAAACCCTCGACAAGAAAGAAATGACTGCCTATTCAAAATAAGTTATCAACGTCCGAATCATCATTGGAATATCAGAACAAAGACTCAAACAAGGTCTAACGCACGATCAACTGAGTTTAGGTTTGAAGAACATCACGAAGAGCGGGTGGGTACAAATAATTTGAGCCTTTATCTTTTGTTTCTTAAACCGTGAACCGGGCCACGTTATAACCCTTAAAAGTCCTAGCTGAAGCATGGGTTAGTTCGAAAGCATATTGTACGAAAGGTATCCTGACTCCTTAAGGCTTACGGTAAAATATTGAGTTGACATCACGTTTTACAAACATTCACTTGTTTTATGAAAAAGAATGCATTTTTAAAAATCTTCAAGACAGACATAAGCTTTGCATTTTTAACATAACTTTGTTCGCATATGACTTTTTGTTTGAGCAGCAGGGAAATTCGCATGAGGAATGCCTAATGAACAGAAGTACTTCCAATCCAGGGGCACGGCATGATCATGGTCTACCATCTGGGACAGTTAAGTCAAGATCCAGAGGATCTCTCAAAAAGCCAAAAAGCCTGGGGCAAACCTCTGCCTGAGTCACTTGGGGCACTCCAGCAACGAATCTTGCACGATCAGACACCTTCTGGTAATATGGCAACACAAGCAGCCAGGGGCACCTACCTGCATTCTAAGAGAACGGACATAGTCGAAAAAATACTACGCACAAAAAAAAAAGACCCGCTAGGCTGACATGCCTAGGCGAAAATTAGGGCTTCCCGTCGAACCAAAAGGGTTCGGGCAAAATGAAGGGGTGAAATGAAAAAAGCTGTACACCCGGCAAGTCGAAAACCTGAAAGGGCGGCTTGGGCAAAAATGGGTATCCCGGTGGACCAAAACCCGAAAGGGAGGTCCAGGCAAAAGTTAGGGATCAAAGCGTACGATTATGTCCTGCCATCCTCACACATGCCTATCAGAAGAAGGTTTGTCCATCAACAACTGTCAGCGCCTCACAGGTCTCTCTATCCCACCTCAGAAACAGGGGCAATAAAGAGTTGTCTGAGCGATCCAATTGTTCTATCCTCCAAGGTACCAAGGTAGGTTCAGCTGAAGAACATAACCAGACATCTTAATTCCCCAAAGAGTGAGCCAGCAAGCAGTACACTCTCCTCAAGCAAAGCTACTATCAAACTTAAAGAAGTTGGGTATCCTCCAACAAACCTCAACATCCCCCAGTAGCATATATTCTTAACAAGCATCCCCGGCAGTCTTGACCTAAAAGATTGTTTCCCGGCGGTCTATCAAACATGCAAAGGAGTCACTTCCCCGGTACAGTTCAAAACTTCCCCAAAAGAGTCCAGTCCAATCCAGTTTCCCCAAGAAAATTGGAATTCATATCCCCAAGCAATAAGCTTATCCCCAGTAGATTCTAGAAGCTTATCCCCTCGCAGAACACGAATGCGTCGTCCGGCTGGATTTAAAGAGTTATTTCCTTAATGGGATATAACTGGGTTATCCTCAGCCAAAAGCCACCGAAAGAGCGTCGTCAACGAAGCCTTCTTATCCCCAGCGAAGTTTATCAACACTTCCAGCACAATAAGGATATCCTCAGCAAGTTATTACACTCAGTAAAGCATCTCCCCACAGAGTATTGCTTCCCAGCATGGTCGCTAGAGTATCTTTTCTCCCCGCAGAATCTTCCATTTGCCAAGTTTATTCCGCAACGGAGTCATCTTCTCCCACCGGTATTCTTGCAACTATCATCCCCAACGGAAGCAAAATCAATACTTCAACATCAGCCCAGGATACGACTTCCCGGCACCCGTCAAGGATCTACTTTCCTAGACAAAAACATTCATAAAACAACACATACATCATTATAGCATGCATAGACGCATCATATCATACAAATCTCATTTATGTTGAGAACATCATTGCTTGATCCATATCATGCATTGCATATGACTGACCTTTACCTTTCAGGAAAGACGCAGTTAAAATGCTCAAACATATTTCAAAGCCTTCTCTAGTCCAGCTAAATCGACTCCCAACAGATTTTTCTGATAAAGACTCAGCAGAAGTTATGGTCCCCTCTCCAACGGCGAGTGAGGTGGTAATCCCTTCTTCAGATGTTTCCCTCTCCGACGGTGAGTGTGAGGTGATAGTCTCTTATGGTCCCCTCTCCAACGGCGAGTGAGGTGGTAATCCCTTCTTCAGATGTTTCCCTCTCCGACGGTGAGTGTGAGGTGATAGTCTCCTATGGTTCCCTCTCCGACGGTGTGTGAGGTGGTAAGTCCTTTTTCAGATGTTTCCCTCTCCGACGGTGAGTGTGAGGTGATAGTCTCCTATGGTTCCCTCTCCGACGGTGTGTGAGGTGGTAAGTCCTTTTCAGATGTTTCCCTCTCCGACGGTGAGTGTGAGGTGATAGTCTCCTATGGTCCCCTCTCCGACAAGTGCGTGAGGTGGTAATTCCTTCTTCAGATGTTTCCCTCTCCGACGATGAGTGTGAGGTGATAGTCTCCTATGGTCCCCTCTCTGACAAGTGCGTGAGGTGGTAATTCCTTTTTCAAGATGTTTCCCTCTCCGACGGTGAGTGTGAGGTGATAGTCTCCTATGGTTCCCTCTCCGACGGTGTGTGAGGTGGTAAGTCCTTTTCAGATGTTTCCCTCTCCGACGATGAGTGTGAGGTGATAGTCTCTTATGGTTCCCTCTCCGACAGTGTGTGAGGTGACAATTCCTTTTCCTATGATTCCCCTCTCCGACGGCGAGTGAGGTGATTCCCTGTTAGATTATAATGGCCTATGGGTCTCATTCCGATCCTGCGAAGATGGTATTTCCCACCAAGATTTTCTCAACGAGCGTTGTTGAAGTTAAAATCACCCAAGGTTCTCTTACCACTCATACTAAGGCAGTAACCATCCCTGGTTCATTCGTCGTTGTTTGAAGCTCCAGACCCAGCTCCTGTAACCAGTCAAGACACATTTATACCAAGCATCTGAAAACCAGCTCCTGCAACGTGTCAGGTACTCATTTGTTCTTTTGCAGGTATGCAGTTTCTCGCTAAGGAATCTCCTACGCAATCAACATCCAGATGGCATCTATAAGCCCATCATCCTATCCAACAACCTCCCAATGGCATCTATAAGCCCATTCCCCCATCACTACTAACATGTGAGCGCAAATTTCTGGGCACTCTAGTGTCCAATCATCTTCTACCCTCGGATTACGAAAGGCACATCAGCCAATCTGCATCCTCAGGTCTAAGAAGATTGAACAGGGGCAACTGTTGCACCCCAAAATTTGCCCTCCCATATTCTCCAAGAAATTGCCAAGCCAAGTCACAAAACTCCCCAAGGGTTGCACAGTCCAACTGTCTCCTATACAGTCAAAACTAGGGTTTGGTTTCTGATCAAGAAAATGAAGTTTTCAAAGGGCCAATCAAGTCTCACATGCTTACAAATATGGTCAAGCATCCTCATATCAAGTTTCAAGGCATTCAGCTCAAAATTGCACAGTCAAAACCCTAAATTGCACTATAGTCAACTGTAGGGGCAAAATGGTCATTTGGCAGTCAAAAGTTCAAATTTTTGGTCAACATATCATTTTGAAGCCACAAACATCATTTGATCAATGCTTGATCATGATTCTCAAAATTTGGCTCAGAAATCATCAAAGAGGCAAAAGTTTCCTTATTTGGACAGCTGAAAAAGTCAACTGAAATTGACCAGGGCATAACTTTCACATGGATTATCAGAAAAATTCCATCCAAAGCTCATTTTCAAGAGAAAGCCATTTCCTACAACTCATCTTCATACTTCAAGTCCAAGAAATGCTCTCACAAAAAGTTATCAATTTCAACATTATAGGTCATTTTCAAAAGTCAACAAAAAGGGACTTTAAGTCAAAGGCCATAACTTGAGATTGGTAAATCAAAATGACATGGGACCAAAGACATTGGTTAGAGGACTCAAAGTACTTTCCAAAATGTCCAAGAAAATGAGAAAAGCTTAAAAATTGAGCAAGTTATGCCTTGTGGAAGTTGGGAAAGTTTTGGATATTTTGAAAAGTCAACACTACTTCAAATGACCTAAAATTGCTAATGGGCCCATTTTTCTTCCATGATTCATCATTCCAAGCATATGCACGACCACTTGGCCCAAAGGGAAGTATTTTCTCATTTTTTATTTATTTATTTGAATTTTTATTTATATTAATTCATTTAAATCATTTAAATATGTGAAAAATATTTAACCTAACAAAACCAATCTTTTTATACATGTTTTAAGGTCAATATTTCGTGCAAATGTAAACTAGGAAAGATTTGGTCTGATTTGTACTAATTGATACAAAGAACACATGAAAAAAGATATGGGAGATCCTTAAGAAATCAAATATGCAAAACCATTATTGCATTGGATTTTATTGAATATTTTTGACCTAATAGCCTCAATACATAAACAGGGATCAAACCCTAATCACAAGAGACATTGAAGCTGCGCAAAAGCTAAGAACAAACTTGGAATTTTTGTCAAAAAAAAGCAAAACTGAAATCAGTGTTAGAGGTCGATTCAAAGTGCAAAATTTGTTTCAGTAGCTTGCCAAGGTTGCCCTGAACACATTCCAATCCCAAACATCCATCAACACGCCAAGAACTGGTAGATTGAACTCAAACTGCATCAAGAAAATTCCATTATCGTATTTCATGTTTTAAGCATTTTTATAACATTTTGTTCATGGATTCTTATTCCTCATGAGATTCTAAAGCTAACCATCATGTTTAATTGCATTATTACGCTGTATATAAGATTTCACCATGCGTGGCTTTTAGGGTTTTCAGCATTTTGAATTGGGGTTTTTGAGATAAGGAAAAATTGAGGTTCCAGGCCACCACCATTGCAATCAGCATACTTGGACGAAGAGATTACCATAGTCGCGATTAATTTATGAGTTGCGTAGACCTAGTCGCTATTTTCTGGAAACATGCCTAAAACCACGCGTCTAAAACCGTTGCCATACAGTCTTGTTTCAGAAAAAAAGAAAACACGTGAAGAAGACGATCACGTGGAAAGCGTTGATTCGCTGTTTTGAATTTCGCGCGTTTTCAATCCATTAACGCGTTGCTTCTTTTATATTATTTATTTGTTTGTATATTAACTGAATGCGCGTGTAGCTCAGCTGGCAAGCAGGATTGGTAGTGGAGGTACATGACCTGGGTTCGAACCCCAGGTCTACGCTATTTCCATAATATTTTTCCACTAATGTTCACGTGCAGGTTCAACATTGACGTACATCATACACCTTCAGAAATCAACATGCCACGTCCATCCCAGCATCAGATCAAGGGCTATAGATTGGGGAACACGTTACACTCCAGTCAACGTACCAGCATGCTAGCAAAAAAGTCAAAGAAGGCTATGCTAAATGGGCTAGAATTTCACAACAACACCTCACAATTGGGGCCTGAACCCCCCCTGGTTTGCTTTCTCTATATTTTTCTTATCTTATTTTTTATTGTTATTTTATTTTCTTTATTTGTTTAAATTAATTATTATTTTTACAAAATATGAAAAAACATCATAAAAAATCAGAAAAGACAAAAATGTGATAAATAATTTTTTTATTTTAATTATTTCCTTATAAATAAATTAGCATGTAAATAAATTCAATTTAAATTAGGGTTTGCAATATTAATTCTTTTTCATAAAAAATCCAAAAATATAGAATTAGGTTTAATAACTTTTTATTCCTTTTAATTTTCCTTTTTGCCATAATATTATTGATTTATTTATTTTTTATAATTAAATTGTATATAAAAAAAAACTTAGGTTTAATTTAGGTTAAATTTTAATACTTTCATAATAAATTTAAAAACAATTAGAATTAGGTTTAGCTTTTTATTTTAATTGAAATTGATTCTTTTTTCTATTAAATCATAAAAACACAAAAATACCAAAAAAACATTTTTTATTTTTAATTTTAATTCCTCGTTAACTTTAATATTTTGCAAAAGGGTCCAACGCCCGTATTCTTAACTATTTAATTTCGCATATTTATTTTATTTCGCTTGAATAATTATGTACCTCTCCCAAAGCCGTGTAACTTAAACATTTCGCACTTTTATTTTATTTGCTTTATTTATTTTCTGTCAAATCGGGTCCGGTTTAATTTTGGCGATGTGGACCCGCGCCATTTGTAATAGCCTTAGATTTACTTTCCCGCAAATATTTTTTAACCGTTAAACGAAGCATGAAAGAATGAATGGACTTAAATAAAATCAAGCGTAGAACACCTATAAACATGACAAGACAAATGCAAATGAAAACAACACACGCATCGCACACACCACCCCTAGGGTACGCCTCACCGTTGCCTTGCCTCGAAAGGTGATCGTCGAGTAGAGGATGTCTTAGTAAGTCCTCATGATCCGGGAACCTGGCATGAGGGTAGCTTCTAAGGTGTCTTCCTATTGCTCTGGTGATCACCATGTCCCTACAAACTCGAATTGACCCGAACACCTCCAACGGTGGTGCTACCTACCTCTCAATGGTGGGATGGCACTACTTTAAAGGACTTTTACACAGACGAATTCCTTAGGGTAGGTAGGTTCTCAAGGATACTTGCTCTAATTTCAAACAAAAATACTTTTCACACCAACACATTTTCAAAAGCTTTCAAAGCAATTTTTTCAAACACTCTGACGTACGAGTCGAACTGAAATTTTTCAAGGAAACTTTTTAAAACCCACAATTGAAAAGCAAACAAACCATTTTTGAAAACACAATGAGCAAGTATCTAAGAGCCCATGGATAACCATGGATAGAAAGGGTGCTAACACCTTCCCTTTCTATAACCTACCTCCCGAACCGAGAGCAATCTCTATAAGGAATTTTTCTGTGCTTTTGTCCTTTCCATTTGGAGAAAATAAAAGACGGTGGCGACTCTTGCTTTCGCGCACTTCGCGAACCAGCGTTAAACAGTCAGTTCCAGATCCACCGATCACAAAGGGCGAAGGGACATCATACAGTCATAAAGGCAACATGTAGATACACTTTAGAAATTTTGTTTAAGGGAATAGATCATTTACGGAAAAGGAAACACTGTAGGGTCATCGAGGGACTATGATATTTCTTTGATTTAAGGGTCTTTGCTAAAGCGTCCCTATTTTCGAGGGACATGACTGTTTTATTTCCGAAAGGAAACCAAAGTGGGAATACCCTAAAAGGTGTATGTGTGCAAGTTGTGTTATGTTCAGTTATTTTAGTCTTTAGATGTTAGGTTTGCTAACGTTTGATTATTAATCTTGTCATAAAATCCTATTATCATTCATCTAGACAGTTAAATATTGCAGGAATTTAAAGTGCGGAAAGTGTAAACTCTAAACTATTATAAGGCTTTCGAGGAGGGGGATTATTATATGTCCAAAACTATAGGATAAAGCAATAAAAGTAAAGTCCTAAATTAAGCTATTACAGACTGTGAGCAGTTACGATAATTTGGAAAAATAAAACATAGAAAATAAATAATGCGCGCGAGTTGAAAGGAACGCCTAAAACCCTAAAAAGTTCTAAGTAAACGAAAATTCTTTTTGTTGTTTCTGTTATGAAAATAATTAAACTACCTTGAATCTAAATTTAACTAAAAAAGATAATTATTAAATGAATTTAAGCCAAATTCTAATATTTTTGTATTTTTATTAAGAAAATATTTGAATTAAATTACTCTAATTCTAATTGATTTTAAATTAATTAAAACAAGTCAAAATAATTAAGTTAATTAATTTACAAAAATTAAAATTAATTTAGAAAATCCTAAGTCTATTATTATTATTTTTTGATTTTATAATTATTATAGAAAAAAATGATTTTTGAAATTAATAAACTAAAAATAAAAGAAAGTAAAATGGGTTAGGTGCTAAAGTGAAAAAGTGGGGTGCATTTGATTTCTCATTAGGCCCATATTGCAGCTAGCCCAAGGTCCTGTATGGATCTAGTATTGAGATATTTTTGGGGCGCATGATTTTCTGAACGTTTAGATGCGTTGGATCTTGATCAGGTGATGGTGAGTTAATGGTACACGGTGCACATCTGGCAACTGTAATAATGAGATATGCATTTGTGAATGTTAGAAAAAAATAAAACCTCAGATATAGGTATCGAACCCAGGTCCTCTCTCATCGCATGCATACGTCTTACCATCTCAACAAACCCATTATTCATTGACATAAACAAAACCATAATATTATATGTGAAAATAAAACAGTAATTATTCAAATTAGAAAAACGTGCGCTTTCTGAATGCACCAGTGGGAAGGAGACACCTGGGCGCCAGAGTCACTACCAGTCAACGGTGCCGGAGTCAAACTCCGGTCACCTTCTCCGATCGGCCAAACAACTTAAACCTATGAAAACGTGAGATTTGCAAATGGTTAAAGGGCATATCCTACATAAAATCGAGCCCTAAATTCGATTCATGCCTTAAATTGGCCTAAAAGTAACTGTACCATGAGGTATGAACCAAATGAAACTTCATGCCCTAATCATGGTGTTTCTTTATCCCTTATTTAGAGATTGCAAATAATAGGTAAAAATAAATCCAAACATGTTCATGAGCATATATGTATGCATAAAATCAATTGAAACCGCATGAATAAAGAGTTTGAATTTTATGAAAACTACAAATCATCTATATATGGCTAGATCGGTTGTTTCAACATAAGGCAAGTTCTTGAGACCTTCAGGAGATGGATATGATTCCTGGAAGAGGTTGAATATGGCTAGATCGGTTGTTTCAAGTTTGACAAATTTATGGAATTTTTTGCAATTTTTTGTGGCTTCTTTAGGCAGCGCGTTGCATGTCCTTGGCTTGCAATACTACTCTGTATTTATAGAGGAAGGAGAGAAGAAAAGATGGGAGGAAATCATAATGTAATGGCATGGCTTAAATCTCAAGATATCAAATTTTAAATATTTCCAAAAATGAACATTCTTTCCCATTTTGTTTGGGGAATGAACCTGTACAGTCTTGCACGAATTTATGGGCCTAAAATCAATCCAAACCATCAGCCCAAGTGTCATGATCCATCGCTCACTATTTTATACAATTTATCTTGCATTTATTTGAATAAAAACAAAATAAATATGAATAAAATAGATAAAAATTGAAAGGAAAATAAGAATGAGTTTATAAGTCTTCCATAAGGTCAAGAAGATATAAGAAGTCCAAGAAGATGCATAAGGTCTTCCAATGCACAATTCTTGAAATTTCTCAAATTTTCCCAACTTGGACAAGCCATAACTTGCTCAATTATTATCTAATGAGGATGATCTTGGACTTTTTGGAAAGCCCAAGATGTCTAATTCAATCCATCTTTTGATCAATTTTGAATTTGAAGATTTCATCTTGATGTAAAAGGTCTTGGCAAAATGTGTCTTTTGTTGACTTTCTTAAAATGACTTGTAATGTATGAGCTTGTATATTTCAAATGGTGCATTTCTTGGACTTGAGGGAAATATAGAAGTTGTAGGGAATTGGATTCTCTTAATAATGATCTTTGATTGGGAAAAAATGGATGAAGTATGTGAAACTTATGCTTGTTCAAAGTTCAGTTGACTTTTCCTTTAGAAACCCTAATTTAGCAATTCTTGACTTTTGATAGATTAGGAGCATATCTTGAGGAATCATGATAAAGCCTTGATCAAATGATGTATATCACTTCAAAATGTTGATGTTGACCTTAAATATTGAAGTTTGACTGTACATTGGCCACAATAGACTTTTGACCTAACACAGTTGATTTTCAGGTGTTGTACCCCAAAATTTGCCCTCCCTTTTTCACAAGAAATCACAACCCGAGGGTTTTCTCTGATTTTTAAGGTTGGTGCGAGAATCGGTCAAACAAACTTTTCTTTATCAGTCGATCCAGAATTAGGGTTTTTCTTTGATTGTTGATATTGGCTCAGGAATTGATCAAGTAGACTTTTCTTTGGCAACAAATCTGGAATTAGGGTTTTCGCTCGCATTTTTCAGAAGAAACTGAATCCTCAAAAATTCAGTTAACTGTTACATTTTTTTCATGCTTGTTCAAGTTTACTGGTTGTTTCTTAAGGCCTGATTATCTGGGATAAAAGCTGAGACTTTTGTTTGGAACGTTAAGGCATTTGAAAGGTTTACCGTTTAATGGAATGCTTTGTTTGTCTAACTGTACAAGGCGTGGGTTAATTGGAGTATCATGCGTATTGTGAGTAATGCAAGTTTACGAGACTGCAAAGTTTGTTGATTATTTATTTTATCTGGATTAAAATTATTGAGACACAATTTCAATTATTTTGATTTAAAAGTCTTAAATAATTAAATAAACAATGCAAGGAAAGATTGGAAGATATTTGACAAAGACTTTTTTATTTTATTTCAAATGTTGTTACAAATTTTATTCGAATATTGTAAGATTACAACTTATAGTATTTACAATAATATTTGTTTACAATAAATGGAAAAATAAATCTAAGCCTAATCTCCTAAGATCTTTGACTTCTACTTCTACTGCTCCCTCTATCATCCAACTGGTACTTAGCTGCAAAAGACAGAAGAAAAAGAAATCAGCGCAATTAACTGAAAAGAATTTTCAAACAGATAAAAAGAAAAATCATCATTAAAGTTTGTCGGCTGGAATCAGAATGCTATGTTCATCATATTATTATTTTCCTCTCTGCAAATCACAAGAAGATCGCTCTTCTCGGTTCACAGAGAGAAAAATAAAAGATATAAAATGCAAGCATGTCAAACTAGATGCAAAAACATGGTTCAAATACAAAGGTACAAGGCTGCATACAAAGCAAACTATACTGCAAACTGAGTTTCAAACTGCAGTAACCAAGCATGTCAAAGCTAAGTTACAAGAAGCATATCAACTAGTAAAAGAAACAAAGTACACAATGCAAGAAACATGCAGTCAAAACTACAACAATGCAGAGATAAACCAAGTTACAAGCAAGAGGCTTGCAATAGCCATCATCACTTTCCAGCACTAGACCAAACTTTTCAGAATTAAATATATTAAGCAAGAAAATGCTTATGGAGAGAGAGAAAGAGGAGAACCAGTGAAAGTTTGCAGTTTTGGCAAAAGCAGGCTATTGTTCAAGACAATAAGAGAACACAAAAGATATAAAAGAGCAAGATTGCATAGCAGTCCAAAAAGAGGACATAGAGCCCACAAAACAACTCAAACCTGCATTACAAAGCTACAGACCAGCAAGCCTACTTACCTTACTCAAACTCTCAAAACCAAAACTTACCCAACTTACAAAAACCTGTAAACAACCAAAACACAAGCCTGCCTTACAAATTTCAAACCTGCTAGCCAAAGCATTGCAAACTGCAAAACTGCAAACTACAACTGCAAATCAAAACCTGTAAAGCCAAATTCCAAAACCTGCTCACAGGCCAAATTACAAGAACCTGTAAACACTTCCAAAACGGCAATCAACAAGCTTGCATTACAAACTACAAACTTGCATCTCAAACTGCAAAGCCAAAGCTACAACAACTAAAACCTGTCAAAACTAAACTGAAACACGCAGCCTGTAACAAAATCACCAAGTTTCGCCAAAGCAAGCAAACAAGTTTCAGGTTGTGTCCATCAACAAAATTCAAAATGAAATAGTTTCAGAGGTGATCATCATCAACATAAAAAAGAAGAGGAAGAGGTTCAGAAGTGAAAAAAAAAGAAGCAAAATAGTTTCAGATATCTCATCATCAACAAAAATACAACCAGTTTCAGATTTTGTACATCATCACTAACAAAGCAGCAAACTCAAATCAAAACAACAAACAAAGAGGTAAATCTCAGAAAATCATCATCATTGATATCAAATAACCCAGAAGAAAGAGGAAGAATCTTAGAAGCAAAACGACATAGGGTTCTCAGAACAAAATCATCATCAAACATCAATAAAAGCCCAAACAACATATGGTTCTCAGAACAAAGTCATCATTAAACGTTTAAAGAAACAGAGATACCAGAAGCAAGCAACCATTCATCTCCATCTCTCCCTCCGGCCACCAAGAGCACTGTCATTCCAACCCTCCCTCCATTTTCCAGAAGCCAATCGCCAAGGTATGACCTTTCTTCCAAAACATAACTGCATCTTAGACGCCGTAACCATGGATTAAAAGATAAAGCAATAGCATAAACGATCAAGAAAATCAAACATGCAAAATTGTAAAAGAGAAAAACCTAAACAAGATAAAAATTGTACCTTTCAAACCATCGCTTTGTACCGTCGTGGAGAGGAGAGGATGAAAGTGGCGCTCTGGCAGCTTGGAGGTTGGAGGAATAATCAAAGCTTCGCCTGAGAGAGAAGATGAGAGAACGAAGAAGAAGGAGGCGCCGCTGTACAACCAAAGCTGAAAACCCTAATTCTGAGTACATGAACATCAACCCTAACAAATTTGTTCAACATTCATTTTTGGGCCTTTGCCCCATACAATTTGCTCAAGCCCAAACGCTTACTAGCACCTACACCCCCCCTGATTCTTGTTCTCCTTCTTTTTTTTATTGGGCCATAATCCTAGGCCCATCATCTTTCTCTTTTCAATTTTTAAAACTAGTACTCTTTCTTTTCTTTACTAATGTCATCTTAATTAAATTACTTTCCTTATTCAAACCAATAACTTTTTTTATTATTTTCACTCTAAAAATTTTGTTTTGTTAATAATAAAAAAAAACCAATAATAGATTAAAGTTTGTTTTGATAAAATTTTCTTTAATATTTGTATATTTAATTAAATACAAAAAATACTAGAATTTTTGTTTAACTAATATTTTTATATAAGTTCCTAAAAAAATATAAAACACAATAAAAATAATAAATACTTAATCTTTATTAGGTTAAATTTTATCTGTTTATTTGTAAATAAATACACGCATCTCATATTTCTTTGATTTTCATTATCTTATACTTTGTTATAATTTTACATTGAAAATGCGACAGTTCAATTTGGTTGTAATATATATAATTGGACATTATTATTTTGATGAGACTCATCCCCATTTGTAAATGATTGTACCCCCGTCCCCAGATACTTATTTGTAATAACTTAGACTTTAAATTCTCGCAATTTACCGCTTTCAATATACTGTATAGTAATTAGGGTTTGTATGCGAAGATCTAAAATCAATCGCTAGGTGACCTAATACAAGATAAATGCATGAAGATCAATACACAATTCACACTTGCACCTCTAGGGTAACCTCGCTTGTTGCCTCGGAAAATGCAATCATGTCCCTCGAGTATGAGACACTCTAGCAAATGCCCTTTTGATAAACAAATATCGTAGTCCCTCGATGAACCTCGATGTTGCCTCCGATAAAACGATCTCGTCCCTTACAAAATTTCTAGAGCGTCTCACAAGTTGCTTTCAATGATTGTATGCGATGACCCGCGCCTGTCCCGTTTAACATCCTAACACAAGGTTATTCATCAAACACAATGGTGAAACAACACTGTTAAAAAGGGTTAAAAATATAAGAAAGATCTTTGAGTAGAATAGGGTAGACAACTCTTAGTTACTTGATCAAAAGCTTGCAAAACATCCTTGCTATTTTTAAAACACACTTCACAACACAATTCCAAAACCCTACTTTCGAGCATTGAAAACTTTTCAAAAGACAAAAAACACCTTTGTATACATTCAAACAAGAATCATTACAAAGGTTGCCACAACGATGGCCTCTTTTCAAAACATATTTCAAAACCACACACAAAGCACCATTTCAAACAATTGAAGAGCACCATTTCAAACAATTGAAAAGCAAAGGCAAGTGATCTAAAACAAGTAACTAAGAGCCCATGGATAACCATGGATAAAAAGGGTGCTAATACCATCCCTTTCTATAATCTACTCCCCGAACCCAAGAAAACATCTCAAAGGTCTTTCCTGTGCTTTTTGACCTTTCCTTAGGATAAAACAAAAAGTCGGTGGCGAATCTTGCTAAACCGAACAAGTGCGAACACAAACGCAAAACCTCAAGTCAGTTCTCCCACCATATCACAGAACTGACGACTCTGCTGGGGATATTTCTAAAAGTGGGGTTACCTTAGGGTTTTAGATCACCTTTACATACTTACCTTGATTGCTTTGATTGGTTTACTTTTTGGGTTCCTTGTTTGGGTTTGTTTTAAATCCTACACCCGGATTTGGGGGCACCTTTTAGGTAAGTAGCAATAAACTGTGAGGGAACTGTGCGGGGTATACCGACATGGTTGAAGCAGTGGCTACGTTAGTGCGACATATTTGTGGGTACCGGTAGCCTTTGAGTTAATCAAAGAGAATACGGGGCCGCTGAGTGATGTCATGAAGCACTAACGAACTCTTAGAACCTTACTTGACCATATTGGCCTTATTAGGGGTAGTGAGATGACCGACTTTGGTGCAGTCCAAAGGTTGTAGATACTCGATACTACACTCATTGAGGATTGTTTTCTTGGAATATTTTGGTCGCCAGTTAAGTGGCTAAACCAAAACAATGAACACAGAAAATAATCCAGTGATATTGAGCTCCTTAGAACCCGGTTACTATTTATAGGACAGGTTGAGCCAACTAACTTCAAAGAGGGTACTTACCTACAAACTCCATGCAAGCCTAAACCTAAGGACTTGTCTGCTTTGTGTGAATGTGATTATCTGTATATACACTTGCTTACTTTTGCATACTTGTAAATAACATCATAACATCATACCATAGCATTTTCAATAACCTGTTCAAGGACCTCGAGGGTCTTTTAATGCAGGGTCACGTTGAACCAGACATTGACCAAAGGGCAAGAGGATTTTCCTCTAAACAAACGCCGTCAAAGATCAAGTGCAACAACTTGAATCGAAGGCTATGACCCACTTGACATGGTGAGCTTGATTCTCGTGGAAAGACATCCACCGATACAAAGTTCTCCAATCAAAGATGTTGATCGAAGTTCAATCTCTAACATTATCTTGTGTTTACCCCACGAGATCCTTGAAAATATGCATCCACATAACATGCATCCACATCATGACAGGTTTTCCCTTTCAGGTTTCCTTATTCTCCTACTGTTTATTTCAGTAGAGATGGCTCTAGAGAGGACTATCGAAGATATCCAGGCTCAAAATGCTCAACTTCAAGAAATGTTCTTGAACCTGTCCCAGGGGCAAGAAGAGGTGAAAGCTCTCCTCACAAGGGGCATGGTCCTAGTGGATCCAGGCGGCATCAGGAATGATCAGTTGGAAGAACTACAGATTGAGCTGGCAACAATGAAGATCCAGATGATGGGACAACTGGTGGGCCAGATTGCTCTCATTCAAGATCTGGCTCAAAGACAAGAAGAGCTCAGGGTTCTCGTCAACAAACTGCTTCAAGAAAACCAAGTGGGGCAAACAACTAGGGTTGAAGATCAAGTCATCATTCAACCTCCTTTAAGACAAGAAGACAAGGGAAAAGCTCCCCAACTTGATTCAGGGTCACATGCCCAGCAACAACCGCGCCAGCGTCAACGGGGTAATTGGCTAAAGCAAAATACGTTTGGAAGACAGTTTACTGAGACCGACATACCATCGTCTCTAATACTGGAATGCTTGTTGGAGGTCAATCTGACTGCTTTAAAGGATCCTATTCGGAAGCCCAATACCTCTGCTCCTAGCTATCAACCTAACGCATTTTGTGTATACCACTCCTATAGCCCTGGACATGACACCGACGACTGTTGGGCTTTGAAAAACAAAATTCAAGACTTGATTGACAATGGAGTGCTGAAATTCATGCCGGATGGCGAGATGAAAATCTTCCGCTGAGGGTTTTCCACCTGAATGACAAGTTTGAACTAAGAGACTTTTGTTTCATTTGAATTTTCAAGTTGTAATTTCTTTTGTTATTCAAACAATTATCTGTTGATGTCAAACTCTATTTCATTAATGCATTGTATATGTTTGTCTTGAATTCATCCATTCGTTTTCACTATTCTTGAATCATGCTTCCTACTTTCTTTATGATATTTAACTCTTGATAAAAGTTGCAAGTCTTTAGAGGGAGGATGACGAAACAATGCCATAATCTCATAGCAGTATGCTTTTGAACAGACCTTGCTGACGATGTACATGCATTTCTTTCAAATCCTAAACACTGGAGTTATAAGGAAGATAATCCCTAGTCAACCCCTTCGATCCAAAGAAGTAGAAGTTTTTTTGTTTTAAACACAAATTGAAACCTTTGATTAAACCTGGGGCAGGTTAGCCTCTCAGTTAATTCAAAAGATGCGCATTGAAGTCGCAAACTCTCAGTTCGTAATGCAACGAATGACATCAAAAACATTCCTTTGGAACCAAAAGACAGTGATGGTTCCTTATCTCATAGGCAGTCATTATCTCTCAAAATAGAAAAGTCCACTGAGCCAAAACCTACCAAAGGAGGCTTAAGAGAGCTGGGGCATCCCGCTGACTGTAATCTCAAAAATAAGAACAATCAGTTAAAAATTAGGGATAACAAAATCAAAAAGAAAGAGGTCGTTATAAATCCTCAACAACATGAAAAATGTCGCAAAAAATGATGACTGCCTTCCCACAAAATACAACTTGTGTGAACCATCACCAAAACGTCATTCCAAACTCGAATAGAATTCGACGCACAATTAACTGAGTTTAGGATTGAAGAACATCATGAAGAGCGGGTGGGTACAAATATACTTTGAGCCTTTATCTTTTGTTTCTTAAACCGTGAACCAAGCCACGTTACAACCCTTCTAAAGTCCTAATTGAAGCATGGGTTAGTTCGAAAGCATACTGTCACAAAAGGTATCCTGACTCCTGTAAGGCTTTGCTCTAAATCTTGTGTTGAATTTGTCTTATAAAAAGTTTCCTGCTAAAAAACGCATTTTTTCAAAACTTCGAGACAAGCATAAACTTTGCATTATTTGAATATTGTTGTTTGCACATGGTTATTTGTTTGACAGCGAAGAAATTCATACAGTGAATGTTCGGAGGAACGAAAGCTCTCTCAGTGAATAAAATCACTTCAAGAGGGATGATACTCCCGTTGCAAAAAATATCCTATCAGCAAAAGGGGACTTGGTTTGGTATTGTCCAGTAAACCTGGGGTAGTCCAGTCAAGATTTCAACAAATCTTTCAAAATCCATTAAACCTGGGGCAGTCCAGTCAAGATTTCAAGAAATCTCTCAATTACAGATTAACCTGGGGAAAGTCTCCCTCACCATCACTTGGGGCATTTAAACGTCAATCTCATCAAAGGGTCACGTACAATCCAAATTTCCTGGCAATGCCACAATCATTTGATACTAGAGGCAGTGACGAATCTCTCCGAAATCTTTCTGAAAAGAAATTCAAGTGTCCTCGAGAAGTTCATCACCTCTCTAGAAGACCAGCAGTCATGGGTTTATTTCGCCAACATTTGTCAAGGATTTATTCTCCGAAACAAATTACATTTCAATAACATTCATAACATTCTCAGATTGATCGTCAAAGATTCCTTCATCACCTGTTGGAAGTTACGGTTGTCAAGAATTCCTTCATCACCTGTTGGAAGTTATGATCATCAAAAACTCCTCCATCATCAGGTTGAATCAAAGTTAATCCAATACCCTCTTTGTTTTGGTCAGATCAACACTAAGATCTCCCTAATTCTTATGCCAGTGGAAGATATTCTAGGTTTTTGATATCTCAGATAAATCTCTCAGCGATTTATCCTGATTCTTTTCACTACCAGAGATAAAGAATCCAACTCTTTTCTCCTTCATCAGCTCGAGATTTATTTTCCCCAGCGAAAGGTCGTCTTGAAAAACATTACACCTCCGTGCATTAAGACATCATGCAACGCGATCTCATTTATTTTGAGAACATCATTATTTGATATATGCCACTAACCTTTACCTTTCAGGAAAGGTACAATCAAATTCAAGCGACAAAGCTTTTCTTCAGTCGAATTACGGACAAGTTCCTAAATTTCGACAAAACTTTTACTCCAGTTGAATTCCGGACAAGTTCCTAAATCTCAAACGGAAACAACTCACCAGCAGAATAATGGACAAATGAAGCTCCTAAAATTCTGTTTCTCTCAAGAATGAAGATTCTCATCCTTGAAACCTCAAGATATTGGTATACTCCCAAGCTCCTGATACCGTTAACAGAATGAAGATTCTCATCCTTGAAACCTCAAGAGATTGGTATACTCCCAAGCTCCTGATACCGCTAACAGAATGAAGATTCTCATCCTTGAAACCTCAAGAGATTGGTATACTCCCAAGCTCCTGACCCTTAACAGAATGAAGATTCTCATCCTTGAAACCTCAAGAGATTGGTATACTCCCAAGCTCCTGATACCCACCAACAGAATAACGGACAACTGAAGCTCCTAAAAATCTGTTTCTCGCAAGAATGAAGATTCTCATCCTTGAAACCTCAAGAGATTAGTATACTCCCAAGCTCCTGATACCGTTAACAGAATGAAGATTCTCATCCTTAAAACCTCAAGAGATTGGTATACTCCCAACCTCCGGATACCGTTAACAGAATGAAGATTCTCATCCTTAAAACCTCAAGAGATTGGTATACTCCCAAGCTCCTGATACCGTTAACATAATGAATATTCTCATCCTTAAAACCTCAAGAGATTGGTATACTCCCATCCTCCTGACCCTTAATAGAATGAAGATTCTCATCCTTAAAACCCCAATAGATTGGCATACATCCAACCTTCTGACCCAATACCTGAATGAAGATTCTCATTTTGGCTTCCCCAGTAGATTGGCATACACCCAACCTTCTGATATTCCCGACAGAATGATGATTCTCATTCTCAAAGTGGCGTACAACCTAAACCTGAACTTCTACCAGACAGGAATAAGCTTTTCCTAGAATCCTGAGTTTTACTTTCCAACAGGATAGCCACTCCGCCACAGTATGGCTATTCCCCACAGAGTTCTTACTCCCCAACAAAATCAAGATTCTCATCCTTGATTCTCCAAAGTTTTCTTTACTCTCAGCATGAATTTGTTAGAATTTTTAATCCCCTGCAGATCGAAGATTCTCGTTCTTGGCTCCTTAACACTAATTCCCCAAACAAAATGAAGACTCTCATTCTCAATTCCTAACAGAGTTTTTCAGATATACCCCGGCGAAGATCTCCTCAAAACAGGAATCCCCAATGGATTGGCATACAACCCAAACCCCTGACTTTCCCCAGCAATATAACTTCTCCCCACAGAGGTTGTCAAAAAGCTTGAAGACACGCATACTCTTCAACAGTGGTCCTAGGACTTCTCATTTTCATTGATCAAAGGATTTTCAATCCCCGGTAGCAGTCAAGGATTTACTTTCCCCGAAGGCGGTCAAAGATTTTATCTCCAGCTATCCAAGATTTATCTTCCTCAGCAAGACGCCTAATCAGCTTACATGCACATTCATTACATTCATATATCATAAGCATTGATATAACACATACATTGCATCATACAACATAACTTTGTGTTTCAGCTAATATTTTACCCTTCGCAGGATAAGTTTAGCAAGTTTCAAACTTCAAGGATTTCTCAAAGCAGTTTACGGATGCCTCCCGACACAGATGCTAATCTGTTGCTTATTCAGACCCCTAGCTCAGAGACGTTCCAAACATGGATACCTTTCTGATACTCACCCACTCACCTACAACATACAGTTCAACAAATATTCTTGGAGGGCATCTTTAAGCCCATCTCTGACAAGACTCTGTCACATCTCCAAATGGCATCTTTAAGCCCATTCCCTCAAAAATGCTTTGACGAGTGCAAATTTTTGGGCACTCTAGTGTCCAATCATCTTTTACCTTCGAGTCACGAACGACAAACTTGCCAATCTAACTCTTCAGGTTCAAGAAGATTGAACAGGGGCAATTGTTGTACCCCAAAATTTGCCCTTCCTTTTTCACAAGAAATCACAACTCGAGGGTTTTCTCTGATTTTTAAGGTTGGTGCGAGAATCGGTCAAACAGACTTTGTTAGAACAATGTTTGAATCTAGTACCCTATATTTAAGTTTTGATGATAACAAAGTGAAAAGATATAGTATTTAAATATTTCATGATTGAATTATATGCTGCCTGAAATTACTATGCTCTGACTTGCAGATATGCTGATTAAAATAAGCAAGATCACTTATTCAGCATCAGAATATGAGTTTGTACACCAGCATCAGAAGTTGCTGAATCAGAACGTCAAGATCAGATGATCAACGCTTGCACATGCTGAAGCTTGATGAACAGAACTGCGCGTAAAACACTCTGATACAGAAACAATAGTTCATCAGCAGCGAAGCAGAATCAGAATGAGCCAAGCCAGAACGTGCATTGAAGAAGCAACGGTACTGTGCATTGAACGCTAATTAATTCCAACGGCATCATTCTAGACAAGATCTGCTCAAAAAGGAAAGCTTGTTATTAGCATTGAATCAAGAATATTTGCTTCAACGTTCATCTTCTCAAGTGCTATATAAACAAGGCTTCGAAGATTATCATGGCTAATGCTCTCCAATTCTCTACACGCACAAAGCTGATCAATAATCTTCATCCACCAGTTTTGCTAAACCAACAAACTCTGATACTCCATTAGTGTTTAGCATTCTAAGTTTCTAAGCTTAATTTGTGTATACATCACAGTTGTGATAAAGTTTTGTAGAAAACATTCACACACATTTGTTTATACCTTTGTAAGAAAGTGTTGCCTTGACAAACCGGATTGTGGTTTGAATCAAGAAGGCTTTAGCAGTTGTTAAAGCAGATTTGTATTCAGTTGAATATAGTGAATTAAGACCTCGTTGGAGAGAGGCGAAATCACCTTGACGGGTGGACTGGAGTAGTTTGAGATCAAACGAACCAGGATAAAAATACCTTGTCATTTGCTTTAAGATTCCAGTTTTACAATTCAACCCCCCCTTCTTGTGTTTTTCACCCCTTCAATTGGCATCAGAGCGCCTGGTTCTGAGCTAAAACACTTAACCGTGTCAGTAAAAGATCCAGCGTCAGAAAAACACAATGGCAGGAAACAACTCCCATTTCAGCAATGACAACAATGAGGATAGAGACAGATTCAGCGGCAAACCTCCAGTCTTTGATGGAGAAAACTTTGATTACTGGAAAGACAGAATTGAAAGCTTCTTTCTAGCACATGATGCTGATCTGTGGGATATGGTGACAGATGGATACACGCACCCTGTGAATGCAACTGGTCAGAAGATTGAAAGAAAATCAATGACTGATCAACAAAAGCGTGATTTCAAGAATCACCATAAGGCCAGAACCATCCTCCTCAGTGCCATCTCCTATACTGAGTATGAGAAGATCTCCAACAGAGACACAGCTAAGAACATCTTTGATTCTCTCAGAATGACGCATGAGGGCAACGTTCAAGTCAAAGAAACAAAAGCTCTGGCGCTCATTCAGAAGTATGAGGCGTTTAAAATGGAAGATTCTGAATCCATTGAAACTATGTTCTCTAGATTCCAGATTCTGGTAGCTGGTCTCAAAGTTCTGGACAAAGGATACTCTACTGCTGACCATGTCAAGAAGATAATCAGAAGTTTACCCAAGCAGTGGAGGCCTATGGTTACTGCTCTGAAGCTGGCGAAAGATCTCAACAAAATCACTCTGGAGGAACTTATAAGCTCCCTCAGAAGTCATGAGATAGAGCTAGAAGCTGACGAGCCTCAGAAGCAAGGTAAGCCTATAGCTTTAAAATCTAACAGAAAATCTGAATCTAAAGTTTTGCAGGCAGTTGAAGAAACATCTGATGGATCCTCATCAGAAGAAGACGAACTTTCCCTTCTCTCCAGAAGAGTAAATCAACTGTGGAAGCAAAGACAAAGGAAGTTCAGGAATCCCAGAAGATCTGATCAGAACGAGTCTTCTTCTAGATACAGAAGAACAGATTCTTCCTCTGGATACAGAAGATCTGAAGGCTCCTCAGGTAGCAAGAAGCCAAATACAAAAGACATCATCTGCTACGAGTGCAATGAGCAAGGACACTACAAGAGTGACTGTCTAAAGCTTCAGAGGGAAAAGCCCAAAAAGAAGTTTGGAAGAGAGAAGAAGAAAAGTCTCATGGCCACATGGGATGACTCTGACTCGTCTGAAGCTGACTCAGAATCAGATGATGAAAGGGCAAACATAGCGCTCATGGCTAACATTCCAGATGATAGTGAAGCTTCTGAATCAGACTCAGAATCAGACACAGAAGAGATATCTTTAGCAGCAAATCAGAAACACCAGTCATGGTACCTGGACTCTGGCTGCTCACGACACATGACGGGAAGAAGGCATATGTTCCAAAGCCTGGAACTTAAGCCTGGAGGCCACGTTGGCTTTGGAGGCAATCAAAGGGGAAAGATTATTGGCTCTGGAACTGTAGGTAACGGAAATCTTCCCTCTATTAATAATGTTCTGCTAGTAGATGGATTGATGCATAATCTGTTATCCATAAGTCAATTAAGTGATAACGGTTATGATATAATCTTTAATCAAAAATCATGTAAAGCTGTTAGTCAGAAAGATGGGACTATCCTATTTAATGGAAAGAGGAAAAACAACATTTACAAAATCAAACTTTCTGAACTAAAGAGTCAGAACGTAAAATGTCTTCTGTCTGTTAACAACGAGCAGTGGATCTGGCACAGAAGATTGGGGCATGTTAGTATGAGAAGAATATATCAGATTAACAAACTCAATCTGGTCAGAGGACTTCCAAATTTGAAGTTCAATTCAGATGCTCTGTGTGAAGCATGTCAGAAAGGCAAATTTGAAAAACCTTCTTTTAAATCCAAAAATGTTGTTTCTACCTCTAAGCCATTAGAACTTCTGCACATTGACTTATTTGGACCAGTTAAAACTGCTTCAGTCAGTGGCAAGAAGTATGGGTTAGTAATCGTAGATGACTATAGCAGATGGACATGGGTAAAGTTCTTAAGACACAAGGACGAGTCACACTCTGTGTTTGTTACCTTCTGTAACCAAGTTCAGAATGAAAAAGATCTTAGAATCGTTAAAGTCAGAAGTGATCATGGTGGAGAATTTGAAAATAAAGATTTTGAGTCATTCTTTAATGACAAAGGCATTCTGCATGATTTCTCTTGTCCTAGAACTCCCCAACAAAATGGAGTTGTAGAACGAAAGAACAGAACATTGCAAGAAATGGCCAGAACCATGATCAATGAGACAAACGTTGCTAAGACTTTCTGGGCAGAAGCAATAAACACAGCGTGCTACATTCAGAATAGAATCTCAATAAGACCTATTCTGGAAAAGACTCCATATGAATTGTGGAAGAACAGAAAGCCCAACATTTCGTATTTTCATCCATTTGGATGTACTTGCTATATATTGAATACTAAGAATTATTTGAACAAGTTTGATTCTAAGGCACAGAAGTGTATTATGTTAGGATACTCTGAACGCTCAAGAGGGTACAGAGTATACAATACAGAAACACAGATTGTGGAAGAATCAATCAGTGTTCGTTTTGATGACAAGCTTGACTCTGAAAAGTCAAAGCAGAATGAAAATCTTGCAGGTATAGAAATTGAATTTGCAGGTTCTGAAGACAAGTCATCAGAAGCTCTCAACACAGACATTCCTTCAACGTCTGAAAGAAGCAATGCTAGAAATCCTACAACTGCTGCTGATCAACCTCAGAAGAGATTACCCAGAAGCAGTTTGGATCACCCAGAAGAGACTATCCTAGGAAGAAAGGAAGATCCAATCAGAACAAGAGGAAGCTTCAGAAACTCTGAAGAAACTCTGATGGGACTTGTGTCTCTGATTGAACCTTCTTCTATTGATGAAGCACTTCTGGATAATGACTGGATTCTGGCAATGCAAGAAGAGCTGAATCAATTCACCAGAAACGACGTATGGGATCTCGTTCCAAGACCAAAAGGATTCAACGTCATTGGAACAAGATGGGTGTTCAGAAACAAGCTCAATGAACAAGGTGAAGTCGTCAGAAACAAGGCACGACTGGTTGCACAAGGTTATAGTCAGCAAGAGGGGATAGACTATACAGAAACCTTTGCCCCAGTCGCCAGGTTAGAATCTATCAGACTTTTAATCTCATTTGCTGTTAATAGAGGCATCACTCTGTATCAGATGGATGTCAAAAGTGCATTCTTAAATGGTTATATAGAAGAAGAAGTATATGTTCACCAACCCCCAGGTTTTGAAAATACAAAACATCCAGAACATGTTTTCAAACTGAAAAAGTCACTGTATGGTCTGAAACAAGCTCCCAGAGCTTGGTATGAAAGGCTAAGTAACTTTCTGCTTGAAAATGAATTCACCAGAGGGAAAGTGGACACTACTCTATTCTGTAAAACAGTTAAGAGTGACATTTTAGTCTGTCAAATTTATGTTGATGATATTATTTTTGGTTCTACTAATCCTTCTCTTGGAAGAAAATTTGCTAAGTGTATGCAGGCAGAATTTGAGATGAGCCTCATGGGGGAACTGAAATTCTTTCTAGGAATTCAGATCAATCAAACTCCAGAGGGAACTTACATTCATCAGAGCAAATACATCAGAGATCGTCTGAAGAAATTTGACCTCTCAGAATGTAAGCCATCAAAGATTCCAATGCATCCCACGTGCATTCTGGAAAGAGAAGAGGTAAGCAAAAGCGTAGAACAGAAAGTCTACAGAGGTATGATTGGTTCTCTCCTTTATCTGACTGCTTCAAGACCTGATATTTTATTCAGCGTATGCATTTGTGCTAGATTCCAATCAGATCCTAGAGAATCTCACTTAACAGCTGTTAAGCGAATTGTCAAGTATCTGAAAGGTACTACTAATCTGGGTTTGTTTTATAGAAAATCTAGTGATTACAGCTTAGTAGGCTACTGTGATGCTGATTTTGCTGGAGATAGAGTGGAACGTAAGAGTACTTCTGGAAGCTGCCAGTTTCTGGGAGAAAATCTGATCTCGTGGTCCAGCAAGAGGCAATCAACAATTGCTCTGTCAACAGCAGAAGCTGAGTACATAGCAGCAGCTGGATGTAGCACACAAATGCTCTGGATGAAAAGTCAGCTTGAAGACTTCCAGATTTTTGAGAGTAACATTCCTATTCTTTGTGATAATACTTCTGCTATTTGCTTAAGTAAGAATCCTATTTTACATTCTAGAGCTAAGCATATAGAAATAAAACATCATTTCATTAGGGACTATATTCAGAAAGGCATTTTAAACTTGAAATTTATAGATACAGACCATCAATGGGCTGATATCTTTACTAAACCCCTTTCAGAAGATAGGTTTAATTTCATTCTGAAACATCTCAGCATGAAAGTATGCCCAGAATGAAAATGTTTTAATTCCATGTATTTATCTTCAGAATGTAATTATATTACTGTGAACTTCTGATCAATCTTCTTTCAGAAAGATAGAACATGCAGATTGTATCAGAGGCAAGTCTAAAGATCTGAGAGTCTAATCTCAAATACAGACGTGCTGATCACTACATCAAACAAGTGTCATCCAATCATCAGCAAATCCCTGAAGCAGAACGCGTGCACGCTTCTGAAAAGGCAAAGCGCTGATTGGGTGCATTGAGACACATGTCTGGTAACCGTTTTTAAGTATCTTTCTCAAATCCCCCAAAATCAGCAAGCATTTAATGCAAAAGTAATCACGCTTGTTAATGGCAATCATTATTTTCTTCTCTCTCTTAAAAACGTTTAATTTTTCAAAATAATTTTTGAAATCTTTATTTAAGCACATTATTCTTCAATCTTATTCTTTACGCTTTCTCATAATCTCTTAAGTATTCTCTGCATATTTCTGAGTTATCTTCTTAAAACCCTTTTTTTTTCTCAAATCATTCTCAAGCTTTTTGTGTGAGAACAATGGCATCCTCCAGCATTTCTGCAGGAAATCAGAAGAAAGAAACCTCTGAGCAATATCAGGTGCCTACCAGAACTCTTCTCACACCGGTAAATAATCTCGAAGTTCTCTCTGAGTTAATCATCGATTTCGAAAGTTTGAAGGATAATGGATTTGACCTAACTGAGGAAATTAAAGCTCAAAAGTGGGAGAGGTATTTTGATAGATTGGTTGGACCAACCTTCCCAGAGCTTGTCAAGGAATTTTGGATTCACGCCAAGATTCATAAACATCTAGTCATCTCTTCTGTCATGGGAAAGAAGATAGTAATTTCTGAAGACCTCATTGCTAGGTTAATCGGTCAAAGTGGTGGTGGAGTCCGTTGTGTGGACATGGCTGACAGATGCCCTGATATAGGTGTGGTAGCCAACTGCATTTTCACTCTTGGATTTCCCAGCAGCAAAATTAAGGATCTGAAGGATCACTGCAGAGTATGGGCCAAGATTGTTCTGGGCTGTTTCAATCACAGGAAGCCAACAAGCTCTCCTGATTATATAAACGTGGATCAGCAATTTCTGATCTACTTTATTGATCAGAGGGTGAAGATCAATCTGGCACACTTCCTGTTCAACCATCTGAAGACTAGTGTGAAAGAGACTAGAGAAGAAGAAAGGACCAAAAGGGACTGGATACCGTTTGGAAGGCTCATATCAGATATTCTGACAGAGAATAAGCTGATAGATTATCTGAGCGAAGCTAAAGTGCTGGGCAATTTTGAACCAACTGTTGGAAAACCGCTGAACGCTAAGAACCTGAAAAAGATGAAGCTGATAGAAAATATTAGGAAGGAACCCAGAGCTGCTTCAACTGCTGACATCTCCAGAAGAAGAGTGCCTCTGAGTGATTTCCCAAAATTTTCTGAAATGGAATCCCAACCGGATATGTTTCTCAAGTATCCAGATTCATACAAGGAAGAAGATGCAGGTTCAAAGCTGAAGATCAAAGATCTGAGTCAAGTTCAACCTGAAGTGACTCAGAAGAAGACAAAGAAGAGGAAAGCAGAAGGATCATCTCATCAGACTCCAAAGAAAAGAGGTATTTCATCTGCTGCTCCTATTTCAATTTCATCTACTATTCCAACATCTGTTGCCCCTCCTCAAACCTCTCACAGAATATCCATTCCAATCCCTACTATTGATGAAACCATACCAGAAGACCCTTCTGAGGCCTTACAACTCAGAAGAACCAGAATTAAAATTCCCAAACAACCAACTGTTTCAACAACACCAGCACTTGATAGAGTGCTAGCTGATATTGAGCGTGAACATGCTTCTGTTCAACCTCACTCTGAACCACCAAATATTCCTCCTCCACAACCAGAACCACAACCTGAACCAGAAATTCAACCAGAACCAGAATCAGAACCACAACAACAACAACCACTCACAGAAGAACCTCTGATCCCTGAGCAATCAGAGATTCCACCTCCTCAACCAGAAAATAATCCACCCTCACCACAAACAGAGTTTCACCGCTATGAAACCCCATCTCCTCATCATTCTGATCCCCACTCACCTCAACCTTCACCGCTGGCAATCCAGTTGCCATGTGGAACCACTATTGTCAGGCCCCAGTTGCCATCTTCAGAGGAATCAACACCTCCAAAAACTCCAACCACTCCAATAGAAATATCCTCCTCTGATTCTGATAACCATCCACCAAAACAAACAGCACCTCAGCACACCTCTGAAAACCAATCCTCTGAAAACCCCAGCAAAACTTTCATTGACTTAACAAGTCTTGAACGTCTTGCTGATTTAAGACACAAATTGGCCATTCCCAAACCAAAGCAACTAGATGTTGGCTCTGGTATTTTGGACTTTGAAACAGGTATGCTGCAATGGATTGCTTCTTTGAAGCAAGTCTGTCCGGGGATGATCGACCCAGCTGCTTCTGATCAGCTCTGGTCACAGTTCAGAGTATGGGTTCGTGCTGAAGCACTCAAGCTGCAGGACGTCAACTATGAGCAGGCTCAACAGAACTTTAGCAAGCTGCTGAAGGAAGTTGAGAGTCAGCTGCCTCAAGAAGTTGTGCTCCCTCTGGACTCTGAATCTTGGTCTGAGAAAGAGCAAGCTGCACAGGTGCAACCATCAGAAGAAGACAAGACCCTTCAGGAAGAAAATCCAGCAGAAGATGTAGCTGAAAGTTCTGAGAAGCCTCCTCCTTCTGAAAGTTCTCAAGCTGCCTTGGACAGGCAGGCTCTGGAAGAACTCAGGCTGAATGACTTGCGTCTACAGCAGCGGATGGAAGAGAATGATCAGAAGATGAAAGCAAGAATGAATGTTCAGGACAGCAAGATTGACACTGTTGTCACCATGGTTCAGAAGCAGAATGAAACTTCTGAAAAGATTCAAGCAATGCTGGAAAGCCTGTTCTCTCGCATGCCCCCACAACCTTAAAATTTTTTTCTCATGCATGACATTCTCTATGTTTTCTTCATTTTCTGTTGTACTATTTTGACTATGTTTGTGTAATGTTCTTTTGCTCTGAACTATTTCAATATAATTTGTTTTTCTGATCTGAATTGTTTTAGCACATCACTAACACTTTTTGATTGCTGACAAAAAGGGGGAGAACAAGAATGATATTTAAAATCAATAACGGCTAACTAGACAGAAATTCTCAAACATTCTAACTCTATTACTTGAAATGTTTTTCTGTTTTGTTCTTAAGTCTACAGGCACAAGGAAGCTCTTGAACACTATGAAGACTAGAAGCTAGAAGATCTGATCAAAATGTAGAAACTCATGTTGCTCTGATCAAATATGAAGTTCTGATCGACCTAATACTCTGAGCCGAAGCAAAGCTCTGACAGGAAAAGCTCTGAAGCTCTGCTCTCTGATAAGTCAAAGACCTATAATCTGATGCTCAAAGATAGAAAAAGATCTGACTCTGAAGAACACGCATATCAAAGGGAAGTAACAAACTCAGGGGGAGTATCTCTTAAACTCTGACTTCTCCGTACTTCTTATTCTGATACATAGCTCTGATAACTTTTCACGTTATTTTTTATTTAAAATATCTAGTTTTTGTCATCATCAAAAAGGGGGAGATTGTTAGAACAATGTTTGAATCTAGTACCCTATATTTAAGTTTTGATGATAACAAAGTGAAAAGATATAGTATTTAAATATTTCATGATTGAATTATATGCTGCCTGAAATTACTATGCTCTGACTTGCAGATATGCTGATTAAAATAAGCAAGATCACTTATTCAGCATCAGAATATGAGTTTGTACACCAGCATCAGAAGTTGCTGAATCAGAACGTCAAGATCAGATGATCAACGCTTGCACATGCTGAAGCTTGATGAACAGAACTGCGCGTAAAACACTCTGATACAGAAACAATAGTTCATCAGCAGCGAAGCAGAATCAGAATGAGCCAAGCCAGAACGTGCATTGAAGAAGCAACGGTACTGTGCATTGAACGCTAATTAATTCCAACGGCATCATTCTAGACAAGATCTGCTCAAAAAGGAAAGCTTGTTATTAGCATTGAATCAAGAATATTTGCTTCAACGTTCATCTTCTCAAGTGCTATATAAACAAGGCTTCGAAGATTATCATGGCTAATGCTCTCCAATTCTCTACACGCACAAAGCTGATCAATAATCTTCATCCACCAGTTTTGCTAAACCAACAAACTCTGATACTCCATTAGTGTTTAGCATTCTAAGTTTCTAAGCTTAATTTGTGTATACATCACAGTTGTGATAAAGTTTTGTAGAAAACATTCACACACATTTGTTTATACCTTTGTAAGAAAGTGTTGCCTTGACAAACCGGATTGTGGTTTGAATCAAGAAGGCTTTAGCAGTTGTTAAAGCAGATTTGTATTCAGTTGAATATAGTGAATTAAGACCTCGTTGGAGAGAGGCGAAATCACCTTGACGGGTGGACTGGAGTAGTTTGAGATTAAACGAACCAGGATAAAAATACCTTGTCATTTGCTTTAAGATTCCAGTTTTACAATTCAACCCCCCCTTCTTGTGTTTTTCACCCCTTCAGACTTTTCTTTATCAGTCGATCCAGAATTAGGGTTTTTCTCTGATTGTTGAGATTGTCTCAAGAATTGATCAAGTAGACTTTTCTTTGGCAACAAATCCGGAATTAGGGTTTTCGCTCGCATTTTTCAGAAGAAACTGTATCCTCAGAAATTCAGTTAACTGTTACATTGTTTTCACGCTTGTTCAAGTTTACTGGTTGTTTCTCAAGGCCTGATTATCTGGGATAAAAGCTGAGACTTTTGTTTGGAACGTTAAGGCATCTGAAAGGTTTACCGTTTAATGGAATGCTTTGTTTGTCTAACTGTATAAGGCATGGGTTAATTGGAGTATCATGCGTATTGTGAGTAATGCAAGGTTACGAGACTGCAAAGTTTGTTGATTATTTATTTTATCTGGATTAGAATTATTGAGACACAGTTTCAATTATTTTGATTTAAGAGTCTTAAATAATTAAATAAACAATGCAAGGAAAGATTGGAAGATATTTGACAAAGACTTTTTTTTTAATTTCAAATGTTGTTACAAATTTTATTCGAATATTGTAAGATTACAACTTCTAGTATTTACAATAATATTTGTTTACAATAAATGGAAAAATAAATCTAAGCCTAATCTCCTAAGATCTTTGACTTCTACTTCTACCGCCCCCTCTATCATACAACTAGTACTTACCTGCAAAAGACAGAAGAAAAAGAAATCAGCGCAATTAACTGAAAAGAATTTTCAAGCAGATAAAAAGAAAAATCATCATTAAAGTTTGTCGGCTGGAATCAGAATGCTATGTTCATCATATTATTATTTTCCTCTCTGCAAATCACAAGAATATCGCTCTTCTCGGTTCACAGAGAGAAAAATAAAAGATATAAAATGCAAGCATGTCAAACTAGATGCAAAAACATGGTTCAAATACAAAGGTACAAGGCTGCACACAAAGCAAACTATACTGCAAACTGAGTTTCAAACTGCAGTAACCAAGCATATCAAAGCTAAGTTACAAGAAGCATAGCAACTAGCAAAAGCAACAAAGTACACAATGCAGGAAACATGCAGTCAAAAGTAAAACAATGCAGAGATAAACCAAGTTACAAGCAAGAGGCTTGCAATAGCCATCATCACTTTCCAACACTAGGCCAAACTTTTCAGAATTAAATATATTAAGCAAGAAAATGCTTATGCAGAGAGAGAAAGAGGAGAACCAGTGAAAGTTTGCAGTTTTGGCAAAAGCAGGCTATTGTTCAAGACAATAAGAGAACACAAAAGATATAAAAGAGCAAGACTGCATAGCAGTCCAAAAAGAGGACATAGATCCCACAAAACAACTCAAACCTGCATTACAAAGCTACAGACCAGCAAGCCTGCTTACCTTACTCAAACTCTCAAAACCAAAACTTACCCAACTTACAAAAACCTGTAAACAACCAAAACACAAGCCTGCCTTAAAAATTGCAAACCTGCTAGCCAAAGCATTACAAACTGCAAAACTGCAAACTACAACTGCAAATCAAAACCTGTAAAGCCAAATTCCAAAACCTGCTCACATGCCAAATTACAAGAACCTGTAAACACTTCCAAAACGGAAATAAACAAGCTTGCATTACAAACTACAAACTTGCATCTCAAACTGCAAAGCCAAAGCTACAACAGCTAAAACCTGTCAAAACTAAACTGAAACAGGCAACCTGTAACAAAATCACCAAGTTTCGCCAAAGCAAGCAAACAAGTTTCAGGTTGTGTCCATCAACAAAATTCAAAATGAAATAGTTTCAGAGGTGATCACCATCAACATAAAAAAGAAGAGGAAGAGGTTCAGAAGTGAAAAAAAAAGAAGTAAAATAGTTTCAGATCTCTCATCATCAACAAAAACACAACCGGCTTCAGATTTTGTACATCATCACTAACAAAGCAGCAAACTCAAATCAAAACAATAAAGAAAGAGGCAAATCTCAGAAAATCATCATCATTGATATCAAATAACCCATAAGAAAGAGGAAGAATCTTAGAAGCAAAACGACATAGGGTTCTCAGAATAAAATCATCATCAAACATCAATAAAAGTCCAAACAACATAGGGTTCTCAGAACAAAGTCATCATTAAACGTTCAAAGAAACAGAGATACCAGAAGCAAGCAACCATTCATCTCCATCTCTCCCTCCGGCCACCAAGAGCTCCGCTGTTCCAACCCTCCCTCCATTTTCCAGAAGCCAATCGCCAAGGTATGATCTTTCTTCCAAAATATAACTGCATCTTAGACGCCGTAACCTTGGATTAAAAGATAAAGAAATAGCATAAACGATCAAGAAAATCAAACATGCCAAACTGTAAAAGAGAAAAACCTAAACAAGATAAAAATTGTACCTTTCAAACCATCTCCTTCTACCGTCGTGGAGAGGAGATGATGAAAGTGGCGCTCTGGCAGCTTGGAGGTTGGAGGAATAATCAAAGCTTCGCCTGAGAGAGAAGATGGGAGAACGAAGAAGAAGGAGACGCCGCTGTACAACCAAAGCTAAAAACCCTAATTCTGAGTACATGAACATCAACCCTAACAAATTTGTTCAACATTCATTTTGGGCCTTTGCCCCATACAATTTGCTCAAGCCCAAACGCTGACTAGCGCCTACACACCCCCTGATTCTTGTTCTCCTTCTTTTTATTTTTTTTGGGCCATAATCCTAGGCCCATCATCTTTCTCTTTTCAATTTTTAAAACTAGTACTCTTTCTTTTCTTTACTAATGTCATCTTAATTAAATTACTTTCCTTCTTTAAACCAATACCTTTTTTATTATTTTCACTCTAAAAAGTTTGTTTTGTTAATAATAAAAAAAAACCAATAATAGATTAAAGTTTGTTTTGATACAATTTTCTTTAATATTTGAATATTTAATTAAATACAAAAAATACTAGAATTTTTGTTTAACTAATCTTTTTATATAAGTTCCTAAAAAATATAAAACACAATAAAAATAATAAATACTTAATCTTTATTAGGTTAAATTTTATCTGTTTATTTGTAAATAAATACACGCATCTCATATATCTTTGATTTTCATTATCTTATACTTTGTTATAATTTTACAATTGAAAATGCGACAATTCAATTTGGTTGTAATATATATACTTGGACATTATTATTCTGATGAGACTCATCCCCATTTGTAAATGATTGTACCCCCATCCCCGGATACTTATTTGTAATGACTTAGACTTTAAATTCCCGCAATTTACCGCTTTCAATATACTGTATAATAATTAGGGTTTGTATGTGAAGATCTAAAATCAATCGCTAGGTGACCTAATACAAGATAAATGCATGAAGATCAATACACAATTCACACTTGCACCTCTAGGGTAACCTCGCTTGTTTCCTCGAAAACTGCAATCATGTCCCTCGAGTATGAGACTCTCTAGCAAATGCCCCTTTGATAAACAAAGATCGTAGTCCCTCGATGACCCTCGATGTTGCCTTCGATAAAATGATCTCGTCCCTTACAAAATTGCTAGAGCGTATCATAAGTTGCTTTCAATGATTGTATGCGATGACCCGCGCCTGTCCCGTTTAACATCCTAACACAAGGTTATTCATCAAACACAATGGTGAAACAACACTGTTAAAAAGGGTTAAAAACATAAGAAAATCTTTGAGTAGAATAGGGTAGACAACTCTTATTTACTTGATCAAAAGCTTGCAAAACATCCTTGCTATTTTCAAAACACACTTCACAACACAATTCCAAAACCCTACTTTTGAGCATTGAAAACTTTTCAAAAGACAAAAACACCTTTGTATACATTCAAACAAGAATCATTACAAAGGTTGCCACAATGATGGCCTCTTTTCAAAACATCTTTCAAAACCACACACAATGCACCATTTCAAACAATTGAAGAGCACCATTTCAAACAATTGAAAAGCAAAGGCAAGTGATCTAAAACAAGTAACTAAGAGCCCATGGATAACCATGGATAGAAAGGATGCTAATACCTTCCCTTTCTATAATCTACTCCCCGAACCCAAGAAAACATATCAAAGGTCTTTCCTGTGCTTTTTGACCTTTCCTTAGGATAAAATAAAAAGTCGGTGGCGACTCTTGCTAAACCGAACAAGTGCGAACACAAACGCAAAACCTCAAGTCAGTTCTCCCACCGTATCACATCAGGCATTTGAGCAATTGACTGAGAAAACTTGTAGTGTAAGGCATGAAATTTGTCATGGAAAATCTTGAAGACATATTAGGACAATGGAAAATATTTGAGACCTTTGGAGCTCACACATCTTGATGAAAAGTGAAACCCTAATTAGAGGCTCATTGCTTAGGAGGAGAATTTGTCTGGTCAATTCTTGGTCATCCTTGAGTAATTGAAGACCTCAATGAATATGTCTTGAGTAAAATGGGAGGGAAAATTTTAGGGTACAACACCATATAAACCCTAGTTACTAACAGTTAAATATGTACATGAAAATAAAATACAGAATGTAAAGACCTAAGCTATCACATGGCTTTGGAGTATATACATAAGTATAGAAATTTGTGGGAAAGTAAATCTATGTTATTATATCTTGTGAGAAGTTACATAATCAGAAAAAAAGTGCGAGAAAATAAATCTAATTTATTACAATTTAAGAGTGCAACCTATACACTTTTCTAAGAAAATAAATAGCAAAAATAAATAAGAAAGTGTTTAGAGAAATGTTTGAATGTTATAAAACCTAAGTTTGTATTTTTATTTTATTTTTATAGAAAATAATTTAAATTATAATATTAATTAAAACCTAAATTCTAATTGATTTTAATATTTAAGAAAATATTAATTAGCCTAATTAATTAATAAATAAAAAATATGTCAAAAATGGATTATTGATTAAAAGAACCCTAATTCTAATTAATTTTAATATTAAGAAAAATGTTAATTAATTTAATATATCATGAAAATTAAATATTAGTTAAAAAAACCTAATCCTAATTTATTAAAAAAAACTTAGGTTAGTTTAATAATTTGTTAATTAAAAAAAATAGGGTTAGAAAAGAGAAAAAGGAAAGAAATTAGGTTAAGACAAAAATAGGAAGAAAAAACTGCACGGGGTGGGTGTTGAACCCACATCCTCCTGGAATTTTACTGCATCACTTGCCACTAAGCCAGACACTCGTTGGTGTTTGAGCATAGGCGCTGCATAATATACGTGAAACCTGCATTAATTCATCTTAGGAACACATTAGAACTGTTAGTTTCAATCAAACCATCGTGAATATTAAAATATGAATTTCACAAAAAAAACATGAAACTGGCGATGCATGGAATGTAGGATTAAGACACTTTTGATCATTAAGAATGATCCCAACTTACTCTATGGTACCTAAGGAATTGATTTAAATGGTCGCTTGGCCTTGAAGAAGGCTGGATCTTTGATTTCAAGTTTGCCCTAGTTTTGACAAAAGTTGAGATTGAGATTTTTTAGGGTTCTTCTTGAGACTTTCTTTGGAGGAAATTTCGTGATCTCGTTGTATGAATGTGTTCTCTATTTATAGGCCATGAATTAGGTCAACAAACATGAATTAAATCTTTGTATTTCATGACAAAATGTTTGATTTGATTTTTTTGTACGGAAACATATCTTTTTGAGCTCAATCTTGTGCCAAATCCAATCTTCATGATCCCTCACGATTTTTTAGCATGATTATGTGATATTGGACCCATGATTTGATTCAAAATAGATCCCCACACCTTGTATCATTTATTTGATATTTTATTTGATTTATTTTGCTTTGAAATGAATAAAAATTAAAATAAAAAGAAATAAAAACCATAAAAATAAATGAATGGACTTAGGAGTCTATTATGAGGTCAAGAACATGTTTGGACCTTAAAAGATAGGCCCATTAGCCCAAAAATTTAAATTTTCTCAAATTGAACTTTATGCATTTTCTCATATTGCCCAACTTGCACAAATCATATGTCACTCAATTTTTATCATATGAAGGCGATCTCGGACCTTTTGGAAATCTCAATATGTCCTCTACAATCTTTATTTTGATCATTTTTTTATTTAAACATTTTATCTTGATGTAAGTTGCCTTGACAAAAAGTGTCTTTTTGTTGACATTTGAAATGACCTATAATGTTTTGGCCCATATCTCTCAAATGAAGCATTTTTTGGACCTGGGCTTAGAGAGACAAAGTTGTAGAGAATTGAATTTCCTTCCAAATGAGCTTTAGTTGAGAGAAATATGATGAAGCATGTGAAAGTTGTGCTTGGTCAAAGTTCAGTTAACTTCTCCTCATGAAAACCCTAATTTGGCAACTTTGACTTTTGATGAATTGAGAGTTTTTATTGATGAATCATGATCAAACTTGATCAAATGATGAATGTGACTTCATAATATTGATGTTGACCAAAAATCTCGAGGTTTGAGTGTATGTTGACCATAGTTGACTTTTTGTCCAATACAGGCGATTTTTAGTCATCTGAGCAATTGACTGAGCAGACTTATGATGCAAGGCTTGAAACTTGGAATGAGAATTCCTTGAGACATATGAGGAACCATGAAATCAACTTGAGGCCTTAAAAACCTAATCTTCTTTGAGAAAAGTGAAACCCTAGTTGTAAGTCCATTGCTTAGCAGGAGAATTTGTCTGATTAATTATTGAGCAACCTTGAGCATTTGAGAAGCCTAGGAGAATGTCTTGGATAATGGGAGGGAAAATTTTGGGGTACAACAACATATATTGAAGAAAGTTTCATGCATATGCTCAAGATCAAAAGCTGATGATCCATTGTTTCCAAGACAGTTTGAGTGGGGTATCTCTAGATTGGTACATGCAATTGGAGCAGATTCATATCTAGACATGGGCAGATCTTACCAATGCTTTCTTGATACAGTACAAGTAAACCTTGGACGTGGCGCCTAACTGTATGCAACTCCAAAACTTATCTCAGAATAAAGAGGAGTCCTCCAAGGAGTATGATAAAAGGTGGAGAGAAATGGAAGCCCGTGTACAACCACCACTCATGGAGAAAAAATTGGTCGATATGTTCATGGGTACTTTACAAGGGTTGTATTATGATAAGATGGTAGGAAGTGTCTCTTCCAAATTTTTTGATTTGGTAACTATTGGTTAAATAATTGAAATTGTCATAAAGAGCGGGAAGATACAAGGGGCATCATCTAATACCCCTTATGATGCAAAAATACATGTTCCTAACTTCTCGAAAAAGAAGGAGGGAGAAATTAATGTTATAGCCTCGCATCAAAGGGCACAACAACCATTAATAATTCCACGAGAACAACAATCCAACAGGTTTGAAAGGCCTCCGAGAAGATTTAATCCTCTTCCCATGCCGCACAATTAATTATTGTAACAATTAATCAAAGAATCTTTGGTAGAGCTAAAGCCTCTAGCTCCTCCAATTGGGGAACTTCTACCAAGGTACGATGCCAATTCTAGGTGCGAGTATCATGTCAATTCTTCGGGGAATACTATAAAGAAATGTTTGGCCATCAGACATAAGGTTCAAGATTTGTTGGACTCTTAGGATATTACTTTTGACAATCGAACATCAAGACAAATCCCATGCCTCTGCATGATGGACCAATAGTAAATGCAATTGAAGTTTTCACTAACTTTGGGATAGCCAGACAAGTAAAGGCCCCGATAAACCTTTTTAAGGAATATCTATTGGAGTATGGGTTCCTCTTGGAACATAATGAATATTTTGATAATACATTACAAAAATTGGTGGATCAGGGGATATTCCGATTCGGGCCATACCCTAAAGAAGAATATGCAGCTGCGATCGATGAAAGTGCAAAGAAGCCATTGGTAATTCCTTGCCAAGGGCCAAACCTTAATAAGAAGAATCTTGTTATCCCATGGGGAGAGTTAACAGAAGCACCAACAATGATACCACAACAAACTCTAAGGATACCAGTGGTTTTGAAGACTATGATGGTGATTAGGGGGCCATCTCCTACCCTTTATGAAAGCAACAAAGCACTACCTTGGAGTTATGATTCTACCATATACATCAACGGTTTAAAACAAGAAATGTGAACCATCATCAAGTCATGAACCTACAATCACAAATATAGTTGGAACAGGGGGCGTAACTCGCAGTGGTCAAATCTATAGTCTCAAACCACTGAAGAAAAATGATGTTATAATTAAGGATAAGGGAAAGGTTATGGTGGATACGAATCGAGAACAAGAACCTTTGAGTAAGAATTTTACTAACCAAGAGGCAGAAGAATTCATGAAAATAATCAAAAGAAGTGATTATAGGATGGTGGATCAGTTGCACCAAACCCTGACCAAGATTTCAATACTCTCTTTTCAACTCAAATCACAAGTGCATTAAGACTCTCTAATGAAGGTTCTAAGTTCTTCTCATGTCGTGGAAGACATTATTGTGAATCAGTTTGACAATGTTGTAGAAAATCTAACATCTGGATCATATCTAGGTTTTAATGACAATGAGTTTCCTCCACAAGGTAGAGCTCACAACAAGGAGTTTCACATTTCTATTAAGATAGGTACTACAAGCCTATCCAGGGTGCTCACCGATACTAGTTCCGCCCTCAATGTTTTACCAAAATCCAGCTTGATGAAGTTAACATTGGATGGTGTGGTATTAAGACCTAGTTCTACGATAGTCAAAGCTTTTGACAGTTCCTGAAGTACAGTGTTTGGAGAAGTGGATCTTCCTGCCAAGATTGGGCTGCATATGTTTTATATCACTTTTCAAGTCATGGATATAGAACCAACATATACATGGTTACTCGGACGACCCTGGATTCATGTAGCAGGGGAAATTACTTCAACTTTACATAAAAAATGGAAGTTCTTCATTAAAGGAAGATTGGTTATAATCAATGGTTAAGGGGACATATTTATAAGTCACATAGAGTCCTATAGATATATCAGTGCTAATGAGGACTGTATACCAGTGGAGAAAATCAAGAAAACTATTGTGACTTCATGGAGAGACTTACAAACAGCAGTAGAAAATGGTACCTCAAAGTGTTGGGGTAAACTTTTGGAGATACCCGAGAAAAAGAATCATTTTGGTTTGGGTTACGAATCATCAAAGGCTACCATGAAAGGCAAGGCACAATTTCCTCCTATCTGGGAAACCTTCATCAACAAAGGAATATAACATAGCAGACAAGTGGCGATGATATCCAACAAGATCAACATCAAAAGAGCATCTGACTTCATCCATGAATGTGCTCCAAGAGAAGAGCTCAAGAATTGGACAAATGTGGAGATTTCAGAGATCTTTTTCTTTCCAAAGTAATTTTTCTTGTTTTTAAAAGAACCTATGTCAAGCCTGAGGCATAGGGGTGGCTTGTAAGGGTCCCCAAATTTGTTTCAAACAGTATTCACAATTAATAAGATTTACATTTCGCATTAAATTAAGATCCTTGTCTTTCTCTTGCATTTATTTTTAAAATGATAATACTTTCTTCATATGCATTTTCCAAATTCACATACTAAAATTGCACCAAAACATGATAAAATGTGCAGATCCATGCCTAAAATCACTGATAACGTTACTGCTGCTATCCAATATAATTTTGATGCACCCATCAACCAAGCATAAGAGGAAGATGATGAGGATCTTGAAATATCTGAAGAATTGGAAAGGGAGATAGAGCAAAAAGCTGACAATATACAACCATACCAAGAATCAATTGGGACCATTAACCTTGGCACAAAGGAGGATCTAAAAGAGATCAAGCTAGGCGCAACATTAGAGGAGAGCATCAAAGAAATACTGATCAAGCTGTTACTTGAATATATGGATATATTTGCCTGGTCTTACAAAGATATGCCAGGATTGGAAACATATATTGTGGTACATAGACTACCTCTCAAGGGAGGTTGCTCTCCAGTTATACAGAAGCTCAAAAGAACTCGTCCAAACATGTCTAGCAATACTCAAGAAGAAGTCCTTAAACAATTTGACATAGGGTTCTTAGGGGTGGTAGATTATCTGCCTTGGATAGCTAATATCATGATAGTACCCAAGAAGGACGGAAAAGAAAGCATGTGTGTAGATTATCGGGATCTAAACAAAGCAAGTCCCAAAGACGATTTCTTGTTACCTCACATAGATGTTTTGGTGGATAATACAACTTAAGCTTCAGTATTTTCGTTCATGGATGGTTTCTCAGGCTATAATAAAATCAAAATGGCACACGAGGATATGGAAAAGACTACTTTCATGACACCTTGGGGAACATTCTATTACAAGGTGATGCCTTTCGGTCTAAAGAACGCAGAGGAAACTTATCAAAGAGCTATGGTCCCACTATTCCATGATATGATTTACAAAGAAGTTGAAGTGTATGTAGATGATATGATTTCCCAATCACATATAGAGGAGGATTACATTGCATATTTACAGAAATTATTCGAGCATCTGCAAAAGTTAAAACTGAGGTTGAATCCGAACAAATGTACATTTGGTGTCAGGTTAGGAAAGTTATTAGGTTTCATTGTAAGTTAGCATGGTATTGAGGTAGATCCCGACAAAGTGAAAGTCATACAAGAAATGCCAACTCCAAGAACAGAAAAGGAAGTTTGTGGTTTCTTAGGACGATTGAATTATATTTCAAGATTCATATCACACCTATCTGCTACGTGTGAACCTATATTCAAATTACTTCGGAAAAATTAGATAGTGGTGTGGAACAATTATTGTTAGACAGCCTTGGAGACAATAAATCAATATTTACAAGAGACATTAATCCTGATGCCACCAATTCCCGGAAGACCGCTCATCATGTATCTAACAGTCCTTGAAGGGAAAATGTGATGTGTATTAGGCCAACACGACAAAACGGGTAGAAAAGTGCATGCAATCTACTACCTCAGCAAGAAATTCACCGACTATGAAACTAGGTACTAACTCCTCAAGAAGACTTGTTGTGCATTGGCTTGGGCTACTAAAATATTGAGGCAGTACATGTTAACTTACACCACGTGGTTAATAGCAAGAATGGATCCTTTAATGTATGTGTTTGAAAAACCAGCTATTACAAGAAGGATTTCCCGATGACAGATGTTACTATCAGAATACGACACCCAATATGTTACTCAAAAGGCCATCAAGGGTAGTGTACTGGCTCACCATCTAGCTCACCAGCCATTTCTATAATATCAATCAATGAAGTTTGACTTTCCAAACGAAGATGTCATGGTTATAGGTGACTATGAAATACTAGGGCTAGACGAAGGACCTGAACCAGGGGCACGTTGGACACTCATGTTTGACGGGGCTTCAAATGCATTAGGACACGACATTGGGGCAGTTTTGACTTCTCCGAAATTTTTTCACAAACCTTATACTGCAAGGTTATGTTTTAACTACACCAACAACATCGCTGAAAATGAAGCTTGTATATTGGGCCTGGAAGCTGCTATTGATCTATGAATTAAACACCTCGAAGTGTTTGGAGACTCAGATTTAGTCATATACCAAGTTAATGGTGAATGGGACACTAAACATCCTAGATTGATTCCATATTGGGATCATGTTTTGAAGCTAGCAACGAAATTTACCGAGATTACATTTAATCATATTCCATGAGAAGAAAACCAGATGGTGGATGCCTTGGTAACTATATCAGCCATGTTCAAGGTAACCTAGCCAAACTACAAACCATGCATTACAATCAGACATTTTGAAGAACCTGCACATTTCCTTGCTATTGAAGAAGGACCAGATAACAAGCCTTGGTTCTATGACATCAAGAGGTATCTTGAGAAACAATAATATATAGAAAATGCCTCTGATTAAAAAATGAACTCTGCGGAAGCTAGCTTCAAAGTTCTTTCTAAATGGTGATGTGTTGTACAAAAGAAACTACGATATGGTGTTACTCAGATGCATGGAGAAACAGGAAGCCGACACACTTATGAGGAAAATACATGAAAGTACTTTTGGAAGTCATACGAACAGACATGCCATGGACAAAAAGATCTTGCAAGCAAGATATTGTTGGTTGAGAATGGAAACTGATTGCTACCATTATAAAAAGATATGTCACAAATGCAAAATCTACACCGACAAAATGCATGTGCCACCAACTCCTCTGAATGTCCTGAGTTCTCCTTGGCCATTTTCGATACGGGGAATTGATATGATAGGAATGATCGAATCGAAAGCCTCCAACGGACACCAGTTCATACTAGTTGCCATTGATTACTTCAGCAAGTGGGTGGAAGCTACGTCGTACGCAAATGTGACAAGATAAGTGGTTACTCGGTTCATCAAAAAAATCTTTATATGTAGATATGGGGTTCCTAACAGGATATTACAGGCAACGGGTCCAATTTAAACAACAAAATGATGAAAGAGTTATGTAATAATTTCAAGATCGAGCATTATAATTCTTCACCATATCGACCCAAGATGAACAGGGCCATTGAAGCTGCCAATAAGAATATTAAGAAAATCATTCAGAAGATGGTGAAGACATACAAAGATTGGCACATGATTCTCCCCTTCACTGTACATGGCTATAGTACGTCCGTACGTACATCAACATGTGTAACTCCTTTCTCTCTCGTACATGGCATGGAGGCAGTAATCCCTGTTGAAGTGGAGATTTTGTCACTTCGAGTTCTAATTTAAACAAAGCTTGAAGAAGCCAAGTGGGTTCAAACGTGACTAGATCAACTTAACCTCATTGAAGAAAAACACTTGAAAACTCTGTGCCACGACCAATTATACCAAACGCGAATGAAGAAAGCATTTGATAAGAAGGTTCTTCCTCGAGTGATCAAAGAAGGAGTTTTGGTGCTCAAGAATATTCTACTACCTAGCCTTCATTCACGTGGTAAATGGACACAGAACTATGAAGGTCCATATATGGTAAAAACAACATTCTTGGGTGATGGTCTTATCCTCACAACAATGGATGGGGATGAACTACCACATCCGACAAATTCTGACGCAGTCAAAAAATACTATGTATAAAAAGCTCGCTAAGTTCGAACCCTAAACGTGCGACTTAGGCAAAAAGTAACGTCCCAGTGGAATTAAATCTCTAAAGGAAAATCCAGAAAAAAATTAAGGACATACACAAAAAAATTTATACAAGTGGATTGAAAACCCGAAAGGGTGATCCAAGCAAAAGTTAGGGATCTTACTCAGAAATAAATAACAAATAGAATGTTATCTAAGAACCACTATGACCATGAAGGAGAGGGATTAGTCTAATTCATTTGGCTCAAAAGTAAAGGAGATTTGAGCTATCAAAAGGACATTGGAGAAACAACAGTAGCAATCATCATTTTCATTTCCATTTTCAGTTCTTGTTAAACTTTTTGTAATTACTTCCTTCTGGAAATTTCATCTTGTAATCTCGCCTATTCATAGGAATATTTATCAATAAAATATTTACTTTTTCAATCTTTCAATTATGTCTTTTTTTACTTTTCGAACTTGTTTGCAAATACTACGATATTTCTTGTGAATATTGCGTTGAAACTATTTTGGGATTTTGACAAATGAATAAAAGCATTTACATGTAACATAAAAAAGCATTTTGGTTAGAAAAACATCAAAAGAAAATCCACGTCTACGTCCACGTCTGTGATCTTAGCCATATCCACACCTACATCCACAACTACGTCCATGCCTGCGCCCGCGATACAAATATTAAAATCTTGCTAACACTTGTTCATCATATTCAAATCAACTCGAAAACACCACGACAATGAAACATACAATGTTGGGGGAGTCAGTGACACAAAACCAATGGTTTAAAATGAGAGAACATAAATTTTTTTGGGGCATATACAAAAAATAAATTTGGGGCATATACAAAAAAAATTCAGTGCATATACATTTGGGTTCCATATCAGCTTAGGGTATCATGCATGGCATTGTCCGAACATATTTTTGGTTAAACCACGAACTTTATTAGGGCCCATTGTTGAATTACCTTAATGAACAAACACCTTGGTTGAGAACAGAGACAACCGGTGAACTCTGATCTTATCTTTGATCTAGTTATCTAAAGATTCGATTACCAAATTTTTTTTCTTCCAATTATCTACCCTCTAGGTCATGGCAGGTATGCGAATTTATAGGATTAAGTTATTTACCCTCTAGGTCGTGATAAATACGTAAAACTACTCTCGTGTCGTTTATTCTCTAGGTCATGATAAACACATAAATTTTTCAATCATCTATCCCCCAGGTTGTGGTAGGTGTGCGAATTATCGGGTTTATGTTATTCATTCTCTAGGTCGTAATGAATACATAAGTATATCTTCGTGTCGTTTATCTTCTGAGTTGGGATAAACTCATAAATTTTTTCAAATATCTATCCCCTAGGTTGTGATAGGTATGCGAATTTTTCAGGGTTATACTATTCATCCTCTAGGTCGTGGTGAATACATAAGCCTATCCATGTGTCGTTTATCCTCTAGGTTGTGATAAATACACAAGTTCATCCTCATATTGCTTCCTCTCTAGGTTGTAGTAAACATAACAAAATTGATGACATAATTCATTCTGTTAGTCTCTATGTGGAAATGTATTATCAAGATTTGTCTTATTCATCCCCTAGGCTGTGATGAATACACAAAATCTACGTTAAACTTACTATATTAGTCTCGAAGTGTTAGTAAGTTTATTTTAAAACTTGTGTTATTTACCTCTTAGGTTATGCTAAATATACAAAGTCTAAGATCGCTTTCTTAGGTACGGGCGCGTTATCCGCGTCATCGCACCTAAGTCAGATCAAAACTTCTAGAAGATGATACATCGTCATCCTTACCTATTTCTTTTGTGTTCTTGGGGAAAGTTGTACAACGTATCCTTATCTATCCAACCTTTGCTCAAATTTTGGGGTCTTCCATTATTTAATAAAACTCCGATTTGAAGATGTGAGACCTACGTATTCTCACACCCTTAATCAAAGAGTAATTAAATAGGAGCAACTGTCATACCCCAAATTTTCCCTATTAATTTCTAATCAATTTATTCCTCATTGTTATTAATTTCTAACGTTATAGTACCAAGAGAGGCCCATTTATAGTACCAAGAGAGGTGCATTTTATTAAAAGGGGTTTTTTACAAGGGCCTAAGATTGTTTGAATGGCCCATTAGAGGTTGTTAGCCCACCAACATAGGTTTTTGTTGACTGAGGTTAACACTCGTTTTAAATTGTTATTTATATATTAAGAAAGAATTATTTTTATTATTTTTGTTATTATTATGATCATTTTAATTGTTGACAAAATTCAATTAGGGATTTTTGAAACCCTAATCTCCTCAGCCAACAACGCTGTTGTTCTTCATCAAATACACTACTGTAAGTCATCAGGCCCAAACAATTTGAACATGTACTGTCCAGATAAAAAAATGAATATTCACCAAAGACTAAAACGAACCCGGATCTCAAACAAATCAAAATGGATCAAATCAATTACATAAATTAATTTACAAGTAATATCAATCCAAATCCAATTAAATCTTTCCCTAATTTTTAATATGAAATCAAATCCTACATTACAAATAAATCGTACAAATTCATTAAAGGATTAAATAAAATAACTAATTGATTCAATCACTAGAATATAACAACAAATTACATAATAACTTCCTAATATATCTAATTCCTAAAATCTATATAAACCTTAATCCTAAAATTTAAAAGGGACAAGAAATCTAGGTGGAAGTGAAATTTGGAAGAGAAGAGAATATAATAGAAGGAGAGAAGAAGTAGTAGGGGTTGATCAACCTTCTTCTTGAGATCTGAGTTTTAATTTCAAAAACCCTGTATCTGCATTGTGTCACCTTCATCTTCAAATCACTGTCGCGTCGCCGTCATACACACATGCAATCAGAAAAGAAGAAGAGGATTAGACAGAGGGAGAGAAAAACAAAAAAGGAATTGATACAAAAAGATTCACGTCACCAGATGGTAAGCCTAACACTTAGCTTGGTTTAAAAGTAGTGGTTGTTGATTAATTGTTGTTTTCTGGGTTTTGATTGGAATAACGGTTTTTGTGGGCTTTGTTATAGGGTTAGGGTTCTTCGGGTTCATACAGATCTATGGTTAGGGTTCATCTGGATAGACGTTCTAGGTTGAAGATTTCTATGGTTCATGTAAGAACCCTAGGGTTAGGGTTTGTATTCATAGGAATTATGGGGTTCCTGGGTTATAGATGATGATTTAGATGGAGGTGGTGGTGCCCATATGCAGCCGCCGACATGAGCGATTTTCAGCCAGTGGCGCTCTGGGCGGGGCGATTTCTAGTACTATGGATTTCTAGAGAGTGGTCAGAGCCTCTCTCTAGAAATATAGAAGGAGTTTGTTTGTTTGGGATTAGAGAGAGAGAGAGAAGAGGATAAAATGAGGCCCAACGTTGGGCCTGATCTTTTATAAAACCCTCAATGATTATGTGCTTGCATTTCCATGATCCTTATTGTGCCCTTCCCATCACAACCATGGGATCATCATTCGACGTCCCAGAAGCGTGCGTCCATCACAATTTCATGATCTCTTCCACACCTTACCCATTGGATCAAATAGTTGTCTTGGGCCTAGACCATCACTAAACGCACCCTTGGATTTGCTTCACCCAACATAATCCTCACCCCCAATGCTATTGGGCCAAGTCCAACATCTCGACTTAGGCCCTTGCTGGTCATACCCCATTTTTACTTCCCTGTTCAATACCACACCTCCCTTCTGCGTTTGGGCCTCAACCCAATATTTAGATTCAGTCCCCATGCTTTTTGCACCCCCTGAAGTTACTAACCAAGCAATAAATACACCCCCGACTTCTTAATTAAAATTTCATTTTTTTCTTTATATTCTATTTTATTATTATAACTAACTTTTTTGTATTTAATATAATTTTATAAATTCTAAAAATTATTTTATTATTATTATTATAAAATTCAATTTTTACTAACTCATTTTTTTAAAATTGCATTAGAATCCTTTTTATCATGTATTAAAATTATTTTACTTATATTCTTTAATATATTTAAAAATATCTAACCAACATCAAAAAAATCAAATTTCCACTTACATAATTTAAAGTTCAAGATTATTTTCAAAAGTGATTATGAAAATATTTTTGATCGACTGCGAACATCGTCTAACAACTCCGCTAATCACATACCCGGACTTGGTTCAAGCAGATTTCGAAATATCTTCGTAATCCATAAAAAACACCAACCAACGGCGAACTACGAATTGGGAATATGATTCCTCATAAGATGATACATAGGAATACGACTTAAAATCGTGACGAGTTCCCCTAATACAAATTAAAACCCTATTTCCTAAAGATTGTGTTTCTAAACCCTTGTATCCTTGTGAACAAGGTAGATGAAGGGTGCCTAGCATCACCCCTTCGTATAAAATGAGTCTAACAACTTATTATATCTTATCAAATTAGGTTTATCATTTATATTCCCTTCCTAAAGATAAAAATTAAGGGTGGTGACTCTCATTTAAAAACCGGATACAACAAATGGGTGGTATAGTCATGTTGACTTTGAAGTAATTGGGATGATATTAGTGCTTTCGACTTGGGATCCAGAGAAACTGAGGAGTGTAGAACCCTTAACCCATCTTGGCCTTTTAGGATGTATAACAGAGACTTTGAGGGAGTAATCCTAAAATAGTTGTCACGCGGTTCTGCACTCAGACGAGTTTCTCTTTAGAATATTACCGATTACTGAGTAAATTAGGAAGTTAGTATTATCTGAAAGAGTATCGTAGACTTTGGGAACTTTTAGAACCTTGATCTACAGGAAATTAAACTCTTAGTCCATACCTTGTGGGTAATACCTTTGACTTCATACTCGTGACGTGTCAACCTATAAACCCCCATATTTGTGATCTTGTGTGTTATTGTTGCATCATCATGCATTCATGCACCAATGAGCATTCTTTAACCAAAATTTTCAAGGAACTTAAAGACTTCTCTTTGTAAATATCACATGTATCATTTTGACCATGGAATTTTGAAGGAGAAAGACTCAGAAGTATAGTTTCAAGATTTCTAAGCTAGAATAGCTGAAGAGTTTGGGTTCTTTGGTTGACAGTCCTGAGTCTTTCAGGAAGATGTATGGAGCAATTTTATCTCTTTTGGGTGTCAACATGAAGGATAGTGTTCTCACTACATTGGTCCCGTTTTATGATCCTTTGTATCGGTTCTTCACCTTTATAGATTATCAACTTATGCCTACACTAGAGGTGTACTCTTATCTGCTTGTTCGACCCATTACTGATCATGTTCCTTTCTCTGGTTTAGAAGAAGAGGCTAAGTCTCAAGATATTGCAGTCGTTACTCACTTGAAAAGGTCCGAGGTTGAGGTTCATATGACTAATAAAATAAGTATTAGGGGGTTGCCTACTAAGTTCTTGTTCGAGAAAGCTCGTTACATTGCTAGGATGAAGAGTATGGATGCTTTTGAAGCCACCTTTTCTCTACTCACCTATGGGTTATTCTTGTTCCGTAATCTCGATAATTTTTTTTATGCTAATTGTGATACGGTGGGAGAACTGACTGTGGTTTTGTGTTCGTATTCGCACTTGTGCGGTTGAGCAAGAGTCGCCACCGAATTTTTATTTTATCCTAAAGGAAAGGTTAAAAAAGCACAGCAAAAACCTTTTGAGATGTTTCGTGGGTTCGGGGGGTAGATTATGAAAAGGGAAGGTATTAGCACCCTTTTCATCCATGGTTATCCATGGGCTCTTAGTTACTTGGTTTTTAGATCACTTGCCTTGATTTTCGATTGCTTGAAATTATGGTGTGTGTATGTGTTTTTGAAAATGTTTTTGAAGAGATGCCTTGTCTTAGGCAACCAATGTATTTGACTCGTGTTTGAGTGTTTTACAAAAGTGTGGATCTTTTCGAAAAGATGTTTCAAATGTTTTTGAGAGTTTGTTTGAAAGTGTTGTGGATTGTGGTTTTTGAAAAGAAGGCAAGTGTTTTTTTTGTAAGTTGATCTCAAGTAACTAAGAGTTTTATCTACCCTATTGTACTCAAATATTTTCTCTATGTTTTCAACCCTTTTAACAATTTTGTTCCACCATCGAATTTGGTGGACAATCTTGCGTTTAGGAAGTTTATTCGGGACGAGCGCGGGTCATCGTATGGACCATGAATGCAATGGTGCCAAGTGTCTTTGGCAATTTGCTTTGAAGGGACTATGATCATTCCGTTTAGGCAACATTCGAAAGCGTCATCGAGGGACTTATGATCATTTGAATTTGTTTTGCCAAAGATACTCGACGTGGAAGCATGGCCCATTTTGGAAGGCAACATGTGGGATTACCCTAGAGGGTGCAAGTGTGATTGTGCATTGATTTCATGTATTTGTCTTGCATTATGTTATCTAGCGTTTGATTTTATGTACATGCAAACCCTAGGTCTAATCATGGTATAATTGAAAGCGGTAATATGCGAAAAATGTAAAATCTACGCTATTACAAAATAAGTATCCGGGAGTGGGGGTACAATATTCACAAATGGGGATGAGACTCATAGTATCCAATAAGTTACAACCAAATCGAATTTGCGATCAAGTGTAAATGACGAATATCAATGCATAAGATAAACAAATGTATATAGGAGCAATGTGAATGTATTTGTATTGTATAAGTGTGAAATGTATTGTGTAAGTGATTATTCACAGGTGCGACAATGTGAAATTAAATGTGTATTAAGTATTGTTTAACTTCAAGAAAAAATTAAATGTCTATTTAATTTAATTAATGATCTTGTATTTTTTAATATGTACAAAAGAAAGTTTTAATGAAAAGAACATGTTTTCTTGTTTAATTATATTGTGTATAAAAATGTATCTTCATTTATTATGTAAAAATATTTAAAAGAGAGGAAATGTTATAAGTTTGAAAATTGTCGTTTTATATTTGATATAAAAAATGGTATCTTTGTAATTTTTGTGTTTAATATGTACAAAGGATATTTAAATAAAATGTTTTAAATTAATTAAACTATGCATAAAAAAAAATAAAAAAAGTGCCTTTATAATTTGTTTATACAAAGAAAGTTTAAATTAGATATTTTAAATGTGTTTATTAGTATTAATGTAATATTGCAAAGAATATGTTAAGTTAGAAAACAAATAGATTGTGTTTAAAAAATGTTTTTAAGTATAAAAGAAAAGGATTTATGTTAATTTATGTATGATGATAAATAAAAGGTTTGAAATAGGTTAGAAATGGGCTCAAAGAGAGGAGGGGGTGTGAATTGGAGCAATGCTTTGGGCTTAGGCATTCAGAATGGGCGAGGCCCACGTTTGGGCTCAGAAAGTTTTAGGGTTTGCTTGTATTTTCATTTGAGATCATGTTTCAGGGTTTGTGTACAGCGGTGCTCATTCGCTTTTATCCATCCTCTCCGCCTTCTGGCCATGGCTACTGGACAACGCCTCCTTGCCTGAGCTACCCGCGCTACCACCTCTTCTCCTCTCAGATGGCTTAGACAGCTCTCAAACATGGTAGTGTACTGTTTCGAACTTGTTTAGGCATTTTTAGATTTCGCATGTCATGATTTTTATGTTCTGATCCTCGTGTTTGTTGTGTTTGTTTAACGAGGTGGTGAAAAGAAAGATGAGGAGAGAATATACTACCTTGAGAGGAAGACGATGGGGAGAAGAGGACGAGGAGGCGCTGAGGCGGCTTAGTGGTGAAGAGGCTTTGCACGATGGGCTTGATGCTAGCTTTGCAAGGGTAACTGGTACCTTTTTGTCTCACTCTTGGTTTGATGATGTTGACTGAAAACTTCCTCTTAAATTTACCTCTTTCTTCTTCTCCTTCGCCTTTACTGTTTGTTGCCTTGAACGCTTATCTCTTCTTCTGACTTGTTGTCTTGAACGCTTCTCTCTTCTTCTGACTTGTTGTCTTGCTTTGAGCTGCCTTTGAATATGCTTGCTTATGTTGCTTTGAGATGTCTTCGAATGTTGCTTCTGTATCTTCTTTGTTGCCTAATCTGACATGTTTCTTCCTTGCCCCATGACGAATCTAGGGTTCTGAGGGCTTGTATACCTTGAATGCTTCTTTTCCTCTTCTCTTCCAGTTGCCTTGAGTTGCTTTATGAATATGCTCTCTCTTCTCTTTCTGGCCTGTGTTGCCTTGGTTGTTTATTACTTTTGGAATGTTGGCTTAGGGTGGTGCTTGGAATACCCTATGATGATGTAAATCTGAGGGTTTGTGGGATTTGATTTTGAATGCTTCTTGTTTGAGGCTTTTGATTCGAAGCTGGACTGGGTTGGTGTTTTGAATAGGTTATGGTTTAGACTGGATGAGGCTTGACAGGTTTTATGTTAGGCTTGACCAAAGCAGGTTTCACTGGTTTTTTTGAGGCTTAACTAACGCAGGTTTTGTGATGATTAGGCTTTGAATGTTTAAGGTTTGAACTGGACAGGTTTTGCTTGAATGGCCAGACTTCAGTTTTTTTGTGAATTTAGGCTTTTAGTTTGGACTGATTCAGGTGAAGCTTGAACTGGTTTCAGGCTTGAGGTTATGGACCGGTTTCAGGCTTGAGGTTAGGACATGATGCTGAGGCTTGCTTCAGCTGGTTTATTATGCTTCAGGTTAGGCTTGCTTCAAAGCTTAGGCAGGTTTAGTGTTTGACAGGGGTTTGTATGCTGGTATGGTTTATTGCAGGTTATTGGTTTTGAGGTTTTATTGACTTGGATTGAGCTTCAGGTTATGTGTTTGGAGGTTCTGCTGGTTTTTAGCAGATGGAAGGTTTTGTATCTTTTTGCTTGTCTCTTTAGACAGGATGAGGCTTAACAGTTTTTATCCTCTCTCTTTGGTTCTGTGTTCAGTTCTTTTTGTATATTTTCTTATGCCTCTTGCCTAAAGCCTGAACCCTGCTTACTTATCTCTTCACTCCTCTCTCTCAGTACAGTTGGATATGTTAAAATATGTTTCTTTTCTGTACTTTTCTGAAAGGGTCACATGGGGAAATGATGAAAAATATAGCTTGCTTGCATAATGGTTTTCCTCTGCATATTTTATCTTTTCTTTGACAGCTTTTGTACTTTTATCTTCTTTGATATCTTTGCCAAATCCTCTTCTTGACAGCTTTGAGTAGACTTCTTGGCATTTTGACAGTAAATTGCACTTTTTGGCCTTTTTGACATAAAGTAGGAAATTGGATTTTTCAGTTTGGTTTGAACTTGGAGTTTGAGATTTTGGAACTTATGCATTTTGACACTTTGCATTTTTGCATTCATGATTAGCAAATAAAACTCGTCCCTCTTTGTGAACCGGGAGAAATCCCGTGATTTGCAGAGAGGGTTAACTGATCCCAATCAGTGGCCCTTAATGATGAATTTCTTTTATCTGTCTTTATTTATTTATCAATCACTGACTTTTCTCCTTTTCTCTTGCAGATGAATAAAAATGGATGGAGGGGTACTAAATGAAGACTGAAGAATTAGAAAAAATAGGATAGTTTTCTTTTTATTTAATATTTAAATTAATGTAAAACCATTGTTTGTAATTAAATTATAAACAATAATTGTACAAATAATTCAAGAATCAATAAAAGTCTTTATTATCCAATCAATTCTATTTCCTCTTTCTTTATTGTTTATCTATTATTTAAAACTCTTTGAATTAAAATAATTGAAAAATAAATTTCAATCACTTAATTTAGAATAATGAATAATTTAAATAAACAATACTTTAGCACATTGATCAGTTAAACCTGGTATCTCCAAAGCGAATCAATAGTTAATCAAAACATTGATCAGGCGCATTCCTTTCTTACTGATTTCTTACCAAGCACTGTAAATCCAATACTGCATATTTCTTTTGACTGGTTCAATCAGACAAACGTGAATTCAAACCAACTGCAGTCTTTTACTAACTAAATCAAATAATGCGAATTCAAACCGAATCTCGGAATAACTTGCAAAGTGCTGTGGAATTTTAATCTTTTTGAGAATATGCCCACAAAACCCTAATTCCTGATTAAATGCCAAAGAGCGTTCGCCTGATCAAAATTGAGCCAAAATCAACCAAAACCCTAAGCCAACTGTGTGAACCAATCCAGAGCCCTGAAAAATCAATAAAACCCTAATTTTGTCTGACTGACGAGAAAAGTCCTTTTGACCGATTCTTGAGCCAATCTGAAAAATCAGGAAACGCCTGAAGCTGTGATTTCTTGTGGAAAAATGCGAGGGCAAATTTTTGGGTATGACAGTTGCCCCTGTTCAATCTTCTTGGACCTGAAGAGTTAGATTGGCAAGTTTGCCTTTCGCGACTTGAAGGTAAAAGAAGATTGGACACTAAAGTGCCCAGAAAATTTGCACTCGGCGATGTGATGGTATAGGTGAATGGGCTTACAGATGCCATTTGGTGATGGGCTTGAAGATGCCACCTGATACGATAGAGTCTTGTCGGGGAATGGGCTTAGAGATGCCATTTGGTGACGGGCTTAAAGATGCCATCTGGTGACTGCTGGTAGGAGGATGGGCTTATAGATGCCATCTGGTTATGTTGAACTGTATGTCAATGGTGAGTGGACAAGTATCAGAAAGCCACCCATGTTTTGGAACATCTCTAAATTGGGGGTCCGAATGAGCAATAGATCGACATCCATGTTTCGGAGAATCCGTAAACTATTTGCAGGAGTTGAGATTGAATAAGAAATAGAGCAACGTCCGTTGTTGGGAAGCGCCCGTAAACTGTTTTCAAAAGTTGAGAAGAGTCTGAACAAGTTGGTAGATTAGCATCCGTTGTTGGGAAGAATCCGTAAACTGTTTTTCAGAAGTCTGGAGAAGAATCTGAACAAGTGATAGGTTAACATCCGTTACTTGGAGAACCCGTGAACTGTTTTCAGAAGTCTTGAAGTTGAATAAGCAATAGATCAGCATCCGTTGTTAGGACGTGTCCGTAAACTGTTTTCAAAAGTTGAGAAGAGTCTGAACAAGTTGGTAGATTAACATCCGTTGTTGGGAAGAATCCGTAAACTGTTTTCAGACGTCTTGAAGAGGAACCGGTGTAGGGTTTCCTGATGATGAGCTCGTGTAAAGCTGCATTTGGATGAATCTGGAATAAGTATCAGAATGTCGCCGTGTCCGGGTCACATCTGAGTGAACTTGGAAGATGATCTTTGTCTGCCGACTGATCTTACCTGAAAGGGTAAAGGGTTAGTTGTATGCAATGTTATGATGTATGATGCAATGTATGTGACATCAATGTTTATGACATGACTGGGATGAATGCGCATGTAAGCTGATGAGCCAATGCTGAGGATAAATGAATCCTGGATAGCTGAAGATAAAAGAATCTTGATTGCTGCCGGGGAAAATAAATCCTTGGCTGCTGCTGTGGAGGGCAAGAGTCTTCAATTGTTGAAAATGAGAAGTCTTGGGACCACTGTTGGGAGAATAAGAAGCTCGGGTTGTATGCCAAACTACTGGGGTCTTCCTGTTTTGAGGAGATCTGTGTAGGATTTCCTGACGATGAGTCCGTGTAAAACTGCATCGGGTTTTTGAACACTTTTGACATTCGAATGCCCCAAGTGGTGATGTAGATAAATTCCTGGCTTGTTACAGGTGTTGGTCTACAATCGGTCATTCACAGATGTTTTCCTGGCTTGATACAGGAATCGAATCTTCGAACTCTTCAGATGTGCCCTGGCTAGATACAGGAATCGAGTCTGGAAATGTTGTAGTTGATAGATGTGCCCTGGCTGGATACAGGAATCAAATCTTCGAACTCTTCAGACGTGCCCTGGCTAGATACAGGAATCGAGTCTGGAAATGTGGTCAACAGATATGCCCTGGCTAGATACAGGTATCGAATCTGGAAATGTTGTAGTTGATAGATGTGCCCTGGCTGGATACAGGAATCGAATCTTCGAACTCTTCAGACGTGCCCTGGCTAGATACAAGAATCGAGTCTGGAAATATGGTCAACAGATATGCCCTGGCTGGATACAGGAATCGAATCTGGAAATGTGATCAACAGATATGCCCTGGCTGGATACAGGAATCGAATCTGGAATTGTGATAGTTGATAGATATGCCCTGGCTGGATACAGGAATCGAATCTTCAAACTCTTCAGACGTGCCCTGGCTAGATACAGGAATCGAGTCTGGAAATGTGGTCAACAGATATGCCCTGGCTGGATACAGGAGTCGAATCTGGAATTGTGACAGTTGATAGATATGCCCTGGCTGGATACAGGAATCGAATCTTCAAACTCTTCAGACGTGCCCTGGCTAGATACAGGAATCGAGTATGGAAATGTGGTTAACAGATATTCCCTGGCTGGATACAGGAATCGAATCTGGAAATGTGATAGTTGATAGATATGCCCTGGCTGGATACAGGAATCGAATCTTCAAACTCTTCATACGTGCCCTGGCTAGATACAGGAATCGAGTCTGGAAATATGGTCAACAGATATGCCCTGGCTGGATACAGGAGTCGAATCTGGAATTGTGACAGTTGATAGATATGCCCTGGCTGGATACAGGAATCGAATCTTCAAACTCTTCAGACGTGCCCTGGCTAGATACAGGGATCGAGTCTGGAAATGTGGTAGTTGATTTGTTGAACACTTTTGACATTCGAATGCCCCAAGTGGTGGTGAAGGAGTCTTGAATCAGACTACTCTACATTTCTTGAAATCTTGACTGGACTGCCCCAGGCTAACTGAACTTTGAAAGATCTGTTGGACCTTGACTGGACTGCCCCAGGTTAATTGAATTGTGACATGTCATGCCCCTTGCTGATAAGAGATTAGTAAAGGAAGTGTTGTCCCTTTGAAGTAATTTTGCTCACTGAGAGAGTTTTCGTTCCTCCGAACATTCATTGTATGAATTTCTTCGCTGTCAAATAAAAATCAAATGCAGACAGTGATATTCAAGTAATGCAAAGTTTATGTTTGTCTCGAAGTTTTGAAAAATGCGTTTTTAGCAGGAAACTTTTTATAAGACAAATCAACACAAGATTTAGAGTAAAGCCTTACAGGAGTCAGGATACCTTTTGTAACAGTATGCTTTCAAACTAAACCATGCTTCAATTAGGACTTTTGTAGGGTTGTAACGTGGCCTGGTTCACGGTTTAAGAAACAAAGGATAAAGGCTCAAAATATATTTGTACCCACCCGCTCTTCATGATGTTCTCCAACCTAAGCTCAGTTAATTGCGTCATACTCTGTTTTGAATTTTGGACGACTTTTGGGCGATGGTTCACCAGTTGAATTTGGGGAGACAGTCATCATCTCTTTTTTCTTTTTCAACATTTTTCATGTTGTTGAGGATTTTGTAATGACCTCACTATTTTGATTTTGATTTGTTATCCCTAACTTTTGCCTGACTGTTACCGTTTTTCGGGATTACTGTCAGCGGGATGCCCCAGTTTTCTTAAGCCTCCTTTATAGGTTTTGGCTCAGTGGGCTTTTTTTCTTTTTGAGAGATTGACTGTCTATGTGATAGGGAACCACCCCTGTCTTTAGATTCCAAAGGAATGCTTTCTTTCTCGACGTCGTTCGTTGTGTTACAAACCGAGAGTTTGCGACTTCAATGCGCATTTTCTCTTGAATTAACTGAGATACTACCCTGCCCCGGGTTTATATCAAAGGTTTTGATTGTTTAGAACATAAAACTCCTACTTCTTTGGCTCGAAGGGGTTGACTAGGGATTATCTTCCTTATAACTCCAGTGTTTGGGATTTGAAAGAAATGCATGTACATCATCAGCAAGGTCTGTTCAAAAGCATACTGTATAAGATCATGGTATTGTTTCGTCATCCTCCCTCTAAAGGCTTGCAGCTTTTTATCAAGAGTCAGATGTCATAAAGAAAAGCATAAGAGTAGTGAAACGAATGGATGAATTCAAGACAAACATATGCAATGCATTAATGAAAAAAAAGTTTAACATCAACAGATAATTGTTTGACAACAAAAGAAATTACAACTTTAAAAATTCAAAAAGAAGCAAAAGTCTTTCAGTTTTGAGTTTCGTCACTTCAAGTGGAGAACCCTTTAACAGAAGATTTTCATCTCGCCGTCTGGCATAAATTCCAGCACCCCAATGTCGATCAGATCTTGAATCTTGTTCTTCAAGGCCCAACAGTCGTTGGTGTCGTGTCCCGGGCTGTAGGAATGGTAAACACAAAATGCGTCGGGATGATAGTTAGGAGAGGAGGTATTGAGCTTCTGAGGAGGATCCTTTACGGTAAGAAAATTGACCTCCAACAGGCGCTTCAGTATAAAGAATGATGGTATTTCAGTCTCCGTGAACTGTCTTCCCGACGTTTCTTGCTTACGCCGAATACCCCGTTGACGCTGGCGAGGTTGTTGATGGGCTTGTGACCCTGAAGCAAGTAAAGGAGCTTTCCCCTTGTCTTCTTGAGTGGATGGAGGCTGAGCGGTGACTTGCTCTTCGACCTCAGATGTTTGCCCCAGTTGGTTGTTTGGAAGCAGTTGGCGAACAAGAACTCTGAGTTCCTCTTGTCTTTGAGATAGGTCTTGGATGAGAGCCATCTGGCCCACCAACTGTCCTATCATTTGGGTCCTCAAGGTTGTCATATGAAAATGCAGTTCCGCCAGCTGATCACTCCTGGCATTGTTGGAATTCTCCAAGCCCTTTGTGAGGAGAGCTTTCATCTCTTCTTGCCCCAGAGACAAGTTCAGGAACATCTCCTGCAGCTGAGCAGTCTGGTCTTGAATGTCTTTGACAGACCTTTCTAGGGCCATCTCTTGCTGAAATAAACAGCAGGAGAGTAAGGAAACCTGAAAAAGGAAAAATTGTCAAAATGCAATGCATGATATGTGGATGCATGCTTTCAAGAATCTCTTGGGGTAAACACAAGAAAATATTAGAAGTTGAACTTTGCTCTTGGATTGGAGATCTCTGCACCGGTGGACGTCCTTCCACGAGAATCAAACTCACCATGTCCAGTGGGTCATAGCCACTGATTCAAGTTGTTGCACTTGATCTTTGATTGGAGAGCTTTGTATCGGTGGATATCCTTCCACGAGAATCAAGCTCACCATGTCGAGTGGGTCATAGCCACTGATTCAAGTTGTTGTACTTGAACTTTGGTTGCATTGGTTAGAGGAGAAACCCCTTGCCCCTTGATAGACGTCTGGTTCAACGTAACCCTGCATCCAAAGAACCCTCGAGATCCTTGAAATGGTTATTGAAAATGTTATGGTATGATGTTATAATGTACATGTATGCGAAAAGCAAGTGAGTGTATATACAGGCAAACATATTCACACAAAGCAAACAAGTCCTTAGATTTAGGCTTGCATGAGGTTCAGGTACTACCCTCTTTCAGTTCGTTGGTTAAAACCTGTCCTATCAAAAGTAACCGGGTTCTAGAGGATCTCAAATCATTGGCTACCCTCAATCGGTCATAACTCCAGCATCGCAATCTTTTCTTGCGGCCAGAACCATCGCGAGAGTTTAGCCTCAATGAGTGTAGCATACTGCTACTGTTCTAATGGCCAAGTTGGGTCAATTTAGGGTTCTAAGGTCGGTTGGTGCTTAATGACTCCTTGGAAGACCCATATTCTCCCTGTTTCAACACGAGGGATATCGGTACAGACCAAGACGCCACACCAATGTAGCCACTGCTTCACCCATGTCGGTATACCCCGGACAGGTCCCTCGCAGATTATGCTACCTAAAAAGGTTTCCCCCAGATCCGGGTTAGGATCTATGAAACTCCGATACAAAGCCCACAAATGTAAAAGCAAACAAAGCAATCAATTGAAAATAAAGGTGATCTAAACCCTAAGGTAACCCCACTTTAAAATTATCCCCAGCAGAGTCGCCAGTTCTGTGATACGGTGGGAGAACTGACTGTGGTTTTGCGTTCGTATTCGCACTTGTGCGGTTGAGCAAGAGTCGCCACCGACTTTTTATTTTATCCTAAAGGAAAGGTTAAAAAAGCACAGCAAAAACCTTTTGAGATGTTTCGTGGGTTCGAGGGGTAGATTATGAAAAGGGAAGGTATTAGCACCCTTTTCATCCATGGTTATCCATGGGCTCTTAGTTACTTGGTTTTTAGATCACTTGCCTTGATTTTCGATTGCTTGAAATTGTGGTGTGTGTATGTGTTTTTGAAAATGTTTTTGAAGAGATGCCTTGTCTTAGGCAACCAATGTATTTGACTCGTGTTTGAGTGTTTTACAAAAGTGTGGATCTTTTCGAAAAGATGTTTCAAATGTTTTTTGAGAGTTTGTTTGAAAGTGTTGTGGATTGTGGTTTTTGAAAAGAAGGCAAGTGTTTTTTTTGCAAGTTGATCTCAAGTAACTAAGAGTTTTATCTACCCTATTGTACTCAAAGATTTTCTCTATGTTTTCAACCCTTTTAACAATTTTGTTCCACCATCGAATTTGGTGGACAATCTTGCGTTTAGGAAGTTTATTCGGGAAGGGCGCGGGTCATCGTATGGACCATGAATGCAATGGTGCCAAGTGTCTTTGGCAATTTGCTTTGAAGGGACTATGATCATTCCGTTTAGGCAACATTCGAAAGCGTCATCGAGGGACTTATGATCATTTGAATTTGTTTTGCCAAAGATACTCGACGTGCAAGCATGGCCCATTTTGGAAGGCAACATGTGGGATTACCCTAGAGGGTGCAAGTGTGATTGTGCATTGATTTCATGTATTTGTCTTGCATTAGGTTATCTAGCGTTTGATTTTATGTACATGCAAACCCTAGGTCTAATCATGGTATAATTGAAAGCGGTAAATTGCGAAAAATGTAAAATCTATGCTATTACAAAATAAGTATCCGGGAGTGGGGGTACAATATTCACAAATGGGGATGAGACTCATAGTATCCAATAAGTTACAACCAAATCGAATTTGCGATCAAGTGTAAATGACGAATATCAATGCATAAGATAAACAAATGTATATAGGAGCAATGTGAATGTATTTGTATTGTGTAAGTGTGAAATGTATTGTGTAAGTGATTATTCACAGGTGCGACAATGTGAAATTAAATGTGTATTAAGTATTGTTTAACTTAAAGAAAAAATTAAATGTCTATTTAATTTAATTAATGATCTTGTATTTTTTAATATGTACAAAAGAAAGTTTTAATGAAAAGAACATGTTTTCTTGTTTAATTATATTGTGTATAAAAATGTATCTTCATTTATTATGTAAAAATATTTAAAAGAGAGGAAATGTTATAAGTTTGAAAATTGTCGTTTTATATTTGATATAAAAAATGGTATCTTTGTAATTTTTGTGTTTAATATGTACAAAGGATATTTAAATAAAATGTTTTAAATTAATTAAACTATGCATAAAAAAAAAGAAAAAAAGTGTCTTTATAATTTGTTTATACAAAGAAAGTTTAAATTAGATATTTTAAATGTGTTTATTAGTATTAATGTAATATTGCAAAGAATATGTTAAGTTAGAAAACAAATAGATTGTGTTTAAAAAATGTTTTTAAGTATAAAAGAAAAGGATTTATGTTAATTTATGTATGATGATAAATAAAAGGTTTGAAATAGGTTAGAAATGGGCTCAAAGAGAGGAGGGGGTGTGAATTGGAGCAATGCTTTGGGCTTAGGCATTCAGAATGGGCGAGGCCCACGTTTGGGCTCAGAAAGTTTTAGGGTTTGCTTGTATTTTCATTTGAGATCATGTTTCAGGGTTTGTGTACAGCGGCGCTCATTCGCTTTCATCCATCCTCTCCGTCTTCTGGCCATGGCTACTGGACAACGCCTCCTTGCCTGAGCTACCCGCGCTACCACCTCTTCTCCTCTCAGATGGCTTAGACAGCTCTCAAACATGGTAGTGTACTGTTTCGAACTTGTTTAGGTATTTTTAGATTTCGCATGTCATGATTTTTATGTTCTGATCCTCGTGTTTGTTGTGTTTGTTTAACGAGGTGGTGAAAAGAAAGATGAGGAGAGAATATACTACCTTGAGAGGAAGACGATGGGGAGAAGAGGACGAGGAGGCGCTGAGGCGGCTTAGTGGTGAAGAGGCTTTGCACGATGGGCTTGATGCTAGCTTTGCAAGGGTAACTGGTACCTTTTTGTCTCACTCTTGGTTTGATGATGTTGACTGAAAACTTCCTCTTAAATTTACCTCTTTCTTCTTCTCCTTCGCCTTTACTGTTTGTTGCCTTGAACGCTTCTCTCTTCTTCTGACTTGTTGTCTTGAACGCTTCTCTCTTCTTCTGACTTGTTGTCTTGCTTTGAGCTGCTTTGAATATGTTTGAATATGCTTGCTTATGTTGCTTTGAGATGTCTTCGAATGTTGCTTTTGTATCTTCTTTGTTGCCTAATCTGACATGTTTCTTCCTTGCCCCATGACGAATCTAGGGTTCTGAGGGCTTGTATACCTTGAATGCTTCTTTTCCTCTTCTCTTCCAGTTGCCTTGAGTTGCTTTATGAATATGCTCTCTCTTCTCTTTCTGGCCTGTGTTGCCTTGGTTGTTTATTACTTTTGGAATGTTGGCTTAGGGTGGTGCTTGGAATACCCTATGATGATGTAAATCTGAGGGTTTGTGGGATTTGATTTTGAATGCTTCTTGTTTGAGGCTTTTGATTCGAAGCTGGACTGGGTTGGTGTTTTGAATAGGTTATGGTTTAGACTGGATGAGGCTTGACAGGTTTTATGTTAGGCTTGACCAAAGCAGGTTTCACTTGTTTTTTTGAGGCTTAACTAACGCAGGTTTTGTGATGATTAGGCTTTGAATGTTTAAGGTTTGAACTGGACAGGTTTTGCTTGAATGGCCAGACTTCAGTTTTTTTGTGAATTTAGGCTTTTGGTTTGGACTGATTCAGGTGAAGCTTGAACTGGTTTCAGGCTTGAGGTTATGGACCGGTTTCAGGCTTGAGGTTAGGACATGATGCTGAGGCTTGCTTCAGCTGGTTTATTATGCTTCAGGTTAGGCTTGCTTCAAAGCTTAGGCAGGTTTAGTGTTTGACAGGGGTTTGTATGCTGGTATGGTTTATTGCAGGTTATTGGTTTTGAGGTTTTATTGACTTGGATTGAGCTTCAGGTTATGTGTTTGGAGGTTCTGCTGGTTTTTAGCAGATGGAAGGTTTTGTATCTTTTTGCTTGTCTCTTTAGACAGGATGAGGCTTAACAGTTTTTATCCTCTCTCTTTGGTTCTGTGTTCAGTTCTTTTTGTATATTTTCTTATGCCTCTTGCCTAAAGCCTGAACCCTGCTTACTTATCTCTTCACTCCTCTCTCTCAGTACAGTTGGATATGTTAAAATATGTTTCTTTTCTGTACTTTTCTGAAAGGGTCACATGGGGAAATGATGAAAAATATAGCTTGCTTGCATAATGGTTTTCCTCTGCATATTTTATCTTTTCTTTGACAGCTTTTGTACTTTTATCTTCTTTGATATCTTTGCCAAATCCTCTTCTTGACAGCTTTGAGTAGACTTCTTGGCATTTTGACAGTAAATTGCACTTTTTGGCCTTTTTGACATAAAGTAGGAAATTGGATTTTTCAGTTTGGTTTGAACTTGGAGTTTGAGATTTTGGAACTTATGCATTTTGACACTTTGCATTTTTGCATTCATGATTAGCAAATAAAACTCGTCCCTCTTTGTGAACCGGGAGAAATCCCGTGATTTGCAGAGAGGGTTAACTGATCCCAATCAGTGGCCCTTAATGATGAATTTCTTTTATCTGTCTTTATTTATTTATCAGTCACTGACTTTTCTCCTTTTCTCTTGCAGATGAATAAAAATGGATGGAGGGGTACTAAATGAAGACTGAAGAATTAGAAAAAATAGGATAGTTTTCTTTTTATTTAATATTTAAATTAATGTAAAACCATTGTTTGTAATTAAATTATAAACAATAATTGTACAAATAATTCAAGAATCAATAAAAGTCTTTATTATCCAATCAATTCTATTTCCTCTTTCTTTATTGTTTATCTATTATTTAAAACTCTTTGAATTAAAATAATTGAAAAATAAATTTCAATCACTTAATTTAGAATAATGAATAATTTAAATAAACAATACTTTAGCACATTGATCAGTTAAACCTGGTATCTCCAAAGCGAATCAATAGTTAATCAAAACATTGATCAGGCGCATTCCTTTCTTACTGATTTCTTACCAAGCATTGTAAATCCAATACTGCATATTTCTTTTGACTGGTTCAATCAGACAAACGTGAATTCAAACCAACTGCAGTCTTTTACTAACTAAATCAAATAATGCGAATTCAACCCGAATCTCGGAATAACTTGCAAAGTGTTGTGGAATTTTAATCTTTCTGAGAATATGCCCACAAAACCCTAATTCCTGATTAAATGCCAAAGAGCGTTCGCCTGATCAAAATTGAGCCAAAATCAACCTAAACCCTAAGCCAACTGTGTGAACCAATCCAGAGCCCTGAAAAATCAATAAAACCCTAATTTTGTCTGACTGACGAGAAAAGTCCTTTTGACCGATTCTTGAGCCAATCTGAAAAATCAGGAAATGCCTGAAGCTGTGATTTCTTGTGGAAAAATGCGAGGGCAAATTTTGGGGTATGACACTAATGCTATTAGTATCTTCTTGATTAGGAATCCAATCCCCGCGCTACTTGGAGATACTTATTAATTTATTAACCTCCGAAATTCTTACCAAGACGGGAAAATTATCTGTTGTGCACCATTGTTATAGAAGTGGTTTATTTCTATGCTGCCCCTATTTGCTGCATTTTTGGATTTCAAGGATGGATTGTTTTGGTCACAAAATATTATGGCTCTTACTCATTCAGATATTGTATGGTATAATCAAGCTTGTTATGGAGTAAGGATTATTGATAGCTGTGGTAGTTTTTCCATTGTGCCTCTTCTTGGTACAAAGGGAGGCATAAATTATAATCCTGTTCATGCACGCCGACAACTTGGATATCCCATGAGGGATAAACCGAATAACATTCATGTGTGTAGTTTCTTTCTCAAGGAAGTAGGAGACAACAAAGAAGCCAAGAAAGATATTAGTAAAGCATGGTGCCACATCCATAGGAAGTGAAAAGAAACATTATGATATAGAGGTGTTATTTCTTTGGAGCCTCATCTTTAGTTGATGCAAACAAAGGCAATTCAATTGAAGATGCCGTATCCTCGCCAAGAACCCTTATCTGTAGTTTCTAAAGAACCTACTCCTCTTTTATTGACTGATGTTGAAGAGATTCAACCTGATTTAGTCATGATGCAGCAAGAGAAGGATGTTTGGAAGAATAAATATAAGACTATGGATATGAAGTACTCGTAAATTCAAGGGCAGTTGAAGGAGAACGATGATTTGATCGAGATTCTAGAGCGACATGCTTGGGAGATGATGGAAGAAAGAGAGAGGATTTATTTTCCTCTTGCATTCAGCCAGTTCCCAAGGATTAAGACCATTCTCACATGCTTCCTACTTCTAGTGGATGGAAAGGAATTATAGACAAACTCACATAAGAGAATACACAGTTGAAGGATCACATTAGGAGACTCAAAGGGAAGCGTCAGCAAGAAGTGGGATCTTCTTCAGCCTTGGCTCCTTAACACCTTTAGATTTTAACTTTTTCTCTTATATTTAGGATCATGGAAACTTGTACTAAAGTTGTAATCCTTCCAAATTATTAATGAAATGAGATTAAGCGATGTTTCAAAAAGTGTTATTCCTTTGATATTTGCAATTATTGTAGTGCTTTAAGTTCCTTGAAAGTTAAATAAATAGAATAAATCACGTGCCTTGCATATCACAAATCACTCTGCACTCAATTTATTGCATTGTTCTCGGGTGTCTTATACACTTCTTTTGGTCAACAGTCAGCAAGCTGCCGCATTCCTATAACACTCGGGCTTACACAAAAAAATGCAAAATTTGGAACAAGAGAATCATGAGCTACACAGGGAAGTAACTGCTTCTAGAACTGGTATGGCCAACTTGACTGCTTTGGTGGAATCCTTGGTGGCTGCACAAAATCATCCACCACCTCCTCATCCTCCTTCTTCTTCTCCTCATGTAGTTCAACCTCAACAACAGACAACTGTTATATTTTAGATATTGACAATTCCCATTTCTGTTACTTTTGCTACTACTATTGCTACTCAGTATCAAATTCCTCGTGGTTACCCGTGGGGAATGCCAGAAAACTTCATTCCTAAAGGATATAATCCAACTGCTCAAGTTTCTAATCCAGTTCAGCCTGTCATGGTTTCTCTACCGCCTATTGTGCACACTATTCCTGCCATCAATGACCAAATTTGTCATGTTGATGCTGCTCCTAGTAAAAGTTTGGGAATACATGATCGAATGGATTATTTTCAAGACCAGTTCTTGGAAATGCAAAAGGAGATGAAAGCCCACTGAGGGAAGGAACTGTTTGGAAAGAATGTTAATGACATGTTCCTTGTTGCAAATGTCTAGGTTCCTGCAAAGCTCAAGGTGCCTAAATTTGAAAAATATAAGGGCAATTCTTATCCCCAGGAATATCTAGTGATGTATGTGAGGAAGATGTCTACTCATACTGATGATGAGCGTCGTTGATCCATTATTTTCAAGACAGTCTGACTTGTGATGCTTTAAAGTGGTATATGGGGCTGAAGAATGATGACATCCATACATTTAATGACTTGAGTGAATCATTTGTGAAACAATACAAGTATAACTTGGATATGGCATCCATTCGTGAACAATTGAGAGCCATTAGTCAAAAGATAGATAATTATTCAAAGAATACACGCAGTGTTGGCGTGAAATGGCTGCTCAAGTTGTACCCCCGATGGAAGAAAAAGAGATGACCAAAGTTTTCTTGAAAACTCTTGGACCATTTTATTATGAGAAGATGGTTGCATGTGCTCCCACTGACTTTACTGAAATGGTTAGCATGTGTATCCGGTTGGAAGAAGCTATTAGGGAAGGACGTTTGTTGAGGGATGAAAGTTCCAGTGATACCACCAAGAAGTGTGCATATGGATTCTCTAGAAAGAATGAAGGAGATGCTAACGCTATTACTCGAGAAAAGGACGGTAGGCACCCTAGAAAACACAACCAACATTAACAACATGTTTCCTCAGTAACCCCAGTTGTTAGTCTGACTCCAACGACTGTTGCTTACCTGTCTACTTAGCAAGCACAAGGCAATCAAGGGTATAATCAAAGAATATATACCTTTGATCTGATCCCAATAAGCTATACTGAATTGTTTCCCGCCTTAATCCAAAAGAACCTAGTATAGACTAGGTCTCCTCTTGCCATACCTGCAAAGCTGCCTTGCTATTATAAAGTCGATCTGGATTGTGCCTTTCATCAGGGATCCCCTAGGCATAGTATTGAAAATTGTTATCCGCTAAAAGCTGAAGTTCAGAAGTTGGTTAGATTTGGTATCCTATCTTTTATGGATGTATAACCAAATGTGCAAGCCAATTTGTTACCCAATCACGGTGGAGGAAATGCTGTGAATATGGTTTATGGCTGTCCTGGAGATTTCAAATTTTTTAACGTGAACCTGGTGAGATTTAATGTGGTGCAAATACATACTGATCTTTGTGAATTCATTTATTATACACATAATCATGTAGCCTGCAAAATCTGTAGTGAAGATCCTCGTGGGTATGATAAAGTAAGAAGAGACTTGCAAGAGATGATGGATCAAGGTCTTAGACATATCATCCGACCAAGGGATGAGTATGGAGAAGTTTATATGGTTGAAGGAAATTTTGATGAGTTTGTTACTTCTGAGGTTGATACAGTGACTCTTGTTGAACCACATGATGAGTATGTTAATGAGGCTGAGGTGAATGTCACTGTGCCACACTTTGATATTCTAGAACGCGTAGAGATTGCATACCATAGTAAGCCAGTTGTAACTCCCCTAGTTATCTATTTACCTGGTCCTGTTCCATATGAATCTGATAAGGTTGTTCTCTACAAGTTTCAGGAAACTATGTTGGAAGATGGCAAGGAAGTGCCAATTAAACCTTGACTCATGTTGATAATATTGCTGAAGCAAGCCATGTGACCCCGAGTGGTCATGTATTTGCTCTGACTTTTCAAAAGGTCATTGATTCTGGTAAACAGCCTTTTGATGTTAGTACTAAGCCCAAGAAGGTAGAGGGGCAAGCTAGTGGTACTACTTGAGAAAATGATGTTGATGATCTGTTGAAGATCATAAAGATGAGCGACTATAAAATTGTTGATCAATTACTACAAACTTCATCAAAAATCTATATCCTGACTTTTTTAATGAATTCTGCTACTCACCGAGAATCGCATATGAGGGTCTTGGACCAAGCCTTTGTTGAACAGGATGTGACGATTAACCAATTTAATTTTGTTGTGGGAAACACTACAACTTGCAATGCTCTTAGCTTTTGTGATGACAAACTTCTTGATGAAGGAGGAATCACAACATGGCATTATACATATCTCTAAACTGCAAATATGACCCCTTGTCTAATGTGCTGATAGATAATGGCTCTGCCTTGAGTGTGATGCAAAAATGTACTTTATCTAAGCTCGCTTATAGGGGAACTCCTATGCGCTACAATGGTATTATGGTGAAAGCTTTTGATGGTCGAAATAAATCTGTCTTTAGGGAAGTGGACTTGCCGATATGGATAGGACCACATATGTTTCAGATCACCTTTCATGTCATTGATATCTTCCTAGCCTACAACTGTTTGTTGTGTCGACCCTGGATTCACAAAGCAGAAGTTGTTACATCCACTTTACACCACAAATTTAAGTTTTTCAGGGAAGGTAAGGTTGTGAGTGTAGGTGGTGAACAAGCTATGTTGGTATCATATATGTCCTCTTTTAACATTGTTGAAGTTGATGAAGATGATGTTGGAACTCAACTCCAAGCTTTGTCCATTGATAACATAAAGAAGAGTGAAGATTCTATTAATTCGTTCAAAGATGCACAACAGGTGGTTTGAAAATGTCCTAGCAGTGTGAGGGGTCAGGTCATCAATCTACCTGAAACAAGAATATGACCGGTCTGGGTTTTTATCCACAAAAGGATAAAAATGAAGTGGTGAAGCCGAACTCTACTTTCCGTCCATATCAAGAAATCTTCCATAATGGAGGTTACATTCTTCCGACTCCTCCAGAAGTCGATGCAATTATTGAAGATGAGCCAGAGCAGTAAATGCCAAATTTTGTGACATATGGATTGAGAGTTCAGAATTGGATCTCTGTGCATGTTCCCAGTATCATTCACATTTCAAAGTAATTTTTTTGTTCCTTTTTCAAAATCCTTTCACTCAGCCCAAGGTGAAAGTGATATTGTTGGGCTTGTATTTTGTTTTAAAGTTTAAAGATCATTAATAAAAGTCACTTTTGTTATCCAATTGTGTCTTTATTTTGCTGCTTTTTCTTGGAAAATAGTAGTCAGAAAAAAAACCCTTTAAAATAAATAATAACTGTAAATAAATCTGGATGATCACTCGCTGTATTTATCTGTGTCTAAAATCAAGCATAATCATATGTGCAGATTAATTAAAAACACCGTTGAAAACAATGACCCTATGTCCTCTCCCAACTTTGAATATCCCGTGTATCAAGCTGAAGAAGAGGAGTTGGTTGAAATCCTAGAAGAGGTTTCTCAATTGCTTGAGCGCGAGGAGAATACCTTTTATCTATACAAAGAGCCGTTGGAGACAATTAACTTGGGTTCTGAGGAAGATCAGAAGGAGGTCAAGATTGGGGTATTACTTCATCCCGATGTAAAGAGCAGGTTAATTGATTTGTTGAAGGAATATGTTGACATATTTTCTTGGACATATCAAGACATGTCTGGCTTGGATACCGATATTGTGAAGCATCATTTTCCATTAAAGCCATAATGTCCACCTATCAAGCAGAAGTTAAGGAGGACTCACTCTGACATGGCAGCTAAGATTAAAGAGGAGGTCTTGAAGAAAACTGATGTTGGTTTCCTTGTGACGTCAGTGTATCCTCAGTGGATTTCCAATATTATTCATGTTCCAAAGAAAGACGAAAATGTCTGCATGTTCTTTGATTATAGAGACCTGAATAAGGCTAGTCCGAAAGATAATTTCCCTCAACCACATATAGATATGTTGGTAGATAGCACAACAAAATTGAAATTTTTCTCCTTCATGGACGGATTTTACAAATATAATCAAATTAAGATGGCCCTTGAGAACATGGAAAAAACAACATTTATCACACCATGGGGAACATTTTGTTACAGAGTGATGCCCTTCAGGTTGAAGAATGCTGGTGCAACGTACCAGAGGGCTATGACAACCCTATTCCTTGATATGATACATGTGATCGGTGGATCTGGAACTGACTGTTTAACGATGGTTCGCGAAATGTCGCGGAAGCAAGAGTCGCCACCGTCTTTTATTTTCTCCAAATGGTAAGGACAAAAGCACAGAAAAATTCCTTATAGAGATTAGCTCTCGGTTCGGGAGGTAGGTTATAGAAAGGGAAGGTGTTAGCACCCTTTCTATCCATGGTTATCCATGGGCTCTTAGATACTTGCTCACTTGTGTTTTCAAAAATGGTTTGTTTGCTTTTCAACTGTGGGTTTTAAAAAAAGTTTCTTTGAAAATTCCAGTTCGACTCTTGTATCGGTCCTCAAGAGTGTTTAAAAAATTGCTTTCGAAAGCTTTTTGAAAAGGTGTCGGTGTGAAAAGTATTTTGAATTTGTTTTTGAATTTAGAGCAAGTATCTAGAGTCGTCTACCTACCCTAAGGAATTCGTCTGTGTAAATGTCCTTTAAAGTAGTGCCATCCCACCATTGAGAGGTAGGTAGCACCACCGTTGGAGGTGTTCGGGTCAATTCGAGGTTCGGGACATGGTGATCACCAGAGCAATGGGAAGATACCTTAGAAGCTACCCTCATGACAGGTTCCCAGATCATGAGGACTTACTAAGACATCCTCTACTCGAAGATCACCTTTCGAGGCAAGACAACAGTGAGGCGTACCCTAGGGGTGGTGTGTCATTCGTGTGTCGGATTCATATATTCTTGTCTTTTCATGTTATGGGTGATCTAGCGTTTGTTTTTACTTAATCATTCATTCTTGCATGCATTTATTTAACAGTTAAAATATTGCGAGAAATAAAAGTTCTAAAGCTATTACAAAAGGCGCGGGTCCACATCGCCAAAATTTCCAGGACCCGATTTGACAGAAAAAATAAAGAATTAAAGTAAAAGTGCGAAAATTAATATTTACATGGCTTTGGGAGAGGTACATAAATAATTAAAAGAAAAAGGAAATAAGTACGCGAATTGAAATTAAAACTGGAACGAGGGCGTTGGACCCTTTTAACGAAATTAAATTAAATTGTTAAATTAATTAAATTAAAAGAAAAGAAAATTGCTTTTTTGAGATTTTGACATTTATGATTTTTTATGAGGAAGAATTAAATGAAATTAAAAGATTAACCATAATTCTAATTGTTTTTTAATTTATTAAGAAATGTTAAAGTTTAAACCTAAGTTAACCTAATTAATTATATGGTAATTTAATTATAAAATAAATAATATTTAATTATTAGTGAAGAAAAAGAAAAAAGGGATAAAAATTATTACAAACCCTAATTCTACCAATTTTAAGTTTTATTGAAAAGATATTTGCATTAAACCTATTTTAATAAGCTAAAATTAATTAATAATATTTATTTACAAAAATATATTAATTAAATAAAATACTTATTTTTTTGTCTTTTCCTGATTTTTTATTGTTTTTTATATTATTGTGAAAATAATTAAATTAAAAGAATTAATTAAAAAGAATAATAATTGAAATAAAAAAGATAAGAAAAAGAAGGAAAATTCAAACCATGGGGGGGTCTGTCCCCAAGTGGAGGGCTTATTGTAGCAATTCTGGCCCAAGGTTTTAAGGCCTTTTTGACTTTCCTTGCCAGCGTGTGGAAGTGTTGACTGCAGTCCATGGTGCGCTTCACATTATGGCCCTTTGATCCATCTCAATAGGCACGTGGATGGCCAGATATTGTGAACATGGTGAACCCTTAGCGTTGAACCTGCATAGGATGATAAGTAGAAAAATAATATTGGAAAGGGTGAGGGACCTGGGGCTCGAACCCAGGTCCTGATGATTACCAACCAAACGCTTTACCAACTGCTCCACTTGCTCACTTTGTTTATATAATAACAATCAATTAATATAAAATAAAACAAAGCGCTGATGTCTTTTCTGCGCGAAATTTTAAACGAACCAACCGCTGCCTTCCACCTAAGCGTCTTCCTCGTGTTGTTCTTTTTTCCTGAAACAAAGAAAGAATGGGCAACGGTTTTGAACCGTCCCCAAAAGCAACTTTCAAAAAAATAGCGAATAGGCCATAAGGCCTCATAAATTAGGCGCGAGGGTTGGGTCTAGATCGTCCAAGCCTGCTGGTTTCAATGGTCCAGGTCTCGAGTGCTAATTTTTCCTTAAATGGAAAACCCCAATTCACAGCTTGGGAAACCCTAATATCCAACAATGGTGAAATCGCATAGAGTGCACAAAAACATAATTAAATTATATAGTTAGCATCATAATCATATAATGAACACAAATCAAGCATCAAAAATTATGAAAAACGTATGAATCGAGATGCAAGAGTATCAAATATTTTCTGTACAGGGTGAGATCGTTCTCACGTTTCTGGGGGTGGAAGCTTATGGTTTTGATCCAAATTTCTTCCCTGAAGCCTCAGCAAGCCAATGGAATAGGTATCGTGGCTTGAATCACCTTGTATCCCTGTTTTCAGTTTTCAATTTTCAAGCAAAAAAACTCAAGTGTTCTTTTTGGTCTATGGCGCAGCTTTCAGGTAGTGAGCACGAGGGTTTGCTTGTGTATGTATAGGTGAATGATTTAGGTTAAGTTTCTTGTCCAAGGAATCAAGGAATTGATGTATGGATATTGATTTTTATGGAAAAATATTTTCCAATCTTTTCATGCACATTTGCTCTCAATCATATCCAATCACCTTCAATTCTTCCCTAATCTGATTTGCACGAAATATTGAGATGTTTTATGCACAAAAAGATTTGAAACATTAGGTTTAACATTTTTCATGTATTTTAATTAATTTAAATGAATTATTAATAATAAAAATCCAAATAAATAAATAAAAAATGAAGAAAAACTTCCCTTTGGGCCAAATGGTCGTGCACATGCCTTGGATAATGAATTGTGGAAGAAAAAGAGGCCTATTAGCAATTTTAGGTCATTTGAATCAATGTTGACTTTTCAAAATATCCAAAAATTTCCCAACTTCCACAAGGCATAACTTGCTCAATGTTTAAGCTTTGCTCATGTTCTTGGACAATTTGGAAAGGTATTTGAGTCCTATAACCAATGTCTTTGGTCCCATGTCATTTTGATTTACCAATCTCAAGTTGTGGCCTTTGACTTAAAGTCCCTTTTTGTTGACTTTTGAAAATGACCTATAATGTTGAAATTGATAACTTTTTGTGAGAGCATTTCTTAGACTTGAAGTATGAAGAGGAGTTGTAGGAAATGTCTTTCTCTTCAAAATGAGCTTTGGATGGAATTTTTTTGATAATCCATGTGAAAGTTATGCCCTGGTCAATTTACAGTTGACTTTTTCAACTGTCCAAATATGGAAACTTTTGCATCTTGATGATTTTTGAGCCAAGCTTTGAGAATCATGATCAAGCATTGATAAAATGATGTTTGTGGCTTAAAAATAAGATGTTGACCAAAAATTTGGACTTTTGACTGTCAAATGACCATTTTGCCCCTACAGTTGACTGTAGTGCAATTAGGGTTTTTGACTGTGCAATTTTGTACTGAATGTCTTGAAACTTGGTATGAGGATGCTTGACCATGTTTGTAGGCATGTGGGACTTGATTGGACCCTTGTAAACTTCATTTTCTTTGTCAGAACCAAAACCCTAATTTTGATTGTTAGGAGGCCCTTGAACTGTGCAACCCTTGGGGAATTTTGAAGCTTGACTTGGCAATTTCTTGAAGAATATGGGAGGGCAAATTTTGGGGTACAACAGTTGCCCCTGTTCAATCTTCTTAGACTTGAGGATGCAGATTGGCTGACGTGCCTTTCGTAATCCGAAGGTGGAAGATGATTGAACACTAGAGTGCCCAGAAATTTGCGCTCATATAGTAGCAGTGTGATGGTGGAATGGGCTTATAGATGCAATTTAGAGATTGATGGATAGGATGATGGGCTTATGGATGCCATGCTAAGAGATGATGGAAGGTGGATGGGCTTACAGATGCCATCTGGATGTTGATCGCGTAAGAGCTTCCTTAGCGAGAACTTGCACACCTGCAAAAGAAAAATGATTACCTGACCTGTTACAGGAGCTGGTTTTCAAATTCTTTGTGTAGATGTGTCCTGACTGGTTACAGGAGCTGGGTCTGGAGCTTCAAACGGTGATGAATGAACCAGGGATGGTTACTACCTCAACAGGAACGGTGAGAGAACCTTGGGTGACTTTAACTTCAACAGCAATCGTTGAGAAAATCTTGGGATGATTACTACCTCCGCAGGATCGGGGAGAGAACCAAAAGGTGACTACAACCTCAACAGCAAACATTGAGAGAATCTTGGATAACTTCAACATCAACAGCAATCGTTGAGCGAATCTTGGGATTACCACCTCCGCAGTATCGGGGAGAGAACCATAGGCGACTACAACCTCAACAGCAAACATTGAGAGAATCTTGGTGGGAATTATCATCTCCGCAGTATCGGGGAGAGAACCATAGGCGATTACAACCTCAATAGCAATCATTGAGAAAACCTTGGTGGGAATTACCATCTCCGCAGTATCGGGGAGAGAACCATAGGCGATTACAATCTCAATAGCAATCATTGAGAAAACCTTGGATGGAATTATCATCTCCGCAGTATTGGGGAGAGAACCATAGGCGATTACAATCTCAATAGCAATCATTGAGAAAACCTTGGATGGAATTATCATCTCCGCAGTATCGGGGAGAGAACCATAGGCGATTACCACCTCAACAGCAAACATTTAGAGAACCTTGGATAACTTCAACTTCAACAGCGATCGTTGAGAGAAGCCTGGGATTACCAACTCCGCAGGATCGGGGAGAGAACCATAGGCGATTACAATCTCAATAGCAATCATTGAGAAAACCTTGGATGGAATTATCATCTCCGCAGTATCGGGGAGAGAACCATAGGCGATTACAACCTCAATAGCAATCATTGAGAAAACCTTGGATGGAATTATCACCTCCGCAGTATCGGGGAGAGAACCATAGGCGATTACAACCTCAATAGCAATTATTGGGAAAACCTCAGATGGAATTATCATCTCCGCAGTATCGGGGAGAGAACCATAGGCGATTACGACCTCAATAGCAATTATTGGGAAAACCTTGGATAACTTCTACTGAGTCTTCATCAGAAAAATCTGTTTGGGGTCGATTTAACTGGACTAGAGAAGGCCTTGGACTGGATAAGAAACAGAGAATCTTAGGGTCGATTAACTGAACCGATCTAGGTCTTGGAATGTCTTCAACTGGGTCTTTATCAGAAAAATCTGTTTGGGGTCGATTTAACTGGACCAGAGAAGGCCTTGGACTGGATAAGAAATCTTTGGAGTCGATTTAACTGAACCGGTCTAGGTCTTGAAATATGATTGAGAATTTAACTGAATCTTTCCTGAAAGGTAAAGGTCAGTCATATGCAATGCATGATATGGACCAAGCAATGATGTTCTCAACATAAATGAGATTTGTAAGATATGATGCGTCTATGCATGCTATAATGATGTATGGAAGTGCGATGTTTATGAATGTATTTTTCGTCTAGGAAAGTAGATCCTTGACGGGTGCCGGGAAGTCACTCCTGGGCTGATGTTGGAGAATAGATTTTGCTTCCGCTGGGGATGATAATTGCAAGAATACCGGTAGGAGAAGATGACTCCGTTGGGGAATAAACTTGGCGGATGGAATAACTCTGCAGGGAGGACAATACTCTAACGATCTTGCTGGGAAGCAATACTCTGTGGGGAGAGAGATACTTTGCTGAGTTGTTGATAATAACTTGCTGGGGATACCATTGTTGTGTTCGAAGTGTTAATAGACTTCGCTGGGGATAAGAAGACTGCGTCGAGGACGCTCTTTCCGTGGCTTTTGGCTGAGGATAACCCAGTTATATCCTAGTACGGAAATAACTCTTTGAATAAAGCTGGGAGACGTGTTCGTGTTTTGCGAGGATAAGCTTCCAGAATCTACTGGGGATAAGCTTACTACTTGGAGAGATGGATTCCAACTTTCTTGGGGAAACTGGATTAGACTCTCCTGGGGAAGTGTTGGCTCTTAAATTCGACACCCTTGTTTCATTAATATCAGCCATTAAAGCTGAAGGATGTTTTCGATCAGCTGGGTCTGTCGAAATGCCCATCGAAAGATGACACTGTACTTAGAAGATTTCTTCCAAGGGAGAAGTTGGTTGCCTTCGACGTCGAAGGTGTTTCTCGTCGAAGATGCTTCTCGACGAAGGTGTTCGATGGTTCAGAGTGGAACGGTTTGAAATTCAAGCATTTGGAGGGAAAACGGTTTCCAGCGGTTACCAAGTGCAACGTGAAAAGATCTGGAGCGTCGAACGTTGAGAACGTGCCAAGTGGAATCATATCGAAGCAGTGTAACTTCCCGACGGTTACTTGGGATGTTTTAGTATAAATAGTAGTAGTTCACGCAGTTTCTCGCGTGTGTTCACAATTATATACAAAGTCACTCATATAGATTCGAGTACCCAGCGTGTGAGAAAGAATTGTTGAGAATGTATGTGTGAAACACCAACTTTATTAATCAAAGTCATTTACTTTTTCCAGAAACTTTACTTGCTTTCTTCTTTACTTTCCCTGTCGAAGTCCTTTACTTCAAGCCTTCATTTATTTTACCAAGCCTATTTCTTCATGCAATTTACTTAAAGCCTCTTTATTTTATTGTCATTTAACCATTATCCAATTTAATCAAAACCTCAAAATCAACCTATGTCTTAGGATCAATCTGATCGATCCTGCGAGTAACCAAATAAGTAACCATTTGGAGGATCAGCGGTTGTTTACCAATAACCACGGTAAACAAATTGGCACACCTGGTGGGACTGTGTGTTGATTTTTGAACATAATCTCATCTTTTTCGAGGAGTGTTGCATGTTATTGAGAAGTGGTAGAATATACACTAACGATACCAATACTGCCAGAAGAAGGGAAGAGATGGCGAATCCGCCAAACAATAACGAAATCCCATAAACAAATGTGGGAGCAATGGTTATCCCGACCGTAAGTGAAGCGATAACCGCTGGTTCAACACCAGCAGTAACGGTCACAGCAACGGGGCCATTACCTCCGTTCACAGGCCCCAGAGTACCTTTGGGAACTCCCCCACCAAGGGGAAATTTAGGCACAAGGCCTTTTGTTCCCCCAGGATTTATGACAGGCGGTCATAATCGAGAACCGCTCTATGGCATGCCAACTTCTGACTTGGCTAGCCTGACGAATGTTGCGTCCACTTTTTTAGACCCTTTAGTGAGTGCCTCTTCGCCACTCCAAGGTTCTGGAGTAGGTATGGCGAATAGAAATAGGACCCAACTCTTAGGAGGAACGTACCAAGTAGCACATGGCCTTACAAATGCCTCGACAGCAGTCTTGAGGCAACAAATGGACGAAAGCAACCATGATATGGTGCAAATGTTGGCACAAACTTTAAGTACAGTGCTGAACCCTCTAATACAAAACACTACTCAATCGAATCAGCAGATGACAGTGCAAATGACGCGTTTGGCTGATTTCTTCGGAGTACCCCAACCTATTCGACAGCCCCAAAGGGCGCAAATAAGGGGAAACCAGGGTGTATTCTTAGAGGAAGAAACCACCATCAACCAAGTCCAACAGCCTGTCGAAGAAAACCTTAGGGCACGATTGGAGCAACCTGTCGAGGAACCTAGGGTAATAACCCCAGAGGTAAGGTTAGTTAACAGAAACCAAAATGCTGACGAAGTAGTTCAGCATATCCAATACCAAAACATGGGTTTGGAAAATAATCTGGCAACCATGATCAAAAGGATCATGACTCAAAATGGGATGAACATGGGCTTTCGAAGGCCCAACTTAACATCCCCGTTGTCAGAATACGTGTTACAAACAGACTTACCTCCTAGATGTAAAGTCCCCAAATTCACTAAGTTCTCTGGGGACACGACAGAATCTACTATCGAACATGTGGCGAGATACTTGATCGAAGCAGGAGATATTTCGAATAACGAAAACCTGAGGATTAAGTACTTCCCAAGTTCTTTAACAAAGAACGCTTTTACTTGGTTTACAACTCTCCCCCCCAATTCGATCCATCATTGGACCAAGTTGGAAAGATTGTTCCACGAGCAATTCTACATGGGGCAAACCAAGATAAGCCTGAAAGAATTGGCCAGTGTAAAGAGACGTTTCACTGAACCTATAGACGAATATCTAAATAGGTTTAGGTTGCTCAAAGCGAGATGTTTTACACAAGTGCCGGAACATGAGTTAGTCGAAATAGCCGCAGGCGGTTTAGATTATTCCATTAGGAAGAAGTTAGACACCCAATACCTGAGAGACATGGCCCAACTGGCCGATAGAGTTCGACAGGTAGAACGCCTCAAAGCTGAAAAAGCAAAGGCAACGAAAACTCATAAGAGAGAGAGGATAGCGTATGTTGAGATGGATGACGAAGATCCAGAATCCATCGACGATACTATAACTGTCGAAGAAGGAGAAGTCGATTTAGCGGAACTAAAACAAGGGCCACCATACTCTTGCAAACTGTTAGTCCCCTCAAGTGGGAAAAATCCCATTGGTCCAGAAAGGACCAACGATAGGTTCCCCAAAAAGACTTATAGTTTTGACATCACAAAATGTGATGAGATCTTTGACTTGCTTGTAAAAGATGGCCAAATGATAGTATCCCCAGGGGTAAAAGTGCCTCCTCTTGATCAAAGAAAGAAGAGAGGCTTTTGTAAATATCATAATTTTTTGGGCCATAAAACTTCTCAATGTTTTCTTTTCAGGAATCTTGTGCAAGACGCTATCGAAGAAGGGAGGTTGAAGTTTGCTGACAAGACCCCCATGGCTGTCGACTCTAATCCGTGGCAGGCTGAAGCCCACTATGCTGAGCCCTCAGAGGTGAACGTGATCGAGGCATCCAGGAGCCAGTCGAAGAGGCCAGGAATCACGATGGTCGAAGTCTCAAAGGACCATATCAACATGCCAATCTTTGGCAGTTTTTCTGGGAATTTATCCAGAAAGACAATTGAAGCGGTTCAGAAAGCGGTCGAAAGCCCAAAGCTGGAGACCGTTGAAGCACAAAAAACTGGACCAAAACCCAGTTCTCACTTGGCCACAGTTCAAGGCCAGACGGAGAATTTGGAGATTCAAATGAAGCAGTTGACTCTTGCCAACAAAGATACAATGAATGTCAACATGGTCGAACTCTCTGACCCAAAAGCATCAGAGGAGGCCATGAGGCAAGAACAAGCTAACAAGACGGCTTTCCCTCGGGAAAATGAAAATCTGGCAGATTTCCTGCAAAGATGCCAGAAAAAGAAGTCAGAGGTGATGCTGTGTCCAAGATGCAGTTCGATCTTTGACAAAAAAGCTGCTGAGCATATTCAAGGCGTAAGAGCAGCAAATAAGAGAAGGGAAAATGTTGATCTTCGACATGACCCCAGAAGAGCCTCCCAAAGAGGTTCAAACCAAGAAAAGAGGCCATTGACTTTCAGGCCTCCAACTAATGTGCCAGTAGATACCTGGTACAAAACATCTGGTCGAAAGAGGCCAAGTGAGGAGAGATGGCACTCTTTCGACGTGCCAAGGGGTTCATCTTTAACACAAAAGAAAGAGCCTCAAGTTGCTGCACGTAAAGTTGCACAAGTGTCAAGCAACTACAAAGGGAAAAATCCCATGTCTCGATCTCAATGGAGGAGATACCAAAGGAGACGAAAAGCTGAGAGGGAGGCTGCCAATGAACCAAAGGCAGAAACCAGTTCAAATGTTCCTCTAAGGAAGCAAAGGAAACCTCTAGAAAGAGAGCCGGTAACCAACAGGCTAGTTTGGCCTAACCAAGGTGAAATTGAAGATGAAGATGGTTCTGAGTCTGATGATACTTTGGACATAATGGTGAATATAGTCTCAGTGCTTCCCAGAGAATTCAACCGACAGGTGGAGGTCGAAACAAGTGACTGGGAAGTGGAGCAAGAAATGGCCAAACATAGGCCAATGTGCTATTTCGTCATGGACAATGGCACTACTGAGGAACAAAATGGGTTCTTCGAACCACCTACAGAGGCGATGAAAAATCACCTCAAGCCTTTATTTATAAGGGCTAAACTCGAAGAAACTACAGTGAATAAAATCTTGGTGGATTGTGGGGCAACCATCAACATTATTCCTCACTCTATGCTAAGGAAAATTGGCAAAAGGGATGAGGACATTAAGCCTCACAACATGGTCCTGTCGAACTATGAGGGCGGCATAGGGACCACTATGGGAGTGATCCAACTGGATATCAAGGTAGGATCTATCCTTCGACCAATAATGTTTATGGTCATATCGGCCAAACCTAATTACAATCTTTTGTTGGGCCGTGAATGGATTCATGGTGTTGGAGCTGTGCCATCATCAATGCACCAGAGGCTGCTCCTATGGCGTCCAGATGGGATGGTCGAAAACATAGAGGCAGATCAAAGCTATTACCTGGGCGAAGTGAATCACCTAGGGCTGGCAGATTTCGACAAGAACTTGGCTCACATAGGGCCATGTCCAACACCTGACTTCGACTTGGCGCCAGCGCCAAATACTTTTTGTTCCCTATACCTGCACCCTGAGCATGGTTTTCAATGGGACAGAGAAGACTTGTCCCACATAGACTTCAGTGGGTTAACTGATATCCAACCAACTGGTTGGGGAAGTGAATTCAGTGATAATGACTGAGTCACAATCATTGAAGCGAATTTCGGCTTATGTAGCCGAAACAAAGATGATAACGACTCTCGAAGCCGAAGTAAAGTACATGGCCACACAGGCCAATGATCAACAATTATCTGCTGCAGGTCCAGGAAAGGATTTCGATCCAGAACCCCCTAATATCATGCCAGAAGGAATGTAGGAACAGAGGCTCGATGCCATCTATGACGATGAGCCTTTGGGCTTCGAAAAGGACCCCTTGGCGAACAACATTAAAATGTTAGCGCAAGATCCTTTAGAAGAAATCAACTTAGGCGAAGGGTCAGAGAAAAAGCCAACTTACATCAACGCCAAAATTGACCCAGAACTTAGGTTGGAAGTAATCCAATTGTTGAAAGAGTTCAAGGACTGTTTTGCATGGGATTACGACGAAATGCCTGGTCTCGACAGAGGATTGGTAGAACTTCAGTTGCCAATCAAACCTGGGAAGAAGCCAATCAAGCAAAGTCCAAGACGCTTCGCTCCAGAAATACTGTCGAAGATCAAAACGGAAGTCGAAAGACTGCTGAAGTGCAAATTCATACGCGTTACAAGGTATGTCGAATGGATTGCAAACATTGTGCCAGTAATTAAGAAAAATGGTACATTAAGGGTGTGCATAGATTTCAGAGATTTGAATGCTGCTACGCCCAAAGATGAATATCCTATGCCTGTGGCGGAAATGCTAGTCGATTCTGCCGCTGGCTATGAATACCTGAGTATGCTCGATGGTTATTCAGGATATAATCAAATATTCATTGCTGAAGAGGATGTGTCGAAAACAGCTTTTCGATGCCCTGGGGCCCTAGGCACTTACGAATGGGTAGTGATGCCTTTTGGCCTAAAGAACGCTGGGGCAACATACCAGCGAGCGATGAATTCTATCTTCCATGATTTTATTAACACTTTTATGCAAGTATATATTGATGACATTGTTATAAAATCTGTTTCCAGGAAGAATCATATTGACCACCTTCGACAATCATTCGAAAGAATGAGAGAACATGGTCTGAAGATGAACCCTTTGAAGTGTGCATTCTGTGTGAAAGCTGGAGATTTCTTGGGCTTCGTTGTCCACAAGAAAGGAATCGAAATCAACCAGAACAAGACGAAGGCTATTCTGGAAGCGAAAGCGCCATCGAATAAGAAGGAACTACAATCTCTGTTAGGCAAGATAAATTTCTTAAGGAGATTTATATCTAACCTAAGTGGGAAAGCTCAGGCCTTTTCACCCTTACTTCGACTGAATAAAGAGGGGTTCGAATGGGGGCAAGAGCAACAAGAAGCCTTCGACAAAATCAAAGGGTACCTCACTAAGCCACCTATTTTGGTGCCTCCTTGTAGCAATAGGAGTATGAGATTGTACATAGCTGCATCCGACAAAACTTTGGGAAGCATGTTAGCCCAAGAAGATGAGAATGGAGTTGAAAGACCCATTTACTATCTTAGTAGAGTTTTGAACGATGCAGAAACTAGATATAGAGAAGTTGAAAAATTGTGTCTATGTCTGTATTTCTATTGTACAAAACTCAAGCAATATATAAAACCAGTTGATGTGTATGTTTCGTCTCATTTTGATGTTTTCAAGTACATGTTGTCGAAACCTATCTTGCACAGTCGAATTGGCAAGTGGGCACTAGCATTAACTGAATACTCCTTGACCTTTATGCCTCTTAAGGCAGTGAAAGGACAAGTGGTTGCAGACTTTATAGTCGACCACTCAATTCAAGTTGAGGATATTAATTATGTGGAGATAGAACCTTGGAAATTCTACTTCGATGGTTCCAGCCATAAAGATGGAACAGGGGTAGGAGTCTTGATCATTTCTCCAGAAAAAATTCCAACAACATTCAAGTACAAGATATCAGGTTCTTGTTCGAACAATGAGGCTGAGTATGAAGCTCTAATTACTGGCCTTGAAATATTATGGGAATTGGGGGCAACTCGAGTCGAAATAATGGGAGACTCAGAGTTAGTCATTAAGCAAGTCACAAAAGAATATAAATGCATAAGAGAAAATCTCATTATGTACTTTGTGATAGCAAATCGTTTATTGAAAAAATTTGAAATGGTCAATATTCGACACATACCCAGATTGGAAAGTCAAATAGCCAACGACTTGGCACAAATTGCATCTGGTTACAAGATTTCAAAAACGAGATTACAAAGAGCAATCGAAGTTCGAGAAAAGATAAAAGCAACTTGTCTATCACCAACAGACTTGGAATCGACAAGACTAGGATATGCTGATCAAAGTAACTTCGAAATTTCGTTCGTAGATAATTTGTCAGAGCGGGATTGGAGGAAGCCCATTGTGGATTATCTTCAAAATCCAGGAGCTTCGACGGAACGGAAAACAAAGTACAGGGCGTTGAGTTATGTACTCATGGGTAATGAGTTATTCAAGAAGATGCCTGAAGGGGTATTGCTAAAATGTTTAAGTGAAACTGAGGCATACATAGCCCTTTCGACTACGCACGCTGGAGCATGCGGGGCTCACCAAGTAGGCCATAAGATGAAATGGTTGTTGTTTCGATAAGGACTATACTGGCCCACTATGCTGAAAGATTGTGTCGAGTTCGCTAAAGGTTGCCAAGAATGTCAAGTCCATACAGGCATCCAACATGTACCAGCAAGCGAACTTCACTCGATAGTGAAACCTTGGCCCTTTAGAGGATGGGCGTTGGACCTCATTGGAGAGATTCGACCAACATCATCAAAGAGTCAGAAGTATATATTGGTAGGCATTGATTATTTTACTAAGTGGATCGAAGCTATCCCTTTAGTCAATGTAGACCAAGAAAATGTCATTGAATTTATTCAAAAGAACATTATCTTTAGGTATGGAATCCCTGAGACTATAACTACTGATCAAGGATCAGTTTTCACCGGTCGAAAGATGCAGGAATTCGCTCAGGAAACAGGTTTCAAACTCCTAACATCGACGCCTTATTATGCACAGGCAAATGGTCAAGTTGAAGCAGCGAACAAAGTAGTGATTGGCTTGATAAAAAAGCATGTTGGGAAGAAGCCCAAAAATTGGCATAAGACGTTAGACCAGATTTTGTGGGCTTGTCGAACGTCCCCAAAAGAAGCCATAGGTACAACACCATATAGGCTAACTTTTGGCCATGACGCAGTGTTGCCAACAGAAATTTGTCTTCAATCTGCAAGGGTTCAGAGACATTACGATATTCCCTCTGAAATTTATTGGGATATGATGTTAGACGAACTAGTGGATTTAGACGAAGAAAGATTGCGCGCTCTTGACCTACTCAGGCTTCAGAAGAAAAGAGTAGAAGACTCTTATAATAAAAAGGTGAAACCTAAGGTATTTTCACCTGAAGAACTAGTTTGGAAGGTGATCCTTCCCATGGATCGAAGGGATCGAGGCATGGGAAAATGGTCACCCAAATGGGAAGGACCATTCAGAGTTATCCAGACTTTTTATGGTGGAGCCTATGAACTCGAAGAGCTAGGTGAAGATAAAAGGCTCTTGAGAGTGAATGGTAAATATTTGAAAAAGTACAAACCTACACTCCAAGAGATAAAAATAAATAACAAGTAACGACTAAATTAACCATAAAGAAGCCAAAATGGAAAGTTTTTTTATAAATTAGCCAAAATGGCAATGTTGTCGAATACATATTACAAAATATGGTTAAAAGGCTGAATCAATCAGAAGGGGATGGAGTCCTTGAGTCGAAGGTATTTGGTTTGCTGCAGCTCCAATCTTTTGGTGCACAAGGCATTCGCCTGCGCAAGCTTGGCAATTTGATCGTCGAAGGCTTGAGCTTTCTCAGCAAATTCTAGGCCCTGTGTGATTTCAGCTTGACTTTCGGTGTCTGGAACAGTCGAGAGAAGTTCCTCCTTGCGCTTAGTATTGGCATTTATCTTAGCCTCTATTTCTTCGATTTGCGCCTTGAGGGAAGCATTCTCTCGATCGATGGCATCAACTTCTTCTTGTTTAGATGCTTTTTGCTTCGACAACTCCGTAATTCGAGAAGTTGTCTCTGCTACAGCAGTCCATGCAGAAGAGCTTTTTCCATTTAACACTTCAAGCTGGCTATTAAAGCCCCTTTGTCGCCGATAATCTGCTGAGACTTGATCAATAATGGAGTGTAACTCCATGATAAAGCCTGAGACTTCTGGAGGCACAGCTAACAAGTCTACGGCATTCAAATCATCCCTCAAGTATGATGGAGAAGTAGGGTCCCCCTCCAAAGCTTTCATCAAGTCCTTCTTAAAAAACTGAGCCTTAACCTTCATCAAAGCCTCATCGAGAGGAGAAGTTTCAGTGGACTTCCCCGACAGAGTAGGAACCTCCTGACTAGCATCAGACAAACTTTTGCTCTCGATGATGGCGTTCAGATAGCTAACAGGATCAGTTTGCTTCAAGAGTTCTAAGTCTTCTTTCGACCTATGCTTTGTTGAGGTAACAGCCTTTGCAACAGCGTTGTCTTGGGTTTGAGGCGGTTGAGTAGCATTTGCCTCGACTTGACTCTCTTCGACTTGGACCGCGGTAGTACCAGCGTCATCATGGTTCCCTTCGCCAGCGTCACCTTGATCCTCTTCGCCAGCGTCGCCGCGGTCCCCTTCGTCACGATTTTCTTCCGACAGATCCACCACCTGAATCTCTTTTGGCGGTTGCTCTTCTGTTTGTGGATCTTCTGCTGGTTTTTCTGCTGTCTCAGCATTGGCTTCATTTATTTCAGTATTGGCTTCATCGTTCGCCAAGTCTTTTTCTTGTGGCCGGCTGAGTTCAGCAGAATCCAATGTTTTAGAAGTCCTTGGCGCTGAGCTTTCAGTGGTGTCCTGAAAAGAGAAGAAGAAGAATCTTCTAAATTCGAAAGAGACATAGTCGAACGTAGGTATCGACACCTGAGTTACAAAGGGATCAAAGAGATTACCTGTAAAGTAGCTTCAGCCCCAGGGCTGGAATTGTCGCTTTCGACAGGTTTATTGAGAAGAACGTTTAATTCCTCCTCCGTTGGCTCCTCAATGATTACTGGAGGTGGCCTGGGCTTTCTCCCAGCAACCTTTATTCTAATTGTTCGAGCCTCAGGAAGAGGAACGTCCTTCTTCAGCTTTCGCCTTTTTAGAGGAGCAGGGGGAGAATCATCTTCTTCGTCGCTCCCGGATTCGACCGTCAGTGCTGGCCGTTTCTTGGGCGAAGGTGCCTAAAAAACCAATTGGAGTTCGATTTAGCAGTTGCATCGAAAGTCAAAAAGTCAAAGCCAGAAGAAAATAATGAAAGTCTGGTTACCGATGCAGAAGGCTTTTTCGAAGGGCCTTCCCCCTGTTGGTTTGTTGTGGTCTTCGCCGGCGCTATAGTCTTCGCCGGCGGTGGAGGTTTTGTTAAGGGGCCTCCTCCCTGTTGGCCTTCTTCAGCCTTCTTGGCTGCAGGCTTTCGAACAACTGAAAGTAGACAAAATAATTAACAGGCTAGCAGTCGAAAGAGAAAGACAAAGTAATTTGGAAAGATGAACTTACATTTCTTTATTTTGTCCAAGACAAGGACAAAAGATTTCTGAAGCTCATCCACGAAGTCCTTCTCGTCGAAAAACTCCTCAGCATAGTAACTTTTCCACCACTCCTCGAAGGATGGTGAGCAGAGAAAGTTAAGCTGATAGTCAAACAACGAAAGAACTATTCGACCAGCATATCTGCCGATATGCTTAGTGGCAGCTTCTTCAGTATAGTCGTTGCAGAAGTATAACATAGACTTCTCCCTGGGAAAAATTGGAGAAGGTAGTGTTTGGATAATACCAAACTGGCGAGACACCAGGTTTGGTTGATACGCGATCAGACTCAGGTGAGTCTTAGAGCTCTTGAATCGAAGGGGCATTATTCTTGGTGTGAGAAATGCCTCCCACACTGTTGTATGTTCGTCGACCTGAGGACCACTCGACGTCCTAGGATGTGGCCTTGTGAACCACTCTGGGCCAACCTTTCGTCGAGCAAATGGAGCCATGGTCGAAGCAAACACTTTCCTTTTAGCAAACATCAGAACGAAGTTTGTAAAAGTTTGTTGAAGCTCCAGCCCATCTTCCGTTGGAGTCAACAGAGCCAATCTGGTGCCTTCGATGCGTCTGTTTGCTATTTCTGGAGCCTGCTCATTTATTTGAATCCTCTTAGGCAAGAAAGACTCGAAGGTGGCATTGAGCCACAACTGAAGCAGCCAAAAAGGTCCAGCAAGCAGCAGACTGGCTCTGTTCTCGATGATCTTCAGAAGAGTCGCTCCGTTGCTAATCGACTCATACAGACTCGCCAAAATCAATTCTGCCAAACAGATATTTTGGCCATGGTGGATTTGAGTGGCGAGAGTGACCATCTTCTTGGTCACCTGTAAGGACTTGGAACAAAACACAAAGCGTGTCAGCCATAAGGCTAGAAACGCAATATGTTCGACATCCGACACAACATCTGTCGACTTATCGTGGTAATGATTGATGAAGGTGGTGTAGGTTGGTTTTGTGGCAGAGAATCCAATCTGATCCTCCGACATTTCCTCCGGGTCGAAGTAGTCCCCAGTGGGTCGAAGGCCAGTGATGGCGGCCACGTCGAAGAGCGTGGGAGTCAGCATTCCACAGGGAAGATGGAAGGTGAAATAGGTGTAATCCCAGAAGAGTAAAGAAGCTATCAACATCTCTGGGGAATAGTTAAGACCTGTCTTCGACAGCATAACCAGGTCGAATATCCCCATGTCTTTCCAGATCGAAGCCTGGCGTTTCTCCATTTTTTCCAGCCAAGCACTATAATCAGGAGTAAGGCTAGGGCCAGACCTGAAATCCCTAACACCTTTGTTGAAGAAACGGAGGTCGATTTTCTCTTTAGCAGGATCTTCATTATCCTCTGCATCTTTCTTGGAGCATCCAACCGGTTTGAGTCTCTCAAGTACCGGGAAGTAACTTTTGATCTTCATGGCCTCAGCAATGCTTGGGTATAATGGGCCAGACATAGCAAAGATTTGGTTGGAATATCCAACCGGAATCATGAGGTGGCGTGAATAAGCATCACGTACAGCAATGTCCAAAGGCTCAGGGACCCTTCGTTGGCCCGTGGGAGTCACTACGGGAGCGGTGGAGAAAACCCTAGGTTTGACATTTCCAGAGGGAGTGTTGGCGCTAGAAGCGTTGAAAGAACCAGATGCCATTGTTGGTACTAAGGTTGAGGACGAAGTGAAGAACAAGGGGTTTGCAAAGTTGACAAGAGTTTGTATGCAAATGAGGAATTCTGAAAGCAAGGTAGCGTAAAAAGTCCCACAATGGGTACTTACCGCTATTTATAGTAGTGGGAGAAATCCCCAAATTCGAGGACATTAAATGCCATTTAATGTTGCAGAAGGTAGTGGGACACGTGGCGTCTCCCTGTTGTTGTAGCCGTTCTGCAGAAACGGAAGGGTGCAGCGTGCGCCCTCGTTTTTGGGAATTGTCATGATGACAATTTGTGAAATGACGTTTGGCACACTGCACGCCGTACTGAAGTGACGTCTTAGGTACGGACGAATGATGGTTTTTCCTTGGGATTGTTAGTGGTTGGTAGAAGACAACAAAAAGTGCACAATTTAATTTGTGACTAAGAATGAAAAGACAGGTGTCGAATGGCATTTCAAAGAATGCCTTTTTCTTTCAGAGTCGAAATAAGGCATTCTTGGGGGGAAATTTGTTGGCTCTTAAATTCGACACCCTTGTTTCATTAATATCAGCCATTAAAGCTGAAGGATGTTTTCGATCAGCTGGGTCTGTCGAAATGCCCATCGAAAGATGACACTGTACTTAGAAGATTTCTTCCAAGGGAGAAGTTGGTTGCCTTCGACGTCGAAGGTGTTTCTCGTCGAAGATGCTTCTCGATGAAGGTGTTCGATGGTTCAGAGTGGAACGGTTTGAAATTCAAGCATTTGGAGGGAAAACGGTTTCCAGCGGTTACCAAGTGCAACGTGCAAAGATCTGGAGCGTCGAACGTTGAGAACGTGCCAAGTGGAATCATCTCGAAGCAGTGTAACTGCCCGACGGTTACTTGGGATGTTTTAGTATAAATAGTAGTAGTTCACGCAGTTTCTCGCGTGTGTTCACAATTATATACAAAGTCACTCATATAGATTCGAGTACCCAGCGTGTGAGAAAGAATTGTTGAGAATGTATGTGTGAAACACCAACTTTATTAATCAAAGTCATTTACTTTTTCCAGAAACTTTACTTGCTTTTTCTTTACTTTCCCTGTCGAAGTCCTTTACTTCAAGCCTTCATTTATTTTACCAAGCCTATTTCTTCATGCAATTTACTTAAAGCCTCTTTATTTTATTGTCATTTAACCATTATCCAATTTAATCAAAACCTCAAAATCAACCTATGTCTTAGGATCAATCTGATCGATCCTGCGAGTAACCAAATAAGTAACCATTTGGAGGATCAGCGGTTATTTACCAATAACCACGGTAAACAGGAAGCTGGATTGGACTCTCTTGGGGAAGTTTGAGTTGTATTGGAAAGGACTCCACTGAATATTTGATATACCGCCAGGAAACAATCTTTAGACCAAGACTGCCGGGGATGCTTGTTATGAATATATGTATATATGCTGCTGGGGAATGTTGAGATCTGCTGGAGGATACCCAACTTCCTTAAGTTTGATAGTAGCTTTGCTTGAGAGTGCTCTGACTGGCTGGCTCACTCTCTGGGGAATTGTTATGTTCTTCAACGGAACCTACCTTGATACCTTGGAGGACTGAACAATTAGATTGCTTAGACAACTCTTTATTGCCCCTGTTTCTGATGTGTGAGAGGAAGACCTATGAGGTGCTGATAGTTGTTGATGGACCAACCTCCTTCTGGTAGGAAGGTGACAAGATGATAGGACATAGTCGTACGCTTTGATCCCTAACTTTTGCCTGGACCGCCCTTTCGGGTTTTCAGTCCACCGGGATACCCATTTTTGCCCAAACCGCCTTTTCAGGTTTTCGACTTGCCGGGTGTACAGATTTTTCATTTCATCCCTTATTTTTGCCCGAACCCTTTTGGTTCGCCGGGAAGCCCTTGTTTTTGCCTAGGTGTGTCAACCTAGCGGGTCTTTGATTTTGCGTAGTATTTTTTTCGACTACGTCCACGCTCTTAGAATGCAGGGAGGTGCCCCTGGCTGCTTGTGTTGCCATATTACCAGAAGATGTCTGATCGTGCGAGATTCGTTGCTGGAGTGCCCCAAGTGACTCAGGCAGATATTTGCCCCTACTGTTTGGCTTTTGAGAGATTCTCCGAATCTTGATTGGACTGCCCCAGATAACGGACCATGATCATGCCATGCCCCTTGATTGGAAGTACTTCTATTCATTAGGTATTCGTCGTGCGAATTTCTATGCTGTTCAAACAAAAAGTCATATGCAAACAAAGTTATGTTAAAAATGCAAAGCTCATGTCTGTCTTGAAGATTTTTAAAAATGCATTCTTTTTCATAAAACAAGTGAATGTTTGTAAAATGTGATGTCAACTTCGTATTTATCGTAAGCCTTAAGGAGTCAGGATACCTTTCGTAACAGTATGCTTTCGAACTAACCCATGCTTCAGCTAGGACTTTTAAGGGTTATAACGTGGCCTGGTTCACGGTTTAAGAAACAAAGGATAAAGGCTCAAATTATTTGTACCCACCCACTCTTCGTGATGTTCTCCAAACCTAAACTCAGTTGATCATACGTTAGACCTTGTTTGAGTCTTTGCTCTGATTTTCCGGTGATGGTTCAGATATTGATGATTTATTTGGAATAGGCAGTCATTTCCCTTTTTTTTGTTGAGGGTTTGTAGGACCTCTTTCTTGTCTGATTTTTTGTTATCCCTTTCTTTTTTTTTGCCTGAACTGTTTCCTTTTTGGAATTACAGTCAGCGGGATGCCCCAGTTTCGTAAGTCTCCTTCATGGGTTTTGACTTAATGGGTTTTTTATTTTTGAGATAAGGACTGCCTTTCTTTATTGATTATTCGGAACCATCACTGTCTTTCTGTTGTTTTGTAAGGACCTCTTTGGTGCCATTCGTTATGCACTTGGATCAACTGAGAGACTACCCTGCCCCAGGTTATGATTAAGGGTTTTAAATTTCGAAAAGAAAAACTCCTACTTCTTTGGCTCAGAGGGGTTGGCGAGGGATTATCATCCTTATAACTCCAGTGTTTAGGGATTGAAACAATGCCTGTACCTCATCAGCGGGGTCTGTTCAAAAGCATACTGTAGATTATGGTATCGTTTTCGTCATCCTCCCTCAAGAGGCTTAGAATTATTATTTAAGAGTTGATTATCAGAAAAAATATGAAAATAATTTGCATTTAGTGAATACGAATATATTGTTTCAGAACAGACACATGCGATGCATTAATGAAATAACAATGTTTAATCATGAGTAAATGTTTGAACAAAAGAAAATTGCAACTTGAACATTCGAATGAACAAAAATTTCTAGTCTCAGGGCTTGTCACTTCAAATGGTGAGCCTTGGAGGGATGGTAGAAAAATTCAGCCTGACAATCTTGGGTGAACTCCAATGCTCCTTCATCAATCAGGTCCTGGATCTTGTTTTTCAAAGCCCAACACTCGTTTGTATCATGTCCTGGGCAGGCAGAGTGGTAGGCACACCTTTTATTGGGATCATAGACAGGAGATGCTGTGTTCTGGTTCCGGGGATGAGCCCTTAATGTGATCAGGTTCAATCTTAACAGGCGTTGTAAAGCTTGGAACAACGACATGTTGAACTGGGTGAATTGCCTCCTGGGCTTGTCTGGCTGAAGCTTGTGAGGTTGATGCTGAATTTGTGGCGCTGAAGCCACTTGAGGAGCTCTCCCCTTATCTCCTTGTCTCAAGGATGATTGAATGATGAATGGCTTTTTACCCTTAGACGTTTGCCCAAGTTGGTTACCCTGAAGCAGTTGGTTGATGAGAACCCCGAGCTCGTCTTGTCTTTGAGCTAAACTTTGAATGGCAGTCGCCTACCCCAACATTTGGGCTTTCAATGCATCCACTTCAGCTTGCAGGTGTTTCAGCCTTTCATCCTCAGCACTGTTCTTGACAAAAGTCGCCATGAGAAGTGTCCTTAGCTCCTCCTGCCCTTTGGATAAATTCAGGAGGATTTCCCCAAACTGAGTCTCTTGAGCCAGAAGGTCCTGGTTATCTTGTTGGGGAGCCATTGCTGAAATAAACAGCGAACAAGGGTAAGTGACCTGCAACAAGGGTACCTGTAATGCAATGATATGTATGATATATATGCAATGTTTTCAAGGATCTCGCGGGGTAAACCAAAATTGTTAGAACTAGGTAGCTTGATTGAGGGAACTTCATGTTTGCTGAGAGTCCTTCTTCAAGGGTCAAGGCTCACCATATCTAGTGGGTCATAGCCCCTGACTTTAGTCATCATGTCTGGTTTTGATTTCCAAACAACCTTGGTTAAGGGAACCTTCTTCAAGAGTCAGAGCTCACCATATCAAGTGGGTCATAGCCTCTGACAACTTTGGCTAGAGGAAAATAAATCCTCTTTGCCCCTTGCTAGATGTTTGATTCATCGTGACCTGCATCACAAGCCCTTGAGATCCTTGAAATGGGTTAGGATGTATGCAGGATGCATGCAATGGTATGATGTTATGCTATGCATGGGGTAATATGAGTAACCCTGTTATGAGTCCCAATTAAGGACTGCAAACCAAAACCTGCAAGAAACTCAGTACACTCTGTTATGTGTCCCTATTAAGAACTATAAACAAAACCTGCAAGAAATTTGGTAAACTCTGTTATGAGTCCTAATTAAGGATTGCAAACCAAAACCTGCAAAGAACTTAGTAAACCATGTTATGAGTCCTAATTAAGGACTATAAACAAAACCTGCAAGAAACTCAAGTGTCAGATAATAAGCATGCAAATAGTCAAGCTGGAAGGCACACAAGTCACACAAAGAGAAAGCCCTTAGAGTTTAAGGCCAACATGAGGTCTGGGTATTACCCTCTTGAAGTTGGTGGGCTCAACCTGTCCTATTAGAAGTAACCGGGTTCTAAGAGTCCCAATATCACCGGATTGCTTTCATTGTTCATCGTTTCGATTTAGCCATTGAACTGGCGACCGAAATATTCCAGGAAAGCAACCCTCAATTGAGTGTAGTATCGAGTATCAACCAACCTCGGACTGTACCAAAGTCAGTTATCTCACTACCCTAAAGAGGCCAAGATTGTTCAATTAAGGTTCCTAAGGTCTGTTGATGCTTCACGACACCACGCGGAGGCCCCGTACTCTCCTTGACTGAACTCAAGGGTTACCGGTACACACCAAAGTGCCACATCAACGTAGCAGACTGTTTTAACCATGTCGGTATACCCCGCACAGTTCCCTCACAGCCTTGTTGCTACTTTCTAAGAAGGTATCCCCCAGATCCGGGTTAGGATCTATAGAACTCCCAAGCAACCCACAATTTAAAGCACACAAGTCAAAGCAATTGAAAACACAGTGATCTTATTCCTAAGGTACACCTCACTTTAAAATATTTCCCCAGCAGAGTCGCCAGTTCTGTGATCGGTGGATCTGGAACTGACTGTTTAACGCTGGTTCGCGAAATGTCGCGGAAGCAAGAGTCACCACCGTCTTTCTATCCATGGTTATCCATGGGCTCTTAGATACTTGCTCACTTGTGTTTTCAAAAATGGTTTGTTTGCTTTTCAACTGTGGGTTTTAAAAAAAGTTTCTTTGAAAATTCCAGTTCGACTCTTGTATCGGTCCTCAAGAGTGTTTAAAAAATTGCTTTCGAAAGCTTTTTGAAAAGGTGTCGGTGTGAAAAGTATGTTGAATTTGTTTTTGAATTTAGAGCAAGTATCTAGAGTCGTCTACCTACCCTAAGGAATTCGTCTGTGTAAATGTCCTTTAAAGTAGTGCCATCCCACCATTGAGAGGTAGGTAGCACCACCGTTGGAGGTGTTCGGGTCAATTCGAGGTTCGGGACATGGTGATCACCAGAGCAATGGGAAGACACCTTAGAAGCTACCCTCATGCCAGGTTCCCGGATCATGAGGACTTACTAAGACATCCTCTACTCGACGATCACCTTTCGAGGCAAGGCAACAGTGAGGCGTACCCTAGGGGTGGTGTGTGATTCGTGTGTCGGATTCAGATATTCTTGTCTTTTCATGTTATGGGTGATCTAGCGTTTGTTTTTACTTAATCATTCATTCTTGCATGCATTTATTTAACAGTTAAAATATTGCGAGAAATAAAAGTTCTAAAGCTATTACAAAAGGCGCGGGTCCACATCGCCAAAATTTCCAGGACCCGATTTGACAGAAAAAATAAAGAATTAAAGTAAAAGTGCGAAAATTAATATTTACATGGCTTTGGGAGAGGTACATAAATAATTAAAAGAAAAAGGAAATAAGTACGCGAATTGAAATTAAAACTGGAACGAGGGCGTTGGACCCTTTTAACGAAATTAAATTAAATTGTTAAATTAATTAAATTAAAAGAAAAGGAAATTGCTTTTTTGAGATTTTGACATTTATGATTTTTTATGAGGAAGAATTAAATGAAATTAAAAGATTAACCATAATTCTAATTGTTTTTTAATTTATTAAGAAATGTTAAAGTTTAAACCTAAGTTAACCTAATTAATTATATGGTAATTTAATTATAAAATAAATAATATTTAATTATTAGTGAAGAAAAAGAAAAAAGGGATAAAAATTATTACAAACCCTAATTCTACCAATTTTAAGTTTTATTGAAAAGATATTTGCATTAAACCTATTTTAATAAGATAAAATTAATTAATAATATTTATTTACAAAAATATATTAATTAAATAAAATACTTATTTTTTTGTCTTTTCCTGATTTTTTATTGTTTTTTATATTATTGTGAAAATAATTAAATTAAAAGAATTAATTAAAAAGAATAATAATTGAAATAAAAAAGATAAGAAAAAGAAAGAAAATTCAAACCATGGGGGGGTCTGTCCCCAAGTGGAGGGCTTATTGTAGCAATTCTGGCCCAAGGTTTTAAGGCCTTTTTGACTTTCCTTGCCAGCGTGTGGAAGTGTTGACTGCAGTCCATGGTGCGCTTCACATTATGGCCCTTTGATCCATCTCAATAGGCACGTGGATGGCCAGATATTGTGAACATGGTGAACCCTTAGCGTTGAACCTGCATAGGATGATAAGTAGAAAAATAATATTGGAAAGGGTGAGGGACCTGGGGCTCGAACCCAGGTCCTGATGATTACCAACCAAACGCTTTACCAACTGCTCCACTTGCTCACTTTGTTTATATAATAACAATCAATAATATAAAATAAAACAAAGCGCTGATGTCTTTTCCGCGTGAAATTTTAAACAAACCAACCGCTGCCTTCCACCTAAGCGTCTTCCTCGTGTTGTTCTTTTTTCCTGAAACAAAGAAAGAATGGGCAACGGTTTTGAACCGTCCCCAAAAGCAACTTTCAAAAAAATAGTGAATAGGCCATAAGGCCTCATAAATTAGGCGCGAGGGTTGGGTCTAGATCGTCCAAGCCTGCTGGTTTCAATGGTCCAGGTCTCGAGTGCTAATTTTTCCTTAAATGGAAAACCCCAATTCACAGCTTGGGAAACCCTAATATCCAACAATGGTGAAATCTCATAGAGTGCACAAAAACATAATTAAATTATATAGTTAGCATCAGAATCATATAATGAACACAAATCAAGCATCAAAAATTATGAAAAACGTATGAATCGAGATGCAAGAGTATCAAATATTTTCTGTACAGGGTGAGATCGTTCTCACGTTTCTGGGGGTGGAAGCTTATGGTTTTGATCCAAATTTCTTCCCTGAAGCCTCAGCAAGCCAATGGAATAGGTATCGTGGCTTGAATCACCTTGTATCCCTGTTTTCAGTTTTCAATTTTCAAGCAAAAAAACTCAAGTGTTCTTTTTGGTCTATGGCGCAGCTTTCAGGTAGTGAGCACGAGGGTTTGCTTGTGTATGTATAGGTGAATGATTTAGGTTAAGTTTCTTGTCCAAGGAATCAAGGAATTGATGTATGGATATTGATTTTTATGGAAAAATATTTTCCAATCTTTTCATGCACATTTGCTCTCAATCATATCCAATCACCTTCAATTCTTCCCTAATCTGATTTGCACGAAATATTGAGATGTTTTATGCACAAAAAGATTTGAAACATTAGGTTTAACATTTTTCATGTATTTTAATTAATTTAAATGAATTATTAATAATAAAAATCCAAATAAATAAATAAAAAATGAAGAAAAACTTCCCTTTGGGCCAAATGGTCGTGCACATGCCTTGGATAATGAATTGTGGAAGAAAAAGAGGCCCATTAGCAATTTTAGGTCATTTGAATCAATGTTGACTTTTCAAAATATCCAAAACTTTCCCAACTTCCATAAGGCATAACTTGCTCAATTTTTAAGCTTTGCTTAAGTTCCTGGACATTTTGGAAAGTTCTTTGAGTCCTCTAACCAATGTTTTTGGTCCCATGTCATTTTGATTTACCAATCTCAAGTTGTGGCCTTTGACTTAAAGTCCCTTTTTGTTGACTTTTGAAAATGACCTATAATGTTGAAATTGATAACTTTTTGTGAGAGCATTTCTTGGACTTGAAGTATGAAGAGGAGTTGTAGGAAATGTCTTTCTCTTAAAAATGAGCTTTGGATGGAATTTTTTTGATAATCCATGTGAAAGTTATGCCCTGGTCAATTTACAGTTGACTTTTTCAACTGTCCAAATATGGAAACTTTTGCATCTTGATGATTTTTGAGCCAAGCTTTGAGAATCATGATCAAGCATTGATAAAATGATGTTTGTGGCTTCAAAATAAGATGTTGACCAAAAATTTGGACTTTTGACTGTCAAATGACCATTTTGCCCCTACAGTTGACTGTAGTGCAATTAGGGTTTTTGACTGTGCAATTTTGTACTGAAAGTCTTGAAACTTGGTATGAGGATGCTTGACCATGTTTGTAGGCATGTGGGACTTGATTGGACCCTTGGAAACTTCATTTTCTTTGTCAGAACCAAAACCCTAATTTTGATTGTTAGGAGGCCCTTGAACTGTGCAACCCTTGGGGAATTTTGAAGCTTGACTTGGCAATTTCTTGAAGAATATGGGAGGGCAAATTTTGGGGTACAACAATACACAAAGAGATCTACGTATATGTTGATGATATGATCGCCAAATCTCAGATAGAGGAAAGTCATTTGGAAGACTTGTTGAAATTGTTTCAGTGTTTGAGAAAGTATCATCTCCACTTGAATTCAAATAAATACACTTTTGGTGTCTACTCTAGAAAGTTGTTAGGCTTCATTGTCAACCAGAAAGGTATTGAGGTTGATCCTGATAAAGTTAAGGAAATTCAAGAGATGCCTGCACCAAGAACTGAAAATCAAGTCATGAGTTTCCTCAGACGTCTGAATTACATCTCCAGCTTTATCTCCCATATGACTGTAACTTGTGAGCCGATCTTCAAGTTGCTAAAGAAAGATCAAGGTTGTTTATGGACAAATGATTGTCAGAGAGCCTTTGAGATTATCAAAGAGTATCTTCTCAAACCTCCTATATTTCTCTCTCACGTTGAAGGAAGACCATTGATAATGTATCTGACTGTGTTGGGTAGTTCCATGGGTTTTATTTTGGGACATCAAGATGAAACATGAAGAATTGAGTATGCCATTTATTATCTGAGCAAGAAGTTGACTGACTATGAGTCACAATATTCTATGCTGGAAAGGACATATTGTGCTTTGGCCTGGGCTAGGAAGCATCTACGACAATATATGTTGAATCATACTACTTGGTTGATATCCAAAATGGATCCAATTAAGTACATTTTTGAAAAGCCTACTTTTACTGGAAGAATTTCCCGTTGGAAGATATTGTTGTCTCAATATGATATTCAATACCGTACTTAGAAGGCTATTAAAGATAGTGTGTTAGCAGAGTACCTTTCTCACCAACTAGTTGAAGATTATCAGTCTGTTAAGTTTGATTTCCCCAATGAGGATGTGATGTATTTAAAATTTAAATATTGTGATGAACCTTTTCCTGAAGAAGATCCAGATACTGAATCCCAATGGGGTTTGGTGTTTGATGGAGCTATGAATGCTTATGTTAAAAGAATTGGTGTTGTGATTATCACTCCCCATGGTTCCCACATCCCTTTCACTGCAAGGTTGATGTTTGATTGCACCAATAACTTGGAGGAGTATGAAGCTTGTATTATGTGTCTCGAAGAAGCTATTGATCTTAAAATCAAGATTCTTGATGTATATGGTGATTCAGCTTTGGTGATAAATGAGATTAAAGGTGAATGGGAGACTCATCACCCTGACTTGATTCCATACATAGATTATGCGAGAAGGTTGTTACCTTTCTTCAATAAGGTTGAATTCCATCGCATCCCTCAAGAAAACCAGATGGCAGATGTTTTAGCCACTTTATCCTCCATGTACAAGGTGAATTTCCCGAATGAAGCACCTTAGATTACAATCAGACATCTTGATAGGCCGACTTATGTGTTTACAGCAGAGGTGAAATCAGATGATAAAACTTGGTATTGTGATATCAATCGCTTCCTTCAAACTCAAGAGTACCCAATTGGGGCATCCAACGAGGATATAAAGACTTTGAAAAGGTTGACAGATAGATTTTTCCTCAATGAAGATGTATTATACAAGATAAGTTACAACATGGTCTTGCTCAGATTCATGGATAGACACGAAGCATACATGTTAATGCATGAGATCCATGAAGGTTCCTTTGGTACCCAAGCCAATGGATATTTAATGGAGAAGAAGATGCTTAGGGCAGGTTACTATTGGTTGACAATGGGATCTGATTGTTACAAATTTGCACAGAAGTGCGACAAGTGTCAGATTTATGCTGACAAGATTCATGTGCCTCCGACACTTCTCAATGTTGTTTCTTCCCCATGGCCTTTCTCTATGTGTACTACAACAGATAATACATTTCATGACAGAACATTTCACCTCACCCAATAAAAATCTGAAGTGTTAACCATAGATGCATTACATTTTTGTTTTTTTTTAAATTATATATATTTCCTCGGTTTTAATGGAAACCGAGGGGAAATGTATTTAGAGGACGCGTCTTCGAACCCCAGTAACTACACTTTATCACTTTTTAATTTTTTTAAAATTTTAAATGGACTTTACCCCTCGAGTTTTATTAAAAAGCGAGGTAAAAAGTAACGCAGTTCTGAAGAAAAAAAACTTCAGTTGTTGGGGATTGAACCCATCACCAATATTACCTTTAATTTTTTTAAATAACCTATTACTTCAGTTTTGCTAAAAACTTAGGGGTAAAGTAGCGTTTTTATTTTTTATTTTTTTTATGTATGACCAATTTGATGAAAAAATCAAGTAACAAATCTTTATCGTTCATTTATAAAGTAACAATGGTCAATACATTGCCAACTCATCAATCCACATGAAACATTAGTGATCCTCTTGAAACTCTCACTAGCCAATCAAAACATGAATGCCATAATTATTCATCTTGGATGCAAAGTGCTTAAATTTAAACTTAACATATTGAAAATAATGATAGAGAAAACAAGAGCAGGAAAAAATTTCAAGGTTAGTTTGTTAATGTAATATTTTATCTAGTAATTCCTTTTTAAATTTTTTTAATGTTAGTTGTAGTTGTATTTATTTGATATAAAAAGATAGTTTTGTTTTTAGATCACTGTGATGTCACTCTTTGATTGGAGAAGTCTGATACTTATCTCTAACATTATCAAGTAAAATTTTTAACATTATTGTTGTTATTGTTGTAGAAATTTAGTGTTTAACAATTATATTGATTTTGTTTATTTGTCATTGTTATTGATGTTGTTGAGATTTAATGTTTAAAGATTCCATATATTTTGTTGTTATTGTTGTTTTGTTGCTTCTGTTGTTGATATTTAATGTTTAAGTATTCTATTGATTTTGTTTATTTGTTTTTGTTGTTGTTGTTAAGATGTAGTATTTAAAGATTCCATGGATTTTGTTGTTGCTGTTTTTGTTGTGAAATTTAATGTTTAAGGATACTATTTATTTTGTTTTTGTTGTAGTTATAGGTGTTGTTGTTGATGATGAGGAGGAAGATATATATTTTGTCAAAAAAATAAGTGCTTTGCAGATTAAAACGTAAAAAAAAAGTAGGTTAAAATTAAAATATTGTAAACAGGAGTTTACCTCTCGGTTATTGTTAAAAATCGAGGTATAAAGTAGCACAGTTTTGAAAATTCAAAAAATGTAGTTGCTTGGGATCAAACCCCGTGACCAGTGTCACTTTTCCACCTTTATTTTTAAATCCCCGAGGCGATAAGTGGAAACTTTTCATGTCGGCCTTAGTAACCTCGCCTAGGTTGCCGAGGTAAAATGCATTTTGTGACCGATGTTACAAGTGTTATTTCTAGTAGTGGTAGGGTATTGGTATGATCAGGATGATTGAACCCAATGCCTCAAATGGAAATCATTTCATTTTGGTGGAAATTGACTACTTAACCAAGTGGGTGGAGGTCGCTTCTTATGCTAATGTGACCAAGCAGGTGGTGGTACGAGTTTGTCAAGAACCAGATTATCTGTCGATATGGTGTACCAAGCAAGAATATCACTGACAATGACTCGAATTTGAATAACAATATGATGAATGAGATTTGTGAAGATTTCAAGATAGCTCATCATAACTCTTCTAGACCTAAGATGAATAGGGTCGTTGAAGCAGCTAATAAGAACATTAAGAAGATCACTCATAAGATGGTTGTTACATATAAAGACTGGCATGAAATTCTACCTCTTTCTTTACATGGATATCGTACATATGTTCGTACTTAAACAGGGGAAAACCCTTTCTCTCTTGCTTATGGCATGGAAGCAGTGCTCCCCGTCGAGATTGAGATTCCCTCCTTGCGTGTAATCATGGAAACCAAATTGTCAGAGGCTGAATGGGTCTAGAACAGGTTTTGACCAGCTGAATTTGATTCAAGAGAAGAGAATGACCTCATTGTGTCATGGTCAATTATATAAGAAAATAATGATGAAAGATTTTGATAATAAGGTCATACCTCGTGAATTTAGAGAATGCGACCTCGTGCTCATACAAATCATGTCTTTTAACATTGATTCTAGGGGCAAGTGAACTCCCAATTATGAAGGCCCATATGTTATCAAGAAAGCCTTCTATGACAGTGCATTAATTCTTGAAACTATGGATGGTGAGGAGTTCCCATGTTCCGTAAATGCTAATACAGTAAAAAAAAATACTTCACCTAAAGAAATAAAAGAACAACTTTCTGAGTTGCAAACCTAAAAAGGTGACTTAGGTGAAAATGAGCGTCTCGGTGGGCTGAAAACTCAAAAGGGCAGTCCACGCAAAAGTTAGAGACATATACAAAATGAATCATCCTGGTAGATTGAAAACCCGCAAGGGAAATCTAGGAAAAAGTTATGGGTTCTTGGCAAGTAACTGCATCAGACAAAACATTATCGTTGAAGCAACAATCTTCCTCGGATTCTCATTGCTCTTCAACTGAAGCCTATGCATAGGAGTTCAAAGTTTTTAGGGAGAATAGTGGTCATTGTATTTTAATGTACCTTTTCCATATATTTACAATTTTCTAAACTTTGTAATCATCTATGGAGTCACGCCATTTGCGGACTAACATTCTATTAATAAAGTTTGAGCTTTTATCCAATTCTTTTTTTATTCTTCTTGCAAAAAACTTATTTATTATTGATAGTAAATTTTAAAACAAAAGGAATTTAAAAAATTAAACATGTTTTTAAAAAAAATTTCGAAATACTTTTACTTTGATTTTGTGAATCAAAGGAACAAAAGCAGTTGTTCCAAGGTGGACGATTTCCCAAAGCATGAAATGCTATCCTTTTCATTCAAGGAGCCTCCTCTAGTTACTCTCGCAGGCTTGCACATGTTTTCCCTTTGTTGTCAATCAAATAGTGGGTTTCCTCCATGTTTTTATGTGGTGTTGGGCTTGTGATCCCATATTCCCCAATTAAGTCCTGATCCAAATTTCTCCCGCTGAGTGTGATTCTTTTCCCCAACAAATTGTGATCAAGCAGAGATGGTAAAGATGTGAAGCTTTTGTTCAGTTGTTGGATTCTTTCTCCCTTTATGTTGAGACGTTATAAAGGATCTCCTGCAGGATATTACTCTTTGTCGGTTATGACATTGTTGCTTCCATATGCTCCCTAAGTAGTCAGACAAGGGCAATATCTTTTCTAGGAAGTGATTTAGCCGAGTGCATTCTATATCCAAGTGTGTTTTGTATGGTTATCCCCAATGTAGTATGTCTGTTTTGTCAGCATATACATGACACCATTCATTCATTAATACATACATCATGCATAGCTGAACAAAAATCCATTACTCACTTGAATTCATTGATGTTTCTGTTGATATCTTGTCCTATTTGCAGAGTGTGTATTGTATCTCTCCAATAGAATGTCAACCTTAAACAGAAAATGTATATCCTTTCTATTTCCCTACTGAGTTTATTCCATGTGGAAGAATTTTTCTACATCCTACCTACCCAGCTTATTACCTGGATGGAATTAATCTCAATTGAGTATGTTCCTTATTGGGAATAGTCTTATTTGACTGTTTCCTTCTAGTTTGTTCCTAGATTGAATTTTGGTCCTTGTTAGCAACTGTTGTTTTGCTCTCAAGATTGGTTTATCCATAACCTTCTTGGTGTTTACCATTGTTAAACTATCACATCTTTGATAGATGGTATTCATTCCACCTTTTTGTCTTTACCATTGCTAGACTATCACATCTTTGTTAGATGGTATTCATTCTTATATCCTTTGGTTGTTTACCATTGTTAGACTATCACATCTTTTATAGATGGTATTCATTCCGCCATTTTGTGTTTACCATTATTAGACTATTACATCTTTGATAGATGGTATTCACTCTTATATCCTTTGGTTGTTTACCATTGTTAGACTATCAAACTTTTCATAGATGGTATTAAGTACACCTTTTTGTGTTAACGTTGTTATACTATCACATCTTTGATAGATGGTATTCACTCTTATATCATTTGGTTGTTTACCATTCTTAGACTATCAGACCTTTGATAAATGGTATTTAGTCTGCCTTTTTGTGTTTACCGTTGTTAGACTATCACATCTTTGATAGATGGTATTCACTTTTATATCCTTGTTTTTGTACCATTGTTAGACTATCAGACCGTTGGTAGATGATATTCATTCCAATTTGTTGTGTCTACCGTTGTTAGACTATCACATTTTGATAGATGGTATTCACTCTTATATCCTTTGGTTGTTTACCATTGTTAGACTATCATACCTATGATAGATGGTATTCACCTCCTTTGACATATACTACCCATTTAAGCTTTTGTCTTAAATAAGGATTGTATTCCAAATTTATTCTCTTGGGTTGGTCCCAAATAGAGTTGATCTTTCTCCAGTCTTAGTACTGATGTCAATCGTCGCCACTAAATTTGCAAGTCGATATTATTATGCTTTCCTACCTTCATTCGTGGGTGTTTAGTTTACCGTCATCTGTGAGTCATATCTTATTATTGTTTTACCTTCATGTGTGAGTTGGTAGTTTACCGTCTGTAGGTCGGTATTATCTGTTTCCACACCATCATCTGTGAGTCGGTATTTCCCTCATTTATTGAGATGGTGTTATTTTATCTCTTTTGTCCCCTCTTCGGGCTTTATCCTGGTAGAGTTGGGCCCTCTTTTCCCCAATGGAGTTGATTGATTGGATCCAAGTTTCTTTCCCTAGTCGAGTAGGTAATCTTATCTTAAAATATTACTTCTTGGTTGGCTAGTTGCTAGAATTGTTAAGAATGTTCGCATTGGACTCTTACTTTACATTTTGATTTTTTATTTGTGATATTGGTTTTTCCTATTCATAGTTATCCCCTGAATCGTGTTATTCACCAGTGTCGTATTTTCTTTGATGAACTCGCTTTCTTAGTCTGTCTTGTGTTGTACCTTTGTCTACATTATTCTGGTATTCCCAGCGGTTTCTTGTTTCCCCTGTGGAGTTTGTCTTTTACATCCATAATCATAAGCGTTGCATGGTATCTTAGGGCCAAAAATAGGATTTGTTTTTTGTATTTAAGTATCTCCAATTGCGTCGAAATGAAAATTTTAACCTTCATATCATGGGATAAAAGACAATTAAATAAGGGCAACTGTTATACCCTGATTTTCCCCCTAAGATCCCTCATCATTCCATATTATCACAATGCATCAATATCACACATTTGGGTTGGCTATCACTTCTACTCTCTCCTATCTTTGAGTCTGTCCTCGAGGGATCACCAAGAATCTTGAATTGTGTATCTTGTATATGTGTGTTTTATGTTTACTAACCTCTAACTAAACTCCAAAAAGAGATATTCCTTGTTTTGAACATTGTAGGTATAGAGCAAAGTGCATATCTCTCACCTCTTAAGCTAGGGTTTTGAAGATTGATCCTCAATTAACTAGCTATTCATTAGGATTTAAAAGTTTGAACTTCAAGGCTATGATTCTAGCATCAAAATTCTATGGTTTGAGAACTCTCTCAACTTCAATTGATCAAGTTTGTCTCAATGTTAGTGGTTGGATTCATCAAGATACTTCATAGGTTCATGTGTTTCTTTCCATGCCTTCTTCAACAAGTTTCACCAAGGCATGTGTCTTCTCATCAAGTGTGCTTCAAGACAACATTATTTCAAGGTCTCATGAGCTTCATTATTTATTAATTTTCAAACAAAGATGAAAAGACTCAATGTTGATTCAATATTGTTGATCTAATTTGGCAAGTCCTTGATTCTATGGTCACAAGCAGATAATCATCTCAATTTTCAACATATTAAGTTTGTTCTTTTTCTATGGAATCTTCTCATCATCTTCAACAACTCCTCTTCACATGACAAGATCCAATTGTGCAAAAAAAGTATCAAAAGTTGAAGAATATTACAAGTCACTTTGTAAATTTTGAGTAAAAGTTTTCCAACTTCAAAAGATCATAACTATATTAATTTTCATCTCCTTGAGCACATTCTTTATCTATAACAATCTTGAGGATGTCTACTACAACTTTGATTCAAAGTGTAAGATCTAAAAATTCTTAGAAAGTTATGAAATTAAGGGAGTCATTATAGGTCATCTATGGAGTTTTCAAGAGATTTTCATCAACTACCAGAGACCACAACTCTCTCAGCTTTTATGATTTTTGAGTGATTTCATTTTCACACTTCTCTGTAAGGAGTTTACTTCATTTCATATTCAATGATCAAGAGCTAATTTAGAGTAGAAAGCCATGTAACTTTGCAAAACATTATATGTCATTTTAAATTATAGCTCACTTAAACACGTGTTTGTGTCTCTAAACATGATTACCAAAGTTTCCAGAAGTAATTAGAACCTTAAAATGAATGTTTTGGCTGAGTTTTGGTGAATCACAAGTCACACATTTCATGCCTTGGAGATTCACACGAATTCACTCAATTTTTCACCATCTCACACGCTTGAACTTACCATTCATTTCAACTATAAATAAGGATCATATTCCACTCATTTCCATAAGCTTTTGATAGTCAATTAAGCCCTGCCAAGATCCCGTTTGAACTCTTGATATTGAATTTTGTTTTCTTCTTTCCACCCTCCAAACACCCAAAAACTCCTCACAGTTAGCTTCATTGAACTTCATTAAAGCTGATCAGACCTTAAGTTAGAAGAATCATGCCTCAAATCAAGCTCACCAAGTCAGATTTTAGCACAAATTTTCTCTACTTCGTTCAGGTAGAATTCTCCACCAAATTAACTCAAACTATTTGTCATGATGTAGCTCATGGTTCTATGATGCTCTTAGGATTGTTGGCTTTCATTAATTGATTCGTTTGATAGGTCTGTTTTTGAATTTTTCAGTTAAAAACATGTCTGGTATTTTCCAAATCGACTAAGTTGTGTTTTATATAAATATTTTGCGAGCATATGGTTGAGATCGTCTTGAATAGATGCATCTAATAGTACCACTATGAAAGTGTAAATTTACAGTTTGAATGATCTCAACTTTGCCCTAGTTGTAGGCGTTTGGAGGTTGAAGATGACCAACTTGTCATCTTCAACTAATTAGGGTGTGCAAATTAAAATGTTTTCATCGGCTTGAATTTTTTGTGTCTCCTACACGCGCTTTGATTCCTAATCACCATACATCATCACTTCTGAGCCACTTGATGTGTCAACGTGTTTTAATAAATTGGATCAAATGCTCCATGTTATTTCTGATTTATTTTATTTTACAAAATTGTTTTTTAAATTCATTTTATCTTTATAAATTCTTAACTCATTTATTTTGTCAAAAAATTATGAAAATTCCCAAAAATACTTTGAATTATTTCTGATTTTCTGAATATTTTTCTAGATTTTTATTTGGATGTTTGCTATTCTTTTATCATTTTTGGTTTATTTACTTTATTTTAATTGGTTTTAAAATATTATTATTTATTTTTAAATTCTATAAAAATTATGGAATAATCAAATGATAGTTTGACAACTTATGGTGACATAATTTGATTTTTTTTTTCTGACTTTGCTATTTTTTTTGAGATTTTTGGCATATTTCACTTGATTTCGTATTTTATAAAGATTAGTTTCTGATTTCTGAAAATCGTGAAAAAATTTGTCAACACTTGTTGACTTATATCTGACCTCTGGTAATTTTTTGGGATTTTTGTTTGGTATTTTTATACACTTTGTATATTTCATCAATTATTTCCAATTAATTAACCATTTAAAAATTGTTTCTTAATTGTTTTAATTGCATTTTATTTTTCCTTTTTGTGATTGGTTATGACTTTATAAGAATTGATCTTAACTTGGGCCAATTTCCTCAATATCATTGGATCTTAGATGTTGATAGGTTGAAAACCAAATCCACCAAAATAGATGAATGTATTGATGATAATTAAATCCATATCTTCGTTTACTTTGAGTTGAAGGTTACATTTTGTCATTCCCCTCCTTCTCTACCTCATCTCCTTCTGCTTTCCCTTTGAATGATCATTAATGGTTTAAACTTTATGTTTGATAACCAAAGTATGGTTGATTATTGTGCTATGGTTCAAGACATATGAAGCTTGTTGTTAGGAGGCTTTGATTTTATTAATCCTTTAATGAGTCTTCATTAACTTTGACCTAAGTCCATTATTCAATCATCATTTGTCATTCATTATGGATTCTACCTCCTTCATTTCTTTATTCCTCTTTTTCTTTGAATGATCATTTGTGGTTCAAACTTAAGTTTGAATGTCCAAGTATAATTGATTATTGAGCTATGTTTCAAATACCTTTGAAGTTTATTGTTAAGAGGCTTTGATTTTATCAATCCTCTAATGAGCTTTCATTAATTTTTACCAAAGTTATTATTCAATCATCATTGATCATCCCTTATAACCATTAATCTTTAACCACTAATTTATAATTTCTAACTTATAACTTTATTTTTTTACCTCTTTTATAATCTTATGCCTTATTTTACTTTATGCTTTACTCAACATTCATTATCATATCTATGTTTATGCTATTTGCCTTTTTTTCCAATTTGACTGCTATTTTGTTCTTCAAACATTAATAATCCAACTTGAACATTAAAATACTTAAGACTCTTTATGGATAATTGGTTACTATCCTTGGCATATTGGAGTTGTGGATCTCTTATACTTACTATTAGAAGCATTGATACTTTGAGACCTTTAGACCTTTGGACCTTGTGTTACTTCATTGTTATATTTCTTGTGTATTGGGAAATCTTTTGTGTGCATGTGTTGTTATGTTGGACTTAAGTGATCTATATGGCACATGGATTAATATTTAAGACCTTGCTTTTGGGTTTTAATAACTTTGGTTTCTTTGATACTTTTTTATTTGTGATTTATTTTCGCATTGATGATTGGAATGCTCTTGGTCTAATCTAAGCCTTTGGTTTAATCCAAAGGATTAGAATTCTACATTGACTTCATTTGTTCAAGTGTTTACTTATTATTGGTTAGACTCTTCCTTACCTTAGCTTTTAATCTATGCTTTATGATAGTCTCTTCATCTCCTCCCATTCTTATTTAATTTTCAAAATCTTCTCCCTTTTCAAAGGATTCTTGTTTTCTAACTTGAACCGCTTTCATAATAAACTTGGACTTGTGTCCATGCATTTTCAAAAATCTTTCTTTATCTTAATCAAAACCTTAATCCATTTAGTCATACTTTTACATATTTTAAAATACTACAAGTCATTAACATCATTCAAATTTTTTGTGCCTTGATGCACTTTTCTTTTAAATGTTTGCAAGCCTCGCCACTTTAACAAACATGGTAATATTGAAGTAAATTTCCACTTATATGATGAGACATGCACTGTTGAATTGGTCCAGGATATACAGTCTTCATATTAAAGATGAATCAAGTTCTCTTTTTATCATGATTGTCATAGTTATTTGATTTTTCAGTCAGATAAGGAAAAATGTCTTTTACATTAAAATCAATCATAACAAACTATTTTGGTCTTTTTTACCCGAACTACATGGGTTTTGATTTCAACATTGCACATTGTTGGTATGCAGGCCTAAAGCTCATTGGAATCTTTATCAATTAAAAAATTGTAAAAAATATGTCTTTCCTCATCCCAACAATCCATTTTGTAAACATTTCTTTTTTAGTCAAATACACAGATTTTCAAAGAGGTTCTTGCGGAGTACCATAGATGTTTAGGGTGCTAATACCTTCCTTTTGCATAACCAACCCACTTACCTTGATCTCTATCTTATTTTAGGTTTTATTCGCTCTTTTCCCATTTTTTTGGAACAATAAAGTGATGTGGCAACTTTCAATTTGTAAGTTAAGTTAATTAATGGCCTAGTCTCAAATTCTTACCGCTGGAGAAATATTGGCGACTTCATTAGGGAGAAATCTCTAAGAGGGTTGAACCTATCTTTGTTTATCTATGCATGTGTTATATTTGTTGTATATATGACTGTTTGTCTGCATTTTGCTGGTTTACATGGTGCTTTGTGATCTCTTGAAAGTCCTATACCCAAACTTGGGCAAACTTAAGTTTATGATGGGTGGTATAGTAACAACCTTCTAAAACCATATACATTTCGCATATATTTTATGAAATTAAATCTAATAAATCATAAACAAGGGTGTCACATCTTCATAAAAACATCATACAAAACATCCTGCTTCGTAACAAGGGTTTTTAAAACATTTAGAACAACTAGTTCTTTAATATAATCAAGATCATATTCAATTTATCACAGCAGATTCATAGTCTCAAAAACATCTCTATAAAAATACTTCAAAGCAACTTCATCACGATTCAATTGTGTTTGGTTCATAAATCAAAACATTTCAAATACCAAGAAAGATACATTCAAAATCTCGAAATAAACGAAAGAACATAATAGTTTTACAATAAACATTCCCAACCCCGATGTTACATATCAGAGAAAGACCTTTTAAAATCAACGGAAATAAATGATGCACTTTGAAGCTAACCCTCTAAGCTTCAATTCACTAATCCTGATCACCTGCAAGTTACCCAAGTATAGAGGCAATATTTCCAAAAAGAAAGGGTGAGTAATCATAATCATTATAAAAGAAATAAGGAATAGATATAGTAGCAACAACACAATAGCAAAACACCACACACTATCAAAACTTCCTATTGTACTCACACCTTCACCTCATTATTTATTCATAGCATCATCCTATCATCAGTAAAAAATCATCACCAAGACATCATTATTTCAGATATTCACAAGTATCACTTAATCAATCATTATGAAATGCCATAAAGAATGTAATGCAACTTCATTAGACTCATGCATGTGGTACAAAAACTTCACTTATGACTCAGTCATTGTTTCTCCAAAGATCCCCACCAATAGGATTGATTCCTTCTTGGAACCAGAGCACATCATAATATTTCTCTCAATCTACACTATGGGATTTAGTCCATCAATATACTATCATCCTATCATCATCACTGTACCAATTGTTCTAACAACATCACTGGACCAAAGTCCTAAAATATACCATGAATGCATGATGCGCAACAACATAATAAACATGACCACTTCTAGTCAAAAATGCATCATCATCCATGAATTCATCACATGTTATCACATATATCGTAATACACAAAGCATCTTCCTAACAAAAATTAATCTATCATACGAACATACATCATGTTGCATCAATCGCAAAATCACATCAGTTTATCATAGTATTTTTATATTTCATCATTCGAGATCTAGTTTAATCCTAGTAAGGTACTGGAAAGAAACATCATATGACTCATTTTATTACACAAAATCATAGTAAATTTTGTTAGCTTCCAAGCGCTTCGAACGATGCATCAAACAGAGTTCGGAAACTCATGTTACAACCTTTCAATGTTTCTGTCAGACACCAGTCGCCTAAGACTCACCCGGGGAAGCAGCGTGCTCTCCTAAGGCTCATCTGACAAGGTTGGGGCGAAAATTCTTCCCCCATAAAAAATCAAGGAGCACATTTTTTCTTCTGTTTCCTTCGCCCAACGAAGCTACTCGCTCACCCGGAGATCTCCTCTCGCTTCTACTTCGCTCGGTGAAGCTGAGGCGAGTCACCCACCTCCATAAAAATTCCAGAGACTCTGTTTTTCTTCTACTTCCTTCGCTTCTCTCTTGCCTGGTGCATCAGGGGAAAAATTCCTTCGCTCGACGAAGCACATGGCTCATCCAGTGATGCAACGCGAACATGGAACTCCATGTGTGTTTTCTACACTACACCAGTCTTAATTTTCTTGCAATTTCTACATAGAACATGTTCCAAATCATCATAGATACTCATGTTTTTATCATACAATACCTGCATATTTTAATATACATCTTATATATCATATAAATCAATTCATGGTAAAGCAACATCACAATTTCATCAATTCTCATCAAATCATCATATTAACATCATCAACCAAACCCCAACATAAACCTACAATTATCTAAGCCCTAAATCAATTATAATAACAATGATAAACTCTCATTACCTTGGATTCCTAGAAGAAATCTATTCCTCTTCGCGTTCTACAGAACCTTCTGAGTTCTTCAATGCCCTAGCTCTCTTCACAACATTCTTCTCTCCTTCACAATCGCAGAATGAACACTATACTCTCACCCTTCCTTGTTTAACCCTTGGACCCTTTCAATGGTCTTCCCATCTTACCCCGACTTACTTCACAATATTACTACCTTGTCTTCCTAGTCTCTACCTCTAAATATTTTATTTATATAATTAACAATAATTCTAAATAATCAAAACTAATGATCTAAAATTACTAAAACATATAATATAACTTAATTCCCATTATACTACACAACATCTTATCACATACATCAAAACATCACATATAATCATAGACACATCACAGATACTCATAATATTCACAATTAAACAACAAAATAAATAATATAATTAGTTTGAGGTGTTACAACTTTCCCCCACTTAAAAGAATTTCCGCCCTCGAAAATTACCTGGAGGAAACAACGTCAGTTAAGTCTCTCTCATCTAATCCTCACATTCCCAAGTCAAACTTTCACCAGCTAGTCCTCCCAACAATAACTTCACCAAGGCGGTGTCTTTACCCTGCAATATCCTCACTTACCGTCCTTCTATTCGCACGGGTGATGCTTTAACAGTCAGGTTATCTCTCACAAGTACACCATCCATTTGGATCACATGTGAAGGTCCGGAAATACCACCTCAATTGAAACACATGAAACACGTCATGAAGATTCACAAGGAACAATGATAAAGTAATCTGATAGGCCACTTCACATATCTTCTTGAATATCTAATATGGACTAAAAAAATACTGCGTAAGTTTTCTCGAATTCAAAGCTCTACCAACACCAGTCATTGGAGTAACTCTAAAAAACACATGATCATCTTTTTGAAATTCAAGAGCCTTTCTCCTCTTGTCATGATAAATCTTCTGACGAATCTGAGAAGCTTTCATCCTCTCTTGGATTATCTTGATCTTTTCAGTCGTCTCATGCACAATCTCAGGTCCGAGTGCATCACTCTTTATTGACTCATACCAACACAATAGAGTTCTACACCTCCTACCCTACAATGCTTCATACGGTGCCATGATACTCGCAAGAAAACTATTGTTCTATGTATACTCAATCAATGGCAAGTGGCTGTCTCAAGCAGCTCTTTGTTCGAACACACAAGCCCTCAGCAAATCCTCCAAAGACTTAATAATCCTCTCTGTCTGATCGTCCATATGTGGATGATATGCGAACTACACCTTAACTTAGTACCTAAATCATTTTGCAAACCTTACCAAAATTTAGACATAAACCTCGAATCTCTATCAGATACGATACTCGAAGGTATCCCATGCAATTTCACAATATCTTCAATATATATCTCAACTAGTTTCTCTATAGGATGATTGATCCTCAACAATAAGAAATGCGCCGACTTAGTCAACCTATCCACTATCACCCATATTGAATCATTTCCTTTAGTAGTCTTCAGCAAACCCGACACAAAATCCATAGAGACATTGTCCCATTTCCACTATGGAATACTCAAAGGTTGCATAATACCCAAAGGCATTTGATGCTCAATCTTTAACTTCTGACAAGTGAAATAAGCATAAACAAATTTGAAAACTTATTTTTTCATACCTGGCAACCAAAACAACTTCTTCAAGTCCTAATACATCTTCGTAGCACCGGGTGAATACTTAACCCACTTCAATGTTCTTCTTCAAGAATACTCCTCTTAAGTCCTGGAACATCTGGAACACATACTCTATTTCTGAACCACATCACACCATTCTCATCAACTCGGAACTCACCTCCATTACCTTGGTTAATCAAGGTTAATTGATCAACCAACTTTGAATCAAACTTTTGATCTTCTCGAATTTATTCTATAATACCACTAGTCAGTTTCAACATTCGTAACTTCATAGTTTTAGGAGTCTCTTCACACACCAAGCTCATATCTCTGAATTGATCGATCATTTCCAACTCTCGAACCATAAGCATCGACATATGTAGCGACTTTCTACTCAATAAGTCAGCAACTACATTTGCTTTACCAGGATGATAACTCAAATCAAAGTCATAATCATTTAACAATTCAAGCCACCTTATTTATCTCTTATTTAATTCTTTCTGATCAAATAAGTACTTCAGACTCTCATGGTCGCTGAATACTTCAAATTTAGAGCCAAAACGATAATGTCTCCAAATCTTTAACATAAATACCATATCTTCTAGCTCTAAATCACGTGTAGGATAATTCCTTTCATGAACCTTCAATTTCCTAGAAGAATAAGCAACAACCTGTCTATTCTACATTAGCACACCACCAAGACCCATATTCTACAAAACTTTCCTCACATGCAATATCCTACACATAAGCTTGACCTTTTTGAGTCAACTGAGTTAACGATAACGCTAACTTAGAAAACCCTTCAATGAACCTTCAATAATAACCTGCTAAACCAAGAAAACTTCGAATCTCAGTTGTAGACTCTGGAGTCTCCCAATGCAACACTTCATCAACTTTAGACGAATTTATCGCAATTCCACCACTAGAAATCACATGGCCAAGGAAACTCACTTCCTTCAACCAAAACTCACACTTCGACAGATTTACATACAATTTCTTCTCTTTTAACACTTGCAATATAATTCCCAAATGCTCAGTATGTTCTTCTTTTGATTTCGAATAAATCAATATATCATCAATGAAGACCACAACAAAATTATCCAAATACGAATGGAATGTTTGATTCATATACTGCATGAAAACTCCTCGCGTAATAGATACAACAAAAAACATCATAGTGTACTCGTAATGACCATACCTTGTTTGAAAATTCGTCTTCTAAATATCATCTTGTTTAACAAGAATCTGATGATAACCCGACCTCAAACCAATCCTACTAATCACACAGGCACCCACTAACTGATCCATCAAATAATCATTCCTTGGAAGTGGATACTTATTCTTAATATTCACTTTATTTAACTGTAGATAGTCTACACACAATCTCATACTTCCATATTTCTTCTTAACTAACAACACAGGCGCACCTCACGGTGAAAATCTCGGTCGAACAAACTTCTTCTCGAGTATCTCTTATAGTTTCTTCTTCAACTCACTCAGCTTGGAAGCCAACATTCTATAAGGAGCCATTGACACAAGACTCGTACCTAGCACCACCTCTATGGAAAACTCCACTTTGCATTCTATAGGAAAGTTACTTATATCATCTGGAAATACCTCTAGAAATTGACAAAAAATAGATAGTTTAACGCTCGCAGCTTCGTGATCAACTTGCAACGACGCAAACATTTCAAACATAAAAGCTTCATCCTCCAGGAGTTCATTCACTTGCTTTGAAATCAACAACATCAGTTCTCCATTCTCATTGAACTTAAGGAACCTCAAAGTATTATTATAACAATTGATATGTACATAGTTAAATTCCAACCAGTTCATTCCAAGAATAACATCAATTTGGTGTAAGGGTAGACACATCAAATCCATCACAAAACTCTTACCATAAATGGTCAGAGGACATCTTGATCCAACATAAGTAGTAGTAATAGAACCACTAGCAGGAGTAGCTATTACCATACTACCATTCACATCATACAACTTCAATCCCAACATGTTAGCACATTCACGCGAAATAAATGAATGAGTAGCACCAGTATCAATAATAACAACCAATTCAACATCATTAATAAAAATGTACCTCGAATCAAGTTGTCCTTCTTGGAATCCTCTGATCCACTCAGAGTAAACACTATACCATTAGTATGGGCATCGGTATCCTTCCTCAGCTTCTGACACTGGGTACCAATATGACCCTTTGAAATTCCAGCACAAGAGACTCAGATGTCCTACAAGGATATCGAGACATCTGATCTGACATAAACATACAGGAAAGATAAAACAGTACTAAAAAGTTAAAGAATACACCCGAATTGTTTACACAATTCAGTGTACAACAACACCTACTTTGGGGGCTACCAAGCCAAGAATAAAGTCCACTACCAGTAGTATCAATTTGTAGACCATACAACCAACACACCCATTAACGATCTACACACTTAATCACTACCCACTGACCCTTCTACCTAGGTCCTCCATAGATATGGAATATCCCCATACCACTTCCAATCATCACAATGATGTCTAGCAATCAACACCTCAATCACTGCATAGACGACCCTTCATCAAGATTCTGATCACACTGATAAACAGTTTGGAAGACATACTTCCATGACAACCTAGCTACGTCTCCAAGCCAAACTCCACAGTTTGTTATCTTTTCTCCTAGCTAAGAACACATCCTGGAGTTGCTTCAAAGCTTCCTCCAAGAACAATACACCTCTTACCTATAGGTTTCAAGGTGAACTTGGTAACCTTCCCACAACCCAGGAGGTTTACCTTGACAAAACATTATACTTATACATCTTGAGCTGTGTCTTTTCTAGGTTACAAACCCTTCTATTTATAAACCGTTACCCAACTGGTTATGGGCCTTCAAGCATAGAAAATCAGGTGTAACAAACCGCATAAACTTCTTCCCCAAGAAAGGTCTTCAATCTTTACTTTCCTAAATAATCTCCTTATTTAGAAATTCTTCATTCTCCTTGATTTATGATTGAATTTTCCGGACATTTAAATATGCGCCACATAGGATACATAATATTCTCCTGAATATTCTTCCAGTGTTGAGAACAAACTGAATCTCATTAATCCAGCTTAGCAGGCGCGATGTCAAGACATCTTCTTCGACATGTTGTTCCAGTTGTTTAAAAAGTTCAACACAACATGTTCTAACATTGTAATAGGACTTCTTGTTGTACCTGTTCTTCTTATCCTATTCTTCATTGCTGCTATTATTTGTTTTACAAAAATTAAGCCAATCCTAAAATAAAAGAACTAACAATCTCCCCCTTTGGCAAATTTTGGCTAAAACAAATATTCTAAAAACAATTGCAATCTAGAATATTTCCACAATTCAGAAGCTACTGCATACAATAATAGATATTCAGTTGAAAATGATGTCTCAACATCTTGTTAGACATATTCTTTGCAGCACTCTGAAGAACTCAATTGCATCAGCACCAACAAACATCAGTTTCAGGATAAAAGGAAGGAAAATCCTGAAGTTTGGTTGATGCACACGAGGAAGAAGATAGCAGAAGACAACTTGTACTCCCCCTTAATGCATGAACATCTTCTAAACATAAAAGACCAATGGTGGAATAAGAGAACTCTCAATAACTCCTTAAGACCAAATCAACCACCGCCCCTGATAACTCACAACACAGGTCACAACTGTGTTCATAACACAAATTACAGGTCACAAACATATGTCACAAATAATAACCCACTTGACATCTTATTTTGACATCTGTGAACGTTAATAATAAACACTTATGGAAGCAGCAGAAGCATCTGAGCAGCAGCATCTGAGCTAATTCACCTTTCTCCACCTTTATAGCTAAAACTCGGCAAAGGAGACCATCATAATACCAGACCCAAGAAAACTTACCCAAACTCGAATACAAGCCATAAGAATTATGGACTCAAGAATCCTTATAAATAACTGGGATTTTTACTTGGAAAATAACGATCCTAGATTATAGCACCAATCTTGGTCAAATGGAAACAATATTTGATGAGAAAACTTCAAGTATCAATGTGCACCGTCCATAATGGCTTTAAATGCTATAGCTACTTCCTGTACATACACATGCATAGTCAGACAAATTTTTCTCCCCTTGTTTGCAGCCACGTGTTTGAACACATAGGCCGCTCCACCCTATGTTGACCATGTAGGAACATGTCCTGTATAATGTCCTGACACTTAGTCATACATTGTCTTCTTATTTCAGTGATCAACACATCTTCTCCCACCAATCAGGGATGCTTCACCAGATTATCCACCTGTTCATACTGGATTCTAAGTGTTCTTCTTTCATTTAGACTTAGTGACATACACAAAGATATCAAAATATAACATTTGTGACACCTCATCAAAATATAGACCCTCAAGAAGTCTTTTTGAAATCTATAGAGAAAAATAAATTCTCACAGACTTCCCATTAAACTTCTAAGAGATACGTGAACTTCTGATCTTTACCAAGCTTCTCATAGTTAGAAACAACCATGTCTTGTTATGTTTATCCATAACTTCATAATGTTACAAAGTGGTGTTTAGACATCATTTCCTCGTAGAACCTTTACAAAAGTGAACAGTATTCTGGCTTGACAATACCTGTATCATTGGAGCAACAATTTACATATATCCATATGATTCCCTTTGTTATGAATAACCAATGCTTCATCTGAAGATGAAGACTTGTGTTCTAGATGAAAAAATTCAGCACTTCCCACATATACTGAACCTTGACTCCCTCAGTAGAGTCAAACCAGAGTCAGATATTCTCACTCCTTGAGAATACTTCCAGACACCATGGATTCTTCACAACACAAGGACACATTTGGTCATTGTCTTATCATAACCACACTCTGTATCTTAACCTTTTGAATAGGCAAGATGTCATGCATACTACGTGTGAAGTCACTCACACACTCCAAAAGCTTTACTAATATCCAGATCAGCAAACCTTTTCTGGAGTGACTTGCAACAAAAATACCACTTCAAAAAACCCTACTCAGACTTCAGTATCAGTCAGCAACCTTCTTCCTTTATATCCACTAGTAGTTGTTGATAATAGTGGAGTCTTCAACAAAGTAGTCATGCATTCAACAAGCATTATACTATGGACAGGATTAGACTCTCCATAATAATCCACATAGTCAGAAATACCACTTCTCACAATAATGCTTAATTAAGCATCCAACTTCACATGAAAAATCCCAAGCATTAAACAGTCATCAACAATCATGATGTTAAGACATCATATGGTACATCAACTCCATAATACAAAACCTAATCAAACTGGTTCTTGATCAATCATTTAAAGGACTTATTATGCATCGATATCCTTTAAGAAGCTCCCATTAGAACACATATTCGGTGCACAGGTTCCTGCATGCTTTATAGTTTGATTTTTAGTAATCATCTTTAGACCTGCCCAGATAACTATTGATGACAACAAGGAACAATTTAACACCTTCCTATATTCCTTATGATCAACACATGTCGACAAAAGAAATTATCTCCGTAATCTCTTTGCACTCCAGTGCACCTGCTCCTAATTCTCTTTCAAGGGAAATTCTTCTTTAAAACATATATTTCTACTTTTTAGCATTGCCAATGGAAGTAAATGTTGTCAAGAGGAGCAACAAGCACCCTGACAGAAAGCTTTTTGCTTACAGACTTCTTCAAACGAGAGATGTCCTCGACATCATAACCAGAGTCAACATCTTCTAACAACCAATAGGATAGTCTTTTTTATCCCATTCACTACTGCAGAGAAAGATAAATTCTCGCAGAACCAGCACATCCTCTTGGAGGAGGATGGTATACTCTAGTAACATCTGGATAGAGTCTTCAAAGACTCGTAAAAGCATAGACAACTACATCTTGTAGCAACATGTCTTAACATGTCTCAACATCTTATCCAACATCATCCTCTTAGGAGGGAAATAACTCTATGCGCTTGAACATCACAAGTTCCAAACAAGCTAATTAGTCCACTGACTCCTCCTGTCATGGACAATCAAATATTTCATTATGGAGAAAACACAACACTAAGCACCCACTAGTTCACTAGGAATAACTCCAAGTACATATTTTGTCATGACTCTTTGGATGGCTATGATTTCATGCAACCATATTCTGAAACCAATTTCCAGCCATTTCTTAGTGTGCTTAAAAGCTTTACTAAGATTCAGACTCTCCAACAGGAGGAGTACCCCTTAACCAATATGTTGATTAAAACCTACTTCTGCACATTACTAATATTTGCTGACACTAGTAAAGTCTTCAAACCAAGATAGTAGTTATACATTACTTAAGCATATTTCTCCTTCAATCAGAATCTCCTTATTCAACACCATAGACAAAACTGCCACTAATGAGTGTGAAGTTAGAATATTGAGATTCATAGTTCCAAGTATCTTTAATAGAATATCATAAAAAATGATGTTCCAACATCATTTGAGACATCATACAAGGGACTTATTTCCATCCATGACATTTAACAACTTTCCCATTCTCACAAGAGGATCTCACAAGGTCTCATCTTCAGATTAACCACACAACAGAAATATTCTTTCACTATATTCTGTAGTAAGCTTCTCACACTAGGTAAATATGAAAGCTTTCTTCTTCACATCTGTGATACTTGTTGAATCTTCGACAAGACATCCAATCATGATAGCTAAAACATTCCAGGTTAGGTCAGTGACTTGACCTTAAGCTAAACCCTTGGAGAAAATAGGGTATACTAGCTTCTCCTGACTAGAACCATATAGACTCAACAAAGGCATAGACAGCAACACCTAGTCGCCATGTGTCATAACATGTTGCCTGTAATCTTCATAAGCTTGAATTACATGCGAGCTCTATAACTACTACAACAATAACCATAGATAAGTTCTAAGCTCCTCCTATCATTGACAAACAAGGCTTCTGCTGAGGATGAACACTTGGACACCAGAAGGAAAATAAGATACTTCACGCACTCACTAAAACATATCAACACTCTTATGAAAATAACTCATCCTGAATTTGATATACCAACTTCAAGTCTTCAGACTTTTACAAGGTCATGTCTGATACATGGCCCTACATAACCACACAAATATCCATAGTTGGACATCATACAAACACAAGCCCTCAAATAGCTTGTTTTAACCATACTTGCAACAGAGGAGAACCACCTTCTTCATATTCCTTTGCTCTAACAATCACTAGCAATTGCTGATACTAGTGAAGTCTTCAACATAATAGTTATGTAGTCACCAAGCATACTACTAAAGACAGGATCAGGATTTGCATCTTCTAATCCACAAAGTTGGAACTCCTTCTTTTGACAACCATGTTGATCATAATCCTAAGCCTTCCTTTACAAAATGATGTTACAACATCATTTAGGACATCAAACTTTCTTCACAAATCCTAATAATTCAGTTCTCGATTTATCAACCAAAGAGATTATTAATCTTGATAGTATTTTAGGAGAAGATCATAAAAGATTACATCTTTTGCGACTCATTTAGGTTGATACAACCACCTGAACACAATAGAGAGAAATAAACTCTCAACAATATCTGAATCATCAGTTTAGATAGTAGATTTGCATCCATACCTCAGATAAGTACTCAGCTCCCGACAAGGTCTTTATCATCAGTAACATGCACATCTTCACAAGATTAGACTCATACTTAGCTCTTGACAAGATATTTGTCATCAGAGGGAAAAAAACTTCCCCACACACACAACTGCAGATGATACTCCTTTTCAACAGATGTTAGAGCATTTGAACTGACATCCTTCTTCTTCATCATTCAACACAAGAGGATCCTTTCAACATTCCAGCCTTGGTCAGAGGTTGGTCTTCAGCTTCATTATGATCAAACATTCCAACTTTGAACTCCACTGGTGAACAACAATACTCACCTCATGATCTACACAACAACTTCCTTTTTAGAGGAAGCACACACCTAGAGATGATGTCCCGACATCATCCATTTTTACTATGGATCTAGGGGTAACCTTCATAGTAACTTATAATAAACTCTTGTTGGGGTTAACAAAAGGAAACAAACCAACAACAACTGATCAATCTTCAAGATTAGACTACCAACATATGCAGGGGATTGTACGAGCCACATCTCAATAAGCTTTTCTTTAGACCTCATGTCTGACTTTGAGATGATTGATGCCATTGTCTGTACCTACAGAGGAAATTCCCTCTATTAGGTCTCTAGAACAGACTCTGCTAGGCATGACACTAAAAAGTACAGACTTTTCAAAAGCATTTGTTCCCCTTAATTCTTCAAAAACAATGCCCTTCAAATTTTAACATCTTCAAAGATATCACGACATTCTGTCTGACATCATATCAACCCTTGACAAGGGGATTTTTTTCAACAACTTCTGAAGGTACACAAAGAGAATCACAAATTATCTTCCTCAAGAGAAATCAAAACAATATTCAGGAGCATAAAATCCTGTGGTTGGATCACAATACTCCTCTTCAAACATAATTTGTTCTATGGCCACAAATAGGATTCCATGAATCTGGTACCTTTAATTAGAAGGATCTTCCAGATACGAGCTCATCTCATATATATAAAGGATCTGGTGGAGATTCCTTTATGGGTTCTTCTCAAGAACATGGAGCTCAACCTCTATACTCCCATAAGCCTTGGTCAAAAATAAAATGACACATGGAGTAGATAAACTGTTGATCGTGTCCTAATCAACCTGCACAAACCAGATGCCTCCACTTCCAGATCAGGAGCAGGTTCCAGCTAAAAAGTATTCATAACATTTTTGTTCAGTACCTAAATCATCTGTTCTTCAACTGGTTGTTGCATACCTGCTAAAATAATGTTCTAACATCCCATAGAACATTAGTTTCTTCTTCTTGGAACACACCATCCTTGATAGTCTTCAAGGTCAATATGCAAATGTATATGATCAAAATTGATCAATTGCCTCTCATCAAGCTTATTGATAAATGTCTTTATGAGTGGACTTGAGGAGAATCTCAAGTATCTTTTGACACTTTTAATACGGTTGAAAATGCCAGCATATATTCTGTTGAGGGTAACAACCCTAGTATCCTTCCCTTACTTTCAGGGTTATATCAGAAATCATGCGGCGGAATATAATGAACTCCTCAACAATATTGAGACACAATACTTACACCAATATCCAAGTACAAGCATGGAAACCTAGGATTGAAAAAGTAAAACCTACATACAATAGTTTCCCACAAGCTGCAGGCCTGACGACAACAGCTAGGAACAATACCTGTCACATATAACCAATGTTCCCTGCCCATAGATCATCCATACAATAGTATGAATTGTCGAAGGTCATACCTCTTTTCAGTAAATACATTCTTCCTTGCCCATGACCAGAAAGTACCTTCCCAGGATCTCACCCATAGCAGAACAGGATGCCTGCTATGGTACCATTTTAAATTCTGGCACAACAGACTCATATGTCCTATAAGGATGTCGAGACATCTGATATGACATAAACACACAGCAAAGATAAAACAGTATTGAAAATATAAAGAACACACCAAACTTTTTTACCCAGTTCAGTGTACAACAACACCTACTCTGGGGGCTACCAAGCCATGAATGAAGTCCACTATCAGTAGTATCAATTTGCAGACCCTATAGCCAACACACCCATTAACGATATACACACTTAATCACTACCCAATGACCCTTCTACCTAGGTTCCCCCTAGATATGGAATATCCCCATCCCACTTCTAATCATCACAATGATGTCTAGCAGTCAACACATCAGTCACTACATAAATGACCCTTCACCAAGATTCCGATCACACAGATAAACAATTTGGAAGACATACTTCCATGACAACATAGCTAAGTTTCCAAGCCAAACTCCATTGTTTGTTAGCTCTTCTCCTAGATAAGAACACATCCTGGAGTTCCTTCAAAGCTTCCTCCAAGAACAATACACCTCTTACCTACAGGCTTCAAGGTGAACTTGATAACGTTTCCACAACCCAAGAGGTTTACCTTGACAAAACCCTAGACTTCTACATCTTGAGCCGTGTCTTTTCTAGGTTACAAACCCTTCTATTTATAACCTGTTACCCAACTTGTTTTGGGCCTTCAATCACAGCAAATCAGCCGTGACAAACTGCAGAAACTTCTGCCCTAAGAAAGGTCTTCAATCTTTACTTTCCTAAATAATCTCCTTATTTAGAAAGTCTTAATTCTCCTTTATTTCTAATTGAATTTTCTGGACCTTTAAATATGCGCTACATAGGATACATATATTCTCCTTAATATTATGCAAATGTTGAGAAAAAACTAAATCTCATTAATCCAACTCAGCAGGCGTGATGTCAAGACATCTTCTTCGACATGTTGTTCCAATTGTTGAAAAAGTTCAACACAACAATGTCTAACATTGTAATAGGACTTCTTGTTGTACCTGTTCTTCTTATCCTATTCTTCATTGCTACTATTATTTATTTTACAAAAATTAAGCCAATCCTAAAATAAGAGAACTAACACCCTTCTCTCCATAATTAAAATAGGTTGGACCAATTTTCTAGCACTCACGAGCATAATGACCTGTCTTACCATATTTGTAACATCTCAGAACCTTATTTTCACATTCATTGGAATGGTGACCCAGTTCACCATACCTATAACACTTGACAGGAGCGGGAGATCCTCCCCCACTTGTCTTTTTCACATTGGAAACCTTCTGTTTCCCTTTATAAGCTAGAGCATCATAAAGTTTCCTACGGTCTTGATATAGTTTTCCTTTGTTCTCATTCAGACTCTTATAGTAAGCCGAATGAGCTTTGTTATCTTCTTCATAGATCCTACAATTGTTCACCAACTCTAGAAACCTACGGATCTGCTGATATCCAATTGCCCGTTTGATCTCCGGACGTAAACCATTCTCAAACTTTATACACTTTGAGAACTCAGCAGTCGCTTCACTATAATATGGATAATACTTTCCCAGTTCCACATACCTCGAAGCATACTCTGTCACAGTCATATTCCCTTGTTTCAACTCCAAAAACTCAATCTCTTTCTTCCCACGCACATGCTTTGGAAAGTACTTTCTCATAAACTCCTTGTTGAACATAACCCAAGTAATGACCTCACCTTCCGCTATCAGTATCTGACGGGTACCGACCCACTAGTCATCGACTTCCTCTTCCAGCATATGCGTACCTAACTGAACCTTCTATGCTTCTTAGAAATCCATGACTCAGAAGATCATTTCGATCTCTTTGAGCCAAGTCTTCGCTCCACCAGAATCGTATCTACCTTTGAAAATAGGAGGATGGTTCCTCTGAAACGTCTCCTAAACACGGGACCCATCATTCCCACCAGCATTAGGCTGATGTTGCATAGCCTAAGCAACATCCTGCAAAGTGGTATCAATTTCATCATCGTTTCTTCCAGCCATTCTACACATAGAAAAGTAACATCAAAAAACAACATATTGATAGTGTACTCACACTAATCGACTGGCAGGACATGCACATCATAGGAAAAACATGGTTGGACGGACCGACCAACTCTGATACCACTAATTCAACACCCTTCTAAACCCACATACATTTCACATATATTTTATGAAATTAAATCCAATAAAGTCACATACAAGGGTGTCACATCTTCATAAAAACATCGTATAAAACATCCTGCTCCATAACACGGGTTTTCAAAACATTTAGAACAACTATTTATTTAATATCATCAAGATCAAATTCAATTTATCATAATGGATTCATAGTCTCAAAAACATCTCTATAAAAATACTTCAAAGCAACTTCATCACGATTCAATTGTGTTTGGTTCGCAAATCAAAACATTTCAAATACCAAGGAAGATAAATTCAAAACCTCGAAATAAACGAAAAAAACATAATAGTTTCATAAAAAATGTTCTCAACCCCGATGTTACATATCAGAGCAAGACCTTCTAAAATCAACTAAGATAAATGACACACTCTGAAGCTAATCCTCTAAGCTTGAATGTACTAATCCTGATCACCTGCAAGTTACCCACGTATAGAGGAAACATTTCCAAGCAGGAAGGGTGAGTAATCATAATTATCATAAAAGACATAAGGAATAGATATAGTAGTTATAACACAATATAAAAACGCCACACACCATTGAAATGTCAAGTTGTACTCACACCTTCACTTCATTATTTATTCATAGCCTCATCATATCATCAATCAACAATCATCACCAAGACAACATTAATTCACATATTCAAAAACATCACCTAATCAATCATTATGCAATGCCACATGGAGACTAACACAATGAGTTATACTATAGAACTCATATGTTTACAACAACCTAGATAGTAAATAATATGAGGATTAACTTATGCATTTATCATGACCTAGAGTATAAATGACACAGGGGTAAGCTTATGTATTCATCATGACCTAGAGGATGAATAATATAGCCCTAAAAATTCGCATACCTACCACAACCTAGAGGATAGATATTACAAGGAAACACTAGTCAATTTATCACGACCTAGAGGATAAATGACACAAGAATAGACTTATGTATTCATCATGACCTTGAAGATTAATAACAAGAACCCGATTATTCTCATACCTACCATAACCTAGAGTATAGATATTTGAAAAGTTTGTGCATTTATCACGGCCTAGAGGATAAACGACATGAGGGTAGTCTTAAGTATTTATCATGACCTAGAGGATAAATAACGTAATCCTAAAAATTCACATACCTACCACAACCTAGAGGATAGATAATTGAAGAGTGTTTTGGTAATCGAATCTTAGATAACCAGATAAAAGATAAGATTGGAGTTTTATAAATTGTGTCTGTTCTCAACCAAGGTATTTGTTTGTTTTATGGACAAGATAATCCAACAATAGGCCCCAAGAAAAGTTATAGTTTTGACCAAAGTATATTTGAAAAATGCCATGCATGATGTATATTCATGATGCCTTGGATTGATATGGAACCCAAAACGCATATGCACTGAGTATTTTGTATATGCCCCAAATGTTTGTTGTAAATGTTTAAATATCCTCTCCTATTAAACCATTGGTTTTGTGTAACCGACTCCCCAATGTTGTATGTTGTGTTGTCGTGGTATCTTCGAGTTGATAAGATGAATAAGTGTTGGCAATATTTTTATATTTTTATCGCAGGCGCATGCGTAGGTGTAAATGTAGTTGTGGATGCAGCGTGGATGTAGACATCGACGCAAGCGCGAATTTTCTTTCGATGTTTTTTATAACCAAAATGCTCTTTGTGTTTTATCAAAGGCTTAAATTTGTTTGTCAAATCCCAAAAATGATTTCAATGTAGTATTCACAAGAAATAATCGTAGTATTTTGCCAACAAGTCCGAAAAGAAAAGGAAAAAACACAAATTGAAAATATTGAAAAAGTAAATGTTTTATTGATAACCACGCCGTTGAATAGGCGAGAGTATAAGATGTAATTCCTAAAAATAGGTAATCACCGAATTTTTTTAACAAAAAGTTAAAATGACAATGAAAATTATAATCGCTACAGTTGTTTCTCCAATGTCCTTTTGATAACTCCAATCTCATTTGCTTCCGAGTCGGATGATTTATATTAATCCTTATCCTTCATGGTTGTAGTCATGGTTCTTAGATTGCAATCTTTTTTTATTTATTTTGAATAAGATCCCTAACTTTTTCCTGGACCGCCTTTTCGGGTTTTCAATACACCAAGAAATTTTTTTGCGTATGTCCCTAATTTTTGCTTGGACCACTTGTTAGGGCTATCAATCCATGGGGGTTCCCCTTTTTGCCTAAGTCGCCCGTTTAGGATTCTAACTTAGCGAGCTTTTTATACATAGTATTTTATGACTGCTTCGGAGTTTGACGGATGTCGCAGTTCTTCCACATCCATTGTTGTGAGGATAAGAAGACCACCCGAGAATGATGTTCTTACCATATACGAACCTTTGTAGTTGGGCGTCCATTTACCATGCAAATCAAGGCGAGGTAGCAGAATCTTCTTGAGCACCAAATCTACTTCTTTGAACACTCAAGGACAAACCTTCTTTTCAAATGCTTTCTTCATTTTCTTTTGGTATAAGTGACTGTCTCACAGAGCTGTCAAGCATTTTTATTCAATAAGGTTAAGCTGATCAAGCTGTGTCAGAACTCATTCTAATTCTTCAAGTTTTGTTTCCATTGGAACTTGTAGTGATGGAATCTCTACTTCAACAGGGAGTAGTTCCTTCATGCCATATACTAGAGTGAAAAAAATTTCACCTATTGACATACACATGAAAGTACGATAGCCATGTAGAGCATAGGGGAGCATTTCGTGCCAATCTTTGTGTGTCCTCACCATTTTCTGAATGATTTTCTTGATATTCTTATTGGAAGCTTCAACGGCCCTGTTCATCTTAGGTCAATATAATGAGGAATTATGGTGCTCAATTTTGTAGTCATCACATAACTCCTTCATCATTTTATTATTCAAATTGGACCCGTTGTATGTAATGGTCCTGCTAGGAACCCCATATCTGCATATAAGATCCTGCTTGATGAACCGAGTAACCACTTGTCTTGTCACATTTGCGTAGGATGCAACTTCCACCCATTTGGTGAAGTAGTCGATGACAACTAGTATGAACCGGTGTCCGTTAAAGGCTTTTGGTTCAATCATTCCTATCATATCAATTTCCCACATCGAAAATGGCCAAGGAAAAATCAGGACATTCAAAGGAGTCGGTGGATCATGCATTTTGTCGCAATAGATTTGGAATTTGTGGCATTTCTTTGTATAATGGTAGCACTCAGATTCCACCGTTAACCAAAAATAACTTTCTCGTAATATTTTTCTAGCCATGGCATGTCCATTTGTATGAGTTTCGAAAGTTCCTTCATGGATTTCTCTCATAAGTGTATCTGGTTCATGTTTCTCCACGCACCTGAGTAACACCGTATCAAAGTTTCTTTTGTTTAATACATCACCATTCAGAAAGAACTTTGAAGCTAGCTTCCGCGGAGTTCTCTTGTCAATCACATAGGAATTCTCTCGATATTCTTGCTTCTCGAGATACCTTTTGATGTCATAGAACCAAGGCTTATTATTTGGTCCTTCTTCAATGGCAAGGCAATGTGCAGGTTCTTCAAAAATGTCTAATTGTAATGCATGGTTCATAATTTGGACATGTCATTTTGAACATGGTTGATAAAGTTGCCAAGGTGTCTGCCATCTGATTTTCTTCTCGTGGAATATGACTGAATGTAATCTCAGTAAAATGTGTAGCTAGCTTTAAAACATGATCCCGATATGGAATCAATTTGGGATGTTTAGTGTCCCATTCATTGTTGACTTGGTATATGACTAATTCTGAGTCTCCATACATCTTGAGGTGCTCTATTCTTAGATCAATAGTAGCTTCTAGTCCCAAGATATAAGCTTTGTGTTCAACGACATTATTGGTGCAGTCAAAACATAACCTTGTAGTATAAGGTTTGTGAAATTTTTTCAGAGAAGTCAACACTTCCCCAATACCATGCCCTAATGTGTTTGAAGCACCGTCAAACATGAGTGTCCAACGTTCCCCTGGTTCCGGTCCTTCGGCGGGTCCTGGTATTTCGTAGTCACCTATAACCATGACATCTTTGCTTGGAAATTCGAACTTTATTGGTTGATATTCTAGAAAAGGTTGATGAGCCAAATGATCAACTACTACACTACCCTTGATGGCCTTTTGAGTAACATATTGGATGTCGTATTCGGATAATAACATTTTTCATCGGGAAATTCTTCCTTTAAGAGTTGGTTTTTGGAACACATATTTCAAAGGATCCATTCTTGCTATTAACCATGTGGTGTGAGTTAACATATATTACCTCATTCTTTTAGTAGCCCAAGCCAAATCATAATAAGTCTTCTTGAGAAGTGAGTACCTGGGTTCACAGTCAGTGAATTTCTTGCTGAGATAGTAGATTGCATGCTCTTTTCTACCTGTTTCATCATGTTTCCCTAATACACATCCTATTGACCCTTTAAGCACTGTTAAGTACATGATGAACGGTCTTACAAGAACTAGTGGAATTAAGATTAATGGCTCTAGTAAATATTGTGTTATTGTCTTGAAGTATTTCTGACAATCATCATTCCACACCACTGTCTGATCTTTTCATAGTAACTTGAATATAGATTGCACGTAGCAGTTAGGTGTGATATGAACCTCGAAATGTAGTCCAATCGTCCTAAGAAACCACAAACCTCTTTTTCCGTCCTTGGAGCTTCCATTTCTTGTATGGCCTTTACCATGTCGGGATCCACCTCAATACCATGTTGACTTACAATAAAACCCAATAACTTTCCTAACCTGACACCAAATGTTTACTTGTTCGGATTCAACCTTAGTTTGAACTTTCGTAGACGTTCAAATATTTTTTGTAAATTTATGATGTGATCCTCCTCTATATGATATTTGGAAATCATATCATCTACATATACCTCAACTTCTTTGTGGATCATATCGTAAAATAGTATGACCGTAGCTCGTTGATAAGTTACCCCTACGTTCTTTAGACCAAAAGATATTACCTTGTAATATAAAGTGCCCTAAGGAGTCATGAAAGTAGTATTTTCCATATATTTGAGTGCCATTTTAATCTAATTATAATTTGAGAAACCATACATGAATGATAATACCGAAGCTTGAGTTGTATTATCCATCAAAACATCAATGTGAGGTAACAGGAAATCGTCTTTGGGACTTGCTTTGTTCACATCTTGATAATATACACACATGCGTACTTTGCCGTCCTTCTTGGGAACTTGCACGATATTATCTATCCAAGATGGATAATCTACCACCGCTAAGAACCATGCATCAAACTGTTTAAGGACTTCTTCTCGAATCTTTCTAGACATGTCCGGACGAGTTCTTCTGAGTTTTTGTCTAACTAGAGAACAACCTTCCTTAACATGTAGTCTATGTACCACAATATATGTATCTAATCCCAGCATATCTCTGTAATACTAGGAAAATTTATCCTCATATTCATGTAAAAGCTTGACCAATCTTTCTTTGACACTTTCCTCCAATGTTACCCCTAGCTTGATCTCTTTCGGATCTTCCTCGGTGCTAAGGTTGATGGTCTCAATAGATTCTTGGTATGGCTATATATTGTAAGCCTTTTGTTCAAATTCCCTTTCCAATTCTTTGGAAATTTCAAGATCTTCATCATCTTACTCTTCCGCTTGGTTGATGGGTGCATCAAAATTATATCGGATAACAGTAGTAACGTTATCAATGATTTTAGGCATGGAACTTCACATTTATCATGTTTTTGTGCAACTTTAGTAAGTGAATTTTAAAAATGAATATGAAGAAAAGTATTTCCATTTTTAAAATATAAGAGATAAATTCAAGATAAAGACATGGATCTTAATTTGAATGCAAAATCTAACTCTTATTAATTGAGAATACTGTTTGAAACAAATTGGCAGACCCTTACAAGCTACTTCTATGCATCGGGATTGACATTGGTTTTTTTCAAAAATAAGAAAACTTACTTTGGAAAGAATAAGATCTTTGGAATCTCCATGATTGTCCAACTCTTGAGCTCTTCGCCTGGGGCATATTCACGGATGAAATGAAGTGCTCTCTTGGTGCTACTTTTGTTAGATAACATCTCCACTTGTCCATCATGCTCTGTTCCTTTGTTGATGAAGATTTCCTGGATAGGAGGAATATGCGCCTTGCCTTTTAGAGTATCCTTTGATAATTCGTAGCCTAAACCAAAACGATTATTCTTCTTAGGTATCTCCACCAGTTTACCTCAGCCTTTTGAGGTACCATCTTCCATAGCTGCTTGTAAATCTCTCCACGAAGTCAAGGTAGGTTTCTTGATTTTCTCCACAAGCGGGGTTACCATTGAAGCTACCTTTAAGACTTGAAATGGTGTTGTTATGTATTCTTCATATGTACAGTTATATTAGTAGGACTCTATGTGACTTACAAAGATATTGTATTCAACATTGATTATAACCAATCTTCCTTCAATGAAGAACTTCAATTTCTGATGTAGAGTTGAAGTAACAGCTCCTGCTGCATGAATCCAAGGTCGTCCGAGCAAACAAGTATATGTTGGCTCTATATCCATTACTTGAAAGGTAACATAAAACATATGCATACCGATCTTGACAAGAAGATCCACTTCTCCAAATACCAAACTTTGAGAACCATCGAAAGCTTTAACTATCGTAGAACTTGGCTTTATAACAACATCGTCTAACGTTAATTTCTTCAAGATGGATTTTGGTAAGACATTGAGGGCAGAACCAGTATCAATGAGTACCCTGGAGAGGTTAGTTGTGCCTATCTGAATGGAAATGTGCAACACTTTGTTGTGAGCTCTACCTTGTGAAGGCAACTCGCTAATATTTAAGCCTAGGTATGATCCAAATGTTAAGTTTGCTATGACATTATCAAACTGCATTACTTTAATCTCCTTTGCAACATGAGCCAAACTTAGAATCTTCATAAAAAATCTCGATGCGCTTCAGAATTAAGGAGAAACGAGAGTATTAAAATCTTGGTCAGGGTCTAGTGTAGCTGGTCCACCACCCTATAATCACTTTTCTTGATTATTTTGAAGAATTCTTCCGCCTCTTAGTCAGTAAAATTCTTTCTTAGAGTTACTTGTTCTTGGCTTTCCTCCACCACAGATTTCCCCTTATCCTTAACCATAATATCATTCTTCTTTTGTGGTTCGGGACCATAAATTCGACCAAAGCGAGTCATGCCCCTTGTTCCAGCTATATTTGTGATCGCAGGTCCTTGACATGTCGATGGTTCACACTCTTGATATGAAATATTGACATAGATAGTAGAATTATAACTCCGTGGTACCACTTTGTTACTTTCATAAGGAGTGATAGATGGCCCCCTTATCACCATTGTAGTTTTTGGAAGTATTTGAATTCTTAGAGTCTGGTGTGGTATCATCACTGGTACTTTTTTTGACTCATCCAATGGAATCACAAGAGTTTTCTTATTAGGACTTGGCCCTTAGTAAGGAATTACCCATGGTTGCTTTATACTTCCATCGATCGCAAATACATATTCTTCTTTAGGGTATTGCCTGAATTGGACTATCCGTAAATTCATCAATTTCTGTAACGTCTTCTCAAAAGCTTCTTGTTTTCCAAGAGGAACCCATATTCAAACAATTATTCTTTCAAAAGGTTTATTTGAGCCTTCGCTCGTCTGGCCGCCTCAAAGTCAGTCATCACTTCAATTGCATTAACAGTTGGCCCACCATTCGGAGGCATGGGGTTCGTCTTGATTTTTGGTTTGTCAAAAGTAATATCTTAGAAATCCAGTAAATCTTGAATCTTATTCCTGAAGGCCCAACATTTTTCTATAGTATGCCCTGCAGAATTAGCACAATACTCGCACCTAGCATTTGCATCGTATTTTGGCGGGAGTGCCCCAATTGGAGGAGCTAGAGGCTTCCGGTCTACAAAAGATGCTTTGGGAAAGTGTTACAACAATTGACTATGTGGCATGGGGAGAGGATCAAATATTCTCGGAGGCCTTTCAAACTTGTTCTATTGTTGTTGCTCCCAGGGAATTACCAATGGTTGCGGTGTTATTGGATGCAATGCTACAACATTAATTTCTCCTTCCTTATTTTTCGAGAAGTTAGGAACATGCCTCTTTGAATTGTAAATGATACTAGATGATGCCCCTTGTATCTTACCACTCTTTATGCCCACTTCAATCCTTTCACCAATGGTTACCAAATCAGAAAATCCATAAGAGACACTTCCTACCATCTTATCATAATAAATCCCTTGTAAAGTACCCATGAACATATCGACTAATTATTTCTCCAGGAGTGGTGGTTGTACACAGGCTGCCATTTCTCTCCACCTTTGTGCAAATTCTTTGAAGGACTCATCTTTCTTATGAGACAAGTTTTAGAGTTGCATATGGTTAGGTGCCATATCCAAATTGTACTTGTACTATTTCAGGAAAGTTTTGGCAAGATCTTCCCATGCATGGATATGAACCTATTCTAATTGCATATACTAATCTAGAGATTCCTCTTTCAAATTGTCTTAGAAATCATGGATCATCAGCTTCTGATTTTGAGCGTCGGCATGCGTCTTTCTGAAATACACGCGTAGATGGTTTCTCGGACATGTAAGCCCCTTATATTTCCCAAAGTTAGGTACCTTGAATTTTGGCGGGATCACCACATCTAGAACTAGACCCATTTTGGGAGCATCGACACCGAAAGCATCATAACCCTCCATAACCTTCAACCTTTCTTCAAGAGATTTATACTAATTGAGCGCCAAGGGATTATCAATCATCTTGGGTTGGTGTGTCTGAGTAGCACCTTCCAAATCATGGTCTCCATTTTGTAAGTCTAGGTAATTCTCTGCATTGTTGACTGGAATATGCAAAGTATGGGATGCCCCTACCTTCAGTGGAGGAGGGAAAACCCTTTAGTATCAGCTTGCATGACCTCTTGTTGTGCTACAATTGAATTTAGAGGTCCTAATCCTAGTTCTCTTCTTGGTTGGTAACCTCTTGATGCACCAATAGTTTGGGCTACTTCTTTAAAGGCTGCCCTAGGAATTTGTTCTTATCTCTCAATAATGTTCTTTAAGGCTAGAAGAACTTGGCTCGTGTCTCCTTTCATTGAGTCTATATTGCCTTTCACTTTCTCCAAATCCTCTTTGAATGCAACTTTTTTCTCTTTAATTTGTTCCATCTCTTTATTTTGATGTGCTCTTGTTTGATATGGCCGTCGGAGAGGCAATTCTTTTCTACCAATGGTTTTAATTGGAGAATGTTTTTGAAAAATGATAAGTTTTTCGTATGAAATTATGGATTTAAATGTTTTAGAATGTATGTATGCGTATGAATCTGTTAAGAGTTTAGTTTTTTAATGTCTTATTCACTTGGATTATCTTTCATATTTTTTTATATATATTTTTCAGGTTTTTCTTTTTTATTGGAGAGCATCTCAAGAATAAATACACCAACGAGATATAGAAACAAAATACTTTTATTGAAATGATAATTGTCTTAACAAGATAATAGAATTTAGATGTTAAAAAAAATTCTATCCAAAACATTAAAATTAACTTGCTTAAAGAAATAACAAAGGAGAGCAAAAAATCTTCTAAGCGCGCATGTGGATATCTGCTTTGAAACCATCAACCATTGTCCTACAAAGCTTGAGGAAGTCTTCAACTTCTTTCGGGAGAAGGATCATCACATTTTCTCCATCTCTCAAACTTCTAGGGATATCACCAATGAGATTGTTGGCTAAGAAGGCGAGTTTTGCATTCTTGTCTTTGTAGAACCGATATTCTTGGTAGAGGTCTGAAATTATCTTATGATTATCTTTCTTGCTTTGGCGATTTTTGCATACTGCTCTTCCCAATATAATTTTTCTGCCCTCATCTCCATATAGAGTCTCCTTTGCATGAGGAAATTCTTTCGGAGGTCTTCTAACTCGTGACAAACCTGCTCATATTCATCAGTATTTTAGGCGAGAAATTTTTCTACCCTCATCCTTTTGAGATGTTCCTCTACATTCGATTCTTGGCTATCTTGGAGTCTCGTAGTAAAATATTTCATTTGGTCTTCTTGATCTAAATAAGCTAGCGCCAAACTTTGGATTTGAGCCCTCTATTGTACCCCAAAATTTTCCCTCTCATTTTATCAAGATTTCCCCTCACAAGACTCCTTGGACTCCAGACAGTATTAGGGTTTGCTCAGCTCAAGACATCTCCTTGCACTGTTTACCTGAAATTAGGGTTTGAGTTTGCACAGGGATTTTTGGACTTCCAATGCCTCATGTGACTTTCATACTTCATGTTGGACTTAGAAGATTTCCCATACCATGTTTCAAGCCTTGAATCAAATTTTTGCCTAGTCAATTGGACAATTGACCTAAAAATCAGCTATATTGGGGAAAAAGTCAACTATGGCCAATTTATAGTCAAACCTTATAATTTTTTATCCACATCAACAGTATAGGCTCATATGAACCATTTGATCAAGTTTGGACCACAACTCCTCGAGAAATTTGATCAGATCATCAAAAGGGCAAAATGGTCATTTTTAGGGTTTTGACTACAGAAGGGCAATTTCTGATTTTTCACCTAGCAAATGGAAAATTGGGTTCAAGCATGGATTCAAAGACTCAATGGCATCATCTTGACCTAATCACAAGGTTCAAAAGATCTCAAAAGCATTGGATTGACAAATGAATTTTCCAGTCAACTGATCAAAAATCAACTATACACTGAAAAGTCAAACTTTGACTTTTTGGTCAAAATCAAGTGCCAAGGGTCATTTTTCATCAAGATGTGTCAAAATATGAAACTTGTTCACCAAGAAACCTAATTTTGAAAATTAGGGTTTAAAATGGAAAATTTTCATAACTTAGAAATTTTCTAAGTTATGAAAATTTCTTATTTTTCCCTAACCTTTCCCAACTTTTTCACCATGATGCAATTGGATTCAAAGAAAACTTCCAACATGAAAGTTGTAGTCCTCCATAAAATATACGACTTTGAATCACAAAGTTTTCCAAAAAGATGCTTGGATCTCATGTTATGATTTTGTGAACAAGGGTCCATGAAACTTTTAACTTAGTGAAATTTTGCCCTAGTTTAGGCAGTATTTTGACCTATCTTCATGACAAATTTTCACATAGTTACAATTGGAATCTCAAAATTCATTTCAAATATGGATTGTAGATAATATTACAAGCTTTCCAAAATGTCCAAGAAGTCTCCAAAATCATTTATGGTTAGGGAGAATCGAAAGTTTGAAAATGGAAAATCATCACTTTTGTCCAAGGCATTTTGCACATTGCTACAACTTGCAAATCTGTCCAAACCTTGCTTGTACTTGTTTTACAGGTCTTAAACCTTTCCACACTCATAAATTAAATGCAAACACATTGGATTAAGGCTTTGTTCTGAGCTTTAGAATATTACACATTGAATTAATCCATTTTTGGCAAAAAGATAACAATGCCATTTCCGTAAAGTTCACTTTATGCAATTTTGTTTCTCTTGAGCTGTGAACCCAATATTTTGCAGCAAACCAACTCCACAAATATCAGGAAAAGTATACCAACCATGTTCAGGCTTTGAGCTAGCAAGTACAACATTTGGCATTGTCAACTCACCTTTTGCTTCAAAAACAAGAAAGCTTGCAAAAGTGAGATAACTTTGTAATCTGATATAACCAAGTCTCGTGCACATTTCAAACGACTTCAGCATATCACACCAAGCCTAGAACACGATTCCATAAGCTCTCAAACACCCAAATACACAAAAACTTCATTTTTGTCCAAAACAGGGCAAGTTCTGCAAATCATAAGCCAAAACCAAATCCACTCGTGCGTTTTGTCCCAAATCACTTCAAACACGTTCTAAACAATACACCATTCACAAGCAACTGTAACCTTGTTTTCACACTTCACCATTTTTACTTTGAAGCTTTGCAGGTTGAGTTCTACAAGCATATTCAGGCCATTTCAAAGCAAGCTGAGCATTGGGAAAGGTCAAGGGAACACCAAGCAAGCTCAAAAGAACCTCAGGCCTCACTGAAAGTTTCTGCATTGCCATACTCGAGCTTGACTGAAACAGGTAAATTTCAAACTTCTATCTCCTTATTTAGGAATCATTAGGCTTAGGTTTGTGAAGCAAAAATGTAGTCCTCATTGTCCTTGAGCTGTACATATGCATATAATTCATTTATGTTAACTGAGCTAGGAGTATTTGATAGTTGAACTTACTGAAAAAATTAGGTTATAAATTAGGGGCACTGAAATTCTCCCCTTTTTCTTAGAGTTAGATTAAGTTTTTTACATGGTTGAAATCGTGTTTTCAAGCTCTATAATTTCCATGTTATGAGTTTTTGATTTCATGCAAGAACAAGAGAGAACAGGTTTGAAGTTGCAGGCGCACGTATTTTGTTCTGGAGGACAGGGATGAAGAGGAAATGGGTTGGGCCTGGCTTTGGCTGACTATTTGCACCCCATGCTTGCTTTCTGCACCCCTTGGCCAATTTGATTTATTTTTGCATATTTTTCTTTTCTATTTTTATTTTCTAACTTTATTATTTTTTTCTTGAACATTTAAAATCACCAAAATTATTTTCTTTATTTTATTTTATTTTTATTTGCATAATAAATAATTATTAGGTTAATATTACTTTATTTTCTTAATTAAAATTTGTAAATAATAAAAAATATTGTATTTTTTTTTTAATTTTTATTATTTATATACTTAATAATATTTTCTCACACATTTTAATTTTTAACATTGTTATATATATTTTTATTTATTTTCTTGTAGATAAAAAATGAATAAATAAATAATATAATATATATATTTTCTTAAAACAAAAACTAGGGTTTCTACCCTTTCAAAAAATAATCATTTTTATTTTCCCTTATTTTTAGGACATTAAATAATTTATTTTACATACATAAAATATATACAAAAACATTTTGCATATTTATATTTATTTGAACAATTGTCCATTTATTTTATTTGTACAATAAATTCAATATGGTTGTAATAGTTTTAGGTTTTTATTTTGAGCAATATCCCCCTATTCAAATTTGTATCCCCCTCCCCATAATCATGTTGTAATAGTCTTAGATTTACTTTTACGCATTTTATCGCTTTGATATGCATGATAGTAAAAATTAGGGTTTGTATGATAACCAAAAATAAAAACAAATAGCTTGACTAAACACAAGACAAAAATGCATGAAAAATGACAACCCAATGCACACAAGCACCCCTAGGGTTTCATCCACTTGTTGCCTTAAAAATGGCCATGGTATGCATGCTAGGTATCTTGGCAAAATAAAAACAAAACAAAAAGATCATAGTCCCTCGATGACGCTATCTTGATTGCCTATAGAAAAATGATCTAGTCCCTCAAAAAACTTGCTAAGATACTTAGCACAATTGCTATCATGGTTATACGATGACCCACGCCCGTCCCATTTAACATCCAAACACAAGGTTGTTTACCAAATACAATGGTAAAACAATAATGTCAAAGGGTTAAAAATGTGTGGGAAATATCTTTGAGTAAGGGTAGACAACTCCTAGTTACTTGATCAAACTTGCAAACCATCCTTGCTATTTTCAAACTATCATGCACATCACAACACAATTTCAAAACATTTCCAAACACAAACTTTCAAACATTGAAACATTTTTAAAAATACAAAACATCTTTGTATACATTCAAACAAGAATCATTACAAAGGTTTCCTAAACGAAGGCCTCTTTTCATTACAAAGGTTGCCTCAAAATACAAGTAACTAAGAGCCCATGGCAAACCATGGATGAAAAGGGTGCTAGCACCTTCCCTTTTCATAATCTACCCCCCGAACCCAAAAACAATCTCAAAGGTCTTTCCTGTGCTTTTTGACCTTTCCTTTGGATAAAATAAAAAGTCAGTGGTGACTCTTGCTAAACCGAAACATTTGCGAACACAAACACAAAACCTCAAGTCAGTTCTCCCACCGCATCACAGAACTGGCGACTCTGCTGGGAACTTAGTCTAAAAGTGGGGTTACCTTAGGGTTTTAGATCACCTTTACATGCTTATCTTGCTTGACTTGATTTCTTTACATTTGGTTCTATTGTTTGGGTTTGAAATCCTCTACCCGGATTTAGGAAACATTCATAGGTAAATAGCAATACGTTATGGAAACTGTGCGGGGTATACCGACATGGTTGAAGCAATAGCTATATTAGTGCGATATATTTGTGGGTACCGGTAGCCTTTGAGTTAATCAAAGAGAATACGGGGCCGCTGAGTAATGTCAGGAAGCACTAATGGACTTTTAGAACCTTTACTTGACCAACTTAGCCTTTTTAGGGGTAGTGAGATGACCGGCTTTGGTGCAGTCCGAAGTTGGTAGATACTCGATACTACACTCATTGAGGGTTGTTTTCTTGGAATATTTCGGTTGCCAGTAAAGTGGCTAAACTGAAACAATGAACACAGAAAATAATCCAGTGATATTGAGCTCCTTAGAACCCAGTTACTATTTATAGGACAGGTTGAGCCAACTAAACTTCAAGAGGGTACTTACCTATGAAACCCCATGCAAGCCTGAAACTAGGAACTTGTGTGATTTTTTTGTACATATATACTTGTGCATAACATCATGGATATCATGAAGCATCATATGCATCCACTAACCATTTCAAGGATTTGGATCTTCATCTTTGTTCCTGTTTTGTAGGTAATGGATTCACTTTGCGGGAAAACAATTCAAGTCAACCTTGTGAGAATTCCTCCTCAACTAAAGGAGCTAGCTTCAAGAATTCCTGAGAATTCTTCGTTCACCGAGAGGCATGGTCGTCTTCTCAACTTAGTCAACACCAACACTGAGGAAGACATGGTGAAAGTTCTCTTCCAGTTCTTTGACCTCCTACACCACTGCTTCACATTTCCTGATTACCAGCTTGTGCCTACTTTGGAGGAATTTTCTCAACTCTTGAGGATTACTATTCTCCATCAACTACCCTACAATGGTACGGAAAGAGATCCAAAGCCTAAAGATGTTGCATAAGCCCTATACTTGCAACCATCTGATATCATAGGTCATTGGGAAACCAGAAGTGGTGTCAAAGGTTTCTTGTTAAAGTTTCTGTTTGAGAAGGCCCAAAGCTGCTGGAATTCATTGGACTTACAAGATTTTGAGGAGATTGTGGCCCTTCTCATCTATGGGTTGGTCTTGTTCCCAAACCCTGACCAACTTATAGATGTAAGTGATGTCAAAGTTTTCGTGGCTCGCAACCCGGTGCCTTCATTGCTTGGGGATATCCTCCACTCATTTCACACTCAAACAATGAGAAAAAGAGGTGTTCTCATGTGTTATACTCCTCTACTGGAAAGGTGGTTTATTTATCACCTTCCCCAATTAGTTTTGAAGAATGAGCAGGGTTTGAGGTGGTCACAACGATTGATGACCCTTACACATTCAGATGTTCATTGGTGTTCTCGATTCAGAGAAAATGTTATCATCATTGATCGTTGTGGGGAATTCCCTAATGTCCCTCTACTTGGCATTAGGGGAGGCATTACCTACAACCCCTGCTTTGCTCTGAGACAGTTTGGGTATGCCCGAAGGGATGGCCCACATGACATGCTAATTCTAGACTTGGTTTTTGACTTCGACAACGACGATCAAGGACTTCGACAAAGGTTTATCCGAGCTTGGAGAATGCCCAACAAGGTGGACAGTAAGATCTTGGGACACAAGAATTCCATCCCTCTTTAGCCTTACCTTAAGTGGGTACGAACCCGCGCCCAAAGTCTTATGATGCCTTACCCCTACATTCTTCCTGTGATCAAAGAGCCTGTTATAGAAGGAGAGGTTCCATACACCCTCCTACATCCTAACATGCCAACATCACTAGAAGATTTGCAAAGGAGTTGGATACAGCTCAAGGGAGAGCGCAGTAGTTTTGAAGCCCAATTCTACGCTAGTGATAAGAAGGTTTTGGAACTTATTCATCAAAGGGTTTATCCTCCAAAGGGTACCCGAGTTATCTTAAAGCCAAAGTAGGGTTGTAATTGATGAAACCACGTGATCCAATCAAAGGAACATTTGGAAAATCTCGCTAACTATAAATGACATCCCCAATGTTTAGCTTCCTCGCATACCACAACACATAATCGACAGTAAGAGACCATAACTTTTGAGGCCACTCATATCGTGTCAAAGTTTTAATCATGTAGTCCTCCTTATAAAAGTGAGTCATAAACCAAGATATAGAAGTGGGATACAACAATTTAGCGTACCCCTCCCCTTTTTGTAACGAGTGTGAAGAGCATAGTAAATATCAGCAGGCAACGCGTGAGTAGGATTCGTATTCAAAGTTTTTGTGCCCCAAAACATACTAATAGTTGCACGGTCAATATAGTTCAAAGTTTGCGAAAATAGAATTACACCAAAGACCAGTGGTTCTAAATAATCAACATAAGACTCCCATTCTTTGTTATTGGAAACAGAAAGGGCTTTAGTCTCCAAATATTGTCTTTTAATCCCTTGTGCATCACCTTATTTTTTGTAATTAAGTGAAAACTCAAGATAAGAGATCCCAAAACCCTTTGATATGTCCTTGTGATACGGTGGCAGAACCGACTGTTGTATTAGTCTTGTGTTTGTGTTTGCAAATGTTACGGTAAGCAAGAGTCGCCACCGACTTTTCTTTTATCCAATAAAGGAAAGGGTGAAAAGAACAGAAAAAGACCTTTTTCGAGAGTTTTCTGATTTAGGGGGGTAGATTATGGAAAGGGAAGGTGTTAGCACCCTTTCCATCCGTAGTTTTCTACGGGCTCTTAGGTACTTGCTCATTTGGAAAATTTCTTTTGTGTTTGTGTGTTTTGAAAACTTGTTTGCTTTATGATGACTCTTGTATCAGTCCTCAAGAGTGTGACAAATCATTTTTTGAAAAAGAGTTTTGAAACTGGTGTGAAAAGTTGTTCTTTGAGCAAGTACTTAACAACTATCTACCTACTAGAAAAAAGATGTTCTTTTCCTCCTACCCTTTAGATATTTCTATCTTACTATTAGTGAGTAGGTAGTCCTATCGTTGGATGTTAAGGGACTATGTAAGGGACGCATATGGTCATTGAAAGTAACATGTAGAGACACTTTAGCATTTCGAAGGGACTGTCATCATATATTCGTAGGCAACATCGAGGGAAAAGATCATTTCTTGTAGGCAACTCGAGGGACATTTAGGGACTATGATCTTTATGATGACTGTAAACTGATGGTCTTTGCTAAGAGTATCCCTATGTTCGAGGGACATGACTGTTTCCGAAGGCAACCAAAGTGGGAAATACCCTAGGGGTGCAAGTGTGCAATAATGTGCTTTTTTTTAAGTATATTATCTTGATGTCAGTGATCTAATGATTGATTGATTAATTCTTGTCATGCACGCCTAATTTACTAACAGTTTATATACAAGCATATAATATAGTGCATACAGTAAATTGCAGGAAATAAACACTCCTAAGCTATTATATGGCTTCGGGGAAAATACAATTATATTTGACTGAAAATGTAAAATGCGAAAATTAAAACCCTAATTAGACTATTACAAACCGAGTACAGTTACAATATTTGAAAAGAAAATGCGAAAAGTGGTAAAGCGCGCGAATTGAAAACACGTCTAAAATTATAAGGTATAAAAATCTTTTTTATTTATTTTTATTCTATTCAAGAAAATGTTTAAATAAGAATTAGATTATTTAACCTAAATCTAGATTTAAAGAAAAAGAAGTAACTAAAGAAAATTCAAACTAATTAAAAAAAAATAATTCAAATTTTTGTAGTTTTTATTATGAAAAGAACATAAATTAAACATGAATTAAATTCTAGATCTAATTAGTTTTAATTAAGAAAAGATTTTAAAATAATTAATAATTAATTTACAAAATTAAAATAAAAAACGTAAAACTATATTTTGTGATTTTATTTATTTAAAGATAAAAAATGATTTAAAACAAAAACAATTAAAACAATTAAACAAAATAAAATATTGAAATTAAAAAAAAGGGAAAGTAATGAGCCTGATAGTGAAAGCAAATTGGGGGGTATGCTGCTGAATTTTTGTTAGGCCCAGAAACTCAACAAGCCCAATGCAATTGTGTGGTTTGGTGTGGTTACGTCTGGAGGGTCTATGGTAATCCTGCATGCTGGAGGCGCTGGATCCAGGTCAAATGAGATCTGATGGTGTTGACCTGCTAGCCCATAGTAAGCGTGGATATCCTGGCTACACTGGACCTGGAAGAAACTTATTAGAAAAAACAAAATTCAAGACCTGGGAATCGAACCCAGGTCTCTTCCCTTTGCACGCGTCCATTCTACCACTCAGCCAGCCTGTTAATTCATGTACATAATGACACAATAATATTATAATGATAAATTCAGTCAAGGGTCAAATTGTCAACACGTGCCAGATCAGATCTTGCTTGGACAAATGATAACATGCCATTTAAGCCACCGGAGCCCAGGCTGGTCAACGGTGTCAGAGCCCAGCTTCGGTCACCTTCTCCGGCTGACTCAAATTTCAAACCTACAAAAACATTGCAAATAAAAGCATAAATGATACCCTACCCCCTATTTTGAGGGTTCCGATCATGATGTTGGTCTTCTTTTTGGATGAAGAAGCCTGCAAATGCAGATGCGAAGAAAAAGAAACCTCGTGCCCTAACAATGGCACTTCTTGATTCTGAAGTCAAAGCTTTCATATAACGGTTCAAAACATATGCAAATATGATATTAAACTCAAATATGTGTAGAGATATCACTTATATGCCATGAATCGGAAGTTTGAAGTTTGAGAATTTTGCAAACCATGAGTTATCGTAGGGGGTGGTTCTGTATGCTTTGGCCTTCAGGAAGGGGTTGGTTCTACCCCTAGGATCCTCAGAAGGATGATGGAGTGCCTGGATCTGATTGAGATTGGATGAGGAGTTAGATTTATAATTGCACCACACTTGAATAACTTTGAAACTCTGTTCTTGGTTTGGAGGCAACCTTCGCGTCTGCCTTTGGTCTAGGGTTGATGTGCTTATGTAGTAAATCACTTTAGGTCAACAAATATGGAGGAAATCCAATTGATCAATGCTCTTTTAAAATATGAAGATTTTGATTCAAATCCTTCCAAAATAAAAGACCCATTGCCCTTTTCACTCCACATGATTTTGATAGCTGGCTATGATCTTTTTGGATTAAAAAAGATTTGCATATTATATATCTTACAGATTCTTTCATTTATTTAGTATTTATTTAATTTATTTAGAATTTATTTGAATAAAATCAAGATAAATAAAATTTAAAAAAAACAAAATAATTCATGTACATGTTTAGAGATCCTTAGATACATCATGAACACGTTTGGACTATAAAATTTCGGCTCAATAGCTCAAAAATACAAATTTGCCCAATTGAGATTTCATGCATTCCTTGAAAATTGCCCAACTTGTGCAATCCTTATCTCTCTCAATTTTGACCCTAATAGGGTGTTCTTGGATTTTTTTATAGATCTTAGGATTTCCTCTAAACAACCTTTTTGGTTTCATCTTAATTGTATCTTCCATATCCATGTAAGGAGCTTTGACCCAAAAGGTGTTTTTGTTAACTTTTTGAAAGGACCTATAATGTCTGAGCTTGTATCTTTTAACTGGGTCATTTCTTGAACTTGGGGGATGAAGAGAAGTTGTAGGAAAATGGATTCTCTTCAAAATGATCTTTTGTGGAAAAATTTCTGATAACGTATGACAAAGTTATGCATAGTCAAAGTTTCGTTGACTTTTCCTATAGAAACCCTAATTTGCCATTTTTGACTTTTGATGAGTTAGGAGCATTTCTTGAGGAACCATGATCAATCCTTGATCAAATGATGTATATCACTTCAAAATGTTGAGTTTGACCAAAAATCTTGAAGTTTGACTATATTTGGGCCACAATTGACTTTTGACTTAGTATAGTTGATTTTCAGGCATTTGAGCCGTTGATTGTGCAAACTTGTTGTTCAAGGCATGAAATTTGGCATGGATGATCTTGAGGACATATTAGGACAATGGATAACATTTTGGATCCTTGGGACTCACACATCTTTCTTAAAATTGAAACCATAGTTTGAGGTTCATTGCCATTAGGAGGGAGAATTTTCCTGGTCAATTCTTAGTCATCCTAGGGCAAGTTGGGGATCTCAATGGAAATGTCTTGAGTAGAATAAGAGGGAAAATTTTAGGGTAAAACATCTTCCCCTGTTCAATCTTCTTAAACCTGAGGATGTAGATTGGCTAGTCTGCCTTTCGTAATCTGAAGGTGGAAGATGATTGAACACTAGAGTGCCCAGAAATTTGCACTCGACTGAAACGATACTTGACTGTGTAGATAATATCGGGAATGGGCTTACAGATTACATTTGGAGAAGTTGACAGAAGATCGTCGGAGATGGGATTAAAGATTCCATCTGGAACAATGTTGATTTCATGAGATATTCCTTGTGGGAATCCCTATTCCTTTTGTTGAGGAGGACTTCATTGAGGAATGTTGGTCTTTGTTCGGGAAATAGACTTTAGGAGCTTCAGTTGTCCATTACTCTACTGGGGAGTCATATCTTGATTGAAGAGATGAAAGTGAACTGCTATCTGGTCAGGATCCATGATTCACAGTGACTTACTGAGGATAATAAGGTTGACCGCTGTCTGGTTGTATTCCAGGCTTCACAGTGATTTACTAGGGAAACAAGAAATTAACTACTATCTGGTCGGACTCCAGGCTTTGCAGTTTCTTTAACTAGAATAGAAATCAGAAAATCTTAGTGTCGATTTAACTGAACTAGAGAAAGGTCTTGAATTAACTTTGACTGGAATGGAAATCAGAAAAATCTTAGTATCAATCTAACTGAACCAGACAAAAGATCTTGGGTTGTCTCCAACTTCAACTGGAATAGAAATTAGAGAGATCTTAGTATCGATCTAACTGAACCAGAGCAGGTCTTGAATTAACTTTGACTAGAATGGAAATTATAAAAATCTTAGTATCAATTTAACTGAACCAGACAAAAGTCTTGGGTTATCTTCAACTGGAATAGAAATTAGAGAGATCTTAGTATCGATCTAACTGAACCAGAGAAGGTCTTGAATTAACTTTAACTGGAATGGAAATCAGAAAAATCTTAGTATCGATTTAACTGAACCATATAAAAGTCTTGGATTATCTTCAACTAGAATAGAAATCAGAGAGATCTTAACACCTATCCAACTAAACCAGAGAAGGTCTTGAATTAACATCTTTCTGAGGAAAATGCTGAAGTAGCCCTTCATCAGACGTAGCTTTCGAGAAGACTACTAGGTCGCATAAGTAGTCAAATGGGTTTGTTGATTTAATCTTTCCTGAAAATGGTAAAGAGTTAGTCGTATGCAATGTCATGATGTATGAAATGCATTGTGTAAGGTTGTTCTCAAAATAAATGAGATTATGTTGTATGCGATGTGTATGCACTTCCCATGATGTATGAATATGGGATGCTGTTGCGATATTTATTAGCCTAGGAAAGTAAATCCCTGACTACTGCTAAAGAGTATTGGGAAGCTGAATCCTTCATTTCCGCTAGGGATGATGAATGGAGATGATTTTCCAGGGATTTCCTCTTTCCTTTTGAGGATATTCTGTCGGGGATTTTTAACTCCTGCTTTAGAATAACTCTGTGGAGGGGATAAACTTCTGCATTTAGAGAAATAAACTCTACCCGGGAGGAGGTTTTATAAACTGTTTGAAATTATAAAACTCGGTTGGGGAATACAAATTTCAGCTCTCTAAAGGAACTTTGTTGGAGGAGGTAATTCCTGCTTGAGGAAGAAGAGATCAAAACTTTGGTTGTTTCTACTCTATGGGGAACATAGAAGTCATGGGGTCGTATGTAGTGGTGACTTTGTCTCAAAATGTCTCTGCCCCTGTACCATGTTGGAAAGAGTAGTTGTCGGGACTAAAAATTGGTTTTTTTGACTTTGCCCCATTTCTCAAAGTCATTAGTAACTGTCTTTCTGTTTCTTATGCAAGTATTTGTAAACAGCAATCATATTCAAATGCATATGTCAAAAATAATCATTGGACGTTTTTGCAAAACAAAACAAAAAAACAAAAAATTAATAGTTTTGTACTTTCAAAGAAATGATTTGTATTAATTTCTGAAGCTCGCCTATAATAGGCATTTTGTACAAAGAGACTGGCGTTCTAGTAGGAGAACGTCGTTGTAAAAAATGAAAACTAGACAAAATAGTGTATAAAGAGAAAACAGCTATGTGTAATAATCCCATTGAGTTTCAATTCTGTTATTGCCCTTATGTCCTTGAGCATCTCATCACTTTACTCCTTGTCCGAAGTTGGACTGGATTGATTGGTACCGTTTGAGTTTGATAGTAGATACTGAAGTCCGGTCACAAGGTGATCCAATGGGACATAGTTATACGCTTCAAATCCCTAACTTTTTCCTGGACCGCCCTTTCGGGTTTTCAGTCCACCGGGATACCCTTTTTTTCCCAAGCCGCCTTTTCAAGTTTTCGACTTGTCGGGTGTACAAATTTGTTTTTTTATTCATCCCTAATTTTTGGCTGAACCATTTTGGTTCGCTGGGATGCCCTTATTTTTTCCTAGGCCAGTCAACCTAGCGGGTTTTTATTTATGTGTAGTATATTTTCACTATGTCCGCATTAACAGGGTGAGGAAGGTCGTCACCATCCATGGTGGCTAGAATCATGGCTCCACCAGAAAATATACTCTTGATTACAAATGGCCCTTCATATGTGGGAGTCCATTTGCCCCTGGGATCACCTTGTGGCAGTATGATGCGCTTGATTACTAGATCACCCACTTGATATACCTGACGTATGACCTTTTTGTTGAAAGCCTTGATCATTCGTTTTTGATGCATTTGACCATGACAAACAACAATAAGTCTTTTCTCATCAATCAGATTCAGTTGATCACGTCGAGTCTGGATCCAATCATCTTCATTCAAACCCACATCCTTCATGATCCTTAAAGAAGGAATCTGGACCTCAATAGGTAGGACAACCTCCTTACCATACACCAGCGAATAGGGTGTTGCCATTGTTGACGTACGTGCTGAGGTGCGATAACCATGAAGAGAAAATGGTAACATCTCATGCCAGTCTTTGTATGTCACTGTCATTTTCTGTATAATTTTCTTAATGTTCTTATTAGCAGCTTCAACAGTGCCATTCATCTTTGGCCGGTAAGGGGAAGAATTGTGATACTGGATCTTGAATTGTTTACAGAGTTTGGTGATCATCGTATTGTTGAGATTTATACCATTATCTTTAATGATTCTTTCTAGAACACCATACTGATCGATAATATTACGCTTAATAAACCGCGCCACAACGTTCTTGGTAATAGTAGCAAAAGAGGCATCTTAAACCCACTTCGTGAAGTAATCGATGGCCACTAGGATGAAGCGATGTCCATTGGAAGCGGTAGGTTTATCTCTCTGATCATGTCAATGCCCCACATTGAAAAGGGCCAAGGAGACGTCAAGAAATTCAAGGGAACCGAAGGTACATGTACTTTATCAGCATAGATCTGGAATTTGTGACAAGTTCGGGAATGCTGATAACAGTCTGCTTCCATATTGGACCAATAGTATCCTTCCAGTAGGATCTTTTTAGCCATGATGTGTCCACTAGAGTGGGTGCCAAAGGTACCTTCGTGTAAATCTTCCGTAATCCTCTCTGCTTCACTCTTGTCTATGCACCGAAGTAAAGTAGAGCCATGGTTGTGCTTGTAGATGATTCCATTACTAAGGAAGAACTTTGCGGGGAACCTTATCAGAAACTTCTTATCATTGACAGACTCCCCCTCAGGATATTCTTGAGCCTCGAGATACCTTTTCACTTCATGGAACCAAGGTTTGTCTGCTACTTCTTCAGTATCAATCTCATAGCATTATGATGGTTCATACAACCTCTCAATGGTGATCCGAGGAGCCTCGTTGTCCCATCTAACCTTGAACATGGATGACATAGTAGCTAACGCGTCCGTTAACTGATTTTCTTCTCGTGGAAAATGTTCAAAGGTGACTTCTTCAAAGTGTGGAAGCAACGTCAGCACATGTTCTTTGTAAGGGATGAGATTAGGGTGCTTCGTGTCCCTTTCCCTTTTGATTTGACTTATTACCAAGGATGAATCCTCGAATATGCTCAAGAACTTTATCCTCAGGTCAATTACAGCTTTGAGACCCATGATGAATGCTTCATACTCCGCCATATTATTGATACAATTGAAACATGATCTAGCAGTGAAAGGAGTGTGATAGCCCTTGGGGTATATGATTACAACACTGATGCCATTTCCAAGTGCGTTAGAAGCTCCATCAAAAACCATAGTCCATCGGGATCCTTCCTCAGGTCCTTCATCCGGTCTAGGTTCTTTACAATTAGTCATTAAAATGATATTCTCATCCGGGAATTCAAATTTCATGGACTGGTAGTCATCCACAACCTGATGAGCCAAATGATCAGCTAATACACTTCCCTTGATTGCTTTTTGGGTTGTGTATTGGATATCGTATTCAGTCAGAATCATTTTCCGTCTTGCTATTCTTCTGGAGAGAGCGGGCTTCTTGAAGATGTACTTGATCAGATTCATCTTAGATATCAACAAAATAGTGTGGGTCAACGTATACTGTCTTAGTCGGCGAGCAGCCCATGCCAAAGCTCATCAAGTTTTCTTGAGCAGTGAGTATCTTGTTTCACAGTCGGTAAACTTTTTGCTAAGGTAGTATATTGTATGCTCTTTTCAATCGGACTCGTCATGCTGCCCCAACAACACCCCATTGAATTATCTAGCACTGTTAAGTACACTATCAAAGGCCTTCCTTCAATTGGCGGCATCTGAATTGGAGGCTCTTGAAGGTATTCCTTGATTCTCTCGAAGGCGGTCTGGAATTCGTCATTCCATTTTACCAATTGATCTTTCTTCAGGAGTTTGAAGATTGGCTCACAAGTAGCAGTTAAATGGGAAATGAATCTGGCAATGTAATTTAGGCGTCCCAAGAAGCCTCTAACCTCCTTCTCAGTGCGAGGAGACGACATCTCTTGTATATCCTTCACGTTTTCAGGGTATAGCTGAATACCCTTGTCACTGATAATGAAACCTAGGAGTTTACCAGACCTTACCCCAAAGGTGAGCTTGTTTGGATTTAACCTCAGCTTGTATGTCTTCAACCTATCAAACAACTAAAGTAGATGATCAAGGTGCTCTTCCTCAGTTTGAGACAAGGCTATCATGTCATCAACATAGACCTCTATCTCATGGTGAATCATATCATGGAACAAAGCTACCATAGCTCGCTGATAGGTTGCCCCAACGTTCTTCAACCCAAATGGAATTACTTTGTAACAGAAAGTTCCCCATTGTGTGACGTAGTTTGTCTTCTCCATGTCTTCAGGTGCCATCTTGATCTGATTGTAACCAGAGAACCCATCCATGAAGGAAAAGATCTTATGCTGCACGGTGTTGTCAACCAAAACGTCAATGTGGGGAAGCGGAAAGTCATCCTTGGGGATTTTCCTATTAAAATCTATGTAGTCCACACACATCCGCACATTGCCGTCCTTTTTAGGAACCAACACTATGTTAGCAACCCATTGTGGATAAGAGGTGACAACTAAGAACCCAGCGTTGAACTATTTCATAACCTCTGCTTTGATCTTCTCTGACATTTCAGGGCACATACGACGAACCTTCTGCTTTACCGGAGGGAAATCTTCTTTGGTTGACAAATGATGAACCATAATATATGTGTCTAGCTCTGGCATGTCTTTGTATGACCAAGAAAAGATCTCGACATAATCATGAAACATCTGTATCAACCGCTGTTTGAAACTAAGCTCCAAATTTGCACCTATCTTGACTTCTTTTCTATCTTCTTCTATGCCCAAGCTCACTGTCTCAATTGGCTCTTCATGGGCCTGTATAGCCCTTTCTTCCTGTTGTAACAGCCTGGAAAGTTCTCCGGGTACCTCACAATCTTCCTTACCTTCGTCCTTGGCTTGGTTGATTGGATTTTCAAAGTCATAACCGACAATAGCAGAACTGTTATCAATGGGATCCAGAGTGGATATGGATCTGCAGTTTGATACGTGAGTGTGTGTAAGACCATAGCTGTATAGACAAAGTAAAAAAGCATAAAATAAAAACAGAGAGCGCAAAATTTGTATGCAAAAACATCCAATGCTTTATTAATGACATATGAGATTGAAACATGATAACCCTCACAAATGAACCATTGTGCCCCGGGTAAGACACATGGCCAAAGAGTTTATATAATTTATTACATATCCGAAAACAAGAAAGATAGTTACTTCTGAATAAAAGTAATTGGTACAAATTCTTTTTCTGTCCAGGTATTGGGTCCACCTTTGATAGTAGGGAAGATCCAGCTATCCATGTCATAGTCACCATCACTGTCTTCTAGAGTGTTGACCCCATGATTGCTGATGCATAAGGGAGGTCCTCCAGCACGAGCACGACGAACAACCCTTTGATCCCCTGAAGAGAAACCGAAACCAAACTTATCAGATTTATATGGAATGTCAGGGAGTTGGCCCCAAATGGTATACCCACCTTCTTCAATAACTGATTTGGCATCTTTAAGAGAAGCCATTTTCAAGGGAGGTCTAGTAATCTTTGGCAGATTGATGACAATTTCAGTTGCACCCATAGTTTGAGGCACCTCTTCGAAGTTCTGACACGGAGTCTCGATGAACTCGCCATCCATTTCCACATACCTGAAGGAGTTCAGGTGACTTACCATGTATTCTTCTTCACCATGTACCGTGACAATCTTTCCTTTCATCGGGTATTTCATCATCTGATGCAGAGTGGACGTGATAGCTCCCTACCCATGGATCCAAGGGCGACCCAACAAACAAGCATAAGATGGTCTAATATCCATGACATAGAAAGTGGAGTCAAAGGTCTGAGACCCAACTTTAATGGGGATGTCCACCTCCCCGTGCACCATTCTTTTCGAACCATCGAAAGCCCTCACTACATTGTTGCTGGTTTTTAGGGTCAAACATTTATAGTTTAATCTGTCCAGAGCCTTATTGGGCAGCACGTTCAATGATGAACCAGTATCTACTAGAACATGGGCCAAATTAGTGCCCCTACATTCGATGGAGACATGCAGCGCATCATTGTGTTTTCTTCCTCTGGGTGTCAGATCAGCATCAGAAAAACCCAAACTGTTGTCAGTCGTCAAACTGGCCAAACAATCTTCAAATTGGTCAGCGGAGGTTTCTTATGGCACATGGGCAGTTTTAAGGGATTTCACCAAAGCCTTTGCATGAGCTTCAGAGCACAATAGTAGGGTTAACATTGAAATCTTAGAAGGGGTATGTCCCAGCTGTTCGAACACATTGTAGTCGCTCCTCTTTATAATCTTCAATATTTCTTCCATTTCCTTCTTGGAAGCCTCTGGGATAGATTCTGAACATGCCTTCGTCTGGACAGGCTCAATCAATATGTCTTTGCCCTGAGTCTCAGCCGACTCGGTGATATGGGTGGCAACTGGGGTAATCAAAGGAGTTGCAGCGGTAGTATCAGGAGGAACAACAGTAGGAATGATCACAGGAATAGTAATGGCTTTTGGAGGAGAAATCTCAGGGGAGAACACTCTTCCATTTCTTGTTATTTTGCTGGTTCCAACGATGTTTCTAATGTCGGGATCAATATTTTTAGAAACTTGGTCTTCAACAGCCAACAGGTCTTGCTTGACACTGTAGTAATAGACGTCAGCCCCATAGTTCCAGGGAACAACCTTGTCTGAGGAGTATGGGATTGGCCTTGGCATGGTGATGATCATAGGAGCCAACTTCATAGTAGATGTAATTCTAACGGGTCTTTTGGTGGAGACCCTGGGAGGATTAGCGGAAATGGTTATGATTGAAATATCCTTACAAGAAACGGTCAGGACGGGAGTCTTCTCAAATAAGATCTCTTTATCATCCATCAGGAACTGAACACCTGCTTTCAACAAATAACAACCAGTCGGTAGAGATAAATATAAATGGCAATCTTCTCCACAACCTGGAAATAAATCGACTTTCAACATGTTCCACTTAACGATCATGAGATGAGTAATAATTTCCTCAATAGAGGTAACAAATGCATCATTGTCAACAATATTAACACCACGACCGTGCTTGGGCATGGGAGAAGTTATAACATTGGGAATCTCACGAGCGTCAAATTCAATCTCCTTTGCCTCGATAAGGTCTTTCACCTTGTTTTTCAAAGCCCAACAATCATTTGTATCGTGGCCCAGACTTTCTGAATGGTAAGCACAACGAGCATTAGGGTTGTAGTGAGGAGACACGCTGTTGGGATTCTTGGGATCTTCCCTCAGGGTAACCATATTGGACTTCAGTAGATGAGGCAAAACTTGAGACAAAGTCATATTTATCTGGGTGAATTGCCTTACAGATCTTTCTTCTCTAGGCTGATTATTTCGTTGTTTAGTAACTGCAGGCTTGGATATCATAACAGCCCCGACCGTTGGACGGAGCTCGGTTCTTCCCTGATTTTTTTGATTATAAACAGCACTGACCTCTTTTTTCCCTACGAAGGGTCTTTTCCCGCACTTAAAGAGGCATCCCTCTGAATCTTTCGACTTCTAATCCCAGCTTCCACTCTTTCTCCTGTCAAAATAAATTTAGTAAAGCCAACTGAGGAGCTTCTAATCCGATGATTGAAAAATGGACCAGATAGGGTACCCAAAAACATATCCACTAACTCCCTATCAGACTGGGGGGGTTGAACTCTTCCTGATAAGTCCCTCAACTTCTGAGCATAGTCTTTAAAAACCCTCGCTCAAACCCATAGACATACATTGGAGTTGTGTACAGGTAGGAGCAAGGTATGCATTATACTGATATTGCTTGTAGAAAGTAGCAGCCAGGTCTTCCCAATTACGAATGTTGGTCCCCTCGAGCTGGTAGAACCACTCTAGTTGAGTTCCGGATAGACTATCTTGAAAGAAGTGGACCTATAAGTCCTTGTCCGCAGTGTGAGGTTGGATCTTCCTCACATAAGATCGGAGATGTATCTTGGGACATGAAACCCCATCATATTTGGAAAACACTGGCACCTTAAACTTCTGCGGGATGACAACCCCAGAAACCAAACCCAGCTCTTCAAAATCCAGCCCAGGCACCTTCTAGATTTCCATTGCACTTAGACGCTCTTCCAGTTGTTTGTATTTTTCATCGGTCGTAGGGTACTTCTCTTCATTATAATCAGTCTAATTATCGTATTCCCTTGGACTGGGGTCTTCCTCTCTTGTCTCCCCTTCTTGATTGTCTCTTTCTTTTGACGGAGATGTTAGCTCTACCACTTTCCCTAACGGTCCTTTGAACCTCCTTCCCAAATTCACCACACCATTTGTCTTCCTTGGCTTCTTGGTTCTCTCTTTGACAATCAGAGCTTTCAGTTCCTCTTGCCCCTTGGCCAGAGCCATGATCATTTGTTGAAACTGGGCATTTTGAGTTTGTAGATCCTTTACTGTTTGTTCGAGAGCCATTTCTTTACTGCTGAAATAAACAGCAAAGAGGATGAGAAACCTGCTATGAAACTTGCTCATGCAATGATATGTATGATACATGTATGCAATGTTTTCAAGGATTTCTAAGACTTAAATTTTCTTAAATAGAAAGAGGACAAACGTTAATTGCATTAAGAAGTTTTATCGGTTATTATGATGCCTCTTGGGCTTACAAAGGAAGTAACAAAGCCAAAATAAATTCTCCAAGCAAAGAAAGACTCAAGCTTCCCACAGGCGCATCCTCTTTTGTGCAATGTAAGAATTTATACTCTTCTCTTCGTGAAGTAACTTGGTGAGCTTTAAAACCTTCTTCTCGCTGGAGTAGAATCAAGTTTCAAAGGTATCCCGTTCTTCTTTGAGTTGGATCCAGGATTTCTGTTGCTCCTCAAAATCAGTTGGCATGTCAGGATGGAGAACAATGTAAGGAGTGTCTCCTTCAACAATTGGATCCATAATCATAGGTAAGATGGAGGGGTAAGGCATCATAAGACATTGAGCACGAGCTCGCACCCATTTGAGTTAAGGCTCAAGAGGGATGGAATTCTTGTTCCCTAGTGTCTTGCTATCAACTCTATTTACCATGCCCCAAGCTCGAATGAACCTCTTACGATAACCCTGAACATCATTCTCATAGTCAAATATGATTCCTTGGACGAGTGCATTATGAGGACCATCCCTTCTAGCATAACCAAATTATCGCAATGCCAAATAGGGATTATAAGTGACTCCTCCCCTAATTCCTAAGAGAGGGACATTAGGGAATTCCCCACAACAATTAATGATGGTAACATTCTCCATGGATCGAGAACACCAATGAATATCTGAATGTGTAAGGCACATCAACCTATGAGACCATCTCATACCCTGCTCATTTTTCAAAGCAGATCGAGGTAGGTGAAAAATAAACCACCTAGCCAATAGAGGAGTGCAACACAGAAGGGTCCCCCTTCTCTTTAGAGTGTGAGTATCCAGAGAGTGTAGAATATCCCCAAGTAAAGTAGGCACCAGATTATGAGACAGAAAAAACTTAACCGCATTCACATCTATAAGTTGGTCTGGGTTAGGGAATAATACCATCCCATAGATGAGAAGGGCCAACACTTCTTCAAAAGCTTGTAAATCCAGGTTATCCCAAAAATGGTGCGCTTTCTCAAATAAAAACTTAGCTAGAAATCCTTGGACACCTCTTCTGGTTTCCCAATTTGCCACTACATCAGACCGTTGTAAAGACAAAGCTTGAGCAATCTCTTCAGGCTTTGGGTCTCTTTCCATACCATTAAATGGTAACTGATTAAGGATAGGTACCTCTAATAATTGAGAAAACTCCTCCATAGTAGGCACTAACTGGTAATCAGGAAAAGTGAAGCAGTGATGTAACGGGTCAAAGAACTGAAAGAGCACCTTTATCATTTCTTCATCTAAGTTTTAGGTGACCAAGTTGAGAAGTCGACCATGTCTTTCAGTGAAGGTAGAGCTTTCAGGAATCCTTGATTCTAATTCCTTGAGTTAAGGGGGTACCCTAACAAGGTTGACTTGGATAGTGTTCCTGCAAGCGGATGTCATGTCCTACAAACAAGACAAAGATAAGCCCTAGAAAATCCTTGAAATGGTTAGTATGATATGCCATGTTATGATGCCATGATTATGCTAAGAAATCACAGATATAGAAAGCACAAGCAAATCACACAAATACCTTAGGTTTAAGGCGTGCATGGGTTTTAAGGTAATACCCTCTTGAAGTTTTAATTGGTTCAACCTGTCCTATAAATAGTAATCGGGATCTAAGGGATCTCAATATCACTGATCTTTCCCACAAGTTTTGTTCTGATAGACAATTGACTTGCCACCAAACAAAAATCGGGAGTCAAATCTCAATGAGTGTAGTATCGAGTATCAACTGACTTTGAGGATACACCAAAGACGACTATCTCACTACGTCCTAATGGCCAAGTTGTTCAATTAAGGTTCTAAGGTCATATGACGCTTCATGACACCACACAACGGCCCCGTATTCTCCTTGATTAACTCAAGGGCTACCGGTACCCACCAAAGTGTCGCATCAACGTAGCTATCGCTCCAACTGTGTCGGTATACCCTGCACAATTTCCACGATCTATTGCTACTTACCTAAAAGGTTTCCCCAAATCCGGGTGTAAGATCTATAGTAACCCAAACAGTACCCTTAAAAATAAAGCAATCAAAACAAACAAAGAAAACATATTAGAAATGAACTAGACCCTAAGGTAAACCCAACTTTTTAAATATTCCCCAGCAGAGTCGCCAGTTCTTGGATACGGTGGCAGAACCAACTATTGTATTGGTTTTGCATTTGTGTTCGAAAATGTTGCGGTAAGCAAGAGTCACCACCGACTTTTCTTTTATCCAATAAAGGAAAGGGTGAAAAGAACAGAAAAAGACCTTTTTCGAGAGTTTTTTGACTAAGGGGGTAGATTATGGAAAGGGAAGGTGTTAGCACCCTTTCCATACGTAGTTTTCTACAGGCTCTTAGGTACTTGCTCATTTGGAAAATTGCTTTCGTGTTTGTGTGTTTTGAAAACTTTTTTTCTTTATGATGACTCTTGTATCAGTCCTCAAGAGTGTGATAAAGAGTTCTTTGAAAAAGAGTTTTGAAAGTGGTGTGAAAAGTTGTTCTTTGAGCAAGTACTTAACATCTATCTACCTACTAGAAAAAGGATGTTCTTTTCCTCCTACCCTTTAGATAGTTCTATCCTACTATTAGTGAGTAGGTAGCCCTATCATTGGATGTTGAGGGACTATCGTAAGGGACGTTTATGGTCATTGAAAGCAACATGTAGAGACACTTTATCATTTCGAAGGGACTACCATCATATATTCGTAGGCAACATCGAGGGACAAGATAATTTCTTGTAGGCAACTCGAGGGACATTTAGAGACTATGATCTTTATGATGACTATAAACTGAGGGTCTTTGCTAAGAGTATCGCTATGTTAAAGGGGCATGGCTGTTTCCGAAGACAACCAAAGTGGGAAATACCCTAGGGGTGCAAGTGTGCAACAATGTGATTTTTTTCAAGTATATTATCTTAATGTTAGTGATCTAATGATTGATTGATTAATTCTTGTCATGCACAACTAATTTACTAACAGTGTATATACAAGCATATAATATAGTGCAGAGAGTTAATTGCAGGAAATAAACACTCCTAAGCTATTACATGACTTTGGGGCAAATACAATTATATTTGACTTAAAATTTAAAATGCGGAAATCAAAACCCTAATTAGACTATTACAAACCGAGTACAGTTACAATATTTGAAAATAAAATGCGAAAAGTGGTAAAGCGCGCGAATCAAAAACACGTCTAAAACCCTAAGGTATAAAAACCTTTTTTGTTTGTTTTTATTCTATTCAAGAAAATGTTTAAATAAGAATTAGATTATTTAACCTAAATCTAGATTTAAAGAAAATTAAAACTAATTAAAAAGAGTTAATTCTAATTTTTGTAGTTTTTATTATAAAAAGATCATAAATTAAACATGAATTAAATCCTAGGTCTAATTAGTTTTAATTAAGAAAAGATGTTAAAATAATTAATAATTAGTTTACAATATTAAAATAAAAAACCTAAAACTATATTTTGTGATCTTATTTATTTTATGATAAAAAATAATTTAATACAAAAACAATTAAAAGTATTAAACAAAATAAAATATTGAAATTAAAAAAAAATGGAAAGTAATAGGCCTGATAGTGAAAGCAAATTGGGGGGTATGCTGCTGAATTTTTGTTAGGCCCAGAAACTCAGCAAGCCCAATTCAAGCGTGTGGTTTGGTGTGGTTACGTCTGGAGGGTCTATGGTAAGCCTGCATGCTGGAGGCGCTAGATCCAGGTCAATTGAGATATGATGGTGTTGACCTGCTAGCCCATGGTAAGCGTGGATAGCCTGGCTACACTGGACCTGGAAGAAACTTCTTAGAAAAAACCAAAATTCAAGACCTGGAAATCGAACCCAAGTCTCTTCCCTTTGCACGCATCCCTTCTACCACTCAACCAGTCTGTTAATTCATGTACATAATGACACAAAAATATTATAATGATAAATTAATTCAAGGGTCAAATTGTAAACACGCGCCAGATCAGATCATGCCTGGACCAATGATAACATGTAATTTAAGCCACCGGAGCCCAGGCTGGTCAACGGTGTTGGAGCCCATCTCCGGTCACCTTCTCTGGTTGACTCAAATTTCAAACCTACAAAAACATTGCAAAGAAAAGCGTAAATGATACCCTACCCCCTATTTTGAGGGCTGCGATCACGATGGTGGTCTTCTTTTTGGCTGAAGCAGCCTGCAAACGCAGATGTGAAGAAAAAGAAACCTTGTGCCCTAACAATGACACTTCTTGATTTTGACGTCAAAGCTTGCATATAACGATTCAAAACATACACAAATATGATATTAAACTCAAATATGTGCAGAGATATCATTTATATGCCATGAATCAAAAGTTTGAAGTTTGAGAATTTTGCAAACAGTGAGTTATCGTAGGGGTGGTTCTGTATACTTTGGCCTTCAGGAAGCGGTTGGTTCTACCCCTGGGATCCTCAGAAGTATGATGGAATGCTTGGATCTAATTGAGATTGGATGGGGAGTGAGATTTTGAATTTCACCACACTTGAATAATTTTGAAACTTTATTCTTGGTTTGGAGGCAGCCTTAACGTCTGCCTTTGGTCTAGGGTTGATGTGCTTATGTAGTAAATCACTTTAGGTCATCAAATATGGAGGAAATCCAATTGATAAATACTCTTTTAAAGTGTGAAGATTTTGATTCAAATTCTTCCAAAAGAAAATATCCACTTCCCTTTACACTCCACACGATTTTGATGGCTGGCTATGATCTTTTTGGTTTAAAAAAGATTTGCATATTCTATATCTTACATATTCTTTCATTTATTTAGTATTTATTCAATATATTTTGAATTTATTTGAATAAAATCAAAATAAATAAAATTAAAAAATAATAATGCATGGACATGTTTATAGATCCTTAGATACATCCTGAACACTTTTGGACTCTAAAAATTGGGGTCAATAGCTCAAAAATACAAATTTTCCTAATTGAGATTTCATGCATTCCTTGAAAATTGCCCAACTTGTGAAATCCTTATCTCTCTCAATTTTGACCCTAAGAGGGTTTTCATTGTATTTTTTAGATATCTTAGGATGTCCTATAAACAACCTTTTTGGTTTCATCTCAATTGGATCTTCCATATTCATGTAAGGAGCTTTGGCCCAAAAGGTGTTTTTGTTGACTTTTTGAAAGGACCTATAATGTCTGAGCTTGTATCTTTTAACTGGGTCATTTATTGAACTTGGGGGGAGAAGAAAAGTTGTAGGTAAATGGATTCTCTTAAAATTGAGCTTTGGTGGGAAAATTTATGATAAAGTATGAGAAAGTTATGCCTGGTCAAATTTTGGTTGACTTTTTCTTTAGAAACCCTAATTTGCCATTTTTGACTTTTGATGAGTTAGTAGCATTTCTTGAGGAATCATGATCAATACTTAATCAAATGATGTATATCACTTAAAAATGTTGATGTTGACAAAAAATCTTGAAGTTTGACTATATTTGGGCCACAGTTGATTTTTGACCTAGTATAGTTGATTTTCAGGCATTTGAGCAGTTGACTGTGCAAACTTATTACTCAAGGAATGCAATTTGGCATGGATTATCTTGAGGACATATTAGGACAATGGAGAACATTTGGTATCCTTGGGACTCATACATCTTGCTTAAAATTTAAACCCTAGTTTGAGGTTCATTGCCTTTAGGGGGAGAGTTTGCCTGGTCAATTCTTAGTCATCCTAGGGCAAGTTGGGGATCTCAATGGACATGTCTTGAGTAGAATAAGATTGGAAATTTTGGGGTACAATAGTCCTTAACATAAATATTTTTTCCAATTACCACATATGCTTTTCCCTTATAAAAATTCAAAAGTCTATCAAATTCTTCCAAAATCGGCGCTATCTGAAAGTTTTGAAAGGTGGAACACCTTAACGGAGGATCGTAGAATTGAACCAAGATAGAGATGGAATCTAACTGTACATTCAATTTTGTCAACTCAAGTTTATCGCTATAGAGACAAACAAACATCTTCAAAGATTTCTCAGACAATTCCCCTTTGATGGTCTTGATCTTCGTCATATCTGGCTTGACGACACTAACCTAGACAAATTGATTATTTTTAAGATACCACCAAAACCTTTGATTATTTTTTATAATCTTGTGAATAAGACAAACAAAAAAAGAATGGATAATAACATATATGTGAGATTCAAAATATATGAATGCATGATGATAGTAACGAGTTTTATAAAAGGTATCCTTAGTTGGCAGGCTCCTAGTTTTGGCCTACGTATATTCTATCCTCCCCATAAAGTGGCTTCCTTAAGGGTATCATGGATTACGCTAGAGGGAAAGGCACAAGGGCCTCCCTTAAGTGGAGCCTCTTTGTAGACTGAAACTTTCGTCTCTAAGGTCGTAAAAGGTCTCACCATGAGATTTTTGTTTAAGGGTTATACAAAAAGTCATAGGTTTCATTCCAAAGTACTACCCCTAAGAGGATACTCCTTGAGACATATTTCTTTTTTGTAATTCCAACGAATCTAGGTGAAGTTGTCACAAAAACTCATAGGGATGATGTATCCCCTTGTCCAATAGACGAACCTTATTTCTAAGATATTTTTGAAAATATATTTTTAATTTAAAAACCCCCCACAGATATAATAACATAACAAATAAAATAATAGAAAATAAATAAATCAAATATTTAAAAAGATAAATATAAAAATAACAAAACCATAACCAATAACCTAAACTTAGAAGGGAGAAACTAAAACCCTAGGGTTAAGTCCCCAGCAGAGCCGCCAACTGTAATAACCGACTGGAAATATAGAGTCTCCACCATTAATTTTTATCCTAAGACGGGAATATAAGTGAATAAACCTAATTGATGATACAGAGATTTTAAGTTCTTGACTCACTTTAGACAAAGGGAAGGTGTTAGGCACATTTCATCTACCTTGCTCACAAGGATACTAGTATTTATGTTTAAGGTTTAGGAATAGGGTTTTAATTTTTTAGTTAGGAAAGTGAAACCCAAAGGGTGTGAATAACAAGGCCCTAAATCCAGATATTGTATTTAGGCCCAGTTGTTTGGGGGGGGGGGGGGAGAGTTTCTCATCAGTTTAGTGAAACTGAGGGGTGACACATCAAGGGCTCAAGTCCAGATGTTGGAATTGGCCCATTAACACGGGGGTGTTGATAGTGCATGCCTTGGCCCAAACACCTTATTTGAGTCTGATAGTCAATATGGGGGAGGGTGTGTGGTATTATCATGGTCGTGCAGTATGGAGCGTTTGATTTACATCAGATGATGGTTGTTGAGGGTGCATGGAATGAGCGTTGCACTAGAACGAAAGGGTGTGTTTATACATCCCCTATTAGGGCCTGAAGCCCATTTTCCTATTTCCTTTCTCTCTCTACACTTCTTCTCCCAAAAAGAAAAAAAAATTAGAGAGAGAAACGAGAGCTTCTCTCTAGGCAATCGGAAATCGCCCTGTTGGCCATAAATCGCTTCCGCTGGTGGCTCTAGCCTTAGCCAGTGTAGGATGCCCTATTCACTCCAGATCTCCAACTAAAGCTCAATCGGGCTCTTATATGTTCATCTTCTCCACCGTGAAGAACCCATAAATACCTTTGATATTCATATGGGTTTTTATAAACCCTAACAATTATCCAAATCCAAAAACACAAACCTTTAGAACCCTAGGGTTCTCGTATGAACCCTAAGCTAACCCCAAGGACCCTAGGCTAACCCCAAAAACCTTAACACTAAGAACACGAACCTTAACCTTAAAAACCTAACCCCAAGCCCCAGGCTTTCCCAGATAACAACAATTTAACTCTCAATCATGTGATTACAAACATTAACAACAACAATTTAAACCACCTAAGATAAGTGTCAGTCCTACGTGGTCCTTGTTGTCAATCTTCTTGTTTTTGTTAATTTTCCTTCGTCTAGTTTCTCTCTTTCCACTGATCTCTGCTTTCTTTGTCTTCTAGTTGCAGGTGTAAAGATAGTGTGGCGGCAATGATGGCTTAAAGGAGACGATGATGTAACACATACCTAGGGTTTCAAAAATTGAAACCCATATATCTCCTCTTGTTTTCTTTATTCTCCAATTTCTTTTTTTCTCCCTCCCTTTTAGGTCTTAGATTATAGGTATTTGTAGGTTTAGTTTAGGGATTGATTTAGATAAATTGTTATGATTGTCGTTACGTTTAGGTTGATTGTGTTAGAAATTAGGAATTGATAGAATTAGATCAAGATTTGTAAAGATTTATGGTTAGAATTGATTGTAATTGATTTTGTTGTAAATTAGATTATGAGTTTGTGTACATAGACAATTTTGTGATGAAGACTCAATTAAAATTTTGATTTGATTTACGAAGATTTGATTCTGTTTTGATTTTATTGAATTAGTTATATTGGGATTGAGTTTGCTTAGTGATGAGGATGATAGGGTCTTCCGCTGGGAATTCTAGGGTTTCAACCCTTGTGTTGACCTTCGGTCAATGATATCCAATAAAATATAATATTATCCGATAATAAAATCAAATCATAATTTTTACCAGGGTTCACCTCAGTCAAAGAGATTTTATTAAAAATTAATAATACCTTAATATAAATTTTAATAACCAATTTAATAATTAATAATTATAATAAATATTAACTCATAATAACACCAAAAATTGAGATAATAATGCTAATTATAACATAATGACACCACATGGGCCTCAAATACAACATCCTTTCCATTAGACCGTATTAGATGAAACAGATTGGGCTTAGCTATGTGACAAGCTAGGATCAATTACTTACTAATACACCCTTCCTTTACTATCCGGACTACAATTTAGAAATAACACCAATTTTAAAAACAACTAATATAATGCAAATATAAATTAATTATAATTTCTAACAAAAAAATATAATAACATCAAGATTAGAAAAAAGAAGGATAAATTGGTTAGTAATTAGTAGGGAGATTTTGGGGTATGACAACAAATGACTCTTTGTATAACCCTAAATAAAATCTCATAGAGAGACCTTGTACGACCTAAGAGACAGAAGCTTCAGTGTATAAAGAGGCTTCTCTTAAGGGAGGCCCTTGTGGCTTTCCCTCTGGTGTTATCCATGATTCACTTAAGGAAGCCACCTTATAGGGAGGGTAGAATATCCATAGGACGAAATTAGGAACCTATATGCTAAGGATACCTTTCACAAATCCCACTACCATGTTACATTAACATGCATACACACATCAATACATTTCAAATATTCATTTTTTTAAAATTTGTGTTGTCTTATTCATAATATTTCTAAGAAAAAAATAATCAAAGGTATTTGGTGAGTATCTTAAAAATGAATACCAATAAGAAACAAACCATCCGAGTTAGCATTGTAATTCCTTATATGTAGAAGACAAAACTGATTATGGGAAATTGACTGACAAAACTATGAAAATGTTTGTTCGACGCTATGGAGACATCCTTGAGTTGACCAAAGTGACTATAAAAGAGGAAGTTGTTACTTCCCTAGCACTTTTCTTTGAACCTCCACTCTGATGTTTCACTCTCCATAATTTTTAGTTATCGCCTACATTGGAGGAATTTCGTAGGATCTTGGATTTTTCTAGAATCAAGGATGAACCTTACATAGGGATTGGGAAGGCTGTCAATTTCCGAGATTTGGCTAAAGTATTGAGAATACCCTTCACTGACTTGTTTCTCAATTACAAGAAAGATGGGAGAGTTCAAGGGATTAAAAGACAATATTTGGAGTCCAATGCTCTTACTTTTGCTAATAAGAAAGAATAGGGGCCTTGTGTAGACTATTTGGAACTACTTGTTTTGGTTTAGTTCTCTTTCTGAATACTGTGGATTACATAGATCCTGTGATTATTAGGGTGTTTTGGGCCGTAAAGGTGTTGAACATTAATCCTACTCCCATTTTACTTGTGAATGTTTATTACGCTCTTTATACCATTCTGAGAAAGGAAGAGGTGTGTTGAATTATTGTATCCCTCTCTTATACTCTTGGATTATCATTCATTTATACCAAGAATATTATATGGTTAAAAATCTAACCCCAGAACAATGGTCCCAAAAATTGAGGGCTCTCACTACTGATTCAGTCTTATGGTACTCAAGGAAACTGAAGATAGAGGAAATTGTTGTTAATTGCAGAGATTTTCCCATTGTTCCTTTGATTGGGTCGAGAGGATGTATTAACTATAATCTCACTTTTGCTTTATGCCAACTTGGATACCCTTTGAAAGATAAGCCTTTCGAAGAGCAACTTCGACAATTAATTCTTCATGAAATGGGAAAAAATAATCCCGAATTACTTAATAAGATCATCCGAGCTTTGAACAGAGTTCATAAGAAAGGATTCAGAAGAAAGAATGTTGTGGTGAGAGAGCCCTATACTCAATGGGTTTTGGAAAGGGTGCAAATAGTCAAGCTACCCTTTGTTATCGATCCTACCTACATACCAAATGTACCAGATCCTCTTTCGATGTCTGCAGAGGAGATAGAAAAATTGAAGAAAGCCCTTGATCAAGCTCAAAAAGAAAAAGACAGATTTGAGCATAGCCTCCATGACTTTACTAGAGAGAAAAGACAGATGCAACAAGAGATTGAGTCAAAAGATCAACAAATTCAAAGAAACCATGAAATATTTGAAAAGAAGAGTCTTAAGCGAAAGAGTTTGACCGAAAGATTGTTGAGTGCTACTTCCAAATTGGATTCCCACAACCAACATTTGGATGATGCTGCAAGAGAAATTGGGAGGCTGAATAGGTGGAATGAAGAAGTCCTACAAGACAAAATGCAGATGGAGGAGAATCTGAGAGCCCAAATCCAAGGGCTAGAAGAAGGTGTTCTAGAACAAGAAGAACAAATTTAGTATCTCACTACCAGACTCCAGAATAGCCAAGAATCAGATATAGGAGAACGCCTTAAGCAGATGAGGGAAGAAAGACTTCTCACCCAAAAGACAAAAGAGTATGAAGAAGTTTGTCAAGAGTTGGAAGGCCTCCGAAAAGACTTCCTCATTCAAAGGACATTCTATAAGGAGATGATGGATGGAAAGATTAATGGAAGGACAGTATGTAAAGAATTTTGAAGCGCGGGAAAATATCAAGGTTATAATCCCAACAATATACAAGGAGTATCTGAGATACAAAGACAAGCATGCAAGGCTTACCTTTTTGGCGAACAACCTTATTGGTGACATCCCTAGAAGTTTGAGAGATGTAGAAACCGTGATGGTCCCTCTTCCGAAGGAATTTGAAGACTTCCTCAAGCTTTGTAAGGGAATGGTTGATGGTTTTAGGGCAGAGATCCGCAAGCGCACTTAGGAGATTTTTGTTTCTCTTTTGTTTTTTCTTTCAGTAATTGAATTTTGGTTCAGTTTTTTCCTTCAGTATTTGGATTGTATTCCCTTTTTATAAGGATGGTTTTAATGCAATAAAAGCATTTTTGTTTCCGCATTCAAATTTTGTATTTATTTCGGGATACTCACCAATAAAAAGCAAAACCTATATACAAAAAAAAAGAGAATATAAAAGTAAAAGGAAATCTGACGTGAATAAGACAAAGATTAAAATTTTGGAATATTCATACGCATTCATTCACAAGCATCACATTTAGCAAATTTCATACATAAAACTAAAATTTTCAAAATCATCTTCAGTTAAATCATTGGTAAATGAGCACCACCTCTACGACCTCCCTATCAAACCAAAGCTCGTCTAAAGAAGGTGATGGAACATATCAAACAAAATCAAGCCGTCTTACAAGAATATTTGGAGAAAGTGAAGGGTAGCATTGACTCGATGAAAGAAGGCATGAGTCAAGTTTTCCTAGCCTTGAAGAACATCATCAAAAGACAAGTTCAGATTCCTAAGGAAGCCTTTGAAGAAGTATCCCATAATATTAGTGCATCGAGCAGTCACCAACCAAGACAAGATCTAGAATCAGGTCCTTTAAAGTCAACTATGGCTCAGGAAGAAGTCAAGCAAACTGATACTGAAGGATTTGTCCCACCTCCTCCAAAGGTAGGGTCATTTCACACTCTGTAGATCCCAATCAACAATCTGCACAACATGGACAACTGCATAGACCTGCAGTATGGAGACCATGACTTGGAAGGCATCAACCAGGTGTCTTAAAGGGCTTCCCATAATAACATTCCTGAAAATCCTATGGAACTCAATCAGTTTAAAGCTCTTAAAGAAAGGTTGAAGGTTGTGGAGAGCTACGATACTTTCGACGTCTATGCTCTAGAAATGGGTCTAGTTCCAGATGTAGTGATCCCTCCAAAATTCAAAGTACATGACTTTGGAAAATATAAGAGGCTCACATGCCCAAGGAACCATCTACGCATGTACTGCAGGAAAATGCATGTTTATACTCAAGATCAGAAGCTGATGATCCATTTCTTTTAAGACAGTTTCAATGGGGCATCTTTGGATTGGTATATGCAATTGGAACGAGTCCATATCAAAACATGGGCACATCTTTCTAACGCTTTCTTGAGATAATACAAGTATAACTTAGATATGGCTCCTAATTGCATGCAACTCCAGAACATATCTCAAAAGAAAGATGAGCCCTTCAAAGAATATGCACAACGATGGAGAGAAATTGCCTTCTGAGTACAACCACCACTCCTTGAGAAGGAATTAGTCAATATGCTCATGAGTACGCTACAAGGCCTATATTATGATAAAATGGTAGGAAGCGTCTCCTTAAGATTCTCATATTTGGTGACTATTGGTGAATGAAATGAAGCAGGTGTGTAAAGCAGCAAAATACAAGGGGCATCATCCAGTACTCCTTATATTTGAAAAAAGCATGTTCCTAACTTCTCAAAAAAGAAGGGGGGGGGGGGGGGGGGGGGGGAACTAATGTTTTCGCATCGCACCAGAAAGCACAACATTCATTGATAATTCTGCGAGAACAACAAAAAATAGGTTTGAAACGCCCCCGAGAAGATTCGGTCATGTCCCTATGCCTCACAATCAACTACTGCAACATTTACTCAAGGCGTCTTTGGTAGAGCAGAATCCACTAGCCCCTCTAATTGGGTCACTCCCACCTAAGTATGTTGCAAATTCCAGGTGTGAATATTCTGCAAACTCTCTAAGTCACACAGTAGAGAAGTGTTAGGCCTTCAGACACAAGGTGCAAGATTTGTTGGACTCCCAAGAAATCACTTTTGACAAGCCTAATATCAAGACAAACCCCATGCCTCCGCATGACGGGCCAACCGTGAATGCAATTGAGGTAGCCACTGAATATGGGGTAGCTAAACGAGTAAGTCTCTGATAGATCTCCTGAAGGAACATCTATTTGAATATGGTTTCCTTTTGGAACATAATGACACTTTTGAGAAGACTTTAAAAAAATTGGTGGATAGAGGGATAGTTCAATTTGGGCGATATCCTGAAGAAGAATATGTAGTTACAATTGATGGGAATATAAAGAAGCCATTGGTTATTCCTTGCCAGGAGCCAAGTTTTTCCAAGAAAACTCTTGTAATTCATTAGGGAGAGCCAAGTACGGCAAAATCACCAATGACAATACCATGCCAAACTCTGAAAATACCAGTAAATCCAAAGACTACGATGGTGATTAGGGGACCGTCCCTTACTCCTTATGAAAGTGACAAAGTTGTACCATAGAACTACGATACTATTGTTTTTGTCAATGTTCTAAATCAAGAATGTGAACCATCATCAAGACAAGGTCCTGCAATTAAAAATATAGCAAGAACATACGGGCATGACCCGCAACAGTCGAATATGCAGTCTCGAATAACAAAAGAAGGATGATACTGTGGTTAAGGATAAAGGAAAAGCTACAATGGAGACAAGTCAAGAACAAGAATCTCCAAGTAAGAATTTTACCGACCAAGGGGCGGAATAATTCTTAAAAATAATCAAGAAAAGTGATTATAGGGTGGTGGATCAGCTACACCAAACCCCGACCAAGATTTCAATACTCTAGTTGCTCATTAACTCAGAAGCGGATCGTGACTCTCTAATGAAGATTCTAAGTTCTGCCAATGTTCCAAAGGAGATTACAGTAAATCAATTTGATGGAATCATAGAGAATCTAACATATGGATCACACATGGGCTTTAATGACAGTGAGTTGTCTCCACAAGGTAGAGCTCATAACAAGGAATTACATATCTCTATCGAGGTAGGAATAACCAACCTATCCAAAGTGCTCACTGATATGGGTTCCTCCCTCAACGTACTACCAAATGCGAGTTTGATGAAGCTAACACTAGATAATGTTGTCATAAGTCCAAGTTCTTCAACAGTTAAAGCTTTCGATGGTTCTCAAAGTATAGTGTTTGGATAAGTGGATCTTCCTGTCAACATCGGACTGCATATGTGCTACATTACCTTTCAGGTGATGGATATGTTAGAACATAGTTTGATTCTACAATTCCTGATTAGAGTTTTGATGATAACAAAATACAAAGAATAAATAAATTCAAAGATATATATAAAACAAATATGCCTCTTAAAATTATGTTTTGTATATACAGAAGTTCTGATGGAATCAGCATCAGAAGAGCAGTAATATGTCTACTAGATTATACGTTGAAGCTTGATGACCAGAATTTGTGCATAAACAAATACACTCTGACTCTGATCAAAGACATCTTTACCAAGTCATCAACACTCTGAAGCGTTATCATAAGTTAAAGCAAAGAAGACTTTGAAGCGTTATCATAATTTAAAGCAAAGAAGACTCTGAAGCGTTATCATAAGTTAAAGCAAAGAAGACTCTGAAGCGTTATTAATTATTCAAGACTGAATTAAATGCTAACGGCTCTCTTCAGACAAGATCTTCTTCAAAAGGAAAGTGCGTTATTATCATTAAACTGGCTTTATGGACAACGTATCTTTGCCTTGCCTATATAAACAAGTCTGCTTGAGAAAAGACACACGCATGCACTCACATAATTGGACAAGCCTTCAAAACCACGCTTATTCAAATGCTTTAGCAAATTCAATTTATTCCAAGCTTAAGTTGTGTAATTATCACAGTTGTGATATATTGTTTTGTTAGAAAACGTTAACACATCCTTGTTCAATTATTTGTAAAATATTTCCTTGAGATAAACCGGTTTGTGGTTGTACTCAAGAAGACTTTAACAGTTGTTAAAGTAGCTGTTGTAATCCTTTGAAAATAGTGGATTAAGACCTCGTTAGAGAGAGGCGAAATCACCTTGACGGGTAGACTGGAGTAGTTTGAGATCAAACGAACCAGGATAAAAATACTGTGTTGTCAAACCATTTGTTTTAAGTTTTACAATTCAACCCCCCTTCTTGTATTTTTCACATCTTCAATTGGCATCAGAGCGCCTGGTTCTGAGCTTATAACACTTAACCGTGTCAGTACAAGATCCAGCATCAGAAAAACACAATGGCAGGACCAAGTCAAAACATCATCAATGACAACAATGAAGAAAGGGACAGATTCATTGGCAAACCTCCAGTCTTTGATGGAGAGAACTTTGACTACTGGAAAGACAGAATTGAGAGTTTCTTTCTGGCCCATGATGCTGATCTGTGGGTCATGGTGACTGATGGATACATGCACCCAGTGGATGGACGTGGTCAGAAGATTGACAGGAAAATGATGTCTGATCAGCAAAAGCGTGAGTTCAGAAATCATCACAAGGCCAGAACAATTCTTCTCAGCGCCATCTCTTATTCATAATATGAGAAGATATCAAACAGAGAAACTACCAAAAATATGTTTGACTCTCTGAGAATGACGCATGAAGGCAACATTCAAGTCAAAGAAACCAAAGCCCTTGCACTCATTTAGAAGTATGAGGCATTCAAGATGGAAGAGAGTGAATCAATAGAAACTATGTTTTCAAGATTTCAAATTCTTGTTGCTGGTCTAAAAGTTCTTGACAAAGGGTATTCCACTGCTGTTCACGTTAAGAAGATCATCATAAGCTTGCCAAAACAATGGAGGCCAATGGTCACAGCGCTTAAGCTAGCCAAGGATCTCAACAAAATCTCTCTGGAGGAACTTGTCAGCTCCCTCAGAAGTCATGAGATAGAGCTAGAAGCAGATGAACCTCAAAAGCAAGGTAAGCCATTAGCTTTAAAATCTAACAGAAAATTTGACTCCAAAGTTTTGCAGGCTGTGGAAGAAACCTCTGATGGGTCCTCATCAGAAGAAGATGAACTGTCTCTCCTCTCCAGAAGGGTGAACCAATTGTGGAAGCAGAGGCAAAGGAAGTTCAGGAATCCCAGAAGATCAGAAAATCAGAATGAATCTTCCTCCAGATACAGAAGGTCAGAATGATCCTCTAGACACAGAAGATCTGAAGGTTCTTCAGGAAACAGAAAGCCAAACAACAAAGACATCATCTGCTATGAATGTAACGAGCAAGGGCACTACAAAAGTGATTGCCCAAAGCTTCAGAAGGAGAAGCCCAAAAAGAAGTTTGGTAAGGAAAAGAAGAAAAGTCTCATGGCTACATGGGATGATTCTGACACATCTGAAGCTGACTCAGAATCAGATGATGAAAGAGCAAACATAGCTCTCATGGCAAACATAACGGAAGACAGTGAAGCTTCTGAGTCAGACTCTGAATCAGATACAGAAGAGGTATTCCCTGACTTTACTATAAACTTTACTAAGGCTGAACTAGCTGAAAGCCTTAATGAAATTCTGGATAGATATCAGCAGATCATAGTCAAATTCAGAAACCTGAAAAGGAATCTTGCTTCTGACTCTAATAAGACTGAGAGTCTCAAATTGGAGAATTCTGAGTTAAAAGATAAAATTTCAAAATTAGAAAACCAATTGCAAAACTCTCAGAAGGAAACAATCCTTGAAACTCCCAGCAAAGCTGATGAAATCATCAAGAAGTATGTTCACAGCTTTCAGAAGTTTCTAGCTAAAAATATAGCCAGAAGCAAAATGGCTTCAATGATTTATGGAGTTAGCAGAAATGGCAGAAAAGGGATAGGATATCAAGGTAAGGTACCTACACCAAAAAATGCCATGGATTTAGCTATAAAATGTACTCCACTTGATTCACACTTTATATATGGGCACACACATGACATAAAATATACAAGTAGTGATTACTCTGTCAGACCAAAATTCAACCAGAGTTTTGGTAAAACTAACAAATCAGGACCCAAGAAAATGTAGGTACCTAAGGATAAAATAATACATGTGGCAGATATCTTTAGCAGCAAAGCAAAAACACCAATCATGGTACCTGGACTCTGGCTGCTCACGACACATGACAGGAAGAAGGCATATGTTCCAAAGCCTGGAACTTAAGCCTGGAGGCCACGTAGGCTTTGGAGGCAATCAAAGAGGAAAGATCATTGGCTCTGGAACAGTAGGTAATGGAAATCTTCCCTCTATAAGTAATGTTTTATTAGTTTATGGATTAATGCATAACCTGTTATCCATAAGTCAATTAAGTGATAACGGTTATGATATAATCTTCAATCAAAATTCATGCAAAGCTGTTAGTCAGAAAGATGGGACTATCCTATTTAATGGAAAGAGGAAAAACAACATTTATAAAATAAAACTTTTTGAACTAAAAAGTCAGAATGTAAAATGGATTTGGCACAGAAGATTGGGAAATGTTAGTATGAGAAGAATATCTCAGATTAACAAACTCAATCTGGTCAGAGGACTTCCTAACCTGAAGTTCAATTCAGATGCTCTGTGTGAAGCATGTCAGAAAGGCAAGTTCGCAAAACCAGCTTTCAAATCCAAAAACGTTGTTTCCACCTCCAAGCCATTAAAACTTCTCCACATTGACTTATTTGGACTAGTTAAAACTGCTTCAGTCAGTGGCAAGAAGTATGGGTTAGTAATCGTAGATGACTATAGCAGATGGACATGGGTAAAGTTCTTAAGGCACAAGGACGAGTCACACTCTGTGTTTGTTACATTCTGCAACCAAGTTCAGAATGAAAAGGATCTTAGAATCGTCAAAGTCAAAAGTGATCATGGTGGAGAATTTGAAAACAAAGATTTTGAGTTATTCTTTAATGATAAAGGCATTCTGCATGATTTCTCTTGTCCTAGAACTCCCCAGCAAAATGGAGTTGTAGAATGAAAGAACAGAACATTGCAAGAAATGGCCAGAACCATGATCAACGAGACTAACGTTGCTAAGATCTTCTGGGCAGAGGCAATAAACACAGCGTGTTACATTCAGAATAGAATCTCCATAAGACCTATTCTGGAAAAGACTCCATATGAATTGTTGAAGAACAGAAAGCCCAACATCTCCTATTTTCACCCATTTGGATGTACATGTTTTATTCTGAATACAAAAAATTATTTGAACAAGTTTGACTCTAAAGCACAAAAGTGTATTATGTTAGGATATTCTGAACGCTCAAGAGGGTACAAAGTATACAATATAGAAACACAGATTGTGGAGGATTCAATCAGTGTTCATTTTGATGATAAGCTTGACTCTCAAAAGTCAAAGCAGAACAAATTGAAGAAGTGAAAAACACAAGGGGGGGGGGGGGGGGGTTGAATTGTAAAACTGAAAATCAATGCAATGAACACGATATTTTTATCCTGGTTCGTTTGATCTCAAACTACTCCAGTCCACCCGTCAAGGTGATTTCGCCTCTCTCCAACGAGGTCTTAATCCACTATATTCAACTGAATATTACAATCTTCTTTAACAACTGCTAAAGCCTTCTTGATGCAAACCACAAACCGGTTTGTCAAGGAATTACTTTCTTACAAAGAATTGAAATCTAGGTGTGTAAATGTTTTCTACAAAACTGTTTATCACAACTGTGATATTACACAACTTAAGCTTATGGAAACTAGATTGCTAAAATAATTGAGTAAGGAATTTTGGAGCTTTTAGCAAACTGAGAATAAGAAGATGATGAATAGCTTTTAGGCGTGGAAATTATTGTAGAGTATTAGCCAATTCAATCTTCATTGACTTGTTTATATATCATTGAAATTGATGAACGTTGGAGCCATAATTCTGTTTCAATGCCAATAATAATCTTTCCTTATTAAGCAGATCTTGTCTGGAATGATGTTGTTGGTAATAACTCGTCTTGAATGCATAGTACCGTTGCAACTAAGGCGTGTTCTGGCTTTGGCTCATTCTGACGTTGCTTAAGTGCTGATGAACTGTTGTTGTCTTTATCAGAGTTCAGAGTGTTGAGCGCAGATCTGTTCATCAAGCTTCAGCATAAGCGTGAGTTGTTCTTCTGATCTTGGTATCTGATATAGCATCTTCTGATGCTGATGTTAATATCCAATATTCTGATGCTGATTATGATGTACTCTTGCTGATACCCATCAGAGTTTCTGCAAAACAGAAAGTAATATTTTAGGTAGCAAATAGTTCTTACATGAATCACATAATTAATATATCTTTTCGTTTTGTTATCATCAAAACTTAAACTTAGGGTAGTAGATTCAAACTTTGTTCTAACAATCTCCCCCTTTTTGATGATGACAAAAACTAGATATTTTTTAATTGAAAATAGCATGAAAAGTATCAGAGATAACTAAATGATAAGTTGCATCAGAATTAAATAAGGAGTTATCAAAGATAATGGATAAAGAGATATCAGAGTTGGGATTGGAGATACTCCCCCTGAATTTATTACTTCCCTTTTTAATTCTGAGAGTCTTCAGGATCAGATCTTTATTGAATATTTGAATATCAGAATGTTAGAGCTTCAGATCAGAATATCAGAGCTTTGACTATCAGAACTTCAAAGTATCCGAGCTTTACTTTGGATCAGAGTATCTGAGCTTTGGGCTTCAGTGTATCAGAGAGCATTCTTGTACCTGTAGACTTATGCAAAAACAGAAAACATTCAAGTATATCAGAGTTAGAATGTTTGAGACTTTTTGTCTCAGTAATCCGTTATTGAAAAATATCATTCTTGGTCTCCCCCTTTTTGTCAGCAATCAAAAAGTGTAAGTGATGTGCTAAAACGATTAGAGCAGAAAAACTTGTTATATATTAAAATTCAGAGCCAGACAAAATAGTACAAAAGATATGCAAAGAAAAAACATTGAAAATATCATGAATGAAAAACTAAGGTTGGGGAGGAAAGCGTGTGAACAGAGTCTCCAACATTGCTTTAATCTGATCAGCAGTTTCAGTCTGCTTGTGCACCATGCTGACGATTATATCTATCTTGTTGTCTTGCACATCCATCCTTTCCTTCATCTTCTGATCATTTTCATCCATTCTTTGCTGCAGACGGATATCATTCAGCTTCAGTTCTTCCAGAGTCTGCCTGTCCAAGGTAGCTTGAGAAACATCAGAAGCAGGGAGCTTCTGAGAGCTTTCTGCAACATCTTCAGCTTGTCTGACTTCAGCTTGAGTAGTCTGGTCTTCTTCTGGATGCACTTTTGAAGCTGGACGCTTCTCAGACCATGGCTCACTATCCAGAAGGAGCACGTCTTCCTGTGGCAGCTGACTTTCAACTTCCTTCAGCAGCTTGCTGAAGTTCTGTTGTGCCTGCTCATAGTTGATATCTTGCAACTTGAGGGCTTCAGCACGTACCCATATTCTGAAACGTGACCAGAGCTGGTCTGAGGCAGCAGGATCAATCATTCCAGGACAAACTTGCTTTAGAGAAGCAATCCATTGCTGCAAACCTGTTTCAAAATTCACAATGCCAGAGCCAACATCGGGCTGTTTTGGTTTTGGAATGGCTATTTTATTTTTGAGATCAGCAAGACGGTCAAGGATTGTTAAATCGATGAAGGTCCTATTGGGGTCTTCTGTAGTTTGTTTGGGAGATGTTTGTTTGGGAGATGGAGTGGGAGAGTCAGAAATAATAATTGGACTGTGTGGAGTTTTTGGAGGGGTAGTTTCTGGCGAGGATGACAGCTGGGCCATGGTTACAGTTGTTCCACATGGCAGCTGAATTTCCAGGGGTTGTGGCTCAGAGGATTGAGGAGAATGAGGTTCAGGAGATGGAGTTTCAGAATGATGAAACTCAGGTTGAGGAGGTGATGGAGGAGGTGATGGTTGAGGTGATGGTGGATGAATTTCTGGTTGGGGAGAGGGAGGAGGAATTGCTGGTTGTGGAGAAGGAGGTGGAATTTCTGGTTGTTCAGGAATTTGTGGTTCTTCTGGTATGGGTGAGAGAGGTTGTTCTGGTTGAGGAGAGTGGGCAATTTCTGGTTTAGTGTTTGGATTATTTTAGAGGTGATCAGAAACACGTTGATCAATTTCAGACAGAACTTTGTCAAGTTTTGATGTTGTTGAAGTTGTTGGTTTTGGATGTTTGGTGTGGGGTCTTCTGAGAGTCAGTGACTCAGAAGGGTCATCTTCTGGTTCAGTTTCATCTATAGTTGGTATGGGGATAGGGATTTCATGTGAAGCTGGAGTTGGAATTGGTGTTGGAATAGCAGAAGAATTTAAAACAGAAGCAGCAGATAAATTACCTCTTTTCTTGGGGGTCTGCTGGGATGATCCTTCTGAAGTGGCCTTCCTTTTCTTCGTATTCTTCAGAGAAACTTCTGGTTGAGGTTGGTGCAGATCTTTGATATTCAGCTTGGGATCTGTACCATCAGCCTTGCACGCGTCCAAGTATCTGAGAACCACAACTGGTTTTGATTCTATCTCAGAAAATAATGGAAAGTCGTCCAGAGGGACTCTTCTGCTGGTGATGTCAGCAAGAGGAGTAACGCTGGGCTCCTTTTTGATATTCTCTATCAGTTTCATTTTCTTCAGATTCTTGGCGTTCAGAGGCTTGCCAACAGTTGGTTCAATAGTACTTAACTCCTGAGCTTCTATGAGGTGCTCTATCAGCCTATTCTCAGTCAGAATATATGATATTAACCTCCCAAAGGGTATCCAATCCCTCTTTGTCCTTTCTTCTTCCCTGGTCTCCTTGACGCTGGTCCTGAGGTGATTAAACAGAAGATGATCCAAGTTGATTTTTACCTTCTGATTAATAAAGTAGATCAGAAACTGCTGATCTATATATATAATCAGGGGAGCTTGTTGGCTTCCTGTGATTAAAGCACCCCAGAATGATCTTCGCCCAAACTCTGTGGTGATCCTTTAAGTCTCTGATCTTGCTGCTGGGCACCCCAAGGGTGAAAATCTGTTCTGCTATGACACCAACGTCAGAGCATCTTTCAGCCATATCAATACAGCGGACGCCACCACCACTGTAACCAATCAATTTTTCTATGTGATCCTCAGTGATCACAATCTTCTTTCCCATTATGTAGGAGGTGACTTGATGCGTTGATGAGGACGCATGAATCCAGAACTCCTTGACCAAAACTGGGAACGTTGGTCCAACCAACCTGTCAAAATATCTCTCCCATTTCTGTGCCCTAACTTCTTCTGTCAAGTCAAATCCATTTTCTTTCATACTGCCAAAGTCAATAATCAGTTCAGATAGCACTTCCAAATTCTTCACTGGTGTAAGGAGTGTTCTGAATGGAACTTGGTACTTTTCAGAGGAATCTTTCTTCTGAGAACCTGCAGAGACATTGCTGGAGGTTGCCATGTTCACACTTAGGGTTTTTCTGAGAAAACTGAAAAATGGGTTTCTTTTGAGAGAGAAGAACACACAGAGAAAATGCAGAAAAATATTTGAGAGATTATGAGAAACGGTAAAGGATTAATGTGAGAATTTAAAGTGCTTAAATAGATTTCAAAATACTTTTTGAAAGTGTAAACGGTTTCAAGAAAGAGAAATAAAATCATGATTACGTTTTAAAACATGATTACTTTCATTTAATGCTTGCTGATTTTGGGGGATTTGAGAAAGATACTTGAAACGGTTACCAGACATGTGTCTCAATGCACCCAATCAGCATTTTTCCTTCTCAGAAGCGTGAATGCGTTCTGCTTCAGAGATTTGCTGATGATTGGATGCCACTTGTTTGATTTAGTGAGCAGCATGTCTATCCTTAAGCTGAAACGCTCAGATCTTTAAGACTAGCATCTGATATAATCTGCATGTTCTATCTTTCTGAAAGGAGATTGATCAGAAGTTCACAGTAAAACAAATACATTCTGAAAGATAATATATGGAATTAAAACATTTTCACTCTGGGCAGATTTTCATGCTGAGATGTTTCAGAATGAAATTGAATCTATCTTCAGAAAGGGGTTTAGTGAAGATATCAGCCCATTGATGGTCTGTATCTATAAATTTTAAGTTCAAAATTCCTTTCTGAATGTAGTCCCTAATGAAGTGATGTTTTATTTATATATGCTTAGCTCTAGAATGTAAAATGGGATTCTTACTTAAGCAAATAGCAGAAGTATTGTCACAGAGTATAGGGATGTTACTCTCAAAAATCTGGAAGTCTTCAAGCTGACTTTTCATCCAGAGCATTTGTGTGCTACATCCTGCTGCTGCTATGTACTCAGCTTCTATTGTTGATAGCGCAATTGTGGATTTCCTTTTGCTGGACCAAGAGATCAGATTGTCTCCCAGAAACTGGCAGCTTCCAGAAGTACTTTTACGCTCTACTCTGTCTCCAGCAAAGTCAGCATCGCAGTAGCCTACTAAGTTGTAATTACTAGATTTTCTATAAAATAAACCCAGATTAGTAGTACCTTTCAGATACTTGAAAATTCGCTTAACAGATGTTAAGTGAGATTCTCTAGGATCTGATTGGAATCTAGCACAAATACAAACGCTGAATAAGATATCAGGTCTTGAAGCTGTCAGATAAAGGAGAGAACCAATCATACCTCTGTAGACCTTCTGTTCTACCTTTTTGCTTACCTCTTCTCTTTCCAGAATGCCCGTGGGATGCATTGGAATCTTTGATGGCTTACATTCTGAGAGGTCAAATTTCTTCAGAAGATCTCTGATATATTTGCTCTGATGAATGTAAGTTCCCTCTGGAGTTTGATTGATCTGAATTCCTAGAAAGAATGTCAGTTCCCCCATGAGGCTCATCTCAAATTCTACCTGCATACACTTAGCAAATTTTCTTCCAAGAGAAGGATTAGTAGATCCAAAAATAATATCATCAACATAAATTTGACAGACTAAGATGTCATTCTTAACTGACTTACAGAATAAGGTAGTGTCCACCTTCCCTCTGGTGAATTCATTTTCTAACAAAAAGTTACTTAGTCTTTCATACCAAGCTCTGGGAGCTTGTTTCAGACCATATAGTGACTTCTTTAGTTTGAAAACATGTACTGGATGTTTTGTATTTTCAAAGCCAGGGGGTTGGTGAACATAAACATCTTCTTCTATATAACCATTTAAGAATGCACTCTTGACATCCATCTGATACAGAGTGATGCCTCTATTAACAGCAAATGAAATTAAAAGTCTGATAGATTCTAACCTGGCGACTGGGGCAAATGTTTCTGTATAGTCTATCCCCTCTTGCTGATTATAACCTTGTGCTACGAGTCGTGCTTTATTTCTGATGACTTCACCTTGTTCATTTAGCTTGTTTCTGAACACCCATCTTGTTCCAATGACGTTGAATCCTTTTGGTCTGGGAACAAGATCCCATACGTCATTTCTGGTGAATTGATTCAGCTCTTCTTGCATTGTTAGAATCCAGTCGTTGTCCAGAAGTGCTTCATCAATAAAAGAAAGTTCAATCAGAGACACAAGTCCCATGAGGGTTTCTTCAGAGTTTCTGAAGCTTGCTCTTGTTCTGATTGGATCTTCCTTTCTTCCTAAGATAGTTTCTTCTGGATGATCCAAGCTGCTTCTGGGTAATCTCTTCTGAGGTTGATCAGCAGCTGTTGTAGGATTGCTAGCAGTGCTCCTTTCAGATGTTGAAGGAGTGTCTGTGTTGAGAGCTTCTGATGACTTGTCTTCAGAACCTGTAAATTCAATTTCCATACCTGCAAAAACTTCATTCTGCTTTGACTTTTCAGAGTCAAGCTTATCATCAAAACAAACACTGATTGATTCTTCCACAATCTGTGTTTCTGTATTGTATACTCTGTACCCTCTTGAGCGTTCAGAGTATCCTAACATAATACACTTTTGTGCTTTAGAGTCAAACTTGTTCAAATAATTCTTTGTATTTAACATAAAACAAGTACATCCAAATGGATGAAAATATGAAATGTTAGGCTTTCTGTTCTTCCACAATTCATATGGAGTCTTTTCCAGAATAGGTCTTATTGAGATTCTATTCTGAATGTAGCACGCTGTGTTTATTGCTTCTTCCCAGAAGATCTTAGCAACGTTTGTCTCATTGATCATGGTTCTGGCCATTTCTTGCAATGTTCTGTTCTTTCGTTCTACAACTCCATTTTGTTGGGGAGTTCTAGGACAAGAGAAATCATGCAGAATGCCTCTGTCATTAAAGAATGACTCAAAATCTTTGTTTTCAAACTCTCCACCATGATCACTTCTGACTTTAACGATTCTAAGATCCTTTTCATTCTGAACTTGGTTACAGAAGGTAACAAACACAGAGTATGACTCGTCCTTGTGTCTTAAGAACTTTACCCATGTCCATCTGCTATAGCCATCTACGATTACTAACCCATACTTCTTGCCACTGACTGAAGCAGTTTTAACTGGTCCAAATAAGTCAATGTGCAGAAGTTCTAATGGCTTAGAGGTAGAAACAACATTTTTAGATTTAAAATAAGGTTTTGCAAACTTGCCTTTCTGACATGCTTCACACAGAGCATCTGAATTGAGCTTCAAATTAGGAAGTCCTCTGACCAGATTGAGTTTGTTAATCTGAGATATTCTTCTCATACTAACATGCCCCAATCTTCTGTGCCAGATCCACTGCTCGTTGTTAACAGACAGAAGACACTTTACATTCTGACTTTTCAGTTCAGAAAGTTTGATTTTATAGATGTTGTTTTTCCTCTTTCCATTAAACAGGATAGTCCCATCTTTCTGACTAACAGCTTTACATGATTTTTGATTGAAGATTATATCATAACCGTTATCACTTAATTGACTTATGGATAACAGATTATGCATTAATCCATCTACTAGCAGAACATTATTTATAGAGGGAAGATTTCCATTACCTACAGTTCCAGAGCCAATGATCTTTCCCCTCTGATTGCCTCCAAAGCCAACGTGGCCTCCAGGCTTAAGTTCCAGGCTTTGGAACATATGCCTTCTTCCCGTCATGTGTCGCGAGCAGCCAGAGTCCAGGTACCATGACTGGTGTTTCTGATTTGCTGCTAAAGATATCTGCAACATGTATTATTTTATCCTTAGGTACCCAGATTTTCTTGGGTCCTGATTTGTTAGATTTACCAAAACTCTGGTTGAATTTTGGTTTCACAGAATACTTACTGCTAGTGTATTTAATATCATGTGTGTGACCATACACAAAATGTGAGTTCAGAGGAGTGTGTTTAATGGTTAAATCCATGACATTCTTTGGTGTAGGAACCTTACCTTGGTATCCTATTTCCTTCCTGCCGTTTCTGCTAACTCCATAGATCATTGAAGCCATTTTGCTTCTATCTATGCTTTTAGCAAGGAACTTCTGGAAACTGTGATCATACTCCTTGATGATCTCATCAGCACTGCTGGGAGTTTCAGAAATTGGTTCCTTCTGAGAGTTTTGTAAAACATTTTCTAATTTTGAAATTTTATTTCTCAGCTCAGAATTTTCCAATTTAAGACTCTCAGTCTTATCAGAGTCAGATTCAAGATTCCTTTTCAGGTTTCTGAATTTAACTCTAATCTGCTGATACCTTTCCAGAATTTCATTAAGGCTTTCAGCAAGTTTAGCCTTGGTAAAATTAACTGCAAAGTCAGGAAATACCTCTTCAGTATCTGATTCTGAGTCTGATTCAGAAGCTTCACTATCTTTTGAGATGTTGGCCATGAGAGCTATGTTTGCTCTCTCATCATCTGATTCTGAGTCAGCTTCAGACGAGTCAGAGTCATCCCATGTAGCCATGAGACTTTTCTTCTTTTCTCTTCCAAACTTCTTTTTGGCCTTTTCCCTCTGAAGCTTTGGGCAGTCACTCTTGTAGTGTCCTTGCTCATTGCACTCATAGCAGATGATGTCCTTGATGTTTGGCTTTCTGCTTCCTGAGGAGCCTTCAGATCTTCTATATCCAGAGGAAGAATATGTCCTTCTGTATCTGGAAGAAGACTCGTTCTGATCAGATCTTCTGGGATTCCTGAACTTCCTTTGCCTCTGCTTCCACAGTTGATTCACTCTTCTGGAGAGGAGAGAAAGTTCGTCTTCTTCTGATGAGGATCCATCAGATGTTTCTTCAACTGCCTGCAAAACTTTAGACTCAGATTTTTTGTTAGATTTTAATACTAAAGGCTTACCTTGCTTCTGGGGTTCATCAGCTTCTAGCTCTATCTCATGACTTCTGAGGGAGCTGATAAGTTCCTCCAGAGAAATTTTGTTGAGATCTTTTGCTAGCTTCAGAGCTGTAACCATTGGCCTCCACTGCTTTGGTAAGCTTCTGATGATTTTCTTGACGTGATCAGCAGTAGAGTAACCTTTGTCCAGAACCTTGAGACCAGCTACCAGAATTTGGAATCTTGAGAACATTGTTTCAATGGATTCACTTTCTTCCATTTTGAATGCCTCATACTTCTGAATGAGCGCAAAAGCTTTTGTTTCTTTGACCTGAACGTTGCCCTCATGCGTCATTCTGAGTGAGTCAAACATGTTCTTTGTTGTGTCTCTGTTAGAGATCTTTTCATATTCAGCATAGGAGATGGCGCTAAGAAGGATGGTTCTGGCCTTGTGGTGATTTTTGAAGTCACGCTTTTGTTGGTCAGTCATAGCTTTCCTATCAATCTTCTGACCACTTGCATTCACAGGGTGTGTGTATCCATCTGTCACCATGTCCCACAGATCAGCATCATGTGCCAGAAAGAAGCTTTCAATTCTGTCTTTCCAGTAATCAAAATTTTCTCCATCAAAGACTGGAGGTTTTCCGCTGAATCTGTCTCTGTCTTCATTGTTGTCATTGCTGGTGTGTGAATAAGTTCCTGCCATTGTGTTTTTCTGACGCTGGATCTTGTACTGACACGGTTAAGTGTTTTAGCTCAGAACCAGGCGCTCTGATGCCAATTGAAGAAGTGAAAAACACAAGATGGGGGGGGGGGGGGGGGGTTGAATTGTAAAACTAAAAATCAATGCAATGAACACGATATTTTTATCCTGGTTCGTTTGATCTCAAACTACTCCAGTCCACCCGTCAAGGTGATTTCGCCTCTCTCCAATGAGGCCTTAATCCACTATATTCAACTGAATATTACAATCTGCTTTAACAACTGCTAAAGCCTTCTTGATGCAAACCACAAACCGGTTTGTCAAGGAATTACTTTCTTACAAAGAATTGAAATCTAGGTGTGTAAATGTTTTCTACAAAACTGTTTATCACAACTGTGATATTACACAACTTAAGTTTATGGAAACTAGATTGCTAAAATAATTGAGTAAGGAATTTTGGAGCTTTTAGCAAACTGAGAATAAGAAGATGATGAATAGATTTTAGGCGTGGAAATTGTTGTAGAGCATTAGCCAATTCAATCTTCATTGACTTGTTTATATAGCATTGAAATTGATGAACGTTGGAGCCATAATTCTGTTTCAATGCCAATAATAATCTTTCCTTATTAAGCAGATCTTGTCTGGAATGATGTCGTTGGTAATAACTCGTCTTGAATGCACAGTACTGTTGCAACTAAGGCGTGTTCTGGCTTTGGCTCATTCTGACGTTGCTTAAGTGCTGATGAACTGTTGTTGTCTTTATCAGAGTTCAGAGTGTTGAGCGCAGATCTGTTCATCAAGCTTCAGCATAAGCGTGAGTTGTTCTTCTGATCTTGGTATCTGATATAGCATCTTCTGATGCTGATGTTAATATCCAATATTTTGATGTTGATTATGATGTACTCTTGCTGATACCCATCAGAGTTTCTGCAAAACAGAAAGTAATATTTTAGGTAGCAAATAGTTCTTACATGAATCACATAATTAATATATCTTTTCATTTTGTTATCATCAAAACTTAAACTTAGGGTAGTAGATTCAAACTTTGTTCTAACACAAATTCCTTACAGGTATGGAAGTTGAACTCACAGGTACTGAAGACAAATCATCAGAAGCTCTCAACAGAGACACTCCCTCAACATCAGAAAGAGTAACTGCAAGCAATCCAACACCTTCTGTTGATCAACTCCAGAAAAGACCATCCAGAAGCAGCATGGATCACCCAGAAGAAACAATCTTAGGAAGAAAGGAAGATCCAATCCGAACAAGATCTAGATTCAGAAACTCTGAAGAATCTCTCATGGGACTGGTTTCTCTAATTGAACCAACAACAATTGATGAAGCACTTCTGGACAATGACTGGATTCTAACAATGCAAGAGGAGCTAAATCAATTCACAAGAAATGTCGTATGGGATCTAGTTCCCAAACCAAAAGGATTCAACGTCATTGGTACAAAATGGGTGTTCTGAAACAAACTGAACGAACAAGGTGAAGTCATCAGAAACAAAGCACGACTGGTAGCACAAGGTTATAGTCAGCAAGAGGGGATAGACTATATAGAAACCTTTGCTCCATTCGCCAGGTTAGAATCTATCAGACTCTTAATTTCATTTGCTGTTAATAAAGGCATCACTCTGTATCAGATGGATGTTAAGAGTGCATTCTTAAATGGCTATATAGAAGAAGAGGTATATGTGCACCAACCCCCTGATTTTGAAAGTTCCAAAAATCCAGAATATGTTTTCAAACTAAAGAAGTCACTCTATGGTCTGAAACAAGCTCCCAGAGCTTGGTATGAAATACTAAGTAACTTCCTGCTAGAAAAGGAATTCACCAGAGGGAAAGTGGACACAACCTTGTTCTGTAAGACAGTTAAGAATGACATTTTAGTATGTCAGATTTATGTTGATGACATCATATTTGGATCCACTAAACCCTCTCTCGGAAGAAATTTTGCTAAATGTATGCAGGTAGAATTTGAGATGAGCCTAATGGGGGAACTAAAATTCTTTCTGGGCATTCAGATTAATCAAACCCCATAAGGAACTTACATTCATCCGAGCAAATATGTCAGATAACTTCTGAAGAAATTTGATCTCTCAGAATGTAAGCCATCAAAGATTCCAATGCACCCCACGTGCATTCTGGAAAGAGAAGAGGTAAGTAAAAAGGTAGAACAGAAGGTCTACAAAGGTATGATTGGTTCTCTTCTCTATCTGACGGCTTCAAGGCCTGACATTCTATTCAGTGTTTGCATTTGTGCTAGATTCCAATCAGATCCTAGAGAATCTCACTTAACAGTAGTTAAGCGAATTTTCAAATATCTGAAAGGTACTACTAATCTGGGTTTGTTTTATAGAAAATCAAGTGATTACAGCTTGATAGGATACTGTGATGCTGATTTCGCTGGAGACAGAGTAGAACGTAAAAGCACTTCTAGAAGCTGCCATTTTCTGGGAGAAAATCTGATCTCATGGTCCAGCAAAAGACAATCCACAATAGCTCTATCAACAACAAAAGCTGAATACACAACAGCAGCTGGATGCAGCACACAAATGCTCTGGATGAAAAGTCAACTTGAGGACTTCAAAATATTTGAGAGTAACATCCCTATCCTCTGTGACAATACTTCTGCTATTTGTCTCAGTAAAAATCCTATTTTGCATTCTAGGGCTAAGAATATAGAAATAAAACATCATTTTATTAGGGACTATATTCAGAAAGGGATTCTAAATTTAAAATTTATTAACACAGACCATCAATGGGCTGATATCTTTACAAAACCTCTTTCTGAAGATAGGTTCAACTTCATTCTGAAACATCTCAGCATGAAGCTCTGCCCAGAATAAAACTGTTTTGATTCCATATCTTAACCTTCAGAACTTTGTTTATTTTTCTGTGAACTACTGATCAATCTTTCTTCAGATCTTTAGAAGTACAGATTGTATCAGAATCTATCCATGAAGATCTGCGCGCTTCATTTCAAGGATAGAAATGTGCAGCTCACTCAAGCAAACAGATGTCATCCAGTCATCAGCTACTTTCTGAGGCTGAACACGCGTTTACGTTTCTGAAAGGTCAAAAGCACTGATTGGATCCATTGGGACACATGTCATGGGTAACCGTTTCAATATCTTTCTGAATCCCCCAAAATCAGCTATCATTAAATGCTCATAATCATTATAATTTATTTCTCTCTCTTGCCGTTTATGTTTTCAAAATCCTTTTTAAAAATCTATTTAAACACGTCTCTCACTACTTACACTTTTTCACTTTCACTTTCATTTTCTCTAAAATCTTATTGATTTCAGTTTGGAACCTTTCTCAAAACCCTTTCAATTTCTTCTCAAAACCTTTGGTGTGAACATGGCTTCCTCAAGCAACCCTACTTCCAGTACTCAGAAAACAGATTCCTCCGAACAATATGAAGAACCCTACATAACTCTTCTCACACCCATCAAAAATCTAGAAGTTCTTTCAGAATTGATTGTGGACTTTAACAGTCTTCGAGAAAACGGGTTTAATCTCTCTGAAGAAGTAAAGGCTCAAGGATGGGACAAATATTTTGACCGACTGGTGGGTCCACCATTCCCAATCCTTGTGAAGGAATTTTGGATTCATGCTTCATCTTCCAACCATCAAGTTACTTCATACATAATGGGGAAGAATATAGTCATAACTGAGGACCTCATTGCAAGATTAATAGGCTACAATGGTGGTGGTGTACGATGAATTGACATGGCTGAAAGATGCGCAGATGTCGCCCTAATTGCTAGAGAAATCTTCACTCTGGGTCTTCCTTCCAGCAAGATAAGGGATCTAAAAGACCATCACAGAATATGGGCCAAGATTATTCTGGGATGCATAAACCACAGGAAGCCTACCAGCTCTCCTGACTACATCAATATTGATCAGCAATTTCTGATCTACTTCATCTCCCAGAAGATTAAGGTGAATCTGGCTCATCTGTTGTTTAACCATCTAAGGACTAGTGTTAAGGAAACCAGAGAAGAGGAGCGCACAAAAAGGGACTGGATACCCCTAGGAAGGCTTATATCAGATATTCTAACAGAGAATAAGCTGATTGATCATCTAACAGAAGCTCAGGAAATCAGCTCTCTGGAAGCTACTGTTGGCAAATAGTTGAATGCAAAGAATCTGAAGAAAATGAAGTTAATTGAGAACATCAAGAAGGAACCCAGTGTCACTTCTTTTGCAGCAATCTCCAGCAGAAGAATCCCTCTGGATAACTTTCCTCTGTTCTCAGAGATTGATTCTAAACCTGATATGATAGTCAGATATTTGGATGCATGCAAGGCGGATGGTACAACACCAGATTTGAACATTCAGGATCTGCAGCAGAAGGCTCCAGAAGTTGTGCTGAAGAAAACCAAGAAAAGGAAAGCTGTAGCAGAAGGATCATCCCAGCGGACTCCTAAAAAGAGAGGTGATCCTTCTTCTGTAACTGTTTTAAACTCAATTTCTGTATCAACATCTATACCAATTCCCACTCAATCAGAAAACCCCACACCACAAACATTTGATGACTTTGACACTGAATTCGACCCCTCAGAAACCTTAACTCTTAGAAGATCTCGCTCCCTACCTCCAAATCCAAATATTGAAGCAACCCAGCAAGAACTTGCAAAAGTTCTATCAGACATAGAAACCTTTGACCAACATACTTCTGCTCCCATGTCAGAAAATCCAAACTCTGAAACCACCACAGAAGCACCACAACCAGAAATTCCCCTCTCTCCACAACCAGAAATACCATTACCTCCATCTCCTCAACCAGAAATTCATCCACCTTCTCCACAACTAGAACTATTTCAACCAGAAGTTCAAACTTCTGAGGCTCAACCTTCTGAATCCTGTGAACCAGAACCTCATAACGATCAATCAAACCAAACTGTTGATTCTGATACCATTCCCATTCCTGGAATCACTGAACCTCTGGCCATCCTTATGCCCCTAACCATTCTATATATTCCCCAAATTCCCTCCTCACTAGAATCAACTCCACCAAACTCCCCAACTAGTCCAATAATAATTCCAGACTCTCCCACTCCCTCACCAAAGAACAATCCAGATGACAACATCAAGACTGTCATTAATTTAACATTTTTTGAACGTCTTGCTGCCATAACCCACAAAACAGCTATTCCAAAACCAAAACCATCTGAACCCTCTCCATATGTAGGTACCAGCTTATTGATATTTGAAATAGAAGTACAGAAGTGGATCACTTCTCTGAAGCAAGCTAGTCTTGAGCTGATTGATCCTGCTGCATCAGACTACCTTTGGACAAGGTTCAGAAGATGGGTATGTTCTGAAACTCGTAAGATGCAGGAACAGAGCTACGGACAAGTTCAACAGAACTTCAGTAATCTGCTAAAAGTCATTGAAGATCAAGTTCTGAGCCAGCTGCTCAAGGAAGAAGTTCTCCCTCTGGACAATGCTCCATGGTGTGAACATCGTCCAACATACAAAGTTCAACCAGAGTCAGAAGATCTCAATCTGACTGATACTTCAGAGCAGATGATTCCTGCTGAAGAAATGGGTCAAAAAGAGGATATTACAGAATGCTCTGAGAAGCATCCAGTTACTGAAGATCCTCAAGCTTCCTCCTATGAAAGGCAGACTCTAGAAGACCTGAAAAGATCTGATATTTTGATGAAGGAAAGAATGGATAAACAGGACGACAAAATTGAGGTAATCAAGAGCATGTTAACCAAGCAACAGTAAACCAACATCCAGATCAAGAGCATGTTGGAATCTTTGTTCACGCGTCTACCTCCTCCCTCTTAGAATTTCCTCGTTTTTAAAACATGTTTATCTGTAATATTCTTACATTGCTGTTGTTCTGAACTTTTCGTTGATTCTGGTTTTTAATATAAATGCATTTTAGCTCTGATTATATGTTCTTTTTGATAACTGACAAAAAGGGGGAGAAAGAATAAGATATTTTTCAATAACGGATTACTGAGACATAAGTCTCAAACATTCTGATATATTTAAATTTCTCTCTTCTGAAAAGCTTGAACAGGTACAAAACTCTGATGAAAGATACAATAAGGTTTTGATGCTCAAAGACTCATGGAATTAAAGGGAAGTAATCAACTCAGGGGGAGTTTCTCTTCTTAATTCTATACTTTTTATTCTTTATTTTTAATTGAAAAATCTGGTTTTTGTCATCATCAAAAAGGGGGAGATTGTTAGAACATAGTTTGATTCTACAATTCCTGATTAGAGTTTTGATGATAACAAAATACAAAGAATAAATAAATTCAAAGATATATATATATAACAAATATGCCTCTTAAAATTATGTTTTGTATATACAGAAGTCCTGATGGAATCAGCATCAGAAGATCAGTAATATGTCTACCAGATTATACGCTGAAGCTTGATGACCAGAATCTGCGCATAAACAAATACACTCTGATTCTGATCAAAGACATCTTTACCAAGTCATCAACACTCTGAAGCGTTATCATAAGTTAAAGCAAAGAAGACTCTGAAGCGTTATCATAAGTTAAAGCAAATAAGACTCTGAAGCATTATCATAAGTTAAAGCAAAGAAGACTCTGAAGCGTTATTAATTATTCAAGACAGAATTAAATGCTAACGGCTCTCTTCAGACAAGATCTTATTCAAAAGGAAAGTGTGTTATTATCATTAAACTGGATTTATGGACAACGTATCTTTGCCTTGCCTATATAAATAAGTCTGCTTGAGAAAAGACACACGCATGCACTCACATAACTGGCCAAGCCTTCAAAACCACGCTTATTCAAACGCTTTAGCAAATTTAGTTTATTCCAAGCTTAAGTTGTGTAATTATCACAGTTGTGATATATTGTTTTGTTAGAAAACGTTAACACATCCTTGTTCAATTACTTGTAAAAGATTTCCTTGAGATAAACCGCTTTGTGGTTGTACTCAAGAAGACTTTAACAGTTGTTAAAGTAGCTGTTGTAATCCTTTGAAAACAGTGGATTAAGACCTCGTTAGAGAGAGGCGAAATCACCTTGACGGGTGGACTGGAGTAGTTTGAGATCAAACGAACCAGGATAAAAATACTGTGTTGTCAAACTATTTGTTTTAAGTTTTACAATTCAACCCCCCCTTCTTGTGTTTTTCACATCTTTAGGATATAGAACCAACATATACATGCTTGCTCGTGCGACATTGGATTCATGAGGTAGGGACTGTTACCTCAACCTTACACCAAAAATTGAGTTCCTTGTTGAAGGAAAGTTGGTTGTGATCGACGGAGAAGAGGACATCTTTGTAAGTCACTTGTAGTCCTACAGATATATAAATATGGATGAAGATTGTGTGGCAACACTGTTCTAAGTCCTAGAGGTCGCGTCAATGGTAACCCTACCAGTGGAGAAAATCAAGAAACCTGAAACTACCATGACTTCATAGAGACATTTACAAACATCTATGGAAGATCGTACCTTAAAAGTCTGGGGTAAACTTGTAGAGATACCTGAGAAGAAATATCATTTTGGTTTGGGCTACAAACTGTTAAAGGATACCCTAAAATGCAAGGAGCAATTTCCTCCCATCCAGGGAACCTTCGTCAGTAAAGGAGTAGAGCATGATGGGCATGTAGCAATGATATCCAACAAGAGTAACACCAAAGGAGCATCTAACTTCATCTGTGAACGCGCTCCAGGCTAAGAGCTCAAGAATTTGACAGTTGTGGGCATTCTAGAGATCTTTTTCTTTATAAAGTAATTTTTCTGTTTTTTAAAGAACCTATGTACGCCTGATGCATAGGGATAGTTTTTAAGGGGCCTATATTTTTTCAAACGGTATTTTCTATTAATAAGAGTTATGTTTTGCATTCAATTAAGATCCCTTTCTTTCTTTTGAATTTCCATTTTCTTTTCAAAAATGGCAATACTTTTTTCATATACATTTTTAAAATTTACATTCTAAAATGCACCAAAACATGATAAAATGTGTAGATCCACATCTAAACTCACTGATAATGTTACTGCTGCTATCCAATATATTTTGGATGCACCAATTAACCAAGTTGAAGAGGAAGATGAGGAAGATCTTGAACTCTCTGAAGAATTGGAAAGGGTGTTGGAGAAAAAATTAGAAAATATACAACCATATCAAGAATCTATTGAGATCATCAACCTTTGCACAAAAATAGATCTAAAAGAGATCAAGCTAGGGGAAACCTTAAAGGAAAGCGTCAAAGAAAGGATGATCAAACTTTTGCATGAGTATGTGGACATATTTGCATGGTATTATAGAGATATTCTAGGATTAGATACGAATATCGTAGTGCATAGAGTACCTCTTAAAGAAGGTTGTTCTCCAGTTAGACAAAAACTCATAAGAATTCGTCTGAACATGTCTGACAATATTCGAGAAGAGGTCCTTAAACAATTTGATGCAGGGTTCTTAGCCGTGGTAGATTATCCACCTTGGATAACTAACATTGTGCTAGTGCCCAAGAAGGACGGTAAAGTACACATGTGTGTAGACTGTCGCGATCTAAACAAAGCATGTCCCAAAGACAATTTCCCGTCACCTCACATAGATGTATTGGTGGATAATATAGCTCAAGCTTTGAGATTCTCATTCGTGGATGGTTTCTCAAGTTATAATTATATCAAAATGGCATCCGAGGATATGGAAAAAAGACTACTTTCATGACTCCTTGGGGCACCTTTTGTTACAAAGTGATGTCATTCGGTCTAAAGAATGCAGGGGGAAATCATCAACAAACAATGGTCATGTTATTTCATGATATGATCCACAACAAAGTTGAGATATATGTGGATGATATGATTTCCAAATCTCATACAGAGAAGGATCACATCATTCACTTGTAGAAATTATTCGAACGTCTACAGAAATTCAGACCGAGGTTAAATCCGAACAAATGTATATTTGGTGTCAAGTCAGGCAAATTATTGGGTTTCATTGTGAGTCAGTGAGGTATTGAGGTGGATCCCGACAAGGTGAAGGTCATACAAGAAATGCTAGCTCCAAGAACAAAAAAAGAGGTGCGTGGCTTTTTAGGAAGATTAAACTACATCTCAAGGTTCATATCACACCTAACTTCTACATGTGAGTCTATATTTAAATTAGTTCAAAAAATCAAACAATGGAGTGGAATGATGACTGTCAGACAACCTTCAAAATAATAAAGAAATATTTACAAGAGCCACCAATATCGATGCCACAGGTTCCTGGAAGACCACTTATCATGTACTTAACAGTGCTTGAAGGATTCATGGGATGTGTTGTACCCAAAAAATTTCCCTCTCGTTTCTCAAAGGATCATCCTGGACCCCCAGGTTTGCTTCTATCAAGTTTCAAGCCTTGGATTACAATTTTCCAAGAAAGCCATTCACAAGGGCAAAATGGTCAAAAGCACACTGAAAAGTCAAACTTTAACTTTTTGAGCAAAATCAAGTTTCAAAAATTATATTTCATCAAGACATGAAATTAATTCATCAAAATCAAGAGACAGAAATTACCTTGAAAAATCAAATTTCTAGAAAAAATTTTAAGTGTTAAGAGAATATGATACTTCAGAACTTCTGGGCCAGCCTCTACGCAAGTGCAATCAGAATTTGCAAACATGGTTCAGAACATGATGCTTCAATCAGAACATATGGAAGCGATCTTCTTCGGTCAGAACATGACTGTTCAGCATATGGAGGCTACGCTTCTGGTCGTCTGCGATCAGAACATCACCAAATCCCAAAACCTCGTTTAAGCAGCCTGCTGCCCTGCTATAGCACAGTCATGCAACCAGCTGTTGATCCGGTCCACGCCTGCACTTTCTCAAACCCCATATTTGGACCAAATTAGCATACAAAAGCTGTGATTAAAAATCAATGGAACAGTATGCCAAAAAGGTTTAAATAACATTTGTTTTCCCCCAAAAATCACAACAAACTCACCTATAAATAAGTTGCTCCATCACACTTTCAAGGGGCTGGCTTTTGGAAAGAGAGAAGTATCAAAGAGAGAAAAGAAAACAGTAACACATTCGTGAATCCTGAATTCCTAAAATAAAACCAAAACATTTGTTCTTCCCTTTGAATCAAAGAGCGTAGCATTTTCTGCTTTGTTGTTCTTGCTGACTCCAAAATGTCTGAAGGCAGCAGCTCAAGCCCCAAACACACGTTCCAGATACAAGGTAAGTGTTTTTGACTTTGAGTCTTTTCATTCGGAACATCATTAAATATGTAAATATCATAGTATTGATGTTGTCCATATCATTGCATAAATAGAAAAAAAATTGTGGATCAGAACTTCTTGAATAAAGCTAGGCTCAAAATTAGGATTAGAACTTCTATAAACTGTTGTGCTCTTATATTTCTGATTTGCTGTTGTTAAGAACTGATTAAGCTGCAGATGTTATGACTAATGTAAGGAATGAGGTGAAGTGTAACACATAATTTCTGGGTTTTCTTTTCCACTATTTAGCACAACACAGAACTTCTGAGTTCTCTTCACTATTTTGACACAAAACTTCTAGAATCTTTCTTATTTTTTTAACATACAAAACTTCTGATTTTCAATCATTGTTTAACACATACAGAACTTCTAGGTTTTCTCACTGTTTTAACACATACAAAATTTCTAGGTTTTCTCACTGTTTTAACACATACAAAATTTCTAGGTTTTCTCACTGTTTTAACACATACAGAACTTCTAGGTTATCTCACTGTTTTAACACACACATAACTTCTAGGCATTCTTACTGTTTAAACACACTCAGAACTTCAGCACGTAGCGACCCAAAACTTCTATTTTTTCCCTATGACGTTTCTTTCAGGATTTCGTGCTTCAACTTAGAACTTCTGGTCAACTATGATGTTTCTTGCTGAACCACAGTGCGTCTGGCATCAGAACTTATGATCCCCTTTGTTTTACTTTCAGCAACATGCTGATCCTATTTTCTCATTATTTTTCCTTTTTCTTTATTATTTTTATTAATACAAAAAGACATCAAAACATATTTTCTTTATTAAAAGATTATTTTCCTTTTAATTTGTTAAGACAAAAAACCATTTTCAAAAACAAGTCATTTCCTTTTATTTTTCTTTTTCTTACATTATATAATTAAATATGGTTGTAATAGATGATTATGATTTAAATTCTCGCAAATCCCATTTGTAATTATGTACCCCCATCCCTAAATAATGTATTAGCGTAGGACTTTATATTTCTGCAATTTATCACTTTCAAATATAAATGCTGGTAATTAGGGTGTGTATGGCAATCCATGAAATCAACAAATAGATAATCCTAATCAAGACTAAATGCATGTAAATCAAACACATTTGCACACTAGCACCCTTAGGGTAATCCCACTTTGTTTCCTTTCGGAAAATAGTCATGTCCCTCGAATATGGGCGTTTTAGCAAAGACCCTCGATAAAAGATCATAGTCCCTAGATGTCCCTCGATGTTGCCTTCGGTAAATGATCTAGTCCCTAAATGACAGTGCTAAAACATCCTAAAGGTTGCCTTCGATGACTATACAAAACGTCCCGTACTCGTCCCTTCACATCCAACGATGGGGTTTCTTACCAAAACAATGGTAAGATAACAACATCTAAAGGAGGAGGATAAGAATGTTTAAGACCTTTTGAGTAGGTAGGTTACTCCTAGTTTCTCGCTTGCTCACAACAAAATATTTTTATACACCAAAACTTCACTTTGAAACATTTTTCAAAAGACAAAACACTTTGTACGCGTTCTTATAGAGACGAGAACCATTAAAAAGGCAGTCCTTTTCAAAATACTTTTAAAACCCACATCATAAGCACATTTTCAAACAAAAAGCAAGTGATCTAGCAAGCAAATAAGAGCCCGTAGATAACTATGGATGAAAAGTGTGCTAATACCTTCCCTTCTCATAACCTACCCCCCGAACTCAATAAATAATCTCGAAAGGTCTTTCCTATTCTTTTCAACCTTTCCTTTTGGATAAAAGAAAAGTCAGTGGCGACTCTTGCTAAACACAACAATTGCGATAAAATGAAAAACACCCAAGTTAGTTCTCCCACCGTGTTACAGAACTGGCGACTCTGCTGGGGAGTTACTTAAAAGTGGGGTTACCTTAGGGCTATATCACCTTTACTTGCTTTCCTTTGTTTGATTTGTTTTCTTACATTATGGTTCTTTGCTTGGGCTTGTTTTGATCCTCTACCCGGATCTGGGGGAACCTTTTAGGTAAGTAGCAATAGATTGTTGAAACTGTACGGCATAAACCGACACGGTTGTAGCAATGGCTACGTTAGTGTTACACATTTATTGGTACCAGTATCCCTTGTGTTGAAATAAGGAGAATACGGGGCCGCTGAGCTGTGTCATGAAGCACTAACTGGCCTTAGAACCTTAATTGAACAACTTGTCCATTAGGAAGTAGTGAGATAGCCAGTTTCAGTGGAAAGCTGAAGATTAGTTGATACTCGATATTACACTCATTGAGATCGGACTTTCGGGATATTATTTCGGTCGCCATTAAAGAGGCTTGCGCTGAAATAATGCCCGATGAAGAAAGATCAGTGATATTGAGATCCCTTAGAACCCAGTTACTTTTACATGGACAGGTTGAGCTAACTAAACTTTAAGAGGGTACTTACCTATTAAACTCCATGCAAGCCTAAATGTAAGGACTTGTCTGCTTTGTCTGTATATGACTATTTATACATAACAACTTGATTACTTTGCATACTTGTACATAACATCATGACATTATACCATAGCATTTTAAAATAATCATTTCAAGGATCTCAAGGGCCTATGATGCAGGGTCACGTTGAATCAGACATCTATCAAGGGGCAAGAGGATTTATTTTCCTCTAACCAAACGTCGTCAAAGATCAAAGTACAACAACTTGATTCAGGGGCTATGACCCACTTGACATGGTGAGCTTAATTCTCGTGGAAAGACATCCGCAGATACGAATTTTTCCAATCAAAGCTGTAAGTAACTTCTAACATTTACCCTGCGAGATCCTTGAAAACATGCATTCATATATCATGCATCATATCATGACAGGTTTCTCCCATACATGTCTCCTTATCTTCCTACTGTTTATTTCAGCAAGATGGATATGGAACGAACAATGAAGGATCTCCAAGCACAAAACGCTCAGTTCCAACAAATGTTCCTGACTAGGGCTAAGGGGAAAGAAGACCTAAAGACTCTTCTTCTCAGAGACAAGAAGAAAAAGTCCAAGAAGTCAGTTGGTGTCCTGAACTTGGGAAGAAGACTTAGAGCACCAGTCAAGAGAGCTCTAGATCTCTCAACTCCATCCAACTAAGGGAATAGTCATGAAGAAGATAACAGTCTGGGGGTTGATGAAGTTGAAGCCGATTATGCTGAGGAACAATATCCTCCCGCTGATGATAAGTAAAAACGGTTGGAGGATCGCCTCAATGCTATGGAGATTCAGCAGATACCTGGCTTGGACTTTGAAGAGTTAGGTTTGATTTCCGGAGTGGTCATCCCACCAAAGTTCAAAATCCCTACCTTTTCCAAATATGATGGGATCTCTTGTCCTAAAATGCATCTGGGGTCATATTTCAACAAGATTCATCCTAACACTGCTGACTAGAAGTTATGGGTCCATTTATTCCAAGAAAGTTTGGTTGGAACTCAGTTGGAGTGGTTGTATCAATTGGAGAGTTCCCACATTCACACTTGGAAAGATCTAGCTGCTTCTTTCCACAAGCAGTACCAATACAACGCTGATCTTACACCAACTCGTGTGCAATTAAAAAATATGACCATGCATTCTGATGAGTGCTTCAAAGAGTACACCCAAAAATAGAGCGACTTGGCAGACAGAGTGCAACCACCCTTAACTGATAGGGAGATGATTGACATCTTTATTGGAACTTTGACGGGACCTTTCTTCAATCACCTAATCGGAAGCTCCTCGGTCGTGTTCATCGAGCTAATACTGACTGGCGAAAGGGTCGAGGTTGGCATCAAAAGCGGAAAGATCCAAGTAGCTACATCCTCTAATACTCATAAAAAGCCATACAACAGGAAGAAAGATTATAATGTTGTTTACGACTAAAAGTGTCATGACAAGAGCAACCACGACCAACACGTGGGGGAAATCCTGATCTCTAATCCTACACATGTTCAACAAAGACAGGGCAATAGGCGTAGGATAAAGTACCAAGAAAGGTAGTACGCCAACATCAACATGCCTTTGTCTCAAGCGTTACAACATTTGCTGAAGGTGAAATTGATCACACTAAATGATCCTCCTCAAAATCCCGATACTTCCTCTCCCAAGTACAATCCCAATGTAAGATGTGCCTACCATTCTGATAACCCTGGACACGACACCGACAACTGTTGGACTTTGAAGAACAAGATTCAAGATTTGATTGACGCCATGGAGATCGAGTTTGACCCTCCGGAGAATCCAAACGTGATCACCACTCCCATGCCGAATCATTGAGCGTTCTAGTTCATTTTTTATTTTTCATTTGTAATTTCTATTGTTGTTCAAACACTTATATATTAATGTCAAACTTTGTTTCATTAATGCATCGCATATGTTTGTCTTGAATTCATCCATTTGTTTTCAATATATTTAAATTGTGTTATCTTTACTCCTTTTTATAATATTCAACTCTTGCTAAAAGTTACAAATCTTTAGAGGGAGGATGACGAAAACAATGTCATAATCTCATACAGTATGCTTTTGGACAAACCTTTTTGACGATGTACAGGCGTTATTTTAATTCCTAAAAACTACAGTTAGAAGGAGGATAATCCCTAATCAACCCCTTTGAGCCAAAGAAGTAGAAGTTTTCTTTTTTACACAAATTGAAACCTTTAATCAAAACCTGGGGCAGGGTAGTCTCTCAGTTAAATCATAATGCGTGTTCAGTCACAAACCTTCACTTCGTATGCAATGAATGACATAAAAAACATTCCTCTAGAATCAAAAGACGGTGATGGTTCCCTACCAAAATAGGAAGTGATATATGGTGGCAGAACCGACTATTATAATGGTTTGTGTTTTGTATTCGCAAATGTGCGGTAAGCAAGAGTCGCCACCGACTTTTATTTCATCCAACAAAGGAAAAGGAAAAAGAACAGAAAAAACCTTTTTCGATAGTTTTCTGAGTACGGGGGGCAGATTATAGAAACGGGAGGTGTTAGAATCCTTTCTATCCATGGTTTTCCATGAGCTCTTAGGTACTTGCTCATCTTGAAATTTCTTGTGTGCGTTTTGAAGATTTTTTGTTTTAACTTCGTGGTAACCCTTGTATCTGTCCTCAAGAGTGTGACGAAATTGTTTTTGAAAACTGTTTTGAAAGTGTTTCTGTAAAAGAGTATTTTATTGTTTTGAGAAAGTACTTAAGAGTTTCTACCTACTCGAAAAAGACTGTTCGTTCTCGTTTCCTTTAGACAACGCTGTCCTACTATTAAGGAGTAGGTAGCCCCACTGTTGGAGTTTTAAGGGACATTCGAAGGGACAATTACGGTCACAAAAGAAATGGTTAGGAAACCTTAGTAGTTACCCTAGAGTCTTAAAGATCTTTCCGAGGCAACATTCGAATGGGTCATTTTTGATCTTTTGGGACTAGAGGACGACCACTAAAATTCCATATGCTTCATGACCATTTACCGAAGGCAACCGGAGTAGCATAAACCCTAGGAGTGAACATGTGCATGTGTTTGATTTTAGTTTATTTAATCTTTACACAATTAAGGTGATCTACTGTTTTAATTTCATTTGTCTTTTGCATGCAAGCCTATTATCCATACATCTAGACAGTTCATAGTTGCGAAGATTTAAAAGTGCGAGAAATTAAAGTCCTAACTATTACAAGGCCTCGGGGAGGGGGTTACATAACCAAACTGGGGATTACATAGAAAGTAAAAGCGGTAAAATAAAACCTAATTAAAAACTATTACAAACCTCAAAACAGTTACAATAATTGGAATTATAAATAAATAAATGCGCGCGAGACGAATTAAAAACGGAAATCAAAGTCTAAATTCGAAGGAAATCAAAGAAAGTATTTTTGTTATTTTTTGATTGAGAAGATTAAATATTTGCAAATTAAACTTAATTTTCTAATTGATTTTAATTATGGAAACAAATTTTAAATTGCCCTAATTAAATTAATCTGATTAATTAATGAAATAAAATATTTTATAAAAAAATCTGATTTTAATGTTTTTTTGTGATTTTTTGATTTAATAAAAAATGATTTTTGTTTTTGTAAAAAAAATAATTAAACAAATAAATAAAACAAAAGAAATAAAAAAAAAAAGAAAAACAATTGGGCCTGATGTGGTTAGCAATCTAGGGGTGTGAAGCTGAAATTGCCAAGGCCCAGATTGCTGGCCCAAGGACTATGTGTGTTCCCATGTAGACTCGTATCAGAGAGTGCACCATGGGCTGCTGTTGTGCCCCAAAATTTGCTCTCTCTCTTTTCCACAAGAAATCACAGCTTCGGGCTTTTCCTGATTTTTCAGATTGGCTTAAGAATCAGTCAAACAGACTTTTCTCATCAGTCAGACAAAGTTAGGTTTTTCATTGATTTTGAATCAGTCAGACAAAATTAGGGTTTCTTTTGATTTGTTTAAGTTTGGCTCAGGGTTTGAACAAACATACGCTTCTTTGACAATAAATCAAGAATTAGGGTTTGCGCGCGCATTTTCAGAAGAATTTGAATCCACAGTGTGTTAATTGACTGTTACACTATTTTGACGTTTGCTCAAGATTTTTGTTTGTTTCTCAAGGTCTAAACATCTGGGACATGGGCTGAGGCTTCTGATTGAGAGTTTGAAGTATTGGTTTAGTCAGTGAAATGAAAGGCGTATGGACATTTGTTTTGATTGATTGTGCAATACATGTGGTTAATTGGGACGCCAGGTTTATTATTGATTAATGAGAAGTTGCAAGACTACAATGTTTATTAATTATTTATTTTATCTAAGTTAGAATAATTGGGATTTACTTCCAGTTATTTTAATTCAAGAAAACTTAAATAATTAAATAGACAGTGAAATAAAAGAGATATCTGACAAAAAGACTTTTATTTATTTTTAATTATTGGTACAAGTGTTATTTAAATACAAGTAATTTTTACAGTATTTATAATAATAATTATTACAATGATTAAAAATAAATTAAATCTATCCTAAATCTTCATCTTCTACTGCTGCTCCCCATTGCTCAACTGATTTTTATCTGCAAAGACAAAAAAGAAAGAAGTCAAACACAGATGAATTTGGAAAAGCATTTTCAGACAGTTAATCATAAAAACTCATCATTAAAAGTGTTGGCCAGAATCAGTTTGTTTGCCCTCTCTGCAAATCGCAAGAAGGCTCTTGGTTCACAAAGAGGGAAAGAAAATAATGTTGCAAGCATATGAATATGTACAAGGCTGCATAATTCCAAAACAAGTTGCAAAGTTCAAATTGAACAAACAAGCTACATGAAAAGGGACAAGCTACTGAATATGCCAAAACAAGTTGCAAAGTTCAAATTGAACAAACAAGCTACTTGAAAAGGCAAACTAAGTGCAAAGCTGTCAACAAAACTAAATCACAAAGAAACTGTCAAACTGTCCAAGAGCTGTCAACAGAGCTTCCTACAAGCTAGCAAAAGCAATGCAGAAAAACAGGAAGTATGCAGAGCAAAGACACAATGCAAGCAACTTATTTCAAATTATCATCATTTTCCAGGCCAAACACTTTTGTAGAAAAAATAGTACAGTTTAAAGCAATAAAAAATTCTTTTTTTTTTGTGTGGAGAGAGAAAGAGAGAAAAAGTAAGAGGCTTACAGTTTTTTCAGGCAGGCTGGAGATATAAAACAAAGATATACCAGAACAGTTCAAAAGGAGGCAGAAAAACATAAAGAAAAATATAATACAAGCTCTCAAGCCTGTAACTTCAAAACAAGCCTCCAAACTACCTCAAGCAAGCTTACATTCAACCTGCCTGCATAATACAAACAAGCCTGAAAGCCTTGAAGAAAACAAACAAGCTTACAAACTGAAGCAAGCCTGTAACCAGAAGCCTGTCCCAAAGCCATACAAACCAGCATAAGCTTTAATAAACCTGTCTAAAAACCAATAAACCTTCAAGCCCTTCAAGCCTGCTTAAGCTTGCCTCCAAACTGTAACATCCTACCTAGAACACATAACAGAAACAAGCAAGCAAACTGATAAACCTCCAGCCTGTTTCAAAATAAATTCCAACAAGCTTGCATAATACCAAAGCCTGTAAAAACACAAGCCTGTCAAAACCTAAATCCCAAACACCCTCAGAACAACCTCATCTTAGGGCCAACAACAACATAAACATTCTCAGAACTAGGTGCATCTCAGAATCAAAGCCAAAAGAGAGAGGAAAAGAAAATCTCAAAATTACCAACATCAAGTTATCAGAACAACAAAAGGCAAGCATCTCAGAAATTCAACAATAACATCATCATACTTAGAATCAAAATCATCATAGCATTGGAAATAAAGCAGGCAATCAAAAGAGGAGAAGAAGCTATACAAACGTTTTCAGATTGTACTATCATCATTAAACGAAAGCAAGATACAAAGTACCAGGAAGGCCACAAAGCTAGCACAGAATCACATACTCCCTCCGCCTCCGGCCGCCTAAGACGCCTCCCGTCCTACATCGTCTCCTCTCCAAAGGTAGTAATTCCTTCTCCCTTTTTATACACTTCACATAACAAATAACAAAAGATCAGAATATGAAAATCAATAACATGCAAAACTGAAAACCCCAAAAAATGCGATAAACCGAATTTGTTACCTTTTGAATCATCACCTTGAGCAAGCCATGGAGAGAGGGGAAATGGAGGTGGCGCCTAGTGGCCATAGGTGGAGCGGAGGTTCGTTCAGAAAGCTTGGCTCAAGAAAGGATGAAGAGGCGTTGAGGAAGATGAGAAGCGGCGTCGTTCGTTCTAAGACACAAACCATAAGTTCTGAACAAACAAAAGCGAACCCTAAAACAATTGTAACAAGCGTTGGGCCCGTCCCTCATAACAAATGCCTAAGCCCAATCATTAAACTGACACCTTACCCCTCCTTCAGCGTGTGCATACCCCCCTTTGTGGATCCATCTTTATTTTACACTTTGGGCCATAGATACCCCTAAGCCCATTAAATTCTCTTAACTCTTTTTTTATATTTTTGAAAACCAATACCTTTTTATTATTATCACTTAATTCTTTTTTTTTAAACTTAATTCTTTCTCTTTTTATTTTTAATTAATATACTAATTTTTCATGTAAAAATTTTATTAATACCTTTTAGAACAATTAAAAAGGCATAAATCTTAGGTTTATTAAGTTTAGAAATTTTTTCTTTATTAAAACTTTTTTTGTTTAATTTAAATCTTGTATATAAAATACTAACTAAAATATATAAACAACAGTTTTTTCTTTAAACTTAAAACATTTTTCTTTTCTTTTCACTAAAACCTTTGTTTATACATAATTAACAAAAACACAAAAATAAATAAATACTTAATATTGCATTAGGTTAACATTATTTCTCTCATGTGTAAATAATCACATACACTTTCACTAATATTTTTGTTTATCTTTTATTCTTATACATTGTTATACTTTACATTGAGAAAGCAATTCGATTTGGTTGTAAATATTATTTGGATACTATCATCCTGATAAGACTCATCCCCATTTGTAAATATTTGTACCCCCATTTCCGGATACTTATTTGTAATAGCTTAGACTTTAAATTCCCGCAATTTGTCGCTTTCTATATACTGTATAGTAATTAGGGTTTGTATGCGAAGATTCAAAACCAACCGCTAGATAACCTAATACAAGACAAATGCATGAAAATCAAATACACCAATCACACTTGCACCCCTAGGGTTCCTCCACTTGTTGCCTTCAAAAATGGGCCATGTTTGCATGTTGAGTTTCTTTGGCAAAACAAAAACAAATCAAATGATCATAGTCCCTCGATGACGCTTTCGAAGTTGCCTAAACAAAATGATCATAGTCCCTCAAGAAAATTGCCAAAGACACTTGACACTATTGCATCCATGGTCTAAACGATGACCCGCGCCCGTCCCGTTAACATCCTAACACAAGATTGTCCACCAAATGCAATGGTGGAACAATACTGTTAAAAGGGTTAAAACATGAGAAACATCTTTGAGTAAATTTAGGGGTATACAACTCTTAGTTACTTGACCAAACTTGCAAAACACACTTGCCTACTTTCAAAACACACTCCACAACACAACTTTCAAAAACAACTTTCAAAAACATTGAAACATCTTTTCAAAAAGACAAACACCTTTGTAAAACATTCGAGTAAAGAATTGTTACAATGGTTGCCTAGACAAGGCATCTTTTTCAAAACATTTTCAAAACCACACACACACAAACACTATTTCAAGCAATTGAAAATCAAGGCAAGTGATCTAAAATAAGTAACTAAGAGCCCATGGATAACCATGGATGAAAAGGGTGCTAGCACCTTCCCTTTTCATAATCTACCCCCCGAACCCACGAAAACATCTCAAAGGTTTTTCCTGTGCTTTTTAACCTTTCCTTTAGGATAAAATAAAAAGTCGGTGGCGACTCTTGCTAAACCGAACAAGTGCGAATACAAACGCAAAACCTCAAGTCAGTTCTCCCACCGTATCACAGAACTGGCGACTCTGCTGGGGAGAAATTTAAAAGTGGGGTTACCTTAGGGTTTTAGATCACCTTTACATACTTGCTTTGATTGCTTTGATTGCTTTACTTTTTGGGTTCCTTGTTTGGGTTTGCTATAAATCCTACACCCGGATTTGGGGGCACCTTCATAGGTAAATAGCAATAAAACTGTGAGGGGACTGTGCGGGGTATACCGACATGGTTGAAGTAGTAATCTATGTTAGTGTGACATATTTGTGAGTACCAGTAGCCCTTGAGTAGTCAAGGAGAATACGGGGCCGCTGAGTGATGTCATGAAGCACTAACGAACCCTTAGAACCTTAATTGACCATCTTAGCCTTTTTAGGGGTAGTGAGATGACCGACTTTGGTGCAGTCCGAAGTTGGTAGATACTCGATACTACACTCATTGAGGGTTGTTTTCTTGGAATATTTTGGTTGCCAGTTAAGTGGCTAAACCAAAACAATGAACACAGAAAATAATCCAGTGATATTGAGCTCCTTAGAACCCGGTTTCTATTTTAGGACAAGATGAGCCAACTAACTTCAAGAGGGTACTTACCTACGAACCCCATGCAAGCCTAAACCTAAGGACTTGTTTGCTCTGTGTGAATATGATTGCCTGTATATACACTTACTTGCTTTTGCATACATGTACATAACATCATAACATCATACCATAGAATTTAACCATTTCAAGGATCTCGAGGGTCTTTTGATGCAGGGTCACGTTGAACCAGACATCTACCAAAGGGGCAAGAGGATTCTCCTCTAAACAAATTCCATCAAAAATCAAGTGCAACAAATTGAATCAGGGGCTATGACCCACTTGACATGGTGAGCTTGATTCTAGTGGAAAGACATCCGCCGGTGCAAAGTTCTTTAATCAAAGATGTTGACCAAAGTTCGACCTCTAACATTTTCTCGTGTTTACCCCAAGAGATCCTTGAAAACATGCATTCACATATCATGCATTACATCATAACAGTTTTTCCTTTTCAGGTTTCCATATTCTCCTATTGTTTATTTCAGTAGAGATGGCTCTAGAGAGGACTGTCAAAGATATCCAGGATCAAAATGCTCAACTTCAAGAAATGTTCTTGAACCTGTACCAGGGGCAAGAAGAAGTGAAAGCTCTCCTCACAAGGGGCTTGGTCCAGGGGAATTCAAGCAATTCCAGGAGTGATCAGTTGGAGGAACTGCAGTTTGAGCTGGCAACAATGAGGATCCAGATGATGGGACAACTGGTGGGCCAGATGGCTCTCATCCAGGACTTGGCTCAAAGACAAGAGGAGCTCAGGGTTCTCGTCAACCAACTTCTTCGGGACAACCAAGTGGGGCAAACATCTGAGGTTGAAGAGCAAGTCATCATTCAACCCCCTTTAAGACAAGAAGATAAGGGAAAGGCTCCTCTACTTGCTTCAGGGTCACAAGCTCATCAACAACCTCGTCAGCATCAACGGGGTAATCGGCGTAAGAAAAATATGTCGGGAAGATAGTTCACTGAGACTGACATACCGTCATCTCTAATACTGGAGCGCTTGTTGGAAGTCAATCTGACTGCTTTGAGGGATCCTATTCGGAAGCCCAATACCTCCGCTCCTAGCTATCATCCCGACGCATTTTGTGTATACCACTCCTATAGTCCGGGACATGACACCGACGACTGTTGGGCCTTGAAGAACAAGATTCAAGATCTGATTGACATTGGAGTGCTGAGATTCATGCCCGATGGCGAGATGAAAATCTTCCGTTAAGGGTTTCTCCACCTGAAGTGACAAAGCTCGAACTGAGAGACTTTTGTTCCATTTGAATTTTCAAAGTTGTAATTTCTTTTGTGATTCAAACAATTATCTGTTAATGTCAAACTCTGTTTCATTAATGCATTGCATATGTTTGTCTTGAATTCATCCATTCGTTTTCACTACTCTTATGCTTTCTATATGATATTTAACTCTTGATAAAAAGCTGCAAGCCTTTAGAGGGATGATGACGAAACAATACCATAATCTCATACAGTATGCTTTTGAACAGACCTCGCTGATGATGTACAAGCATTTCTTTCAATTCCCAAACACTGGAGTTATAAGGAAGATAGTCCCTAGTCAACCCCTTAGAGCCAAAGAAGTAGGAGTTTTATGTTCTAAACAAATTGAAACCTTTAAACCTGGGGCAGGGTAGTCTCTCAGTTAATTCAAAAAAGATGCGCATTGAAGTCGCAAACTCTCAGTTCGTAATACAACGAACGACATCAAAAAAAGAAAAATATTCCTTTGGAATCAAAAGACAATGATGGTTCCTTATCTCATAGGCAGTCATTACCTCTCAAAAGGAAAAGCCCACTGAGCCAAAACCTACAAAGGAGGCTTAAGAAAGTTGGGGAATCCCTGACTATAATCTCGAAAACAGGAACAGTCAGGCAAAAGTTAGGGATAACAAATCAAAATAAAGAGGTCATTACAAATCCTCAACAACATGAAAAGTGTTGCAAAAAAAGATGATGACTGCCTTCCAAATTCAACTGGGGAACCATCACCCAAAAGTCATCCAAACTCGAATAGAGTGCGATGTACAATTAACTGAGTCTAGGATTGAAGGACATCACGAAGAGCGGGTGTGTACAAATATACTTTGAGCCTTTATCCTTTGTTTCTTAAACCGTTAACCAAGCCACGTTACAACCCTGCTAAAGTCCTAATTGAAGCATGGGTTAGTTCGAAAGCATACTGTTACAAAAGGTATCCTGACTCCTGTAAGGCTTTGCCTTAAAATCTTGTGTTGAATTTGTCTTACAAAAAGTTTTCTGCTATAAAAAACGCATTTTTCAAAACTTCAAGACAAGCATAAACTTTGCATTATTTGAATATCGTTGTTTGCACATGGTTATTTGTTTTACAGCAAAGAAATTCATACAGTGAATGTTCGGAGGAATGAAAGCCATCTCAATGAGCAAAATCAATTCAAAAAAGGATGACACTTCCCTTGACAAATCTCCTATCAACAAGGGGCATGACATGTCACTATCCAGCACACCTGGGGCAGTCCAATCAAGATTTCAACAGATCTTGCAAAGCTCAGTTAACCTGGAGCAGTCCAGTCAAGATTTCAACAAATCTCTCAATTACAGATTAACCTGGGGAAAGTCTTTGTCACCATCACTTGGGGCATTCAAATGTCAATCACCAAGGTCATCAAAATTCCTTCATCACCTGCTGGAATTCAAGGGCGTTCAAAATTTCCTTCTGGAAGTTGCGGTCATCATCAAATTTCCTTCATCACCTGCTGGAAGTTGCAACCACCAACAGAATAACGGACAATTGAAGCTCCTAAAAATTTGTTTCTCTCAAGCATAAAGACTCTCATCCTTAAAACCTCAGAAGATTGGTATACTCCCAGTTTCTGACTGTTAACAGAATGAAGATTCTCATCACCTCAGAAGATTGGTATACTCCCAATTTCTGACCCTCAAGAATGAAGACTCTCATCCTTAAAACCTTAGAAGATTGGTATACTCCCAGTTTCTGACCGTTAACAGAATGAAGATTCTCATCGCCTCGGAAGATTGGTATACTCCCAATTTCTGAACCTTAACAAAATCAAGATCATCATTATTCCAGATTCCCTTCTAGAGATAGTTCAGATGTGACCCAGATTTGGCGACATTCCGATACTTATTCCAGATTTCCTTCTAGAGATAGTTCAGATGTGACCCAGATTTGGCGAAATTCCGATACTTATTCCAGATTCCCTTCTAGAGATAGTTCATATGTGACCCAGATTTGGCGATATTCCGATACTTATTCCAGATTTCCTTCTAGAGATAGTTCAGATGTGACCCAGATTTGGCAACATTCCGATACTTATTCCAGATTTCCTTCTAGAGATAGTTCAGACGTGACCCAGATTTGGCGATATTCCGATACTTATTCCAGATTCTCTTCTAGAGATAGTTCAGATGTGACCCAGATTTGGCGACATTCCGATACTTATTCCAGATTTCCTTCTAGAGATAGTTCAGATGTGACCCAGATTTGGCGACATTCCGATACTTATTCCAGATTTCCTTCTAGAGATAGTTCAGATGTGACCCAGATTTGGCGACATTCCGATACTTATTCCAGATTTCCTTCTAGAGATAGTTCAGATGTGACCCAGATTTGGCGACATTCCGATACTTATTCCAGATTTCCTTCTAGAGATAGTTCAGATGTGACCCAGATTTGGCGACATTCCGATACTTATTCCAGACTTCCTTCTAGAGATAGTTCAGATGTGACCCAGATTTGGCGACATTCCGATACTTATCCCAGATCAATACCTGCAGCAATCAAAAGATTCTTGCAATCCCCAGCGGAGCTAAAACTTCCAACTATCAATCCCCAAGCAGAATGAAGACTCTCATTTTCAGTTCCTCACAGAGTATTCAAATATTCTCCAGTGAAGATCCCCTCAAGACAGGAATCCCCAGTAGATTGGCATACAACCCAAGCTTCTGATTCCCCAACAGTGGTCCCAGGACTTCTCATTTTCAACGATCAAAAGATTCTTGCAATCCCCCGCAGCAGTCAAGGATTCACTTTCCCCGGCAGCAGTCAAGATTCTTTTATCTTCGGCCATCCAGGATTCATCTATCCTCAGCAAGACAGCTACTCAGCTTACATGCGCATCCATTCATATCATAAACATTGATGAAGTACAATTCATTACATCATGACATTGCATACAACTAACTCTTTACCTTTTCAGGAAAGATCAGTCAACAGACAAAGATTATCATCTTCCGAGGTTCCTTCTAGAGATAGTTCAGATGTGACCCAGACATGGCGACATTCTGATACTTATTCCAGATTCCTTCCAGAGATAGTTCAGATGTGACCCAGATATGGCGACATTCTGATACTTATTCCAGATTCATTCAAATACAGTCCGGATACGATCCAGATTCGGATGTAATTCTGTCACTCATCCAAGAGCAATTCAACAATCATTCCCAGATGGTATCTCTAAGCCCATCCTCCTACTAGCAATTTCCAGATGGCATCTCTAAGCCCATCCCCCTGTCACGTCTCCAGATGGCATCTTTAAGCCCATCACCAAATTGCATCTTTAAGCCCATTCCCTCAAACTACGCTTTGACGAATGCAAATTTTTTGGGCACTCTAGTGTCCAATCTCCTTTTACCTTCGAGTCGCGAACGACAAACTTGCCAATCTAACTCTTCAGGTTCAAGAAGATTGACCAGGGGCAACTGTTGTACCCCAAAATTTTCTCTCTCTCTTTTCCACAAGAAATCACAGCTTCGGGCTTTTCCTGATTTTTCAGATTGGCTTAAGAATCGGTCAAACAGACTTTTCTCATCAGTCAGACAAAGTTAGGTTTTTCATTGATTTTGAATTAGTCAGACAAAATTAGGGTTTCTTTTGATTTGTTTAAGTTTGGCTCAGGGTTTGATCAAACAGACGCTTCTTTGACAATAAATCAAGAATTAGGGTTTGCACGCGTATTTTAAGAAGAATTTGAATCCACAGTGTCTTAATTGGCTGTTACACTGTTTTGACGTTTGCTCAAGATTTCTGTTTGTTTCTCAAGGTCTAAACATCTGGGACATGGGCTGAGGCTTCTGATTGAGAGTTTGAAGTATTGGTTTAGTCAGTGAAATGAAAGGCGTATGGACATTTGTTTTGATTGATTGTGCAATACATGTGGTTAATTGGGACGCCGGGTGTATTATTAATTAATGCGAAGTGGCAAGACTACAGTGTTTATTAATTATTTATTTTATCTAAGTTAGAATAATTGGGATTTACTTCCAGTTATTTTAATTCAAGAAAACTTAAATAATTAAATAGACAGTGAAATAAAAGAGATATCTGACAAAAAGACTTTTATTTATTTTTAATTATTGGTACAAGTGTTATTTAAATACAAGTAATTTTTACAGTATTTATAATAATAATTATTACAATGATTAAAAATAAATTAAATCTATCCTAAATCTTCATCTTCTACTGCTGCTCCCCATTGCTCAACTGATTTTTATCTGCAAAGACAAAAAAGAAAGAAGTCAAACACAGATGAATTTGGAAAAGAATTTTTAGACAGTTAATCATAAAAACTCATCATTAAAAGTGTTGGCCGGAATCAGTTTGTTCGCCCTCTCTGAAAATTGCAAGAAGGCTCTTGGTTCACAAAGATGGAAAGAAAATAATGTTGCAAGCATATGAATATGTACAAGGCTGCATAATTCCAAAACAAGTTGCAAAGTTCAAATTGAACAAACAAGCTACATGAAAAGGGACAAGCTACTGAATATGCCAAAACAAGTTGCAAAGTTCAAATTGAACAAACAAGCTACTTGAAAAGGCAAACTAAGTGCAAAGCTGTCAACAAAACTAAATCACAAAGAAACTATCAAACTGTCCAAGAGCTGTCAACAGAGCTTCCTACAAGCTAGCAAAAGCAATGCAGAAAAATAGGAAGTATGCAGAGCAAAGACACAATGCAAGAAACTTATTTCAAATTATCATCATTTTCCAGGCCAAACACTTTTTCAGAAAAAATAGTACAGTTTAAAGCAATAAAAAATGCTTTTTTTCTGTGGAGAGAGAAAGAGGGAAAAAGTAAGAGGCTTACAGTTTTTTCAGGCAGGCTGGAGATATAAAACAAAGATATACCAGAACAGTTCAAAAGGAGGCAGAAAAACATAAAGAAAAATATAATACAAGCTCTCAAGCCCGTAACTTCAAAACAAGCCTCCAAACTACCTCAAGCAAGCTTACATTCAACCTGCCTGCATAATACAAACAAGCCTGAAAGCCTTGAAGAAAACAAACAAGCTTACAAATTGAAGCAAGCCTGTAACCAGAAGCCTGTCCCAAAGCCATACAAACCATCATAAGCTTCAATAAACCTGTCTAAAAACCAATAAACCTTCAAGCCCTTCAAGCCTGCTTAAGCTTGCCTCCAAACTGTAACATCCTGCCTAGAACACATAACATAAACAAGCAAGCAAACTGATAAACCTCCAGCCTGTTTCAAAACAAATTCCAACAAGCTTGCATAATACCAAAGCCTGTCAAAACCAAAGCATGTCAAAACCTAAATCCCAAACACCCTCAGAACAACCTCATCATAGGGCCAACAACAACATAAACATTCTCTGAACTAGATGCATCTCAGAATCAAAGCCAAAAGAGAGAGAGGAAAAGCAATTCTCAAAATTACCAACATCAAGTTATCAGAACAACAAAAGGCAAGCATCTCAGAAATTCAACAATAACATCATCATACTCAGAATCAAAATCATCATAGCATTGGAAATAAATCAGGCAATCAGAAGAGGAGAAGAAGCTATACAAACGTTTTCAGATTGTACTATCATCATTAAACGAAAGAAAGATACAAAGTACCAGGAAGGCCACAAAGCTAGCACAGCATCACATACTCCCTCCGCCTCCGGCCGCCTAAGACGCCTCCCGTCCTCCTCCGTCTCCTCTCCAAAGGTAGTAATTCCTTCTCCCTTTTTATACACTTCACATAACAAATAACAAAAGATCAGAATATGAAAATCAATAACATGCAAAACTGAAAACCCCAAAAAACGCGATAAAACGAATTTGTTACCTTTTGAATCATCTCCTTGAGAAAGCCATGGAGAGAGGGGAAATGGAGGTGGCGCCTAGTGGCCATAGGTGGAGCGGAGGTTCGTTCAGAAAGCTTGGCTCAAGAAAGGATGAAGAGGCGTTGAGGAAGATGAGAAGCGGCGCCGTTCGTTGTAAGTCACAAACCCTAAGTTCTGAACAAACAAAAGCGAACCCTAAAACAATTGTAACAAGCGTTGGGCCCGTCCCTCATAACAAATGCCTAAGCCCAATCATAAAATTGGCACCTTACCCCTCCTTCAGCGTGTGCATACCCCCCTTTGTGGATCCATCTTTATTTTATACTTTGGGCCATAGATACCCCTAAGCCCATTAAATTCTCTTAACTCTTTTTTTATATTTTTGAAAACCAATACCTTTTTATTATTATCACTTAATTATTTTTTTTAACTTAATTATTTCTCTTTTTATTGTTAATTAATATACTAATTTTTCATGTAAAAATTTTATTAATACCTTTTAGAACAATTAAAAAGGCATAAATCTTAGGTTTATTAAGTTTAGAAATTTTTTCTTTATTAAAACTTTTTTTGTTTAATTTAAATCTTGTATATAAAACATTAACTAAAATATATAAACAATAGTTTTTTCTTTAAACTTAAAACATTTTTCTTTTCTTTTCACTAAAACCTTTGTTTATACATAATTAACAAAAACACAAAAATAAATAAATACTTAATATTGCATTAGGTTAACATTATTTCTCTCATGTATAAATAATCACATACACTTTCACTAATATTTTTGTTTATCTTTTATTCTTATACATTGTTTTACTTTACATTGAGAAAACGATTCGATTTGGATGTAAATATTATTTGGATACTATCATCCTGATAAGACTCATCCCCATTTGTAAATATTTGTACCCCCATTCCCGGATACTTATTTGCAATAGCTTAGACTTTAAATTCCCGCAATTTATCGCTTTCTATATACTATATAGTAATTAGGGTTTGTATGCGAAGATTCAAAATCAACCGCTAGATAACCTAATACAAGACAAATGCATGAAAATTAAATACACCAATCACACTTGCACCCCTAGGGTTCCTCCACTTGTTGCCTTAAAAAATGGGCCATGTTTGTATGTTGAGTTTCTTTGGCAAAACAAAAATAAATCAAATGATCATAGTCCCTCGATGACGCTTTCGAAGTTGCCTAAACAAAATGATCATAGTCCCTCAAGCAAATTGCCAAAGACACTTGACACTATTGCATCCATGGTCTAAACGATGACCCGCGCCCGTCCCGTTAACATCCTAACACAAGATTGTCCACCAAATGCAATGGTGGAACAATACTGTTAAAAGGGTTAAAACATGAGAAAGATCTTTGAGTAAATTTAGGGGTAGACAACTCAGTTACTTGACCAAACTTGCAAAACACACTTGCCTACTTTGAAAACACACTCCACAACACAACTTTCAAAAACAACTTTCAAAAACATTGAAACATCTTTTCAAAAAGACAAACACCTTTGTAAAACATTTGAGTAAAGAATTGTTACAATGGTTGCCTAGACAAGGCATCTTTTTCAAAACATTTTCAAAACCACACACACACAAACACTATTTCAAGCAATTGAAAATCAAGGCAAGTGATCTAAAACAAGTAACTAAGAGCCCATGGATAACCATGGATGAAAAGGGTGCTAGCACCTTCCCTTTTCATAATCTACCCCCCGAACCCACGAAAACATCTCAAAGGTTTTTCCTGTGCTTTTTAACCTTTCCTTTAGGATAAAATAAAAAGTCGGTGGCGACTCTTGCTAAACCGAACAAGTGCGAATACAAACGCAAAACCTCATGTCAGTTCTCCCACCGTATCACAGCTGCATTGGGTGGATGCTGGATCTGGATAAAGGGATGATCCAATGGTTGATATTTGGAGCGCGTGATGGAAGCTTGGAATAGTGATGTATGAGATCCTTGATGTAAAGATTAGAAAATAAGAAAAATGTCTGGACCTGGGATCGAACCCAGGTCCTTCCTCTCGTACGCGCTTGGCTTTACCGTCTGGGTTGGATGGCTTATTTGTTAGTATAATAACATAAATAAAATATAAAGAACATATTAAGAACTATGCCAGAAAACACGCGCAGAATTCAAACCAGCCAACCGGGCTTTGACACGCGATCGTCTTTTTCTTACAACCGTTGTTTTAGGTATCAACTTTTACCAACGGACACATTCCGTCACTATAGCCCCTGCATTTTCAAAAAATTAAGAATATGCAATATAAATTTATGGTGAGGCCAAGGTTCAATTGGGTTTGATTCCCTGAACACGATGGTGTCCTTATTTTGGGCCAATTTGGCCTGTATCAAAAGATCCCAAATTGAAGCTTTAAACCCTAAAAATGGTATCGTGTGATTCCTGCATCAATACTTAAATTAAATAATCCAGATGTGTTGCATACATGATAACAAGCATGGATATATACTTTGAAAATGTTTATGATACCAGAATCAATGAAAACGATTTTCAAAAAGGGAGCAAAATCGTGAGACTTGATTAGCGTGATTCTGGATGTTTCAGGCCTTGAGGGTGATTGGGATAGCTTCAGAAAACGTCCAGGGATGGATTGCTGGCTTTGAAATCGCTTGAAACGGCCTATGGAATCAAAACCGACCTGCACTTTTTTGACAAAAAATTTTATTTTGTTCTTGGTTTAGAGGCAGGCTGCGTGTCTCAATCCTTGTTGTTTTGATCAGGTTTTGTCATGTATATGCAGTAGTACGAATTAGGTTAACAAAACTGACTTAAATCTTGAAGATTAAATGAGAAAAAGATTTGATTTGCAAGTGATATTCTTTGTTTCTAAAATTGGCTAAATCATTCCATTTTCATTCCAATCAGCCTCTGCACGATTTATTCTTGATATGCCAGCTTTTGTTGTCCATTATTTAATGAGAAAAGATTTGGAAATCATATCTTACATATTTCCTATTATTTCTTTATTTAATTTTGACTTTTGATGAATAAAAAATCAAAATAAATAATAAAAATAATAAAATAAAGTATGAATGAGCTCAAGGATCGTGGGCCAAGTTAGGAACAAGTTTCAAGCAAGAAAACATGGGCCCATTTGAAAAAAAAGTCATTTTGATCAATGTTGACTTCGTGCACATTTCCAAAAATTGGTCAACTTTGACAACACATATCTCCCTCCATTTTAACCCTAAGAAGGTGTTCTTAGACTTTTTAGAAAGCTCAGAATGTCCTATAAACAACCCTTTTGGTTTCATCTCAATTGGAGCTTCCATGTTCATTTAAGAAGCTTTGACCAAAAAGGTGTTTTTGTTGACTTTTTGAAATGACGTATAATGTATGAATTCATATCTTTTCATGAGTTCATTTTTTTAACTTGAGGGATGAAGATGAATTGTAGGGAATTGGATTCTGTTCAACATGAGCCTTGGATGGAAAATTTCTGATAAAGTATGAGAATGTTATGCCTGGTCAAAGTTTGGTTGACTTTTCATATAGAAACCCTAATTTAGCAACTTTTGTGTTTTGATGAATTTGGGGAATTCATTGAGTAATCATGATCAACCCTTGATCAAATGATGGATAGCACCTCAAAATGTTGAGTTTGACCAAAAATCTTGAATTTTGACTGTATGTGGCCCACAATTGACGTTTGACCTAGAATAGTTGATTTTCAAGCATTTGAGCAGTTGACTGAGCAAACTTCTTATGCAAGGCATGAAACTTTACATGAATGAACTTGAGAACATATTAGGACCACGAGAAATATTTGAGGCTTTTGTAACCTAAACATCTTGATGAAAAAGGAAACCCTAGTTTGAGGCTCATTGCCTTAGGAGAGAATTTGACTGGTTAATTCTTGGGCATCATTGAGCAAGTTGAGGACCTCTAGGAGTATGTTTTGTGTAAAATGAAAGAGAAAATTTTGGGGTACAACAGGCAGTCATTATCTCTCAAAACAAAAGGCCACTAAGTCAAAATCTACGAAGGAGACTTAAGAAAAATTGGGGCATACCGCTGATTGTAAAACAAGAACAGTCAGGCAAAATCAGGGATAACAAATCAAAAAGAGGTCACTATAAATCCTCAACAACATGGAAAGTATGAAAAAAATTACTTCCTTCCAACAAACTTAACTTGTCTGGACCATCACCTAAATGTAATTCCACACTCAATTGGAGTTCAAACGCATAATTAACTGAGTTTAGGGACTGAAGAACATAACGAAGAACGGGCGGGTATAAAATACACTTTGAGCCTTATCCATTATTTCTTAAACCATGAACCAAGCCACACTACAACCTTCAAAAGTCCTAATTGAAGCATGTGTTAGTCCAAAAGCATACTGTTACAAAAGGTATCCTGACTCTTGTAAGGCTTTACTCCAAATCTTGAGTTGAATTTTCTTACAAAATTTCTTTTATCTACTAAAACGAATTTTAAAAATCTCAAGACAAGCATAAACTTTGCATTATTTGAATATCAGTGTTTGCATATGGCTAATCATTTGACAGCAGAGAAATTCACACGATAATTATCCAACAAACGAAATCTCTCTTAGTGAATAAATCACTTCAAATGGAATGAAACTTCCAATGACGAATCTCATATTAAGCAAGGGGAATGACATGATCATTTTCTAGCACATTTGGGGCAGTTAAGGCAAGATTCCAAAAAATCTCCTGAGAAATGCGGAATAATTAGGGACAGGTCTGTATCTTAGTCACTTGGGGCATTGAACGCGAATCCCGACAAAGGGTTACGTACAATCAAACATCTTCTAGTAAGTTTGACAACACTTGTTACCGGGGGCAATGACAAACCCCACAAGGTCCTGTTTGCAGGTGATCCCCAGCCAGAATTTCAATCTATGAAAGCATCTTCAACTAAGTTGATTTCAGGAACCCTCGAGGAGTTCTGCCAAAAGAAAGCACATCTCCAACAGATTGACGACAAGGTTTATTTCCCCAACAAACGAAAAGATTCCCCAACTTGAATTTGCCTCCCAGACTATCACAAATCAAGGGACCACAACTCTGTGAGCAACCCCTTCATAGATTGATTTTGAATGATTGCAAATACAATATAACATGTTTGAATAAGCCAAAATTACATTTCTCTCATAATGCATCATTATGAGTTGACACATCAAGTTTTATATCAATACATAGCTTTCTGAAGTCCCTTGACTTGTATCTCAAAACTATTATGGATCGATACAAAAGCTTATGAGTCGATACATAACTCTTTGATGATCCTGGAATGTAAATCTAAAAACTGCATGCATCGACACATAAATTTCATGCATTGACACATAATATTTTGATGCCCCTGTAATACTTGTATGAATCGACACAAAACCTTATGTATCGACACAAAACATTCTGATGATCCTGGAAAACATTTTGAAACTTATATGTATTGATACATAATATCATGTGTCGACTCATACTATGTTTTAAATTCAAAAGTTAAATTTACAATCAGTATGTATCGACACATACGTATTATGTATCGACACAAAACATTCTGATGATCTTGGAAAACGTTTTGAAACTTATATGTATCGATACATAATATCATGGGTCGACTCATACTATGTTTTAAATTCAAAAGTTAAATTTACAATCAGTATGTATCGACACATACGCATTATGTGTCGACGGGTATAAAAGTGTTGGTTCTGTAAAATGCTATAACAGGTTTTTGTATTGAATCAAAACATAATGTATCGACTCATCCTGTTACATGTAACTAACATGAGTCGACACATGACCAACATGCATCGACTCATAGCACTTTATTTTTTGACTAACCGTTTTCTGTTATAAATATAAGCAAGCATTTCTTCAGAATACAAGATAGCAACATAGAAGATTGTGTGCAAAAACAATTGTGAGCAACCAGAATCGTTTAATTCCTTCATCTTCATCATCTTCTCAACCATCTTACATTCAACAACAACAAATAAAATCAAACATCCTTGTTACATTGAATCAAGCGGTTTGAGATAACGTTCAGTTGTGTATTGAAGAAGTCTAGCTGAGTTGAATGTTGAAGAGGAAGCTTCAAGAAATAAACCAGAGGTTTTATCCTTCAAGAACGGGTGTGTTATTGAGGGTTTTGTCAGTCACGGTCACGTGAGTCGGATTCAGCCGTAGCGAGGGGTTTGGAAATCGGAAGGATTTTGAACAAACAGGTCGTGGAAGCGGAGGATCATTCGGTGACTTTGCAGGGAATCTTGATACAACTCTTATCAAGTGGTGGTTCTTACAAGAAGAAAAAGATCATATGGATTTCTTGCTTTCTGTGTAGTGTAACCTTGCTATCAAACATTCAGCATATTGATATAAAAGTTCTCAGTTTTGATTGTGAAATTGAGAGGGAGACGTACCCACACGCGAGGACGACAGCGGGGAACTTCCTTACCAAACTGCTTGCGTATCGTTCTCTCTTTCTTTCTCTTTACAATTTTACATATTCTATAATTTTTCAATTCAATTGGCGTGCTAAGTTTTACAGTCTAATGATAAACATAGTGGCTCAAACATTTTCACCAAACCACCACTATTAAATCATTATACAAGCATACGCCAAGTGTTTGACAAAATTCCTATCAAATTTCTAAATTCATTGGAAATACTGTTTTATGATAAGTGCATTGAAACGTCAAGATTTCTGAGTTGTATATTCATCCATTCCATTTAATAAAAATCCAGCAAAGTTTTCACATGTCAATCTTTCTAGTAGTCGGTTCAAAGTAGGTGGAATTGATTAAGGACATTGATTTTCGCTGCTTTTAACTCCCTTGATAAAACAATTTTAAATCCTTGAAAAACATGAGGTGATCTATTCACCTCCCCCTCTCGATCACTTGCCACACCGTCTAACAAGTGGTATCAGAGCACATGTTAGCTGGTGCTTTGTATCTACTCGTAACGCTATGGCCTTTGAACCAAATGGGGCGTATAATAGAGATCCTGTTTTCAATGGTGAAAACTATGGCTACTGGAAATACTGCATGCGAGTACACATAAATTCCATTGACAGGAATGTATGGACTGCCATTCAAAATGGTCCTTTTCAAATCACCATGAGGAATGATGCAGGTGCAATAGTAACTAAACCTGAGGATCAATGGAATGAAATGGATGAAAAGAAATGGTCGTGCGATTGGAGAGCCAGAAATATGATGATCTCAGCACTTGGTGTTGATGAGTATTATAGGGTATCTCACTGTATTTCCACTAAAGAAATTTGGGACGCTTTAGAAATTGCCCATGAAGGCACAACTGAAGTTAAACAATCTCGCATTAATAGACTCAATCAAGAGTCCGAGCTCTTTCGCATGAAGCAAGGAGAATCTGTCTCTGACATGCAGAAGAGATTCGTACATCTTATGAGTCGTTTAAATGCACTTGGAAAACCTATTTCCAATGAAATTGCTACTAATAAAATTCTGAGACGTCTTAGCAGGGAATGGCAACCTAAAGTAACAGCTAACAAGGAAGCAAATGACCTCACTACGCTTACCATTACAACTCTGTTTGGAAAGCTGGAAGAACATCAACAAGAATTGCAAAGTCTTGAAAAATACGAAATTAAGAGTAAGAAAGAAAGGAACAAAGACAGGGAGGGTGAGAAGAAGTCAATAGCTCTAATGACTTCTAGCTCTAAGTCCTCAACCAAAGAGCAAGATGATAATGGCTCAACTAGTGATGAAAATTCTGATGATGAAGAAATGGGACTTTTTGTTCGGAGATACAATAGATTTATCCGAAAGAATGGAATCAAGCACTCCGATAAGAATCTCATAAGCTTTCGAAAACAAGCCAAAGAACCAAGGCAAGAAGAAAATAAAAATCAAAGAGGTAAAGGACCTTGTTACAATTGTGGTAAAGTTGGACACTACAAACCAGACTGTCCAAAGATGAAAAAGGATAAGGAAAAAGCTCCACCAAAGAAGTTCAAGAAACAAATAAGAGCTTATATTGCGTGGGAAAGCGACAGCGATTCATCAGACGATGACAGTTCAAGTTGTAGTGATGAAAGTGCAAATTTATGTCTGATGGCACATAAAAAAATCAATTCTACAACAAGAAAGACAACCACAACAAACAAGTAAGACAAGCATATCCTAACAACTTTTCTTCTATGACCTTTTCTGAACTAAAGTTAGCTTTTGAAAAACTGCAATACAAAGCTGAAGATGCCTTTAAGAGATTATCCTCCGATAAAAAAATATTTTCATTTCTCGAGAGTAAAGTCTATAAAGCTGAAAAAGACTTAAAAAGTCTAAAAGCTAGTATTGCAGAAAGTTCAAAAGATAAGGATGTTACAGGATTTATTCCCATAAGGGAATGTGAAGTTTGTCATATTTGGCAGCAAGAGGTTAGGACTCTTAATGCCAAATTAGAAAAAGCTTTACAGCCCAAAGTTACTTTTGCAATCTATCCTAAAATTTTTAAGAAAACATTAAATCCACCGTATTCAAAATACTCTTTTGTTAAAAAATTACCAAAGGATACAATGAGCAGAAGTAAAACAATACATCATCATCATAGTTTATGCCATTATTGTTGTCACTTTGGACATACCATTGAAAAATGCAAGTTTAGGAGGTTCCTTGTTTCTAAAGGCATTTACCAATAGAGGACTAAAGGCAGCCATGTTACCACTTACCCATATAGACCCAATAAAAATTGGGTACCTACCTCTCTCTTTTGATATTGCAGGAAAAATGCCTCACACCCATGGATAGAAGAGGGTTTTTAGACAGCGGGTTTTCAAGGCATATGACTGGTGACATATCGCTCTTCATTGACTTCAAGGCAAAGAAGAAAGGATTTGTTACCTATGGAGACAATAACAAAGGAGTTATACTCGGTAAAGTTAGTGTAGGTAATCCCTATATCCCTATTATTTCAATTGTCCATTTAGTAGAGGGGCTTAAACACAATTTGCTCAGTATTAGTCAATTATGTGACAAAGGTTATAAAGTTACCTTCACAAATACTTGCTGCATAATTGAAAATACTGAAAAAGATATTGTGTTTAAGGGCATTAGAGTAAACAATGTCTATATGCTTGACATTTTTGATATATGCTTAACAAGCACTAAGTATCTAGTCACCTTGAATGATAATTCATGGCTTTGGCATAGACGCTTAGTGCATGTTAACTTTGATTTGCTTAATAAGGTTGTATCCAAGGATATAGTAATAGGTCTTCCAAAGATAAAATTTACAAAGGATCACCTATGTGATGCGTGCCAAATGGGAAAGCAAACAAGGGTCTCTTTCAAATCCAAAAACATGATTTCCACTTCACGACCCCTTGAGCTTCTCCACATGGACCTTTTTGGACCCTCTAGAACAAAAAGTTTTGGAGGAAATTATTATGATTTTGTTATTGTTGACGACTACTCTAGATTTACTTGGACTATATTCCTTCATAGCAAAAATGAAACTTTTTCTGCTTTTAAGAGTTTAGCAAAACTATCTCAAAATAGAATGGAATTGAAAATAATTGCAATTCGAAGCGATCATGGAGGTGAATTTCAAAACCATCTCTTTGATAAGTACTGTGACAAGCATTGTATTGAGCATAATTTTTCAGCACCTCGAACTCCACAGCATAATGGAGTTGTGGAGCGTAAAAAGCGCATCTTAGAGGAGCTAGCAAGAACTATGTCCAATGAAGGTGGATTGCCAAAATATTTCTGGGCTGATGCAATTAGCACAGCCTGCTATGTTTTAACAGAATACTAATTCGTCTAATTTTGGATAAAACACCTTATGAAATCTTGAAAGGAATAAAGCCAAACTTGTCAAATCTTCATGTATTCGGTTGCAAATGTTTTATCTTAAATAATGGAAAAGAAAATCTTGAAAGTTTGATGCAAAAGCAGATGAAGGTATCTTTCTCGGATACTCACAATCAAGCAAAACATATAGGGTATACAATAAACGTCTACTTACAGTTGAGGAGTCAGTTCATGTCTCTTTTTATGAATCTTATCCGAAACATGTCGGAAAACGTATTTCTCTTGATGGTGCAGGTGTATCTACTAAAAATATACTCAAAGAAACTGTTGAAGAAAATGTTCAATCCAAAACAATTAATGATAAGGAAGAAAAATATACAAGCCCTTCAAAAGATGAGGAAGAAGAGAAAATGGAAGAAAATGATCTTCCACTAGCTTGGAAGTCCTCTAAAGACCATCCCATTGACAACATATTGGGAGACATCTCAAAAGGAGTAATGACTCGCTCCAAGATAAGTAATTTTTGTTATCATTTTGCTTTCGTTTCACAAGTAGAACCTAAGAATGCTAAAGAGGCCTTGATTGATGAATTTTGGATAATGGCCATGCAAGATGAGCTAAATCAGTTTAAAAGAAATGACGTTTGGGAACTTGTCCCTCGTCCGCGAGACCGTCATATCATAGGCACTGAATGGGTTTTTAGAAATAAACTTGATGAAAACGGAATGATAACCCCAATAAAGCACGCTTGGTAGCACAAGGGTATAACCAAGAGGAGGGCATTGATTATGAGGAGACTTATGCTCCAGTTGCTCGCCTTGAGGCTATACGTCTTTTGCTCGCTTATGCGTGTGCAAAAGATTTTAAGCTTTATCAAATGGATGTAAAGAGTGCCTTTCTTAACAGAGTCATAAATGAAGAAGTGTATATCTCACAACCTCCCGGTTTTGAAAATAACGAATATCCAGATCATGTATTTAAATTAAAATGAGCTTTATATGGTCTTAAACAGGCTCCTCGGGTCTGGTATGAAAGACTTAGTAAATTTCTACTTGATCGTGGCTATTCAAGAGGTCAAGTGGACACTACTCTTTTCATTAAATGTAAAGGAAAGCGCATCCTTTTAGTTCAAATATACGTAGATGACATTATTTTTGGTTCAACTAATCTACACTTGGTCGAGGAATTTTCCAAAATCATGCAAGGTGAATTTGAGATGAGCCTCATGGGGGAGCTAAACTACTTTCTTGGTCTCCAAATAAAGCAGCTCAATGAAGGCACAATTATATGTCAAACAAAATATTGCCAAGAGTTGCTTAAACGATTTGGGATGAACAACTCTAAACCAATTGATACTCCCATGCCTACCATTAGAAATTTAGACAAGGATGAACACGGTAAGAGTTTCGATCTCAAGAAATATAGAGGTATGATCGGATCACTCTTGTATCTTATAGCATCTAGGCCTGACATCATGTTTAGTGTTTGCATGTGTGCACGATATCAATCGGATCCTAAGGAATCCCACTTGAAACCTTTCAAGCGTATACTTAGGTATCTCAATAATACACCTAAGTATGGGCTATGGTATTCCAAGGGAAGCGATTGCAGTTTATTAGGTTACTCTGATTCTGATTTTGCTGGCTGCAAATCAGATAGGAAAAGCACTAGGGTTACATGTCACTTGTTTTCAAACTCTTTAATAAGTTGGCATAGAAAAAAGCAAGTTTTTGTTGCTTTATCAACTGCTGAAGCTAAATACGTTGCAGCCGGTAGCTGTTGTGCTTAGATCTTATGGATGAAGCAACAATTACAAGACTACGATATTCAATTAAAATGTATTCCAATCAAATGTGACAATACAAGTGCTATAAATCTCACTAAGAATCCAGTTTTACACTCACGCACTAAACACATAGAAATTAGACATCACCATCTACGCGATCATGTTGAAAAGGAGGATGTTACGTTTGAGCATGTTGATAGTAAAAATCAACTTGCTGACATCTTTACAAAACCACTTGCAACGGACCTCTTCTTCAACATCCGTCGTGAGCTAGAGATTTTAGATCTCTCATACGTGTTGTCCTAAACATATATGTAATTGAAATATATTTATGTCACATCATACTGTTAAGATGTGCTTTTTCAGCTTTAGTACGTTTGTTCACTTATCTAATAAAACGAGGTAATATCTTTCCTATCTTCACCCTCAATCACCTATAAGTTGATCTAAATGTTCACTGAAAATTTCTTTGTATATCTCTTTTACATAAATTGTTTGAATTTGACATATGCAATTTACATCATATCATTTTGTTTCTTTCAAGTGCTTGTATAAATGTCTCTTTCAAACATTTTATCGTGCTTATGTAATCTAACTTTTTATCTGCCAATGCATTACTTTTAACGTGATTACTTTATGTTTACTCTGCTATTTACTCACTTATTGATAACTGTATGCCTGACATTCTGTGTGAATGCCAAGTCCATTAACCGCTGAAATTGTATATAAATTTTCCTATGTGTTGAGTTTCTTAAAAATGTTGCTTATTCTCTTTTTGATATGGTCAAAGGGGGAGAAGAAGAGTGTGTCAGTGAAGATTGTGCTTGTATTAGGAAGAAGATACGCAAACTCAGGGGGAGCAAGCTTTTTTCATTCACGACACATCATCAGATATTTGCCATCATCAAAAAGGGGGAGTTTGTGAGCAACCCCTTCATAGATTGATTTTGAATGATTGCAAATATAATATAACATGTTTGAATAAGCCAAAATTACATTTCTCTCATAATGCATCATTATGAGTCGACACATCAAGTTTTGTATTGATATATAGCTTTCTGAAGTCCCTGGACTTGTATCTCAAAACTATTATGTATCGATACAAAACTCTTTGATGATCCTGGAATGTAAATCTAAAAATTGCATGCATTGACACATAAATTTCATGCATCGACACATAATATTTTGATGCCCCTGTAATACTTGTATGAATCGACACAAAACCTTATGTATCGACACAAAACATTCTGATGATCCTGGAAAACATTTTGAAACTTATATGTATTGATACATAATATCATGTGTCGACTCATACTATGTTTTAAATTCAAAAGTTAAATTTACAATCAGTATGTATCGACACATACGCATTATGTATCGACACAAAACATTCTGATGATCCTGGAAAATGTTTTGAAACTTATATGTATCGATACATAATATCATGTGTCGACTCATACTATGTTTTAAATTCAAAAGTTAAATTTACAATCAATATGTATCGACACATACGCATTATGTGTCGACGGGTATAAAAGTGTTGGTTCTGTAAAATGCTATAACAGGTTTTTGTATCGACTCAAAACATAATGTATCGATTCATCTTGTTACATGTAACTAACATGAGTCGACACATGACCAACATGCATCGACTCATAGCACTTTCTTTTTTGACTAACCGTTTTCTGTTATAAATATAAGCAAGCATTTCTTCAGAATACAAGATAGCAACATAGAAGATTGTGTGCAAAAACAATTGTGAGCAACCAGAAGCGTTTCATTCCTTCATCTTCATCATCTTCTCAACCATCTTACATTCAAAAACAACAAAGAAAATCAAACATCCTTGTTGCATTGAATCAAGCGGTTTGAGATGACGTTTAGTTCTGTATCGAAGAAGTCTAGCTGAGTTGAAGGTTGAAGAGGAAGCTTCAAGAAATAAATCAGAGGGTTTGTCCTTCAAGAACAAGTGTGTTCTCGAGGGTTTTGTCAGTCCCGGTCATGTGAGTCAGATTCAGCCGTAGCGAGGAGTTTGGAAATTGGCAGGATTTTGAACAAACAGGTCGTGGAAGCGGAGGATCATTCGGTGACTTTGCAGGGAATCTTGATACAACTCTTATCAAGTGGTGGTTCTTACAAGAAGAAGAAGATCATAGGGATTTCTTGCTTTCTGTGTAGTGTAACCTTGCTATCAAACATTCATCATATTGATATAAAAGTTCTCAGTTTTGATTGTAAAATTGAGAGGGAGACGTACCCACGCGCGAGGACGACAGTGGGGAACTTCCTTACCAAACTGCCTGCGTATCATTCTCTCTTTCTTTCTCTTTACAGTTTTACATATTCTATAATTTTGCAATTCAATTGGCGTGCTAAGTTTTACAGTCTAATGATAAACATAGTGGCTCAACAATTTTCACCAAACCACCACTATTAAATCATTATACAAGCATACGCCAAGTGTTTGACAAAATTCCTATCAAATTTCTAAATTCATTGGAAATACTGTTTTATGATAAGTGAATTGAAACGTCAAGATTTCTGAGTTGTATATTCATCCATTCCATTTAATAAAAATCTAGCAAAGTTTTCACATGCCAATCTTTCTAGTAGTCGTTTCAAAGTAGACGGAATTGATTCAGGACATTGATTTTCGCTGCTTTCAACTCTCTTTGATAAAACAATTTTAAATCCTTGAAAAACAAGAGGTGATCTATTCACCCCCCCCCCCCCCCCCCTCTCTCGATCACTTGCCACACCGTCTAACAAACTCCTCTTCCCCAGTAGACTTTCCTACAATCCCTAGTGTTGTACCCAAAAATTTTCCTTCTCATTTCTCAAGGGATCACGCTGAATCCGTGGTTTGCTTCTATCAAATTTTCCAAGGAAATCACTCACAAGGGCAAAATGGTCATTTGCACACTGAAAAGTTAAACTTTGACTTTTAGATTAAAATCAAGCTTAAAGAATCATATTTCATCTAGACACATTGAAATATGATGTTTTGTTTCATCAAAATCCAAAAGGTCAAAATTCTAAATACTTAGAATTTTTTCTAAGTGTTTAAGAAAATATGACAATTTCAGAACTTCTGACCAAGTCATCACCATAATGCTCAGCAAGTTCTGGATATTCTCAAGACAGAGTTTGGTCAGAACTTTTGGACAAGTTTTCACAAAAAAAGCTTCAGTCAGAGGTTGCAAACATGGTTCAGAACACGACGCTTTAGTCAGAACATATAAAAACAATTTTCTCCTTCAGAACATGCTGGAGCCAGAAGATACAAAGTTCAGAGGATGGATGCTATGCTAAAGCAGAACTTCTGATCCAGAACAAAGCCTTGGTGTAGAGTTTCACGCTGTAGGATTTCTGGTTGTGATAGGTCTCATCATCATTTAATGCTCACAACCACCTTCTGAGTCTTTATCCAAAGGATCTTCACCACGTGTACCTCTATTGTCTTGGAATAGCAACTTTGCTTTTGCTTTTCCTTAATTCCTACTGACAGCCACCATGCTTGCTTCAAAGATAAGGTAGTGCTTCAGCACATGAAGGCTATTTTCAAAGCTTTGGTCAGAACTTGACCAAATCCCAAAACCTTGCTTATACAACATGTTGTAGACCTATGACCAACAGCTGGCTCAGCCTACGCCTGTATCCCATGATTACACCAAACTAGCATATGAAAATTGTGATGAAAAAGCAAAAGAACAGCCCCCCAAGTCACAGCAAATTTATCTATAAATACTTGGCTCTATCACACGTTCAAGGGGCTGGCTTTTGGAAAGAGAGAACGATTAAGAAAGAAAAGTGGTTGTGAAACCTTCATAAAAATCCAGATTTCTCATACACGAAAACAAACCTTTGTTCCTCCATTTGAATCAAATAACACAACCACTGTTCTGTCACCCTTGTTGACTCAGAACATCCAAAGGCAGCCACTAAAAGCTCCAAGCACGCTCCAGGTAAGTCCTTCTTACTTCACTTGCTTTTCATTATGAACATCATTAACATGTAAATATCATAGTATTGATGTTATACATATCCTTGTATGAATGGAAAGACTATGGATCAGAACTTCTAGAATAATGATAGGCTCAGACTTAGGATTGGAGCTTCTATGATTTGTTGTGCTGTGATTATTCTGATTTGCTGAACTGAATAAATTATTGATATGTTGATTAAGAGTTGAAACGTAACACAGAACTTTTGTTTTCACTCACCATTTTCACAACACTGAACTTCTGATATTCATTCATAGTTCTAACACACATAACCTCTGATGATTCACTCACTATCCTAACACAACACAAAACTTTTGAGTTCTCCTCACATGTCAAATACACTGAACCTCTGATGTTTCCATCAGCTGATTTCAAACACTCAGAGTTTATGACTTTCACATGCTGACAATGCACTGAACTGCTAACGTTTTCTCATTGTTTTAGTGTAATACAGAACTTCTGACTTTTGGTTCATTGGCCTCATACCACCCAAAACCTCTGTATTTGTCATCTAACGTTTCTTGCAAGACCTCAGAGTTTACCAGTCCAGAACTTCTGATCCCCACGGACGTCTCCTGCTGAGTCACAGTGCTCTTGGCTTTAGAACTTCTGATCCTAGTTGTTCTGCTTACAGCAACACGCTGTTTCTACCTTGCATTTATTTTCCTTTTCATCACTTTTAATATTAACTCCTTTTTTATATATTAATATAAAAAACATAAAAATATTTTCCTTTTAATTTATTTCCTTAAGATAAAAACATTTTCTAAACAAGTCCATTTCCTTGTACATTCTTATACATTTCAATATGGTTGTAATAATAACTTAGGACTTATTTTTTACTTGCAATCCCCATTCGTACATATGTACCCCCATCCCCTAAATATTGTAGTAGCGTAGAATTTCATTTCTCGCAATTTATTGTTTTCCTTATACTGTATAGTAATTAGGCGTGTATGGCAAGATAAAACCAACAAATAGACCACCAAAAATCAAGACAAAATGCATGTAATCAAACACATTTTCACACTAGCACCCTTAAGGTTAACTCCACTTGTTGCCTAAAAAATGGCCATGTTATGCATGTGGGATGTCTTAGCACAAAAAAATCGAAAAATACAAGATCATAGTCATTCGATGACGCTATCAAAGTTGCCTTTCAAAATGATCTTAGTCCCTAAAGGAAAAGTGCTAAGTCATCTCACAACATTGCTATCATGGTCATACGATGACCCAACACTCGTCCCTTCACATCCAACAATGGGGCTTCTTACCAAATCAATGGAGAGATAGCAACATCTAAAGGAGAAGGAAAAGCACATATAATACCTTTATGAGTAGGTAGATTCGCTCTTAGTTACTCGCTTGCTCATAACAAAAACATTTATACACCAACACTCTCACTTTGAAACATTTTCAAAAGATAAACACTTTGTATGCGTTCTTATAGAAACGAGAGCCATTACAAAGAAAACCCTTTTCAAAATCACTTTCAAAAACACATCTTTGAACTATTTTCAAAACAACACTTTGTACGCATCCTTATAGAGACGAGGATCATTACAAAGTTACATTTTCAAAATACTTTCAAAAACCACACAAAAGCATAATTTTCAAACAAAAAGCAAGTGATCTAGCAAGTAACTAAGAGCCCATGGAAAACCATGGATGGAAAGGGTGTTAATACCTTCCCTTTTCGTAATCTACCCCCCGAACTAAAAAAACATCTCTAATGGTCTTTCATGTGCTTTTTCACATTTCCTTTTGGATAAAAGAAAAGTCGGTGGCGACTCTTGCTAAACCACAACATTTGCAAACACAAACGCAAAACACCTCAAGTCAATTCTCCCACCGTATCACAGAACTGGCGACTCTGTTGGGGATGTATCCTAAAAGTGGGGTTACCTTAGGTCTAGATCACCTTTACTTGCTTACATTTGTTTGAAATTACTTGATTTACATTTCGGTTCCTTGTTTGGGTTTGTTTTAAATCCTACACCCGGATTTGGGGATACCTTTTAGGTAAGTAGCAATAAAATTGTGAGGGAACTGTGCGGGGTATACTGATACGGTTGAAGCAGTAGCTACGTTGATGTGGAACTTTGGTTGGTATTGGTAACCCTTGAGTCAGTCAAGGAGAGTACGGGGCCGCCGCGTGGTGTCGTAAAGCATAAACTGACCTTAGAACCTTATTTGATCAACTTGGCCATTAGGAAGTAGCGAGACAGCCGGCTTTGGTGCAGTCCGAAGTTGGTTGATACTTGATGCTACACTCATTGAGGTTTGACTCTTGAGTTTTGTTTGGTTGCGGGTCAATCGCCTATTGAACGAAGCATGGCGGAAAGATCGGTGATATTGAGACCCCTTAGAACCCGGTTACTATTAACTAGGACATGTTGAGCCAACTAAACTTCAAGAGGGTACTTACCTATGAACTCCATGCAAGCCTAAACCTAAGGACTTGTCTGCTTTGTATGAATATGATTATTTGTATATAAATTTGCTTACCTCACATACTTGTACATAACATCATAACATCATACCATAGCATTTTCAATAACCATTTCAAGGATCTTGAGGGTCTTTAATGCAGGGTCACGTTGAACCAAGATGTCTATCAAGAGGCAAGAGGATTTATTTCCCTCTAACCAAATGCCGTCAAAATCAGGTACAACGAACCAGAGTCAAGGGCTATGACCCACTCGACATGGTGAGATTGACTCTTGAAGAAGGACTCCCAACGACACAAAGTTTCTTCAATCTAGTTGCAAACAAATTCTAACAGTTTCTTGTTTACCCCAAGAGATCCTTGAAAACATTGCATATATATCATACATATCATTGCATAACAGGATTCATAACAAGTTTCTCATCTCCTCCGCTGTTTATTCCAGTAATGGCTCTTGAACAAACTGTGAAAGATCTTCAAGCTCAAAACGCTCAGTTCCAACAAATGTTCCTGGCTATGGCTAAGGGGCAAGAGGATCTGAAAACTCTCCTTCTCAAAGACAAGAAGTCCAAGAAGTCAGTAGGCGTCCTGAACTTGAGAAGAAGACCTAGAGGACTAATCAAAAGAGCTCTAGATCTTTCCACTCCATCCAACATCGGGGATAGTCATGAAGAAGACAACAGTCTGGAGGTTGATGAAGTTGAAGCTGACTACTCCGAAGAATAATATCCTCCCACTGATGACAAGTACAAATAGTTGGAGGATCGCCTCAGTGCTATAGAGATTCAACAAACACCTGGCTTGGATTTAGGAGACATGGGTTTGGTTTCTGGAGTGGTCATCCCGCCAAAGTTCAAAGTCCCTACCTTTGCCTTATACGACGGAGTCTCTTGCCCTAAGATGCACTTAAAGTCTTATGTCCGAAAGATTCAACCATACACAACTGATCTAAAGCTTTGGATCCATTTCTTCCAAGAAATCCTGGTAGGGACTCATCTCGAGTGGTTCTATCAATTGGAGAGTTCTCGCATCCACACCTGGGAGGATTTAGCTGCTGCTTTCTATAAGCAGTATCAGTACAATGTTAATCTTGCACCAACTCGGGTGCAATTGTAGAACATGACCATGGGTTCCAACCAGAGCTTCAAAGGGTATGCCCAAAAGTGGAGAGATTCGGCTAGTAGGGTGCAACCCCCTTTAACTGACAGGGAACTGATTGACATCTTCATGGGAACTTTGACAGGGCCTTTCTTCAAACACTTGATTGGAATCTCCTCATCCGGGTTCACCGAGCTAATATTGACCGGCGAAAGGGTCGAAGCTGGCATCAAAAGTGGAAAGATCCAAGGAGCTACACCCTATGGTGCTCAGAAAAGGCCATACAATGAGAAGAAAGAGTCCAATGCTGTGTACAGTTAAAAGAGTCGTCATGACCAACACGTGGGGGCAGTCCTGATCTCTGGTTCTGCGTCACACCGACAACAACAAAGGGGAAATCAACGAAGGCCAGACGAGCCCAAAATACAGTTCACCAACATCAATATGCTGTTGTCTCAAGCACTACAATACTTGTTGAGGATGAATCTAATTGCATTGATATGACCTCATCCAAACCCCAAAACTTCTTCTCCTAACTATAATCCTAATGCAACATGTGCTTATCATTCTGACAGTCCCGGGTATGACACTAACGATTGTTGGGCATTGAAGTACAAGATTCATAATTTGATTGATGCCAAGGAGATCGAGTTTGACCCTCCGGAGACTCCAAACGTGATCACTACTCCTATGCCAAAACATTGAAAGAGAGCGTCTTGTTCATTTTGAATTTTCAAGTTGTAATCTCTTTTATTATTCAAACAATTATCTATTAATGTCAAACTTTGTTTCATTAATGCATTGCATATGTTTGTCTTGAATTATTTTCATTCTCATTTCATTTAAACTATGCTTTATACTTTCTTTATGACATTTAACTCTTGCTAAAAGTTACAAGCCTTTAGAGGGAGGATGACGAAAACAATGCCATAATCTCATACAGTATGCTTTTGGACAAACCTCGCTGACGATGTACAGGCATTATTTCAAATCCTAAACACTAGAGTTATAAGGAAGATAATCCCTAGTCAACCCCTTCGAGCCAAAGAAGTAGAAGTTTTCTGTTTTAACACAAATTGAAACCTTTAATCAAAACCTGGGGCAGGTTAGTCTCTCAGTTAATTCAAACGTGCGTTAAGCTGCAAACTCTCATCTCGTAATACAACGAATGACATAAAAAAAAACATTCCTCTGGAATCAGAAGATGGTGATGGTTCCCTATCACATAGGCAGTCATTATCTCTCAAAAAGAAAAGCCCACTAAGTCAAAACCTACAAAGGAGACTTAAGAAAACTGGGGCATCCTGCTGACTGTAATCTCAAAACAAGAACAATCAGGCAAAAATCATGGATAACAAATCAAAAGAAAGAGGTCACTACAAATCCTCAATAACACGAAAAATGTTGCAAAAATGATTGCCTTCCGACAAACTTAACTTGTCTAAACCATCGCCAAAACGTCATCCCAGACTCGATTGGAGTTCAAACGCACAATTAACTGAGTTTAGGACTGAAGAACATCACGAAGAACGGGTGGGTACAAATACATTTGAGCCTTTTATCCTTTGTTTCTTAAACCGTGAACCAATCCATGTTACAACCCCTCAAAAGTCCTAATTAGAGCATGGGTTAGTTCGAAAACATATTGTTACAAAAGGTATCCTGACTCCTGTAAGGATGTGCTCTAAATCCTGAGTTTGAATTTTCTTAACAAAATTTCTTTACTCGCTAAAACGCATTTTTCAAAACTACAAGACAAGCATAAACTTTGAATTACTTGAATATCACTATTTGCATATGGCTATTTGTTTCACAGCGGAGAAATTCACAAAACGAATATCTGATGAACGAAGTCTCTCTCAGTGAACTAAATCACTTCAAGTAGGATGACACTTCCATTGACAAATCTCCTATCAACAAAGGAGATAAGACATGTCACATTCCAGCACACCTGGGGAAGTCCAGTCAAGATTTCAAGAAATCTCTCAAGAATTGCAGAGTAGCTAGGGGAAAGTCTCCATCTCCGGCATTTGGGGCATTGAACGTCAATCCCGACAAAGGGTTACATACAGTCAAACATTTCCAGGCAGTGCCACAAACACTTGCTACTAGGGGCAGTGACAAATATCCCCAAAATCCTTCTCATAGGATGATTCCCCAGCAAGAGTTTAATCTCTGAAAACCTTTCCCCAGCTGAGACAACCTCAAGAGTCCTCGAGGACTTTCCCCAACAAAGTCATCATCTCAGACCAACAACATGGTTTATTTCCCCAACAAATGGCAGGAATCCCCAGCTTGAGGTGGCCTCTCCAACCACTACAAATCAAAGGACCACAACTCCCTTTCCCCAGTAGACTACTCTACAATCCCCGACAAGTTACTGTGAAACCTGGACCCGACCAGATAGCAGTTCAACTTCGCTTCCCCAGTAGAGCAACGGACAACCGAGACTCCTGAACTCTTTTCCCAATCAGGAATAAACATTCTCCCCACAGAGTTTTCAATATTTCCCAGCGGAGTTCTCCTCAAACAACAAAACAGGAATCCCCGGTGCAAACATTCTAAGCAAAGTTTGAAGACACACATACTCTTCAACAGCAGTCCAGGATTTAACGACTCCCCAGCATTTGTCAAGGATTTATTTTCCCAGACGAAAATACATTCATAAACATTACACATTTCATACCTCCTATTTACATATGTGATAAAGTGCATACAATACAATCTCATTTATTTTTTAGAATATCATGACATCATACATTTCATACATCATGACATTGCATACAACTGACGTTTTACCTTTTTCAGAAAAAGGTCATTCAACAGATGGCTACCAGCAGCCTTTTCAAGTTCCAGATTAATACCTGTAACAAGCCAGGAAAACTATCCACATGAAGAGGTTGAAGATTAACACTTGTAACAAGCCAGGAGAACTATCTCTCTTTCTCGGGTTAGAGATTAATACCTGAAACCAGACAAGACAACTAACTACTTGACCAACTGAAGCAACCCTACACCGGTTCCTTCTCTTTCCAAGATGCAGTTTTACACGGACTCATCATGAAGTAACCCTACACAGGTTCCTTCTCAATTCCAGATGAAGTTTTACACTAACTCATCATGAAGCAGCCCTACACAGGTTCCTTCTCAAGAAATTTCAGATGAAGTTTTACACGGAGTCATCGTCAGGCAACCCTACATAGGTTACTTCTTTCCAAGATGAAGTTTTACACAGACTCATCATCAGGCAACCCTACACAAGTTCCTTCTCCCCAGTGAAGTCTTACACGGACTCATCATCAGGCAACCCTACACAGGTTCCTTCTTTCAAAGATGAAGTCTTACACGGACTCATCATTGAGGCAACCCTACACAGGTTCCTTCTCACTTCCAGATGCAGTTTTACACGGACTCATCATTGAAGCAACCCTAAACAGGTTCCTTCCTCCTTTCCAGATGAAGTTTTACACGGAATCATCATGAAGCAACGCTACACAGGTTCCTTCTCAGGAAATTCAAGATGAAGTTTTACAAGGACTCATCATTGAAGCAACCCTACACAGGTTCCTTCCTCCTTTCCAGATGATTTTTTACACAAACTCATCATGAAGCAACCCTACACAGGTTCCTTCTCAGGAAATTTCAAATGAAGTTTTACGCGGACTCATTATTGAAGTAACCCTACACAGGTTCCTTCTCAACTCCAGATGCAGTTTTAGACTGACTCATCATGAAGTAACCCTACACAGGTTCCTTCTCAATTTCAGATGTAGTTTTACACGGACTCATCATGAAGCAACCATACACAGGTTTCTTCTTTTTACAAGATGAAGTTTTACACTAACTCATCATTAAGCAACCCTACACAGGTTCCTTCTCAGGAAATTCAAGATACAGTTTTACACGGACTCATCATGAAGCAACCTTACACAGGTTCCTTCTCAGGAAATTCAAGATGAAGTTTTACACGGACTCATCATTGAAGCAACCCTACACAGGTTCCTCATTTCTAGATGCAGTTTTACACGGAATCATCATGAAGCAACCCTACACAGGTTCTTTCTCAGGAAATTCAAGATGAAGTTTTACACAGACTCATCATTGAAGCAACCCTACACAGGTTCCTCCTTTCCAGATGCAGTTTTACACGGACTCATCATGAAACAACCCTACACAGGTTCCTTCTTTCTAAGATACATTTTTACATGGACTCATCATGATAGTAACCCTACACAGGTTCCTTCCTTTCCAGATGCAGTTTTACACGGACTCATAATCAGGCAACCCTACACCAGTTCCCTCTCTTCCCAAGATGCAGTTTTACACTAACTCATCATCAAACAACCCAACATTCAAATACAGTCCAGATGCACTCCAGACACGGACGCCATGCTGGAAATCATTCAGTACCAGCTTACAGTTACAGTCCAACAATCATTTCTAGATGGCACCTTTAAGCCCATTCCCTACACAATCAATCACAACATTATCGAGTGCAAATTTATGGGCACTCTAGTGTTCAATCATCTTCCACCTTCAAGTCACGAATGGTAGAATTACCAACCTAACTCTTCAGGTGTAAGAAGATTGAACAGGGGCAGTTGTTGTACCACAAAATTTTCCCTCTCATTTCTCAAGGGATCACCCTGAATCCCAGGTTTGCTTCTATCAAATTTTCCAAGGAAATCACTCACAAGGGCAAAATGGTCATTTACACACTGAAAAGTCAAACTTTGACTTTTGCATCAAAATCAAGCTTCAAGAATCATATTTCATCCAGACACGTTGAAATATGATGTTTTGTTTCATCAAAAACCAAAAGGTCAAAATTCTAAATACTTAGAATTTTTTCTAAGTGTTTAAGAAAATATGACAATTTCAGAACTTCTGACTAAGTCATCACCATAACGCTCAACAAGTTCTGGATATTCTCAAGGCATAGTTTGGTCAAAACTTATGGACAAGTTTTCACAAAAAAAAGCTTCAGTCAGAAGTTGCAAACATGGTTCAGAACACGACGCTTTAGTCAGAACATGTGAAAACAATTTTCTCCTTCAGAACATGCTGGAGCCAGAAGATACAAAGATCAGAGGATGGATGCTACGCTGAAGCAGAACTTCTGATCCAGAACAAAGCCTTGGTGTAGAGTTTCACGCTGCAGGATTTCTGGTTGTGATAGGTCTCATCATCATTTAATGCTCATTTAATGGTCACAGGCACCTTCAGAGTCTTTATCCAAAGGATCTTCACCACGTGTACCTCTATTGTCTTAGGATAGCAACTTTGCTTTTGCTTTTCCTTAATTCCTGCTGACAGCCACCATGCTTGCTTCAAAGACAAGGCAGCGCTTCAGCACATGAAGGCTATTTTCAAAGCTTTGGTCATAACTTGACCAAATCCCAAACCCTTGCTTGCTTCAAAGACAAGGCAGCGCTTCAGCACATGAAGGCTATTTTCAAAGCTTTGGTCATAACTTGACCAAATCCCAAACCCTTGCTTATACAACTTACTGCAGACCTATGACCAACAACTGGCTCAGCCTACGCCTGCATCCCATGATTACACCAAACTAGCAATAAAAAACTGTGATGAAAAAGCAAAAGAACAGGATGCCAAAACAGGTTCAAATCCCATTTGTTTTTCCCCCCAAGTCACAACAAATTCATCTATAAATACTTGGCTCCATCACACATTCAAGGGGCTGGCTTTTGGAAAGAGAGAACGATCAAGAGAGAAAAGTGGTTGTGAAACCTTCATAAAAATCCAGATTTCTCATACACGAAAACAAACCTCTGTTCCTCCCTTTGAATCAAAGAACAAAACCATTGTTCTGTTACCCTTGCTGACTCAGAACATCCAAAGGCAGCCACTCAAAGCTCCAAGCACGCTCCAGGTAAGTCTTTCTGACTTCACTTTCTTTTCATTCTGAACATCATTAACATGTAAATATTATAGTATTGATGTAGTACATATCATTATATGAATGGAAAGACTATGGATCAGAACTTATAGAATAATGTTAGGCTCAGACTTAGGATTGGAGCTTCTATGATTTGTTGTGCTGTGATTATTCTGATTTGCTGAACTGAATAAATTGTTGATGTGCTGATTAAGCGTTGAAACGTAACACAAAACTTCTGTTTTTCACTCACCATTTTCACAACACTAAACTTTTGATATTCATTCATAGTTCTAACACACAGAACCTCTGATGATTCACTCACTGTCCTAACACATCACAGAACTTATGAGTTCTCCTAACATGTCAAATACACTGAACCTCTGATGTTTCCATCAGCTGATTTCAAACACTCAGAGTTTATGACTTTCACAAGCTGACAATGCACTAAACTGCTGACGTTTGCTCACTGTTTTAGTGTAATACAAAACTTCTGACTTTTGGTTCACTGGTTGCATACCACCCAAAACCTATGTGTTTGTCTTCTAACGTTTCTTGCAGGACCTCAGAGTTTACCAGTCTAGAACTTCTGATCCCCACAGACGTTTCCTGCTGAGTCACAGTGCTCTTGGCTTCAGAACTTCTGATCCTAGTTGTTTTGCTTACAGCAACACGTTGTTTCTACCTTGCATTTATTTTCCTTTTCATCACTTTTAATATTAACTCCTTTTTTATATATTAATATAAAAAAACATAAAAATATTTTCCTTTTAATTTATTTCCTTAAGACAAAAACATTTTCTAAACAAGTCCATTTCCTTGTACATTCTTATACATTTCAATATGGTTGTAATAATAACTTAGGACTTATTTTTTACTTGCAATCCCCATTCATACATATGTACCCCCATCCCCTAAATATTGTAATAGCGTAGAATTTCATTTCTCGCAATTTATTGTTTTCCTTATACTGTATAGTAATTAGGCGTGTATGGTAAGATAAAACCAACAAATAGACCATAAAAAATCAAGACCAAATGCATGTAATCAAACACATTTGCACACTAGCACCCTTAAGGTTAACTCCACTTGTTGCCTAAAAAATGTCCATGTTATGCATGTGGGATGTCTTAGCACAAACAAATCGAAAAATACAAGATCATAGTCCCTCAATGATGCTATCAAAGTTTCCTTTCAAAATTATCTTAGTCCCTAAAGGAAAAGTGCTAAGTCATCTCGCAACATTGCTATCATGGTCATACGATGACCCAACACTCGTCCCTTCACATCCAACGATGGGGCTTCTTACCAAATCAATGGAGAGATAGCAACATCTAAAGGAGAAGGAAAAGCACATCTAAGACCTTTATGAGTAGGTAGATTCGCTCTTAGTTACTCGCTTGCTCATAACAAAAACATTTATACACCAACACTCTCACTTTGAAACATTTTCAAAAGATAAACACTTTGTACGTGTTCTTATAGAAACGAGAGCCATTACAAAGAAAACCCTTTTCAAAATCACTTTCAAAAACACATCTTTGAACTATTTTCAAAACAACACTTTGTACGCATCCTTATAGAGACGAGGATCATTACAAAGTTACATTTTCAAAATACTTTCAAAAACCACACAAAAGCATAATTTTCAAACAAAAAACAAGTGATCTAGAAAGTAACTAAGAGCCCATGGAAAACCATGGATGGAAAGGGTGCTAATACCTTCCCTTTTCGTAATCTACCCCTCGAACTCAAAAACATCTCTAAAGGTCTTTCGTGTGCATTTTCACCTTTCCTTTTGGATAAGAGAAAAGTCAGTGGCGACTCTTGCTAAACTGCAACATTGGCAAACACAAACGCAAAACACCTCAAGTCAGTTCTCCCACTGTATCTCACCTAGAAAGCTGCTGCAAAACCTGGAAGACAACCAGATAATAGTTAACTCCTTTATCCCCAACATGTTGTTATCTTCCTCTCTCTTCCATTAAGAGATAATTCCACAGTAGAGTAACGGACAACTAAGACTCCTAAACTCTCTTCCCCAAGCAGGAATCAACACTCTCCACAGAGTTTTCCTCAAGCAAAATCAACATCCCCCCAGCGGATTTCTCCTCAAACAAAAAAAACAAGAATCCCAAATGGAAACGTTATAAGCAAGGTTTGAAGATGGGCATACTCTTCATCCCCAACAACAGACTAGGAATCAACTTCCCAAAATTCCCCAACATTTGTCAAGGATTTATTTTCCAAAGCAAAATTACATTCCAACAACATTTCGCATTTCAGGAATCATATTACATACATGATAAGCGCATACAACACAAATGCATACGACATAATATCATTTATTTTGAGGACATCATTACGCCATGCATTTCATACATCATGACATTGCATGCAACTAATTATTTACCTTTTCAGGAAAAGACCAACAGATAAATGTCATTGATCTGTAAACTTCTCTAAGACAAAATCAAGCTTGGATTTCTTCATTACCTTTTGGGGTAGTAATCATCTAAGATTCCTTCATTATCCGCTGAGGTAGCAATCGTCCCAGATTCCTTCATTATCCGTTGAGGTAGTAATCATCCAAGATTCCTTCACTACCTACTGAGGTAGAAGTCGTCCCACATTCCTTCATCATCCTATTGAGGTACTAATCGTCCCATACTCCTTCACCATCCTGCTGAGGTAGTAATCGTCCCAGATTCCTTCATCATCCTGCTGAGGTAGTAATCGTCCCAGATTCCTTCATCATCTTGCTGAGGTAGTAATCTTCCCAGATTCCTTCATTATCCGCTGAGGTAGTAATCATCCAAGATTCCTTCATTATCCGCTGAGGTAGCAGTCGTCCCATATTCCTTCATCATCCTCCTGAGGTAGTAATCATCCAAGATTCCTTCACTATCCGTTGAGGTAGCAATCGTCCCAGATGCCTTCATCTTCCTGCTGAGGTACTCGTCTCAGATTCCTTCATCATCCTGCTGAGGTAGTAATCGTCCGAGATTCCTTCATTATCCGTTGAGGTAGTAATCATCCAAGATTCCTTCATCATCCTGCTGAAGTAGTAATCATCCAGGATTCCTTCATCATTTGTCACAATCAAGCTTCATACTTACAAATTAATACCTGAAACCAGACAAGACAACTGTCTACTCGACCAGCTGAAGCAACCCTACCCAGGTTCCTCCTCATTTCCAGATACAGTTTTACACGAACTCATCATGAAGCAATCCTACACGGGCTTCTTCACTTTCAGCTTTCCGATACAGTTCAGATACGCTCCAGATACGAATGCCGTTTTGATGCTCATTCAGATACAGTTCAGATACGCTCCAGATACAGATGCCATTCTGATACTCATTTAGATTCAGCTATCAGATACAGTTCATATACACTCCAGATACGGATGCCATTCTGATGCTCATTCAGCAGATTTCTCAAATACACTCCAGATACGATCCAAATACGGATGTCATTCTGACGCTCATTTAGTACATCTTTCAGTAAAAATCAACCAGAGATCTATTCTGATACTTCTTCAAATTTTTGCCACCAATCACTTTTGGATGGCATATGCAAGCCCATCTCCTACAACTCTCCATCATCTCTCTAAATGGAATCTTTAAGCCCATTCCCTGCACAAATAACCACCACATCACCGAGTGCCAATTTATGGGCAATCTAGTGTTCAATCATCTTCCATCTTCAAGTCACGAATGGCAGGCTCGCCAATCTAACTCTTCAGGTTTAAGAAGATTAAATAGGGGCAGTTGTTGTACCCCAAAATTTTCCCTCTCCTTTCTCAAAGGATCATCCTGGACCGTCAGGTTTGCTTCTATCAAGTTTCAAGCCTTGGATTACAATTTTCCAAGAAATCCGTTCACAAGGGGAAAATGGTCAAAAGCACATTGAAAAGTCAAACTTTTACTTTTTGAGAAAAATTAAGTTTTAACAATTATATTTCATCAAGACATGAAATTAATTCATCAAAATCAAGAGACCGAAATTGCCTTGAAAAATCAAATTTCTAGAAAATTTTCTAAGTGTTAAGAGAATATGATACTTTAGAACTTCTAGGCCAGCCTCTACGCAAGTGCAATCAGAATTTGCACACGGTTCACAACATAATGCTTAAATCAGAACATGACTCTTCAGCATATGGAGGCTACGCTTCTGGCTGTCTGCGATTAGAACATCACAAAATCCCAAAACCTCGTTTAAGCAGCCTGCTGCCCTGCTATAGCACACCCCTGCAACCAGCTGCTGATGTGGTCCATGCCTGCACTTTCTCAAACCCCATATTTGCACCAAATTAGAATACAAAAGTTGTAATTAAAAAGCAATGGAACAGTATGCCAAAAAGGTTTAAATCTCATTTGTTTTTCCCCCCAAAAACACAACAAGCTCACCTATAAATAAGTTACTCCATCACACTTTCAAGGGACTGGATTTTGAAAAGAGAGAAGTATCAAAGAGAGAAAAGAAAACAGTAACACATTTGTGAATCAAAGAGTGTAGCATTTTCTGCTCCGTTGTTCTTGCTGACTCCAGAAAATCTGAAGGAATCAGCTTAAGCCCCAAACACACGTTCCAGATACAAGGTAAGTCTTTCTGACTTTGAATCCTTTCATTCAGAACATCATTAAATATGTAAATATCATAGTATTGATGTTGTCCATATCATTGCATAAATAGAAGAAAATAAACTGTGGATCAGAACTTCTTGAATAAAGTTAGGCTCAAAATTAGGATTAGAACTTCTATGAACTATTGTGCTCTTATCTTTCTGATTTGATGTTGTTAAGAACTGATTAAGCTGCGGATGTTCTGACTAATGTAAGGAATGAGGTGAAGTGTAACATAGAATTTCTGGGTTTTCTTTCCCAATGTTTAGCACAACACAGAACTTATGGGTTCTCTTCACTATTTTGACACAAAACTTCTAGAATCTTTCTTATTTTTTTAACATACAAAACTTCTGATGTTCACTCACTGTTACAACATACAAAACTTCTAGGTTTTCTCACTGTTTTAACACATACAGAATTTCTAGGTTTTCTCATTATTTTAACACATACAAAACTTCTAGGTTTTCTCACTATTTTAACACACACAGAACTTCTAGGCTTTCTTACTGTTTTAACACACTCAGAACTTAAGCACGTAGTGACCCAAAACTTCTGTTTTTCCCCTCTGAAGTTTCTTTCAGGATTCTGTGCTTCAACTCAGAACTTCTGATCACCTCTGATGTTTCTTGCTGAACCACAGCACGCCTGACATCAGAACTTCTGATCCCCTTTGTTTTTCTTTCAACAACATGCTGATCCTATTTTCTCATTGTTTTTCCTTTTTCTCTATTATTTTTATTAATATATAAAGAAATCAAAACATATTTTCTTTTATTAAATGATTATTTTCCTTTAAATTTGTTAAGACAAAAAACCATTTTCAAAAATAAGTCATTTCCTTTTCTTTTTCTTTTTCTTATATTGTATAATTAAATATGGTTGTAATAGATGATTAGGATTTACATTCTCACAAATCCCCATTTGTAATTATGTACCCCCATCCCTAAATAATGTAATAGCGTAGGACTTTACATTTCTACAATTTATCACTTTCAAATATAAATGCTAGTAATTAGGGTGTGTATGGCAAGACATGAAATCAACAAATAGATAATCCTAATCAAGACTAAATGCATGTAAATCAAACACATTTTCACACTAGTACCCTTAGGGTAATTCCACTTTGTTGCCTTTTGGAAAATAGTCATGTCCCTCGAATATGGGCGTTTTATCAAAGACCCTCAATAAAGATCGTAGTCCCTCGATGTCCCTCGATGTTGCCTTCGGTAAACGATCTAGTCCCTAAATGACATTGCTAAAACGTCTCATAGGTTGCCTTCGATAACTATACAAAACGTCCCGTACCCGTCCCTTCACATCCAATGATGGGGTTTCTTACCAAAACAATGCTAAGATAACAACATCTAAAGGAGGAGGAAAAGAACGTTTAAGACTTTTTGAGTAGGTAGGTTACTCCTAGTTGCTCGCTTGCTCACAACAAAGTATTTTTATACACCAACACTTCACTTTGAAACATTTTTCAAAAGACAAAACACTTTGTACGCGTTCTTATAGAGACGAGAACCATTACAAAGGCAGTCCTTTTCAAAATACTTTCAAAATCCACATCACAGGCACATTTTCAAACAAAAAGCAAGTGATCTAGCAAGCAACTAAGAGCCTGTAGATAACTACGGGTGAAAAGGGTGTTAATATCTTCCCTTTTCATAACCTACCCCCCCCCCCCCCCCCCCGAACTCAAGAAATAATCTCGAAAGGTCTTTCTTGTTCTTTTGAACCTTTCCTGTTGGATAAAAGAAAATTCGATGGTGACTCTTGCTAACCACAAAAATTGTGATAAAACGCAAAACACCCAAGTCAGTTCTCCCACGGTGTTACAGGATGTATATTGGGGAAACACGATGAAACATGTAGAAAAGAGCATGTAATCTACTACCTTAGCAAGAAATTCACCGACTGTGAAATTAGGTACTCACTCCTTGAGAAGATTTGTTATGCTTTCGCTTAGGCTACTAAACAACTAAGGAAGTACATATTAACTCACACCATGTGGTTAATAGCAAGAATAGATCCCCTGAAGTATGTGTTTGAAAAACCTTCTCTTACAGGAAGAATTACCAGATGGAAAATGTTACTATCTAAGTGCGACATCCAATATGTTACTCAAAAGGCCATCAAAAATAGTGTACTAGCTAATCATCTAGCTCATCATCCATTTCCATAATATTAACCACTGAAGTTCGACTTTCCAAACGAAGATGTCATGGTTATAGGTGACTATGAGATACCAGGACCTGACCAGGGGCCTGAACCAGTGGCACTTTGGACACTCATGTTTGATGGTGCTTCAAACGCAATAGAACATGGTATTGGGGTAATATTGACTTCTCCAAAGAATTTTCACAAACCTTATACTGCAAGGTTATGTTTTGATTACACCAACAACGTTGCTGAATACAAAGCTTGTATCTTGGGTATAGAAGTTGTTACTGATCTGAGGATTAAACACCTTAAAGTATATGGAGAATTAACATTGGTCATATACCAAGTCAATGCTGAATGGGACACTCGACATCGCAAATTAATTCCATATCAAGATTATGTGTTGAAACTAGCTATGGAGTTCACATATCACATTCCGCGAGTAGAAAATCAAATGGAAGACACCTTGGTAACTTTGTCAGCCATGTTGAAAGTAACTTGGCCAAATCACGAACCACGCATCACGATCAGACATTTTCAAGAACCTGCACATTTTCTTGCCATTGAAGAAGGACCAAATAACAAATGTCGGTTCTATGACATCAAGACGTATCTAGAAAAACAAGAATATCTAGAAGGTGCCTCAATTATTGACAAGCGAACTCTATGAAAACTAGTTACGAAGTTCTTCTTAAATGATGAAGTATTGTACTTAAGAAACTATGATATGGTGTTACTCAGGTGCGTGGATAAAGGTAAAGCGGATACACTCATGAGAGAGATCCGTTAAGGAACCTTCGGGATTCAAATAGACATTCCATGGCTAGAAAAATATTGAGAGCGGGTTACTATTGGTTAACAATGGAAGCTGACTGCTAACATTATACAAAGACATGCCACAAATTCCAAATCTACGCTCACAAGGTGCACGTACCACCAACTCTTACGAATGTCCTAAGTTCACCATGGCCATTCTTGATTTCGGGAATTTATATGATTGGGATGATTGAACTGAAGGCTTCTAATGGACATCGATTCATACTAGTCGCCATTGATTATTTTACTAAGTGGGTAGAAGTTGTGTCATATGTAAATGTCAACAAGCAAGTGGTCACTCGATTTATCAAGCAGAACATTATATGCAGATATGGGGTTCCAAGCAAAATTATTACAGACAATGGATCCAACTTGAACAACAAAACGATGAAAGATTTATTCAATGATTTCAAGATGGAGCATTATAATTCATCACCGTATCGACCCAAGATGTACGGGGCCGTTGAAGTTGCCAACAAAAATATCAAGAAGATCATTTAGAAAATGGTGAAGACATATAAAGATTGGCATGAAATGCTTCCCTTTTCTCTACATGGATACTGTACCTCAGTGCGTACTTCGACAGGTGCAACTCCTTTCTCTCTTGTATATGGCATGAAGGTTGTACTCCCTGTTGAAGTGGAAATTCCATCACTAAGAGTTCTAATGGAAACCAAACTTGAATAATCATAGTGGGTTCAGGAACGACTTGATAAGCTCAACCTAATTGAAGAAAGACTCTTAACGGCTCTGTGCCATGGTCAGTTGTACCAAAAGCGGATGGAGAAGGCATTCCATAAAAATGTTCGTTCTCGAGTGTTCAAATAAGGGGATTTGATTCTCAAGAAGATCATAATACCTCTCCTAAATTCACGTGGTAAATGGACACCTAACAACGAAGGTTCATATGTGGTTAAAACAACATTCTTGGGTGGAGGTCTTATCCTCACAACAATGGATGGGGAATAACTACCACATCCTACGAATGTTGATGCAGTCAAAAAATACTATGTATAAAAGACCTGCTAAGTCAAAACCCTAAACGGACGACCTAGGCAAAAAGGGGCGTCATAGTGGATTGAAAACCCTAACGGGCGATCCAGGCAAAAATTAGGGACATACAAACAAAAAGTATTATCCCGGTGGTTTGAAAACAAGAAAGGGCGGTCCAGACAAAAGTTAGGAATTTTATTCAAAAAATGAACAAATAGAATGCGATTCGAGAATTTATTACAACGACTACATAAGATAATGACCGATCTAAATTGTTTGACTCAAAATTAAAGGATATTGGAGTTATCAAAGGATATTGGAAAAACAGCAGTATCAATTATCATTTTTATTTCCATTTTCAAATGTTGTTAAAATTTCTATAATTACCTCTTTTTAGGAATTGGATCTTGTAATCTCGCTTATTCAAAGGCACTTTCATCAATATAACAATCTATTTTTCAAATTAAAATTCAATTGTTTTTCTTTTTTCGACTTATTTGCAAAATAATACGAACTTTTCTTGTAAACACTACGTTGAAATTATCTTGGGGATTTGACAAAACAAATAAAAGTATTTGATAAAACATTAAAAAGCATTTTGGTTAGAAAAACGTCGAAAGAAAATCCACATATGCGTCCACGTCCATGCCTGCGCCTGTGATACAGCTATCATTATCAAATTAACATTGTTCACTTCTACGTATCAAATTAAAATCAACTTGGAGACACCATGACAAAACAACAAACAACGTCAGAGGGTTGGTGGCTTAGGAAGAAGCCAATGGTTTAAAAGGAATAAAATATCAAAAAATATTTACTTGGTGCATATACATACGAGACATCTGGTGCATATACAAATTAACATATTTGGGTATCATACCAATTTAGAGCATTATGCATATAAATTGCGCATTACATTTTCAAAGATGCTTAGGCCAAGAATATTGCGACATATCTTGGGGCCTATTGTGAATTAGCTTATCTGCACAAAACAAACAAATACTTTGGTTGAGGACAGACACAACCGGCAAACTAAGTTTTGTATCTTCAATTTAGTTATCTAAGATTCAATTATTAAAAAACTTTCTCAAAATATGCATTACATATCCCCTAGGATGTGATAGATATGCAAATATGTGATATAGCTTACTATGTTAGTCTCGAAGCTTTAGTAAGTTATCTATTTTCCAAACTCGTACTATATACCCCCTAGGTTTCCGTAGGTATGCAAAAATCTGCGATATAATTCATTGAATCAGTCTCTAAGTAACAATGAATAATCGAGCTTGTAGAATTTATCCCCTAGGTTGTGACAAATGTTGAAAATCTACGATGTAGCTTACTATGTTAGTCCTACAGCGTTAGTAAGTTATCTTTCAAACTCACGTTACTTACCCCCTAGGTTGTGGTAGGCATGCGAAAATCTACAATATAATTCATTGTATCAGTCTCCAAGCAAATGATGAATTATCAAGCTTGTGGTATTTATCCTCTAGGTCGTGATAAGCATGCAAGTCTACAATATACCTTACTATATTAGTCTTGAAGCATTAGTAAGGTATTTTCAAACCCATATCACTTACTCCCTAGTTTGTGGTAGATGTATGAAATCTACGATATAATTTGTTGTGTTAGTCTCAAAGCAGCAATATAATTATATATATATATATATATATATTTATTTGTGATATAGTTCATTGTGTTAGTCTCGAAGCAAAAATGAATTATCAAATATATGTTGTTTATCCCCTAGGTTGTAATAAACATGCATAATCTACGTGGTAGCTTACTATGTTAGTCTCAAAGCGTTAGTAAGTCAATTTTCAAATTGGTGTTATTTACCCTCTAGGTCGCGGTAAATACGCTATAACTGTGATGTAGCTTGTTGCATCAGTCTCAGAGCAGCAATGAGCTATCTATTTTCAAACTTGTATTGTCGATCTCCTAGGTTATGGTAGATATACAAAAGCTACGACTACTGTTTCTAGGTGTTGACGGGTTATCCATATCATCGTATCTAGGTCAATTATACTCTTTGCTCAGGCATGGGTAAGATAACTACGTCACCATTTTCCTATCTATTAGGGTTTATCTTTTCATTTTTTTTCAAGCCTGCTGTCAAAATTTGTAGGTCTTCCATTATTTAATAACCCTCTTATTCGAATATGCAAGACTTTTGTATTCTCGCACCTTCAATCAAAGAGATATTAAATAAGGGCAACTGTCATACCCCAAATTTGTTCGCCTTAGGAATTAACAGTTGAATTATTTCACTAGCGCTTAATTGGGCTATTTGTTTTTAATCATGTCACGTGATGCACATTTAAATAAGTCTTATATTCTAGATGTAGGTGTATATATCTTGAATTGGTAATAGGGGGTGTAATTAATTGGGCTTAACAAATTGTGTGAACTCTCTAAAGGGGAGGGGTGTATTGGCTAATAAAATGGTGTATGTTTTTTGGGCCTAATTGACTCATATATTTTGGTGTCTAAGTCAATAGTATATTTTTGGATTTATTTCTAATATTTCTGAAACTTGACCGAGTCAACTATCATTGTGTATAATTTTGATCACTTTTATTAGTATTAGTGATTATTTATTAATACTGATTATTATTAGTCATTGTCATGGTTAATATTATAATTATTTTGACATTACTATAATTATTTGTTATCATATTATTTATTTTATTCTTAAGTTTGTTGACCAAGTCAACTAAGGTAAAGACCCTAAGTCTTTTGTTGCGCACGTGGGTAGATCTCTTCTCCCCTAAGCTACTTTGGAGGCCCAAAAACATTGATTTTGAATCAAATCTAGAAATTTGATATTTGATCAAAAGATTAGATTTTTATTGATTGAACGAATTTACAATGTAATAGTATACAGATACATACATATTATAAACCCTAATTTCTAACAAAATCTAAATATTTCTAATTTACATTCAAATATAATCTTCAATTGATTCTGATTAAATCAATCTCTAAAACTAAAACTACCAATCAACTAAAATAAATTCCTAATTAAATCTACTCTAAAACCTATATAAATCTAAGATTAGAACCTAAGAAGGGACGAACAAGAAGAGAATTAGAGAACCCTTTGCTTGAACCCTTGTTTCATCTTCAAATATTTGGACCTTGAGACGGAGATTTGAAGATTGAAGAGAAGTCCATTGTTGTGCCTTTGTCTTCGTCATACATAAAACAAAGGAAAGAAAGGGAAATGGATTAGAAGGTGAAAACTAGAAGAGGAATTTAATACGTGAAGTTTCACTGCATGGACGGTAATCCTAAAAATCTTAGCTTAGGGTTTCTTATTTTTTGACGTTGATTGGTGTTTCTATTCTTTGATTTCTACCTGGATTATGGTTTCTGGGGATCTTTTTTACATTGGGTTAGGGTTAGGGTAAAATAGCATAGGTTTTGGTGATTTAGGTTAGGGTTAGAGTAAAACAGTTTAGGTTTTGGTGATTTGGGTTAGGGTTAGGTACGAACAACTTAGGGTTTGATGATTTGGTTAGGGTTAGAGAAGTAGGGTTAGGGTTTGAATGGAGGTTCTTAGGTTTAGGTTTAATCTTCATAGGGTTCTTGCGAATTCAGATGAAGATAGGAAGGGTTCTAGAATTTGGGTTGATGTTGGGATGAAGACCTTGAAGATCTGGGTAGGGTTTGGTTGGAGATTTGAAGATCCACGGTGGTTGTAGATAAAGGTGGTGGTGCCCTGGAGCAGCCGCCGGCGGAAGAAATTTCCGGCCGGTGGCACCCAGGGAAGAGACGATTTCTGGTGAGGGAAATCTAGAGAGAAGTCAGAGCTTCTCTCTCTACCTCCCAATGTATAATGTTTTGTTTTCTGAAGAGAGAGGAGAGAAAGGGGAAAATGAGCCAAGAGCTCAGATTTTTCCTTTTATAATGTTCAATCATAACTCCCATAACTCTGACCCATCTCCTGCGCGTATACTCACCATAACTCCCAGTCAACATTCAATCATAGCCACCCATTCTAATTAACAACGAACCAACACTCGAGGACTAGATCTTGGGGGAAATTAGATGAAATCAACGCGTGAGATCTTATTGTATCATCATAATTCATGTTCCTTCCCACATTGCACCCAAATGAACCTAGAGTTCATTTTGGGCCTTTAAACGACATCATGGGCAAGCCATATGCTAATCACACCCATCAATTTTCTAGTCAGTTCAAAATACACCCCCAGACGCTTTTGGACTTAGAATTCAGTTTGGGCTTAAGTGGTTCATATTTTCACCCCATGATTTGATAAATACACCCCAACATAAATTAATACTTTTTTCTTTTGTTTATTTATTTTTATTTATATAATATCTCATATTATTTTTATCATATTGCATTAAAATATTTTTGTGTATCTTTTCATAAAATTATTAATAAATAAATATTAGATTAATATTAAAAATATTTAATATATTTTTAATAATAAGAAAATAGTTATTTATTAAATATTTTCTAAAATAGCAATTGTTTTTTTATTATTCATCAAGCATTCAAACTCTTTTTTTTACATATTACACTGCGCATTCTAAGACAGCTAACCCATCAAATACTAACATTTTTTACTAACTTAAATTCAAACTTAATTTTATTTTTAAAATGGATTGTGGAGACCTTTTATATTAACTGTGAACTTTGTCTACTACGCCATTTTTAAACCCGGACAAGGTTCAAGGTTCAAGGATAATTTCAAACATTTCCATAATCCATAAAAAACAACTAGCCAAACACATTCGAACTATGAAATTGGACTCTGATTCTTCATAAGGAGATACGTAGGCACGCGGTTAAAACCAAGGTGAGTTCATAGCTAAAAAACTAAATTCTTTTCTTAAATATATGGAAATAAAACATTGTTAAATAGAAAACCTCTGATTCAACCTACAACCTAAAGTGGAGCCCTTTGAGAACAAGGGAGATTAAGGGTGCATAACACCTTCCCTTTATCTAATTGACTTACAAATTTAGAATCTCTGTGCAAATTAGGGTTATCTGTTATTCCCCAGTCCTTAGGATAAAAATTAATGGTGACGACTCTTTACTTTTTCCAGTTGCGACACCCCAAAAATAAAATCTCATGTTAGACCTTGAATGACCTACAAGACAAAAGTATTGGTCTACAAAGAGGCTCCACTTAAGGGGGGTCCTTGTGCATTTTCCCTTTTGTGTTATCCATGATACCTTATAAGCCACCTTTGTAGGAGGTTGTATAGATACAACTTAGAACTTTTAAGGGAGCCCTCCTATAGGTTGTTCTATCAAAATCCTGAACATTCTCTTGAAGGACATCTTGTTATTATCCCTAAACCTGTAGCAGTTTATATTTTGTCAACCGTAATCCTAAACCCGTATACGGTGTTCTCATTGCCATGTTTATCCCTAAACACATTTAGATTTTGTTAGGTTTGTCATAATCCATAGCCTATAGGGGTTTCTTTTTGTATGTCATAATCCCTAGCCTGTAAGGGTTTCCGTTTGTCTATTACCATCTCTAAAATCGCTTGGGTTTCCTTAGGTCTATATTTATCCTAAGTTTGCATTGCATTTCCATGAATTTTTTTTAGCATGCCCTAAAAGACAAAAAATCTTTTCGCATACCCATGCATTTTCATACATACATTTACATATCATTAAAATACATTTGAACATCATTTCCATCTTCTCCCTTGTCCAACCATTATCAATGCTAGCTGATTTCTCGAGGCTCATAAGTGAAGTTAAGAAAGTCCTAAATTGGGGAAGAATGAGGTTAACCATTGAAGACTCAAATGAGCTTGATCCTATAATTCTTATTGAGAAGAGAAGAAGACCCTTCACCATGACAACTACGGGCCTACACAACATCGCAGATGCAACTACCGTGAGTGATTCCCCCATATCAAGAGCAAAAATGTCAACTACAACAATTTCCTTGTCAATAAAATTGGTATTCCCTACAAAAGAAAGGACATAGGTCACCCCTTACTTTGGAAAGTCCAATAAATAAGAAGTATCCCTCAAGACTGGTGGATTAACAAGGAGGCTCATCCCTAGGATCATTAGGTCTTTATCTCTTCCAATTGTAATTTCTTAGTTTCTAAGTGTTATTTGTTGTAAATTTGTACTTTTGATTAATAATTCTAATAAAATAATCATGCATATTTTCGATTTCAATCCGTTTGTATTAACTCTTTCATTATTACCAATTTCCATAAATATCAACTTCTATTTTCCATTCCGCTTTTCACTTTTAACAAACTTTAGAAAGAATGATGTAAATAACAAAATAATTGAATTATGCTGACATGTGCTTTTTGTTAGAACATAGTTTGGTTCTACATCCTTGTAAGAGTTTTGATGATAACAAACACTCAAAGAACAATTATACTCCCTAAATAAGTATTTTATTTTGTAGGGAACTTCTGATGTAAGAAGCATAAAATATGAGATAGATCATTGTTAAAACTCTATTATTACCATGTTATGTAGAAGTAATATGTGCAACACGCTTAAATAAAGAAGTTATGGTTTTACAACTTCTGAGTGCACTAAACATTGCAAACAAGAACTCTGTTATTCTGATACGTAAAGTTCTAGAAAGAAGTAAAGGAGTCTCAACGGTAACATTCAACTTCTGATGTGATCTTTAGCAAGCATGTTCTGAAGCGTTACATTTTATTCATGGCTATTCAAAAGTAACGGCTGAAAGAGGACAAGAATCTCTATGTTTGGAAAGTTCATTAACTACTATTTATCAACATTCCAAAAGCACATCTCATGCATTGCCTATATAAACAATACGTGAAGAAGGTATCATTTAATATTTTGTTGCTTACTGCAAATGAGAAAATATCACTACCTTCAATCCATTGTTTTTCAATTGTGTAATACATCACTTTTGTGATACTGTTTTTTGTTAGAAAACATATTTGGTACACACTTTCAAATATAGTATTGTGTAATACCTTGAGAAAACCGGGTTATGGTTTAAAATCAAGAAGAATTTGATAGTTGTCATTGTATATGTGTAATCAAGTTTGATTAGTGGATTAAGACCTCATTTGAGAGATGGGAAATCATCTTGGCGGGTGGACTGAATTAGTTTGAGTTCAAACGAACCAGGATAACCAACGTGTCTTTTATTTTAAGTTTTAAAAACCCCAATTCAAACCCCCCTTCTTGTGTTTTTCCATTCTTCAATTGGCATCAGAGCGCCTGGTTCTAAGTGCAAACACTTAACCGTGTCAAAAAAAGATCCAAGCAAGAAAAAAAACTATGGTGGGACCATGTCAGAACATCAGCAATGATTATCACGATGAGAAAGACAAAATCAGCGACAATCCTCCAATCTTTGATGGTGAAAACTTTGATTACTGGAAAGACAGAATCAAAAGTTTCTTTCTAGCTCATGGCGCTGATCTATGGGATATGGTGATTGATGGGTACATAGATCTAGTTGACGAAAGATGTCATAAGTTTGAAATAAAAAGAATGACCGATCATCAAAAGAGAGAATTCAAAAGTCAACACAAAGCCAGAACAATTATCTTGAGTGCTATCTCGTACACAGAGTATGAGAAGATCACAAACAAAGAATAAGAAAAACACATTGTTGTACCCCAAAATTTTCCCTCTCATTTTGCTCAAGGAATGCCCATTGAGGTCCTCAAACTGCTCAAGGATGACTAAGAATTGACCAGACAAATTTTCCTCCTAAGGCAATAAACCTCTAACTAGGGTTTCCATTTTCATCAAGATGTGTGAGCTCCAATGGTCTCAAATGTTTTCCATGGTCCTAATATGTCTTCAAGATTGTCCATGACAAATTACATGCCTTGCACTACAAGTTTGCTCAGTCAATTGCTCAAATGCATGAAAATCAACTATATTAGGTCAAAAGTCAACTGTGGCCTATATACAGTCAAACTTCATGATTTTTGGTCAACATAAACATTTTGAAGTGATATCCATCATTTGATCAAGGTTTGATCATTATTCCTCAATAAATGCTCCTAATTCATCAAAAGTCAAGAATTGCTAATTAGGGTTACAATAGGAAAAGTCAACCAAACTTTGAACAGGCATAACTTTCTCATACTTTATCATAAATTTTTCAACAAAGACGCATTTTGAATATAATCCAATTACCTACAACTTCTCTTCACTCCTCAAGTTCAAGAAACGCACCAATTAAAAGATACAAGCTCAGACATTATGGGTCCTTTCAAAAAGTCAAACAAAAACACCTTTTGGGTCAAAGCTTGGTACATGAACATGGAAGATTCAATTGAGATGAAACCAAAAGGTTTGTTTAGAGGACATCCTAAGCTCTCTAAAAAGTCAAAGAACACCCTCATAGAGTTAAAATGGAGAGAGATATGAATTACTAAAGTTGGCCAATTTTTGGAAAAATGCATGAAGCAAATATTGAACTAACATGGAATTTTTCCAAATGGGCCTATCTTTTTATGTTTGAAACTTGTTTCTAACATGGTCCACGACCTATAAGCTCACCCATGCATTACTCTATTATTTATTATTATTTTTTATTCATCAAAATTCAAAATTAAATAAGTAAATAATGGAAATAATAAAAGATTGGATTGAGATCATATTTCTATTAAATATTGGGCAATATATTCTGATTATGTCAAAAAGAAACGTGCAAGACCATGAAAAGGAAGAAACCTTCAAAAATGGAAAGTTTGGAAATCAAATATTTCTTTCATGAAGGCATTGATATCTCTCCATATTTGTTACCCTAATTTTGTCTCATATATATGCACAATCATTCAGAAGTAAAGGGATATGCGCAGCTAGCCTCAAACAGAACTCTAAAGTTTCAAAAAAAAATTCAAAGCAGGGCAACCTTGGTTCATACGATCCAGCCTCCCTCAGTCTGTCCCAGGAACTCCATCATCATCCTGAGGTTCACAAGAGTCCGCACCTATCATTCTTGAAGCCCGTGGCATCTCAAATCACCATATCCAAACAGCTCAAGTTAAGCAAGGTTTGATAGATTTGAAACTAAAAATTTATACATTGTTGAATGCTTTGACATGTGTGCATGTGTTCATATGCATCCTTAAAACAGGTATAACGCATCATGGGCAAGCTTGAACATCCAAATAATGATCCACCATTGTTATGCCGTGTTGTTTTGTTTTCACCATATCTCATTGTACAAGTCACGTTAGCCAAAATAGAGGTCACCATTGAACTCGCAATGGTCGACTTAGGAGGATAGGCCCTTTCTTTCATATTGATTTTGAATCTTGTGCAGGTTTCTGAGGTTAGGGTTGTCTGAGAAGGAGACCGGAGCTAGGGCTCCGACGCTTCTTCGGTGAGTAAAGGGTTGAGGTTTGTGTTGACTGCAGGCGTGGCAATATGGAAGCATCTCATTGGCTCATTCATAACAGCTAGAGTCCACCTGGATTTGTTTTGTTAGAATTAAAAAATTAAGACTTGTTTTATTATTTAACCAATTATTTGCAGTCTAAGCATTGGAAGTATCACCGTCCCAACGGTAGAGGAAGTGTATGTTAAGGCGTTACTATGGGCAAGGGCAGGGGTTCGAACCTTGTCTCTTGCCATATTATTTTTCTAATTTCTGTTTACAGATCCAGTATCACAAAGGCTAACGTGTTAACCATGTGACGTCACCTCCACACCATGAGATCTCATCAGATTCAGATCAGATGATCCAGATCTAGGCACCCACAGTGAACCCTCAGGAGCAGGCAACATGAGATCAGGCAGGCATTGGGCTTGTATAATCTAGGCCTAACAGAATTCAGAGACCCCCCCCCCCCCCTCACTGCTCACATCAGGCCCAGTCCTTTTTTTTTTACTTTATTTTAGTCATTTAATTATTTTTATGCTTCTAAAAATCATTTTTTTAATTAATCATAAAAGAAAAAACACATAAAAAGAACTTAGATCTAGATTTTATTTTATTTTATTTTCATAAATTAGCTTAATTTAATTATTTTGATTTCTTTTCATAAATTAAAAATAATTAGAACTAGGTTAATTTTTAATGTTTTCTTAAATAAATAAAATGCTAAAAAATACTAGGTTTTGTTAGAATTGTTATTAATTAATGATTTTCTTTTTCTTCTAGTTAATTCATTATTTTTAACTCAAACATTTTCCAAATAAACAAAAAAAAATTCTCTTTTAACTTAGAAATATTTTTTAGGGTTTGGACGCTCTTTCCATTTCACGCGTGTTTGTTTGCTTTCACATTTATTATTGTATTTGCTTATGGGATGTAATAGGTTTATAATTAGGATTTTTACATTTTACTTCTTTTGATTTCCGTACTCCCCAAAAATTTTGTTATGTATCCCCCTCCCCGAGGCCCTGTAATAACTAGGTTTAATTTTTGCCTTTTAAATTCTTGAACTATTATTAACTGCTTAGATTAATAGGATTTCATAGAAAGACTAAATTAAAACGGTTAGATAACCCTAATGCGCAAGATAAATGAACTGAATCAATACACTTGCACATGCTCACCTCTAGGGTATCTCCTACTTCGGTTGCCTTCGAAAACGGTCACAATTCTCGAAACGTGAGAATCTTTAGTGGTTGTCCTTTGGTTCAAGAGATCACAAGTCCCTCGATGACCCTTTTGATGTCGCCTCAGTTAAAAAGTGATCTTAGAACTTTAGGACAATTACTAAAATTTCTTGCTCAGTTGCCTTAGTGACCGTAAGCGTCCCTTCGATAGTCCCTCAATATCAAAACGATAAGGCTACCTACTCACTAATAGTAGGATAGCACTATCTAAAGGAAAGGAGGAAAAGAACACCTTTTTCGAGTAGGTAGATAGCTGTTAGGTACTTGCTCAAAACAACTTTTCACAGCACACATTCAAAACATTTTCAAAAAACGCTTTATCAACACTCTTGAGGACTGATACAAGAGTTAGCATAAAGCAAACAAACTTTTAAAAACACACAAACACAAAAGCAATTTTCAAAAGTGAGCAAGTACCTAAGAGCCCATGGAAAACCACGGATGGAAAGGGTGATAACACCTTCCCTTTCCATAATCTACCCCCTTACTCAAAAACTCTCGAAAAAGGTCTTTATCTATTCTTTTAACCCTTTCCTTTGTTGGATAAAAGAAAAGTCGATGGCGACTCTTGCTTACCGCGACATTTGCGAATACAAAATGAAAACCAGTATAATAGTCGGTTCTCCCACCGTATCACACACATGTTTGACTCCCTGAGAATGACATATGAATGCAACACGCAAGTCAAAGAAACAAAATCTCTTGCTCTCATTCAGAAGTATGAAGTTTTCCAAATGGAATAAGATGAAACCATTGAAACAATGTTCTCAAGATTTCAAATTCTGGTTGTTGGACTAAAAGTTCTGGATAAAGGGTACTCAACTACAGATGATGTAAAGAAAATCATCAGAAGTTTACCCAAGAAATGGAGACCCGTGGTCACAACCCTAAAACTGGCCAAAGATCTTAACAAAATATCTCTTGAAGAACTTGTCAGCTCCTTGAGAAGTCATGAGATAGAACTAGAAGAAGATGAGCCCCAGAAGCAAGGTAAGTCTTTAGCTCTTAAATATAATAAAAAATATGAACCTAAAGTTTTGCATACAAAAGAAGAAAACTCTGGTGGATCCTCGTCAGAAGAAGATGAACTATTTCTTATCTCCAGAAGAGTCAATCAGCTGTGGAAGCACAGGCAGAGGAAATTCAGAACATCCAGAAGAACAGGAAATCATTCTGAAACATTTTCTAGATACAGAAAATCAAGTAACAGAAATATTATTTGCTACAAATGCAATGGACAAGGTCATTGCAACATGGCAATGACTCAGAATCTTCTAAAGCTAAAACAGAATCAGAAGATGAAAGAGACAACATCGCTCTAAGGGCCAACGTATCAGATGACACTGGATCATATGAATCAGAATCAGACTCATAGACAGAAGAGGTATTCTCTAACTTTTATAGATCTCAATTAGAAGAAAGTCTATCATAAATTCTTGAAAGATATCAGCAACCTTGAGTCAAAAACAAGAACCTGAAAAAGGATCTAGTATCTGACTCTAAAGAAACTAAGAAACTGAAAACAGAAAAGTCTGAGCTTAAAGAAAAAATTTCTAAACTCGAAAATAAATTACAAAAGGCCCAGAAAGAAACTGCCTCAGAAGTTTCTAGTACCTCTGATAAGATCATAAAATAATATGATCATAGCTTTCAAAAATTTCTTACTAAAAACGTATATAGGAGCAAGATGGCTTCAATGATCTATGGAGTTAGCAGAAATGGCATAAAAGGGATATGATATAAGGGTAAAGTATATCAACTTAAGAAAGTTAATGATATGGTCATAAAACACACACCCCCTCAACTTAATGAAATGGCATAAAACACACATGACATAAAGTATACTAGTAATGCTTCTTCTGCTAAACCAAAATTCAAACAGAATTTTGGTAACTCTAACAAACAAGGACCCAAAAAGATATGGTTACCCAAGGATAAAACTGTCTATGTTGCAAATGTCTTTAACAGCAAAATTGAAACACCAATCTTGGTACGTGGACTCTGGATTCTCTCGACACATGACGGGAAGAAAGCATATGTTCCAAAGCCTGGAGCTTAAATATGGAGGCTATGTAGGTTTCGGAGGCAATCAGAAAGGAAATATTATTGGCTCTGGAACTATTGGTAATGGTACACTTCCTTCTATAACTAATGTTTTGTTAGTAGATGGATTAATACATAACCTGTTATCCATAAGTCAATTAAGTGATAACGGTTATGATATAATCTTCAATCAAAAGTCTTGTAAAGTAGTTAGTCAGAAAGGTGGATCTATCCTCCTTAATGGAAAGAGAAAGAAAATATTTATAAAATAAAACTTTCTAAACTAAAAAGTCAGAATGCAAAATACCCAATGTTTGTTAACTATGAGCAATGGGTCTCACACAGTAGATTGGGGCATATTAGTATGAAAAGAATATCTCAGATTAACAAACTCAATCTGGTTAGAGGACTTCCTAACCTGAAGTTCAGCTCAGATGCTCTGTGTGAAGCATGTCAAAAAGGCAAGTTTGCAAAACCTTCTTTCAAAGCAAAAAAAATTGTTTCTACCTCTAGACCATTAGAACTTCTGCATATAGATCTATTTGGACCAGTGAAAATTGCATCCATTAGTGGCAAGAAGTATGCATTAGTGATTGTAGATGACTATAGCAAATGGACATGGTTAAAGTTCTTAAGACACAACGACGAGTCACACTCTGTGTTCTTTACTTTCTGTAACCAAGTTCAAAACGAAAAAGATCTTAGAATTGTTTAAGTCAGAAGTGATCATGGTAGGGAATTTGAAAACAAAAAATTGAATTATTTTTTAATGAGAATGGCATCTCTCATGATTTCTCTTGTCCTAGAACTCCTCAACAAAACGAAGTTGTAGAACGAAAGAATAGAACTTTACATGAAATGGCCAGAACCATGATCAACGAGACTAACATTGCTAAGAACTTCTGGGCAGAAGAAATTAACACATGTTATATTTAGAATAGAATCTCCATAAGACCTATTCTTGATAAGACTCCATATGAAATGTGGAAGAACAAAAAGCCCAACATTTCTTATTTTCAACCATTTCGATGTACTTGTTTTATTCTAAACACTAAAGAACATCTGAACAAGTTTGACTCTAAAGCACAAAAGTGTCTCATGTTAGGATACTCTGAACGCTCAAAAGGTTATAAAGTATATAACATAAAAACAAGAATTGTGGAAGAGTCTATCAGTGTTAGATTTGATGATAAGCTTGGCTCCAAAAAGTCAAAGCAGGGTAAATGTTTTGCAGATATAGAAGTTCAATTTATAGGTACTGAAGACACTGCATCAGAAGTTCTCTATAAAGAATCACAGTCAAACTCAGAAGAGGATGTCACAAACATTACAGCAACATCTGAAGATCCCATCCATAAAAGACGATTTTGGTAAAGAAAGAAGATCCAATCAGAACCAGATCTACATTCAGAAATTCTGAAGAATCTCTCATGGGATTAGTGTCTCTGATTAAGCCAACTTTCATTGACGAAGCCCTTTTAGACAACGACTGGATACTCGCAATGCAGGAAGAACTAAATCAGTTCACCAGAAACAATGTGTGGGATCTAGTTCTTAAACCAAAAGGCTTTAACATCACTGGAACCAAATGGGTCTTCAGAAACAAGTTAAATGAACAAGGAGAAGTCTTCGGAAACAAAGCACGACTGGTGGCACAAGGTTATAGTCAGCAAGAAGGGATGGACTATATAGAAACCTTTGCTCCAGTTTCCATGTTAAAATCTATCAGACTTTTAATTTATTTTGTAGTAAATAATGGCATCACTCTTTATTAAATGGATGTTAAAAGTGTGTTTTTAAATGGTTACATTGATGAAGAAGTTTATGGGCACCAACCCCCTGGCTTTGAAAATTCAAAACACCCAGGATATGTTTGTAAACTTAAGAAATCACTATATGGTCTGAAATAAGCTCCCATAGTTTGGTATGAAAGATTAAGTAATTATATGTTAGAAAATGATTTTACCAGAGGGAAGGTGGACACAACCTTACTTTTTAAACTATTTAAAAATGATATTCTGGTTTGTCAAATTTACGTGGATGATATTATTTTTGGATCTATTAAAGCCTTTTTGGGAAGATAATTTTCTAAGTCTATGCAATTAGAGTTTGAAATGAGCTTGATGGGCGAACTCAAGTTCTTTCTGGGTATCCAAATCAATCAAACTCCAGAAGGAACCTACATTCATCAAAGCAAGTATGTCAAAGAACTTCTAAAGAAATTTGACTTGTTAGAATGTAAATCATCCAAAACTCCTATGCATCCCACATGCATTCTGGAAAAGGAAGAGGTAAGTAAGACGGTAGAATAGAAGCTCTACAGAGGTATGATTGGTTCTCTCTTATATTTAACAACTTTAAGACCTGATATTTTGTATAGTGTCTATCTGTGTGCTAGATTCCAATTATATCCTAGAGAATCTGACTTAACAGATGTTAAGTGAATTTTCAAGTATCTGAAAGGCACAACTAATCTTGGTCTTTGCTATAGAAAATCCAGTGAATACAAATTAGTAGGTTACTATGATGCTGACTTCGCTGGAGACGAAATAGAAAGAAAAGTACTTCTTGAAGTTGTCAATTTCTGGGAGACAATCTAATCTCGTGGCACAGCAAAAGGCAATCCACCATTGCATTGTCAACTGCTAAAGCTGCATATATAGAAGTAGCTGGATGCAGAGCACAGATGCTCTGGATGAAAAGTCAACTTGAAGACTTCAACATATATGAGAGTAACATTCCTATTCTCTGTGACAATACTTCTGCTATTTTTCTTTCAAAAAAATCTCAATTTACATTATAGGGCTAAGCATATATAAATTTAACATCATTTTATTAGGGACTATATTCATAAAGGAATTCTCTCGTTAAAATTTATAGACACAAACCATCAATGGGTTGATGTTTTCACTAAACCCCTTTCTGAAGATAGGTTTAACTTCATTATGAAAAATCTTAGCATGAAATTGTACCCAGAATGATAGTTTTGTTTATGTATACTTTAACCCTCATAAGTTTATGCTTTAATTTTTCTTGTGTGAACATCTGATCAATAGTTCTTCATAAATTAGAAGGAAAGTTGTATCAAGATCTTTCTAGAAGATCTGAATGTTCTCCAAATGGTTCATTTCAAAGATAGAAGCATACAATTCACAATATCAACATCTGTCAACTTTATACGCAAGGTCTTCCTCTAAGGTTGAACACGTGTTCAAATTATGAAGAGACTGAAACGTTGATTTGATGCATTGAGGCCCGTGTCAAATCGGTAATTGTTTCATATCTTCATGCTATCCCTCTTTTCAGGAATCATTAATGCACGTAATCATTTTCTTTAATTCCTTTTCTGGTTAATTAACATTTCTATTTTCTTATATATATATATATATATATATATATATATATATATATATATATATATATATATATATATATATATATATATATATATATATATATATATATATATATATATATATATATATATATATATATATATATATATATATATATATATACTTCGCTCACCATCAGTATCACACTTTCACTCTCAATTTTTTTCTCTCTTCAACTTGATCAATCTTTCAAAAACCCTAAAAGATCCTGGTTCTTCTTCCTCAATAATAGAAAGGTACATAGAACCCTTAGGAACTCTCCTCACACCCTTTGATTCACTAGAAGTTTTATGTAATCTCATTGTAGATTTTGTAAGCATGAAGGAAAACATATATGATTTAATCCCTGATGTTGAGTTCCAAGGATGGGCTAAGTACTTTGATCGCCTCCTAGGTCAAGTTTTTCCAAGACTTCTTAAAGAATTTGAGATCCATGCCACAACTTCAAATCATCACGTTACATCTTTCGTTATGGGAAAGGAAATCATCATCTCTGAAGATCTCATTGGGAAACTAATAGGTCACGACGACGGTGGTATTCATTATAGTGATATGGCTGACAAAAGCTCTGACCTAACCAAGATCTCAAAGGAAATATTTACTTCTGACCACCTGCCCAACAAAATCAAAGGCCTGGAGGATTACCTCAGAATTTGGTCTAAAATCATTTTGGGTTGCATCAATCACATGAAGCCTTCAAGTTCTCCAGATTACATCAATATTGATCAGAAGTACCTTCTGTACTTCATCTAAAGACCAACATAAAAGAAACAAGGGAAGAAGAAATAACAAAGAGAGATCGGATCCCTCTGGGAAGACTCATTTCAGATATTCTGACAGAAAACATATTGATAGAACATCTGACTGAGGCTCAACAAGCTAGCACTCTGGAAGCTTGTGCTGGTAAACCTCTCAACGACAAAAATATGAAGAAGGTGAAGATTATTGAAAACATTAAGAAGTATCCAAAAATAACCACCAAGAAAGTCATTACCACCCGAAGAGTACCTCTGAAGGATTTTCCTCTCTTTACTCAAGCAGATTTTTCTCCAGATATTGTTCTCATGTATCTGGAAGCATCTAAGAGGGACGGTACAAATCCAGATGTGAACATTAGTAATCTAAGGCAACAACCTTTGGAAGTTGCTCCCAAAAAATCAAGAAAAAGGAGAGCAGGTACAGTAGGAACTTCTCAGAAGACTCCAAAAGCTTCCAAAAAGAAAGGTAACCCTTCTTTTGTGTCTGTCATTAAATCAATATTGTTATCAACATTTGAAAACCCTTCATCTCAAAAGCCCACAGAAGATCCATCTCCTCAAACTTTTGATGATTTTGACCTAGACTTTGACACCTCATTTCCTCTAGATAACCTTCTGAACAATCCGCCTTCTACCCATCTTGACCAAAATTAGCCTGAACTTGCACAAGTTCTCTATGATATTGTTCAATTTGATCCGCTGTTTGAAGCTCCCCAAACCGAAAATCCAAACCTTGATTCTGATACCACAACATCCATCCATGGCATCACCTGCCCTCTCATGGTCTCTCAACCATAAATAATTCCATCAACTTCATCACAAAACCTCTCCATTCCAGATCTTCCATCTCCTTATCAGTCCACTCCGCCAAACTCACCAAATTTGCCCATAATCCTTTCTGACTCTCCCTCTCCAAATAACTACCTAGAAGATCCCCTTAGAACAATCATATATTTAAAAGCTTATGACAATCTCGCCACAAGCTCTCAGAAAATTGTTGTTCCAAAAACTGAACCAAAAATCTTCAAAGCAGATGTTGGTAAATCCTTGCTGATTTTTAAAATAGAAATAAAGGAATGAATTCTAAAGCTAGCTTGCGTAGAGAATCTCAATCCAACTGCTTCTAATTCTCATTGGAACCAGTTCAAAAAATGGTTCAACTCTGAATCTCTGAAACTAAAGGAGCTTAGTTATGAAATCGCTTAACAGGACCTTTGTGATCACCTAAATATCTTCAAGGATCAAGTTCTGCGACACTGGGAAAAGAAGCCACTCCTTCTACTGAACAATACCCCTTCGGAAGCTCATCAGACATCAGTGTGTAATGAACCATCCTCTAATCCTCTTCCTCTGGCCATGTTTCAAGACAAAGGAAAGAAAGTTGAAGAAGCTCCTGCGTCATAATCATGTGCAGTTTTTTCGGAAAAAGTGGTCTCTTCTGCTAAATTAACCTCATCTTCTATTGTGCTGCAAACTCTGGATGCATTGAAGAAAAAAATGCTATGCTTAAGGAAAGGTTATACAAATAGGATGAAACTTGCAAGGAAATTAAGGGGATGCTTAGTGAACAAGAGAAATCGAATAATCAGATTAAGAGTTTATTGGAAGCCCTGTTCGCACGACTTCCACCTCCTCAAACTTAGTTCCCAATTTTTTTCCCTCATTATGTTTCTTATTTCCTTAAATCTTTTTGAAATACAAAATGCATTTTATTTCCTAAAGTGTTTTTATTGCTTTTTGATTCTTGACAAAAAAAGGGGGAGAACGTAAGATATTTCAAATATAACAGTATCGAGACTCAGTCTCAAACATTTTGAATATTATAACTTCTATTTTTTCTTCATCTGAGAGAAAAACAAGAAAAACCACTATTGAGGGCAATTGTGGACGCATCAAAAATCTTCTTCTCAAAACTCTGATCAGAAAATCTTCAGGAATGTATTTTTTTCTTTATCTGAGTATCCAACTCAAGGGGGGACTATAAACTCTTTATGTTATTTAATTATTCCATCAAAATATCCATGTTTTTGTCATCATCAAAAAGGGGAAGATTGTTAGAACATAGTTTAGTTCTACATCCTTGTAAGAGTTTTGATGATAACAAACACTCAAAGAACAATTATGCTCCCTAAATAAGTATTATGTTTTGCAGGGATGTTCTGATATAAGAAGCATAGAAGATGATATAGATCATTGTTAAAACCCTGTTATTACCATATTACGTAGAAGAAACCTGTGCAACACACTTAAATAAAGAAGTTCTGGTGTTACAACTTCTGAGTGCACTAAACGCTGTGAACAAGAACTCTGTTATTCTGATACGTAAAGTTCTGGAAAGAAGTAAAGGAGTCTCAATGGTAAAATTCAAATTCTTATGTGATCTTTAAGGGCACCTTAAACCTAAAGGATTCTCCCAAATCAAGAAATATCCCAATTGTTGTACCCCAAAATTTGCCCTCCCATTTCTCATTGCTCTCTCCTCACAAAGCTCTTAAAGCCCAGGACTCAGTTAGGGTTTCATCTGCTCAAGACCTCCCCTTGCACTGTGGACTCAGAATTAGGGTTTGTGTTTGCACAAAGTTGTTTTGACCCAAAGTGCCCAATATGACTTTCATGCTTCATATTGGACTCCCAAGATTATCCATACCAAGTTTCAAGTCTTGATTCCAAGTTTTGCCCAGTCAATTGGACAGTTGACCTAGAAATCAACTGTATTGGGGAAAAAGTCAACTGTGGCCAATTGACAGTCAAATCTCATGAAATTTGATCCACATCAACATTATGAACTCATATGAACCATTTGATCAAGTTTGGATCACAATTCCACAAGAAATTTGATCAGATCACCAAAAGGGCAAAATGGTCATTTTTAGGGTTTTGACTGCACAAAGGCAATTTTTGACTGTTTGACCTAGCCAATGGCAAACCAAGCTCATATATGGACTCAAGGACCCCATGGAATTATCTTGACATGTTCATCAAACTCAAAAGATCCCAAGTACACAAGATTGACAGTTGAATTTCCCAGTCAATTGATCAATTTTGACTGTATACTGAAAAGTCAAACTTTGACTTTTTGGTCAAAATCAAGAGTCAAGATTCATTTTCCATCAAAATATGCCAAATCATGAAACTTGTTCACCAAGAAATCACAAATTGCAAATTAGGGTTTGAAAATGGAATTTTTCATAACTTAGAATTTTTCTAAGTTATGAAAAACCCTAATTTTTTCCCAACTTTGCCCCATCTTTTCACCATGATCCATTTTGATTCAAACAAAAGTCAAAACATGAAAGTTGTAGATTGTTGCATAATCTACAACTTTGATTCACAAAGTTTTCTCATTTGAAGCTTGTATCTCAAGTTATAATTTTTTGAATAAGGGCACTAAACCATTTTTAACTTAGTAGAATTTTAACCTATTTTGACAAGGTTTTCTACCCCACTTCAAGGCCATTTTTCATACCCTTACACTTGGAATTTCAATTTGCATTTCAAAGATGGATTGTAGTACACATTCCAAGCTTTCCAAAATGTCCAAGAACTTCTCAAACAAGTTCATGGTTAGGGAGAATCGAATTTCACAATATAGCAAAAACTCACTTATGAATTGGCCATTTTTCATGTTCATAAGATTATGCAACTTCTCAAAACCAGCATGCCCTTGATTACAGGTCCCTAAACCAAGTTACACTCATAAATTTAATGCATATTCTTTGTACCAAGACCAAGTTCTTTGAGTTCAAGCTTTGTCTAAAGGATTAATCCCAATTTGGAAAAAGTAAACTATCCATTTTTGCAAAAGTTCACTTTATGTCAAATTAGAAATCCAACAAGTACAAGCTAAATCTGAATGGCACAAGATTATGGACAAATTGCTCTGATCAAGAAAAGTTTATGCAGCCCATTAGGAGGCCCCCTACATGCCTAGAACATCAAGTGGCATTTTGTTGCTTAGAAAAGAAGAAAGGTCCATAACTTGTGAGAACTTGAACCTCAGCTTACAAACACAACACAAAAGGTATCAAACACACTCAGTACATCCCAACCAAGCTTTTGCACGAATCCTTGACCTTTCAAACACTCCCATTGCCATAATCATCCTCAAACTGCAAAAACAGGGTTGCCTCTGCAGTTTGAGTGCAAACTCCCATTTCCCTCGAGCATTCTCACCAAAATCAATTCATACACCTTCCATACAACATATGCAAACTAACCATGGCCTAAAACCTGACCTGTAATCACTCTAACAGTTTCCACCATTTTTAATTTTTCCTTTTGCAGTTGAAGTTCCACAGCTCGATACAAGGAGTTTCAAGACAAAGTAAGCATTGAAAAAGCATCCCTGGACCTCAAGGAAGCTTTTCCAATCATCACCTTGCACTGAAAGTTCCTCATTCTCCAGATAGAAGTCCAACTGAATAGGTAAAAGTTTGAATTCGTATCTCTCTTATCATGCATATTTAGTCTTAAGTTTGTAAAGAAACAAGGTCCTACTCATAGCCCTGAACATGTACATAGCTTTACTTTTCATTTCTTTTGTCTGAGTAGAGAGAATTTGAGCTCTGAAAATGGTAGAAAAGTTAGGTCAGAAAAGAGGGGGAGAGAAATTCTCCCTCATCTTAGAGAGATAGTTCATGTTCTTTATATGTATGAAATCGTCTCTTCATGCTTAACATTTTTTGTGTTGGAAGTTTGCTGAAAAAATCAAAGAATCAGGATTTCAAACACAAGCTTGCAGGCGCGCGTTTTGTGATTCAGAGGTTGAAGAAGAAGTGGTTTGGGCTGGGCCTGAGCATTTTTCTTATTCACACCATCTTTTCTGTTTTGCACCCCCAAGCCCATTTGCTTTATTTTTAATGATTTTTGGCATTTTCTTTTTTTATTTGATTCATTTATTTTTTCTCAGCATGTTAAAATTTTGAAAATATTTTTCTCATCATTTTTTTGATTTTATTTGGTTTTTATTTGATTTTCTTTTTGATTTGTATATAAATAGATATATATTGTTATTTAAGATAAATAGAAAATATGTAAAAAATACTTCTATTTGCATTTTTATTTTTATTTACCTTCTGAAAATATTTCACATAAAAAATACCTTTTTTATTTTATTTTATTAAAATATTAAGTAAATACTTATTTTGTATATAATACATATTTATAATATAAATATACATACATATATATATTATTATACTTAGAATAAAAATGCCAAAAAAAAATGTATATATTTTATTTTAATATTTAATACAAAAAAATGACCTTTGTTCAAATGTACCATATTTTATTCTTGTATGTAAATAATAAATATTATGTGGATTAATTAATTAATATACATTTTGATTAAAACTAGGGTTTTGCCCTAAATATGAAAATACTCAAAAATAATATCTTTTTATTTTCTTATTTTTATCTTTACATAAATAATATTTTTCATACATATAAAAACTTTCTTTTTGCATTTTTGCATATTTATTTAATTTCTATTTAATTGTGCAATTTACTTACCTTGCAAATATTCAAAAATGATGTAATAATTTAGATTTAAATCCTTGTCTAATATCCCCCATTTGTAAATTTGTACCCCCCTCCCTATATTATTATGTTGTAATAGCGTAGGAATTTAAATTTCGCACTTTATACGCTTTCTAATTATGCCATGGTAGAATTAGGGTTTGCATGCGAAAAAACGATAAAAAATAGTTTGACCAAATACAAGATAGATGAGCATGAAAATAAACAACACTTCTCACACTTGCACCCCTAGGGTATTCCACTTTGTTGCCTTCAAATAATTGGGCCATGTTGTATGTTGAATTTCTTTGGGCAAAGCAAACAATATGAATGATCATAGTCCCTCGATAAAACTTTTCAAAACAAACAAAAACAAATGATCAAGTCCCTTAAAGAGAATTGCCCAAAGACATTTAACGCCGTTGCAATTATGGTCCAAACGATGACCCGCGCCTGTCCCTTTTCATCTCCTAAGACAAGATTGTCCACCAAATGCAATGGTGGAACAAAAATTGTCAAAAGGTTTAAAACATAATAAAAATCTTTGAGGAAATTTTTAGGATAGATAAACTCTTAAGTACTTGCTAACTTTCCAAGAAAACACTTGCCTAATTTCAAAACCCACTTCACAAACACTTTCAAAAGTCAACTTTTCAAACCCTTGAAACATCTTTTTTAAAAGATAAAACACCTTTTGTAAAACATTCGAGTAAAGAATTGTTACAAGGTTAGCCCAATACAAGGCATCTTTTCAAAACATTTTCAAAACCACACACAAAGCACCATTTCAAACAATTGAAAACCAAGGCAAGTTGATCTAAGCAAGTACCTAAGAGCCCATGGATAACCATGGATAGAAGGGGTGCTAATACCTTCCCCTTCTATAATCTACTCCCCGAACCCAAGAAAAATCTCAAAGGTTTTTTCTGTGCTTTTTAAACCTTTCCTTAGGATAAAATAAAAAGTCGGTGGCGACTCTTGCTCAACCGAAACATTTGCGAACACGAACGCAAAACCCTAGTCAGTTCTCCCACCGTATCACAGAACTGGCGACTCTGCTGGGGACTATAGTTTAGGTGGAGTAACCTTAGGGCTTAGATCACCCTCTTGCATGACTAATTGTTTGATTTGTTTGCTTTATTCTTTGGCTCCATTGTTTGGGTTTACAATCCTCCACCCGGATTTTGGGAAACATTCATAGATAGCAATACGTTGTGGAAACTGTGCGGGGTATACCGACACGGTCTAAGCAATAGCTATATTAGTGCGACATATTTGTGAGTACCGGTAACCCTTGAGTTCAATCAAGGAGAGTACGGGGCCGCTGAGTGATGTCACTAAGCACTAATGACCTAGAACCTTACTTGACCATCTTGGCCTTTTATTAGGAGTAGTGAGATGACCGGCTTTGGTGCAGTCCGAAGTTGGTAGATACTCGATACTACACTCATTGAGGGTTGTTTTCTTGGAATATTTTGGTCGCTAGTTAAGTGGCTAAACCAAAACAATGAACAATAAAAACAATCCAGTGATATTGAGCTCCTTAGAACCCGGTTACTATTTATAGGACAGGTTTTAAGCCAACTACACTCAAGAGGGTACTTACCTATGGAACCCCATGCAAGCCTGAAACTAGGGTTTGGTGTGATTTGCTTGTACATATGTTTTGTGCATACATCATAAACATCATGAAACATCATATGCATTTACTAACCATTTCAGGGGTTTGGATCTTCATCATTGTTCCTGTTTTGTAGGTCATGGAAATAGCTCGCAGAAATACCATTCAAGTCAACCTTGTGAGAATCTCTCCTCAACTCAAGGAGATCACTTCAAGAATTCCGGAAAATTCATCCTTCAGTGAAAGACATGGTAGATTGCTCAGCCTAGTCAACACCAACATTGAAGAAGACATGATGAAAGTGCTATTCCAGTTCTTTGACCCTCTTCACCATTGCTTCACTTTCCCTGATTATCAGTTGGTCCCCACTTTGGAGGAGTTTTCTCAACTCCTAAGAATCCCTATCCTTAATCAACTACCCTTCAACGGTACGGAGAAGGAACCAAAGCCTGAAGATGTTGCTCGAGCACTACATCTACAACCATCTGAAATCAAGGGGCATTGGGAAACCAGAAGCGGCGTCAAAGGATTCTTAGCAAAATTCTTGTTTGAAAAGGCACAAGAATGTTGGAACTCATTGGACCTTCAAGCCTTTGAAGAAATTGTGGCACTCCTGATCTATGGGTTGGTTCTGTTTCCAAACTCTGACCAATTGATAGATGTCAACGCCGTCAAAATCTTCTTGTCCAGAAACCCGATACCAACATTACTTGGGGACATTCTTCACTCATTTTACACACGAACAATGAGAAAGAGGGGTGTTCTCATGTGCTGTACTCCTATCCTCGCAAGGTGGTTTATTTCGCACCTTCCACAATCTGTCTTGAAGAATGATCAAGGTATAAGGTGGTCCCAACGATTGATGACTCTCACTCATTCTGATGTGCATTGGTGTTCTCGGTCCAGAGAAAATGTCATCATCGTCGATCGCTGCGGAGAATTTCCTAATGTTCCTTTACTTGGAATTAGAGGAGGTATCACCTACAACCCTTGCCTAGCTTTGAGACAATTTGGATACGCACGGAGGGATGGCCCTCATGACATGTTGATTCCTAGCTTAGTTTTTGACTTCGACAACGATGCGCAAGGACTTCGTCAAAGGTTCATCAGAGCTTGGGGAAAACTCAACAAGGTTGATAGTAAGACTCTGGGACACAAGAACTCCATCCCTCTTGAGCCCTATCTCAAGTGGGTACGAGCCCGAGCCCAAAGTCTTATGATGCCTTATCCTCATGTTCTCCCGGTGATTAAAGAGCCTGTTAAGGAAGGAGAGGTTCCCTACACCATCCTACATCCCGACATGCCTACGTCGTGGGAGGAAATGCAGAAAAGTTGGATTCAGCTCAAGGAGGAACGGAACACTTTTGAAACTAGCTATTACGCCAGTGAAAAAAAGGTTCTAGAGCTTACCCGCCGACTCCACGAGCAAGAGGCCCTCAATACCTACATCGCACCAAAGAGGATGCGCAATGTCTTTCTGCCTTGAGAAGTTTATTTTGTAATATTTGGCCCATGGGGCATTTATGTACTAACAAATTTCTTCTTATTAATATGACGTGCGTTCTTCTTTGTCTGAAACAATTTTGAATGTTCTAAACCCTTGAATGCATTGCATACATAAGCATACCATTCATCATGTGCATAAGCAGGTCTCACTCCAGGGTTCCTTATCTATCTGCTGTTTATTTCAGTAGGATGGATCTCGAACAAACAGTCAAAGACCTACAGGCTCAGAACGCACAGTTCCAGCAACTCTTGATGACCTTGGTCAAGAGTCAAGAGGATATCAAGACTCAACTGGAAAATAAGGACCCAGTGAAGAAGAAGAAGAAGAGGGTTGGAGTGGCCACTTTGGGGAGAAGATTCAACGGAGAAGCTCGGAGAGTGCTCGATTTTCCTCCCACTTCTGATGAAGGGACTAGTAAAAGAGATCAAGTTGTGGTGCCTTCCGAGTCTGAGGCGGAAGAGGAAGAAATTGAAGAGGAGGAAGATTATTCCGACCAGCAGTATCCTCCAGCTGATGACAAATACAAAAGTTTAGAAGACAGATTGGTTGCCATGGAATTGCAAAGGGTACCGGGTTTGGATTTTGAAGACATGGGCTTGGTCGCCGGAATTGTGATTCCACCAAAATTCAAAGTACCAGTGTTTGTGAGGTACGACGGGCTATCCTGTCCCAAAATGCATCTCAGGTCTTATGTGAGAAAAATTCAACCCTATACGGCAGATAAAAACCTCTGGATTCACTTCTTTCAAGACAGTCTGTCGGGAGCTCAGTTGGAATGGTTTTATCAGTTAGAAGGAACCAGTGTTAGAAGTTGGGAAGATTTGGCCACCGCTTTCTACAAACAATACCAGTATAATTCCGATCTTGCTCCTACTCGTACCCAACTTCAGGGTATGTCACTAGGAACAAGTGAGGGATTCAAAGAATATGCACAGAAGTGGAGGGATTTGGCTGGCAGGGTGCAGCCTCCTTTAACCGATCGTGAGCTCGTTGATATGTTTCTCGGGACCCTATCTGGGCCATTTTTCAATCATTTAATTGGTAACTCTTCCGCGGGGTTTACTGATTTGATCTTAACAGGCGAGAGAATTGAGGCTGGCATCAAGTCAGGAAAAATTCAAAAGGGTGTTACTGCAAATGCTGAGAAGAAACCTTTTAAGAAGGAGACGGCTATGGTATATTCTCAAAAAAGAGCAGGGAAGGTGGAGCGTCGGCCGACTGTGGGGGCCGTAATGATTCAAAACATTCCAAGCGAGCAGCCTCGCTATAACCAGACCAAACCAAATCAGCAACGGGTAGAAAGGCCACACCGGCAATTCACCCGTATTAATATGACTCCAGCACAGGTGCTTCCCCATCTGTTGAAATTAAATCTTGCCACTATCAGGGAAGCGCCAAAGAATGTGAATACGTCTTCCCCGCATTATCATGCCAATGCCAAGTGCGCCTATCATTCAGACAGTGTTGGACACGACACCAATGATTGTTGGGCACTCAAGCATAAGATTCAGGACCTGATAGAGGCTAAGGAAGTAGAGTTTGACGCTCCAGAAAAACCCAATGTGATATCTGCACCTATGCCGAAGCACGGTCGGAATGTTAATGCCATTGAAGAGGATCTGTATGTTGCTGACGTTAGTGATCTGACTACTCCACTGTTAACCGTTAAGTTGAATTTGTTGAGGGCCGGGATCTTCCCGGGGTGTAAGGAAGATTGTTACTGTTGCCACTCTCTGCCGTTTGATTGTCCGCTATTGAAGAAGGGCATCCAAGGCCTCATGGATAGCCGACAAATTTTGTTCGAGAAAGTTCTTGCCGTTCCAGTTCATGTTGAAAATGTCTCAATCATAACCATTCACGCCAATCTTTCCGAGGCCGTCAAAAAGCCAGTTAAGATTACACCAGCTGCAAAGTCTATACCTTTGAAGATAACAATGCCAGGGCCCGTTCCCTATGTCTCCGAGAAGTCGATACCTTGGAACTATGGTGGTGACATCTACTACCATGGTATCAAGCAAGTTAAAACAGTTGAAGAAGATTCAGATGATGAAGAAGCCAGCATTAGTAACATTGCGGGCACCAGCAAAATCACCAGGAGTGGGAGGATATTTTCTCCAGAGATTGCTCCTCCAAAAGCAGTCTTTGGACCCTCATCAGCTAAAGAAGTCATCCCTGCACCAGTGAAGCTCTCCTCCAGAACTCCTTTGATTGAAGAAATTTTCATTCCTAGTACTGCCTCTCCTACCATTGCCGATAAAGGAAAGGGAATACAAGATGAACCCGTCAGGACGAGGGCTCAACCTTTGGTAATTCCAGAAGCTTCCAAGAAAGAGATGGACGAGATTTTGAGGATAATCAAGAGAAGTGATTACGATGTGGTGGAACAGTTGGGGCAAACCCCCTCCAAGATCTCCATGCTGGCACTGTTACTTTGCTCAGAAGCGCACGCTCAAGCTTTAATTAGGTTTCTAAAGGCAGTTCATGTGCCCCAGGAAACCTCTGCAGATCAATTTCAACATTGCGTGGCTAGCCTGACTGCAGACAATGGGCTAGGCTTTTCTGATACCGACCTGACCCCTAAAGGCCGAAACCACAATGATGCGTTGCATATTTCAATCGAGTGTCACGGAACCACCCTTGCACATGTTCTGGTTGATACCGGTTCATCACTGAATGTTTTGCCTAAGAAGGCCTTGGACCGGCTAGATTGCGAAGGATTGGAATTGAAGCCAAGTGATATTGTCGTCAGAGCTTTTGATGGGTCGAAAAGAATGGTCCATGGAGAAGTTGAAATTCCTGTCAAGATAGGTACTGAGGTGTTTAAATCCACTTTCTACGTAATGGACATCCGCCCATCATACTCCTGCCTGCTGGGTAGACCTTGGATACACCATGCTGGGGCAGTCACCTCGTCCCTGCATCAGATGCTGAAGTACCCTGTCAAGGGAAAGATCATTACTGTCCACGGCGAAGAAGAGTACATGATTAGCCATTTAAATTCTTTCCGGTATGTGGAAGTTGAAGGGGAGTTTATTGAGACACCGTTTCAACATTTCGAAGAAGTGTTTCCTGAGATAGCGGTGGCGAAATTGACAGCTGAGACACCAAGGCAGATGGCCAGGATGGCATCTCTGGAAGATGCAAGGGCTGCAGTTAAAGAAGGGAAGAACTCAGCGTGGGGGCAGCTACCCGATTTTCCGCATAAAGCTGACAAGTCTGGATTAGGTTTCGCAGCTGCTGGTCAAAAGGCTATGCGCCGGTCAAAGATTGAGAGGGCGCCAGTCAAAATTTCTCCTTACAGAATCAACGCCTTGGAAGATGAAGACAAGGACAACAACATTGAAGATTGGATTTATCCAACTGTCAGAGGAGGGTTGAGCAATTGGGAGGCAAAAGACTTTGTCCCCATCACTTTTATTCCTCAGTAATTTATCTATCGAATATTTCCTATTTTGGTCTGTAATATTTTACTTTCGAACAATCCGTACACTATCTTTTTCACCTCCTGCCTTGCCCGGGGCATGTAGGTCCACTTGTAAGGGTTTTGACTATTTTTCATATTCATATGCCATGTTTAATGATTCATTGGACGTTTTTCATTTGATAAACTGCTTATGTTCATTTCCTTTCCTTTTGCATTTTTGTTTAAGGATGGCTATCCCTTACACACACCCACCACTCACCAATGCAGGTACCCATCCACTCCGGATTCCATGGGTGGCTATTCTGCTGTATCTTTCAATAACTCTGAAGACCTGGTCAATCTAGCCGAGTATGAAGGTGACGAAGGTTGTGAAGTACCAGGGGAACTAGCCAGACTTCTGCAACAAGAGGAAAGAGCCATCTTACCGCATGAAGAGCCATTGGAAACTGTCAACTTGGGAACCGAGGAGAATCGGAAGGAGGTGCAAGTGGGTGCCAACCTGGAACCAGAAGTTAAGGAACGCTTGGTACAGTTACTGAATGAGTATGTTGAAATCTTCGCTTGGTCCTATGAAGACATGCCGGGTTTGGATACAGACATCGTGGTTCACCGTCTCCCCACAAGAGAGGACTGTCCACCGATCAAGCAAAAGGTTCGCCGAATGAGGCCTGACATGTCCGAAAAGATCAAAGCAGAAGTAATGAAGCAGTTCAATGCCGGCTTTTTGGCTGTTACATCCTATCCTCAATGGGTCGCTAACATTGTACCAGTGCCTAAAAAGGATGGCAAAGTCAGAATGTGTGTGGACTACCGGGATTTGAATAGGGCCAGCCCTAAGGATGACTTCCCGCTACCTCATATTGACATCTTGATCGACAATACAGCTCAGCATAAGGTGTTTTCCTTCATGGACGGGTTCTCGGGCTATAATCAAATCAAAATGGCCCCCGAGGATATGGAGAAAACAACTTTTGTCACCCAATGGGGCACTTTCTGTTACAAAGTGATGCCGTTTGGGCTGAAGAACGCCGGGGCAACTTATCAACGCGCCATGGTAGCTTTATTTCATGACATGATACATCATGAGATTGAAGTTTACGTAGACGATATGATAGCTCGGTCGCAAACAGAGGAAGAGCACCTTGAACATCTGGAAAAGCTGTTTGCCAGATTGAAAGAATACAAATTAAGGCTGAATCCAAGCAAATGCACTTTTGGAGTTAGGTCCGGTAAACTCCTGGGATTCATTGTAAGCAACAAAGGCATTGAAGTCGACCCGGCAAAAGTAAAAGCAATACAAGAGATGCCTGCTCCCCGTACTGAAAAGGAAGTTAGAGGTTTCTTGGGGCGCATAAACTATATTGCCAGGTTCATCTCACATCTGACCTCTACCTGTGAGCCAATTTTCAAACTCTTGAAGAAAGATCAGGTAGTGGAATGGAACGACGATTGTCAAGCTGCTTTTGATAGAATCAAGGAATATTTGCTAGAACCTCCTATTCTGATGCCACCCGTCGAAGGAAGACCTTTGATCATGTATTTGACCGTCTTGGATAATTCAATGGGGTGTGTTCTGGGCCAGCATGACAAGTCTGGTCGAAAAGAGCATGCTATTTATTACCTTAGCAAAAAGTTTACCGACTTTGAGACTCGCTACTCACTGCTCGAGAAAACTTGCTGCGCTTTGGTATGGGCTGCTCGCCGACTAAGACAGTATATGCTGACTCATACTACCTTGTTGATATCCAAAATGGATCCTATCAAATATATCTTCGAAAAGCCCGCTTTATCTGGAAGGATAGCTAGATGGCAAATGATCTTAACTGAGTATGACATCCAGTACACCACCCAAAAAGCTATAAAAGGGAGTGTATTAGCTGACCATCTGGCTCATCAGGCCATTGAAGACTATCAACCCATGAGATTTGACTTCCCAGACGAGGACATCATGAATTTGGACAACATTGAAAGTGACGGACCGTATGACGGACCCGAAAAGGGATCCCGATGGACCCTGTACTTTGATGGTGCTTCAAATGCACTTGGAAATGGTATTGGCGCGGTACTCATTTCTCCGGAAGGATGCCACACTCCTTTCACAGCCCGACTTTGCTTCAGTTGCACAAACAACATGGCCGAGTATGAAGCCTGCATCTTTGGTCTCAAGGCTGCTATAGACTTGGGGATCAAATCTTTGGTCGTATTCGGGGATTCGGCTTTGGTCATCAGCCAGATCAAAGGAGATTGGGATACCAAACATCCCAATCTTATTCCATACAAAGAACATGTTCTGACATTGTTGCCTCACTTCGAGCAAATTACCTTCGAGCACTTCCCGCGAGAAGAGAATCAGCTAGCAGATGCTCTAGCCACAATGTCCTCCATGTTTAAACTCAACTGGGATAACGAGGCTCCCCAAGTCACCATCGAGCGAATGGATGAACCCGCGCATTGTCACGAGATTAATATCGAAGAAGTAGTGGAACAACCTTGGTTCCATGAAATCAAAAGGTATCTCGAGACCCAAGATTATCCTGAAGGAGCTTCCGTGAATGACAAGAAGTTCTTAAGGAAATTCGCTGCTAAGTTCTTCCTGAGTAACGGCATCCTTTACAAACGAAGCCATGATTGCGTATTACTCCGGTGTGTGGATAAAGCTGAAGCAGAGTTGATTATGACCGACATACACAGCGGACCATTTGGCACTCACTTGAGCGGGCATACAATGGCTAAGAAGATCCTGAGGGCAGGCTATTACTGGTCTACCATGGAGGCTGACTGCCATCAGCATTCCCGTACTTGTCACAAGTGTCAAGTCTATGCTGACAAAGTTCATGTCCCTCCGGTTCCCCTCAACGTCCTGACTGCTCCGTGGCCCTTTGCAATGTGGGGCATTGATATGATTGGAGAGATCAAGCCCACGGCTTCCAACGGACATCGCTTCATCCTGGTTGCCATTGACTACTTCACTAAATGGGTCGAAGCAGCTTCCTTCGCCTCTGTCACCAAAAATGTGGTTGCCCGCTTTATCAAACATAACCTCATATGTCGGTATGGTGTTCCCGACAGGATCATCACAGACAACGGTACAAATCTGAATAATACAATGATCACTGCATTATGCGAACAGTTCAAGATTTATCATCACAATTCATCTCCCTATCGGCCGAAGATGAACGGTGCTGTTGAAGCTGCGAACAAAAACATTAAAAGGATCATTCAGAAAATGACAGTCACTTACAAAGACTGGCATGAGATGTTGCCATTTGCTCTGCATGGATACCGCACGACGGCACGTACTTCAACTGGGGCAACCCCATTTTCTCTGGTCTATGGCATGGAGGCTGTTTTGCCTATGGAAGTTCAGATCCCTTCTCTAAGGATCATGAAAGATGCAGGTTTGAATGAAGAGGATTGGATGCAGACCCGACTTGATCAACTCAATCTGATCGACGAAAAGCGACTTACTGCTATATGCCATGGTCAGACGTATCAAAAACGGATGATCAAGGTTTTCAACAAGAAAGTTAGGCGTCAGGTGTATCAAGTCGGAGATCTAGTAGTCAAACGGATTATCTTACCGCAAAGTGATCCCAGGGGCAAATGGACTCCTACATATGAAGGACCATTTGTGATCAAGAGTATATTTTCTGGTGGTGCAATGATCCTGACCACCATGGACGGTGACGATTTGTCGCACCCTGCGAACGCAGACATAGTCAAAAGATACTACGCATAAAGTAACCCGACAAGTCGAAAACCCGAAAGGGCGGCTTGGGCAAAAATGGGCATCCCGGTGAACCGAAAACCCGAAAGGGCGGTTCAGGCAAAAATTAGGGATAAAAACAAAAAAAATCTGTACACCCGGCAAGTCGAAAACCCGAAAGGGCGGCTTGGGCAAAAAATGGGTTTCCCGGTGGATCGAAAACCCGAAAGGGTGATTCAGGCAAAAGTTAGGGAATTAAAGCGTATGACTATGTCTCGTCGGATCACTTCAAAAACAGTCTCTTCATCAACCGGTTCCAGGTCTGATCAATCCAGCCATCGTCAAACGAAGCATTGAATGAACAGAGGTTCGGAATTGTGAAAGCTACAGCAGAACGGAATCCCATGGAATTATTTCACATAGCCATCTTTATTTTGTATAAATTTTTCGAATATTTACGGCAAGATCCTCTTACTAGGATGATTGTTTCCTTTGTACAAATATACTCAAAGAAAATCAATACAAATACTCTTCCCAGAATTTGTGTCATTTCCCTTTTTCTTTTTCTCTTGCACTATTTGCTTTATTTTGAGAAACGTCCAATGTTTTGTTAAATAGGCATATGCATTTAAAACATGATCAATTCCTATTTAAAACCTAAGAAAAGGATTACTGATAGGATGAAAGTACAGACGGACATTTTGACACCCTTTCAAAGGAAATCCCTCAAGACCTATAATCCACATCCCTGGCAAACCCTGAGGTCTCTCTCTCCAGCAGACCCTCGAAGCTTGTCCCCAGTAAGGTTCTGAAAGGTATTCCCCGCAGAGTACGGACGTCCCTTCCGAGTTTTATTCAAGGTTATTCCCCACAAAGGCTTATAACTGGGTTATCCTCAGCTAACAACCACGGAAGATCGCATTCCCCAGAATTCTCCCTATCCCCAGCGGAGTTCATCAAAATTCCCCAGCAGTAACTTATCTTTGCGAATCCCCAGCCAGGGAATCCTCAGGAATTCAATTCCCCTCAGAGTTTAAGCTTCAGTATCCCCAGCAGATCAAGAGCTTCAAGTGGACAATCCCCAACGAAGTCAGACTTTTAAACTTTCTCCCCACAGAGTTTTGGAAGGACAAATCTTGAGTTCCCCAGTGAAGTCTCCAGAGTTAATTCCCATCAAGCTGACGATTCTCAAATCTGACCTCCCCAGCATGAGTCTACTAGTTTGGGACTCCCCAGTAGAGGTCATCAGGAATTCTCTTCCCCAGCGACAGCCAAGGATTTATTTTCCCCGGCAGCAGTCAGGATACTTCTATCATCCGCTACCCCGGATTCATCTATCCTGTGCAAGACAGTTCTCCAGCTTACATGCACATCCATTTACATTCCTAACACATGAATATACATTGTATCATGCATCATAGCATTGCATACAGCTAACTCTTTGCCTTTTCAGGAAAGGTCAGTCGACAGACTAATATCATTCAAATCTCAAGAGTTCTGAAAACAGTTCACGGGTTCTCCAAGTAAACGGATGTTAACCTATCGCTTGTTCAGATTCTTCTCAAGACTTCTGAAAACAGTTTATGGATTCTTCCCAAGTAACGGATGTTAATCTATCAGCTTGTTCAGATGCAACCTTTGAAATTAGTTTCCGGACGCTTCCCAACAACGGATGCGACTCTATTGCTAATTCAACTTCAAGACTTCTGAAAACAGTTCACGGGTTCTCCAAGTAAACGGATGTTAACCTATCGCTTGTTCAGATTCTTCTCAAGACTTCTGAAAACAGTTTATGGATTCTTCCCAAGTAACGGATGTTAACCTATCGCTTGTTCAGATTCTTCTCAAGACTTCTGAAAACAGTTTATGGATTATTCCCAAGTAACGGATGTTAATCTATCAGCTTGTTCAGATGCAACCTTTGAAATTAGTTTCCGGACGCTTCCCAACAACGGATGCGACTCTATTGCTAATTCAACTTCAAGACTTCTGAAAACAGTTCACGGGTTCTCCAAGTAAACGGATGTTAACCTATCGCTTGTTCAGATTCTTCTCAAGACTTCTGAAAACAGTTTATGGATTCTTCCCAAGTAACGGATGTTAATCTATCAGCTTGTTCAGATGCAACCTTTGAAATTAGTTTCCGGACGCTTCCCAACAACGGATGCGACTCTATTGCTAATTCAACTTCAAGACTTCTGAAAACAGTTCACGGGTTCTCCAAGTAAACGGATGTTAACCTATCGCTTGTTCAGATTCTTCTCAAGACTTCTGAAAACAGTTTATGGATTCTTCCCAAGTAACGGATGTTAATCTATCAATTTGTTCAGATGCAACTTTCTGAAAACAGCTTACAGGTTCCTCCCAACAACGGATGTCAACCTATTGCTTGTTCGGACCCCCAATTCAGAAATGGTCCAAAGCTTGGACACTTTCCTAATATTCCCTTCCAGATGGCATCTTTAAGCCCATCCCCGACAAGTTTCTGTCACTCTCTCAGATGGCATCGTTAAGCCCATCTCCAAATGGCATCTCTAAGCCCATTCCCGCATCCAGTGCTTTGACGAATGCAAATTTCTGGGCACTCTAGTGTCCAATCTCCTTTTACCCTCGAGTCGCGAAAGGCAAGCCTGCCAATCTAACTCTTCGGATTCAAGAAGATTGAACAGGGGCAACTGTTGTACCCCAAAATTTGCCCTCCCATTTCTCATTGCTCTCTCCTCACAAAGCTCTTGAAGCCCAGGACTCAGTTAGGGTTTCATCTGCTCAAGACCTCCCCTTGCACTGTGGACTCAGAATTAGGGTTTGTGTTTGCACAAAGTTGTTTTGACCCAAAGTGCCCAATATGACTTTCATGCTTCATATTGGACTCCCAAGATTATCCATACCAAGTTTCAAGTCTTGATTCCAAGTTTTGCCCAGTCAATTGGACAGTTGACCTAGAAATCAACTGTATTGGGGAAAAAGTCAACTGTGGCCAATTGACAGTCAAATCTCATGAAATTTGATCCACATCAACATTATGAACTCATATGAACCATTTGATCAAGTTTGGATCACAATTCCACAAGAAATTTGATCAGATCACCAAAAGGGCAAAATGGTCATTTTTAGGGTTTTGACTGCACAAAGGCAATTTTTGACTGTTTGACCTAGCCAATGGCAAACCAAGCTCATATATGGACTCAAGGACCCCATGGAATTATCTTGACATGTTCATCAAACTCAAAAGATCCCAAGTACACAAGATTGACAGTTGAATTTCCCAGTCAATTGATCAATTTTGACTGTATACTGAAAAGTCAAACTTTGACTTTTTGGTCAAAATCAAGAGTCAAGATTCATTTTCCATCAAAATATGCCAAATCATGAAACTTGTTCACCAAGAAATCACAAATTGCAAATTAGGGTTTGAAAATGGAATTTTTCATAACTTAGAATTTTTCTAAGTTATGAAAAACCCTAATTTTTTCCCAACTTTGCCCCATCTTTTCACCATGATCCATTTTGATTCAAACAAAAGTCAAAACATGAAAGTTGTAGATTGTTGCATAATCTACAACTTTGATTCACAAAGTTTTCTCATTTGAAGCTTGTATCTCAAGTTATAATTTTTTGAATAAGGGCACTAAACCATTTTTAACTTAGTAGAATTTTAACCTATTTTGACAAGGTTTTCTACCCCACTTCAAGGCCATTTTTCATACCCTTACACTTGGAATTTCAATTTGCATTTCAAAGATGGATTGTAGTACACATTCCAAGCTTTCCAAAATGTCCAAGAACTTCTCAAACAAGTTCATGGTTAGGGAGAATCGAATTTCACAATATAGCAAAAACTCACTTATGAATTGGCCATTTTTCATGTTCATAAGATTATGCAACTTCTCAAAACCAGCATGCCCTTGATTACAGGTCCCTAAACCAAGTTACACTCATAAATTTAATGCATATTCTTTGTACCAAGACCAAGTTCTTTGAGTTCAAGCTTTGTCTAAAGGATTAATCCCAATTTGGAAAAAGTAAACTATCCATTTTTGCAAAAGTTCACTTTATGTCAAATTAGAAATCCAACAAGTACAAGCTAAATCTGAATGGCACAAGATTATGGACAAATTGCTCTGATCAAGAAAAGTTTATGCAGCCCATTAGGAGGCCCCCTACATGCCTAGAACATCAAGTGGCATTTTGTTGCTTAGAAAAGAAGAAAGGTCCATAACTTGTGAGAACTTGAACCTCAGCTTACAAACACAACACAAAAGGTATCAAACACACTCAGTACATCCCAACCAAGCTTTTGCACGAATCCTTGACCTTTCAAACACTCCCATTGCCATAATCATCCTCAAACTGCAAAAACAGGGTTGCCTCTGCAGTTTGAGTGCAAACTCCCATTTCCCTCGAGCATTCTCACCAAAATCAATTCATACACCTTCCATACAACATATGCAAACTAACCATGGCCTAAAACCTGACCTGTAATCACTCTAACAGTTTCCACCATTTTTAATTTTTCCTTTTGCAGTTGAAGTTCCACAGCTCGATACAAGGAGTTTCAAGACAAAGTAAGCATTGAAAAAGCATCCCTGGACCTCAAGGAAGCTTTTCCAATCATCACCTTGCACTGAAAGTTCCTCATTCTCCAGATAGAAGTCCAACTGAATAGGTAAAAGTTTGAATTCGTATCTCTCTTATCATGCATATTTAGTCTTAAGTTTGTAAAGAAACAAGGTCCTACTCATAGCCCTGAACATGTACATAGCTTTACTTTTCATTTCTTTTGTCTGAGTAGAGAGAATTTGAGCTCTGAAAATGGTAGAAAAGTTAGGTCAGAAAAGAGGGGGAGAGAAATTCTCCCTCATCTTAGAGAGATAGTTCATGTTCTTTATATGTATGAAATCGTCTCTTCATGCTTAACATTTTTTGTGTTGGAAGTTTGCTGAAAAAATCAAAGAATCAGGATTTCAAACACAAGCTTGCAGGCGCGCGTTTTGTGATTCAGAGGTTGAAGAAGAAGTGGTTTGGGCTGGGCCTGAGCATTTTTCTTATTCACACCATCTTTTCTGTTTTGCACCCCCAAGCCCATTTGCTTTATTTTTAATGATTTTTGGCATTTTCTTTTTTTATTTGATTCATTTATTTTTTCTCAGCATGTTAAAATTTTGAAAATATTTTTCTCATCATTTTTTTGATTTTATTTGGTTTTTATTTGATTTTCTTTTTGATTTGTATATAAATAGATATATATTGTTATTTAAGATAAATAGAAAATATGTAAAAAATACTTCTATTTGCATTTTTATTTTTATTTACCTTCTGAAAATATTTCACATAAAAAATACCTTTTTTATTTTATTTTATTAAAATATTAAGTAAATACTTATTTTGTATATAATACATATTTATAATATAAATATACATACATATATATATTATTATACTTAGAATAAAAATGCCAAAAAAAAATGTATATATTTTATTTTAATATTTAATACAAAAAAATGACCTTTGTTCAAATGTACCATATTTTATTCTTGTATGTAAATAATAAATATTATGTGGATTAATTAATTAATATACATTTTGATTAAAACTAGGGTTTTGCCCTAAATATGAAAATACTCAAAAATAATATCTTTTTATTTTCTTATTTTTATCTTTACATAAATAATATTTTTCATACATATAAAAACTTTCTTTTTGCATTTTTGCATATTTATTTAATTTCTATTTAATTGTGCAATTTACTTACCTTGCAAATATTCAAAAATGATGTAATAATTTAGATTTAAATCCTTGTCTAATATCCCCCATTTGTAAATTTGTACCCCCCTCCCTATATTATTATGTTGTAATAGCGTAGGAATTTAAATTTCGCACTTTATACGCTTTCTAATTATGCCATGGTAGAATTAGGGTTTGCATGCGAAAAAACGATAAAAAATAGTTTGACCAAATACAAGATAGATGAGCATGAAAATAAACAACACTTCTCACACTTGCACCCCTAGGGTATTCCACTTTGTTGCCTTCAAATAATTGGGCCATGTTGTATGTTGAATTTCTTTGGGCAAAGCAAACAATATGAATGATCATAGTCCCTCGATAAAACTTTTCAAAACAAACAAAAACAAATGATCAAGTCCCTTAAAGAGAATTGCCCAAAGACATTTAACGCCGTTGCAATTATGGTCCAAACGATGACCCGCGCCTGTCCCTTTTCATCTCCTAAGACAAGATTGTCCACCAAATGCAATGGTGGAACAAAAATTGTCAAAAGGTTTAAAACATAATAAAAATCTTTGAGGAAATTTTTAGGATAGATAAACTCTTAAGTACTTGCTAACTTTCCAAGAAAACACTTGCCTAATTTCAAAACCCACTTCACAAACACTTTCAAAAGTCAACTTTTCAAACCCTTGAAACATCTTTTTTAAAAGATAAAACACCTTTTGTAAAACATTCGAGTAAAGAATTGTTACAAGGTTAGCCCAATACAAGGCATCTTTTCAAAACATTTTCAAAACCACACACAAAGCACCATTTCAAACAATTGAAAACCAAGGCAAGTTGATCTAAGCAAGTACCTAAGAGCCCATGGATAACCATGGATAGAAGGGGTGCTAATACCTTCCCCTTCTATAATCTACTCCCCGAACCCAAGAAAAATCTCAAAGGTTTTTTCTGTGCTTTTTAAACCTTTCCTTAGGATAAAATAAAAAGTCGGTGGCGACTCTTGCTCAACCGAAACATTTGCGAACACGAACGCAAAACCCTAGTCAGTTCTCCCACCGTATCACAGAACTGGCGACTCTGCTGGGGACTATAGTTTAGGTGGAGTAACCTTAGGGCTTAGATCACCCTCTTGCATGACTAATTGTTTGATTTGTTTGCTTTATTCTTTGGCTCCATTGTTTGGGTTTACAATCCTCCACCCGGATTTTGGGAAACATTCATAGATAGCAATACGTTGTGGAAACTGTGCGGGGTATACCGACACGGTCTAAGCAATAGCTATATTAGTGCGACATATTTGTGAGTACCGGTAACCCTTGAGTTCAATCAAGGAGAGTACGGGGCCGCTGAGTGATGTCACTAAGCACTAATGACCTAGAACCTTACTTGACCATCTTGGCCTTTTATTAGGAGTAGTGAGATGACCGGCTTTGGTGCAGTCCGAAGTTGGTAGATACTCGATACTACACTCATTGAGGGTTGTTTTCTTGGAATATTTTGGTCGCTAGTTAAGTGGCTAAACCAAAACAATGAACAATAAAAACAATCCAGTGATATTGAGCTCCTTAGAACCCGGTTACTATTTATAGGACAGGTTTTAAGCCAACTACACTCAAGAGGGTACTTACCTATGGAACCCCATGCAAGCCTGAAACTAGGGTTTGGTGTGATTTGCTTGTACATATGTTTTGTGCATACATCATAAACATCATGAAACATCATATGCATTTACTAACCATTTCAGGGGTTTGGATCTTCATCATTGTTCCTGTTTTGTAGGTCATGGAAATAGCTCGCAGAAATACCATTCAAGTCAACCTTGTGAGAATCTCTCCTCAACTCAAGGAGATCACTTCAAGAATTCCGGAAAATTCATCCTTCAGTGAAAGACATGGTAGATTGCTCAGCCTAGTCAACACCAACATTGAAGAAGACATGATGAAAGTGCTATTCCAGTTCTTTGACCCTCTTCACCATTGCTTCACTTTCCCTGATTATCAGTTGGTCCCCACTTTGGAGGAGTTTTCTCAACTCCTAAGAATCCCTATCCTTAATCAACTACCCTTCAACGGTACGGAGAAGGAACCAAAGCCTGAAGATGTTGCTCGAGCACTACATCTACAACCATCTGAAATCAAGGGGCATTGGGAAACCAGAAGCGGCGTCAAAGGATTCTTAGCAAAATTCTTGTTTGAAAAGGCACAAGAATGTTGGAACTCATTGGACCTTCAAGCCTTTGAAGAAATTGTGGCACTCCTGATCTATGGGTTGGTTCTGTTTCCAAACTCTGACCAATTGATAGATGTCAACGCCGTCAAAATCTTCTTGTCCAGAAACCCGATACCAACATTACTTGGGGACATTCTTCACTCATTTTACACACGAACAATGAGAAAGAGGGGTGTTCTCATGTGCTGTACTCCTATCCTCGCAAGGTGGTTTATTTCGCACCTTCCACAATCTGTCTTGAAGAATGATCAAGGTATAAGGTGGTCCCAACGATTGATGACTCTCACTCATTCTGATGTGCATTGGTGTTCTCGGTCCAGAGAAAATGTCATCATCGTCGATCGCTGCGGAGAATTTCCTAATGTTCCTTTACTTGGAATTAGAGGAGGTATCACCTACAACCCTTGCCTAGCTTTGAGACAATTTGGATACGCACGGAGGGATGGCCCTCATGACATGTTGATTCCTAGCTTAGTTTTTGACTTCGACAACGATGCGCAAGGACTTCGTCAAAGGTTCATCAGAGCTTGGGGAAAACTCAACAAGGTTGATAGTAAGACTCTGGGACACAAGAACTCCATCCCTCTTGAGCCCTATCTCAAGTGGGTACGAGCCCGAGCCCAAAGTCTTATGATGCCTTATCCTCATGTTCTCCCGGTGATTAAAGAGCCTGTTAAGGAAGGAGAGGTTCCCTACACCATCCTACATCCCGACATGCCTACGTCGTGGGAGGAAATGCAGAAAAGTTGGATTCAGCTCAAGGAGGAACGGAACACTTTTGAAACTAGCTATTACGCCAGTGAAAAAAAGGTTCTAGAGCTTACCCGCCGACTCCACGAGCAAGAGGCCCTCAATACCTACATCGCACCAAAGAGGATGCGCAATGTCTTTCTGCCTTGAGAAGTTTATTTTGTAATATTTGGCCCATGGGGCATTTATGTACTAACAAATTTCTTCTTATTAATATGACGTGCGTTCTTCTTTGTCTGAAACAATTTTGAATGTTCTAAACCCTTGAATGCATTGCATACATAAGCATACCATTCATCATGTGCATAAGCAGGTCTCACTCCAGGGTTCCTTATCTATCTGCTGTTTATTTCAGTAGGATGGATCTCGAACAAACAGTCAAAGACCTACAGGCTCAGAACGCACAGTTCCAGCAACTCTTGATGACCTTGGTCAAGAGTCAAGAGGATATCAAGACTCAACTGGAAAATAAGGACCCAGTGAAGAAGAAGAAGAAGAGGGTTGGAGTGGCCACTTTGGGGAGAAGATTCAACGGAGAAGCTCGGAGAGTGCTCGATTTTCCTCCCACTTCTGATGAAGGGACTAGTAAAAGAGATCAAGTTGTGGTGCCTTCCGAGTCTGAGGCGGAAGAGGAAGAAATTGAAGAGGAGGAAGATTATTCCGACCAGCAGTATCCTCCAGCTGATGACAAATACAAAAGTTTAGAAGACAGATTGGTTGCCATGGAATTGCAAAGGGTACCGGGTTTGGATTTTGAAGACATGGGCTTGGTCGCCGGAATTGTGATTCCACCAAAATTCAAAGTACCAGTGTTTGTGAGGTACGACGGGCTATCCTGTCCCAAAATGCATCTCAGGTCTTATGTGAGAAAAATTCAACCCTATACGGCAGATAAAAACCTCTGGATTCACTTCTTTCAAGACAGTCTGTCGGGAGCTCAGTTGGAATGGTTTTATCAGTTAGAAGGAACCAGTGTTAGAAGTTGGGAAGATTTGGCCACCGCTTTCTACAAACAATACCAGTATAATTCCGATCTTGCTCCTACTCGTACCCAACTTCAGGGTATGTCACTAGGAACAAGTGAGGGATTCAAAGAATATGCACAGAAGTGGAGGGATTTGGCTGGCAGGGTGCAGCCTCCTTTAACCGATCGTGAGCTCGTTGATATGTTTCTCGGGACCCTATCTGGGCCATTTTTCAATCATTTAATTGGTAACTCTTCCGCGGGGTTTACTGATTTGATCTTAACAGGCGAGAGAATTGAGGCTGGCATCAAGTCAGGAAAAATTCAAAAGGGTGTTACTGCAAATGCTGAGAAGAAACCTTTTAAGAAGGAGACGGCTATGGTATATTCTCAAAAAAGAGCAGGGAAGGTGGAGCGTCGGCCGACTGTGGGGGCCGTAATGATTCAAAACATTCCAAGCGAGCAGCCTCGCTATAACCAGACCAAACCAAATCAGCAACGGGTAGAAAGGCCACACCGGCAATTCACCCGTATTAATATGACTCCAGCACAGGTGCTTCCCCATCTGTTGAAATTAAATCTTGCCACTATCAGGGAAGCGCCAAAGAATGTGAATACGTCTTCCCCGCATTATCATGCCAATGCCAAGTGCGCCTATCATTCAGACAGTGTTGGACACGACACCAATGATTGTTGGGCACTCAAGCATAAGATTCAGGACCTGATAGAGGCTAAGGAAGTAGAGTTTGACGCTCCAGAAAAACCCAATGTGATATCTGCACCTATGCCGAAGCACGGTCGGAATGTTAATGCCATTGAAGAGGATCTGTATGTTGCTGACGTTAGTGATCTGACTACTCCACTGTTAACCGTTAAGTTGAATTTGTTGAGGGCCGGGATCTTCCCGGGGTGTAAGGAAGATTGTTACTGTTGCCACTCTCTGCCGTTTGATTGTCCGCTATTGAAGAAGGGCATCCAAGGCCTCATGGATAGCCGACAAATTTTGTTCGAGAAAGTTCTTGCCGTTCCAGTTCATGTTGAAAATGTCTCAATCATAACCATTCACGCCAATCTTTCCGAGGCCGTCAAAAAGCCAGTTAAGATTACACCAGCTGCAAAGTCTATACCTTTGAAGATAACAATGCCAGGGCCCGTTCCCTATGTCTCCGAGAAGTCGATACCTTGGAACTATGGTGGTGACATCTACTACCATGGTATCAAGCAAGTTAAAACAGTTGAAGAAGATTCAGATGATGAAGAAGCCAGCATTAGTAACATTGCGGGCACCAGCAAAATCACCAGGAGTGGGAGGATATTTTCTCCAGAGATTGCTCCTCCAAAAGAAGTCTTTGGACCCTCATCAGCTAAAGAAGTCATCCCTGCACCAGTGAAGCTCTCCTCCAGAACTCCTTTGATTGAAGAAATTTTCATTCCTAGTACTGCCTCTCCTACCATTGCCGATAAAGGAAAGGGAATACAAGATGAACCCGTCAGGACGAGGGCTCAACCTTTGGTAATTCCAGAAGCTTCCAAGAAAGAGATGGACGAGATTTTGAGGATAATCAAGAGAAGTGATTACGATGTGGTGGAACAGTTGGGGCAAACCCCCTCCAAGATCTCCATGCTGGCACTGTTACTTTGCTCAGAAGCGCACGCTCAAGCTTTAATTAGGTTTCTAAAGGCAGTTCATGTGCCCCAGGAAACCTCTGCAGATCAATTTCAACATTGCGTGGCTAGCCTGACTGCAGACAATGGGCTAGGCTTTTCTGATACCGACCTGACCCCTAAAGGCCGAAACCACAATGATGCGTTGCATATTTCAATCGAGTGTCGCGGAACCACCCTTGCACATGTTCTGGTTGATACCGGTTCATCACTGAATGTTTTGCCTAAGAAGGCCTTGGACCGGCTAGATTGCGAAGGATTGGAATTGAAGCCAAGTGATATTGTCGTCAGAGCTTTTGATGGGTCGAAAAGAATGGTCCATGGAGAAGTTGAAATTCCTGTCAAGATAGGTACTGAGGTGTTTAAATCCACTTTCTACGTAATGGACATCCGCCCATCATACTCCTGCCTGCTGGGTAGACCTTGGATACACCATGCTGGGGCAGTCACCTCGTCCCTGCATCAGATGCTGAAGTACCCTGTCAAGGGAAAGATCATTACTGTCCACGGCGAAGAAGAGTACATGATTAGCCATTTAAATTCTTTCCGGTATGTGGAAGTTGAAGGGGAGTTTATTGAGACACCGTTTCAACATTTCGAAGAAGTGTTTCCTGAGATAGCGGTGGCGAAATTGACAGCTGAGACACCAAGGCAGATGGCCAGGATGGCATCTCTGGAAGATGCAAGGGCTGCAGTTAAAGAAGGGAAGAACTCAGCGTGGGGGCAGCTACCCGATTTTCCGCATAAAGCTGACAAGTCTGGATTAGGTTTCGCAGCTGCTGGTCAAAAGGCTATGCGCCGGTCAAAGATTGAGAGGGCGCCAGTCAAAATTTCTCCTTACAGAATCAACGCCTTGGAAGATGAAGACAAGGACAACAACATTGAAGATTGGATTTATCCAACTGTCAGAGGAGGGTTGAGCAATTGGGAGGCAAAAGACTTTGTCCCCATCACTTTTATTCCTCAGTAATTTATCTATCGAATATTTCCTATTTTGGTCTGTAATATTTTACTTTCGAACAATCCGTACACTATCTTTTTCACCTCCTGCCTTGCTCGGGGCATGTAGGTCCACTTGTAAGGGTTTTGACTATTTTTCATATTCATATGCCATGTTTAATGATTCATTGGACGTTTTTCATTTGATAAACTGCTTATGTTCATTTCCTTTCCTTTTGCATTTTTGTTTAAGGATGGCTATCCCTTACACACACCCACCACTCACCAATGCAGGTACCCATCCACTCCGGATTCCATGGGTGGCTATTCTGCTGTATCTTTCAATAACTCTGAAGACCTGGTCAATCTAGCCGAGTATGAAGGTGACGAAGGTTGTGAAGTACCAGGGGAACTAGCCAGACTTCTGCAACAAGAGGAAAGAGCCATCTTACCGCATGAAGAGCCATTGGAAACTGTCAACTTGGGAACCGAGGAGAATCGGAAGGAGGTGCAAGTGGGTGCCAACCTGGAACCAGAAGTTAAGGAACGCTTGGTACAGTTACTGAATGAGTATGTTGAAATCTTCGCTTGGTCCTATGAAGACATGCCGGGTTTGGATACAGACATCGTGGTTCACCGTCTCCCCACAAGAGAGGACTGTCCACCGATCAAGCAAAAGGTTCGCCGAATGAGGCCTGACATGTCCGAAAAGATCAAAGCAGAAGTAATGAAGCAGTTCAATGCCGGCTTTTTGGCTGTTACATCCTATCCTCAATGGGTCGCTAACATTGTACCAGTGCCTAAAAAGGATGGCAAAGTCAGAATGTGTGTGGACTACCGGGATTTGAATAGGGCCAGCCCTAAGGATGACTTCCCGCTACCTCATATTGACATCTTGATCGACAATACAGCTCAGCATAAGGTGTTTTCCTTCATGGACGGGTTCTCGGGCTATAATCAAATCAAAATGGCCCCCGAGGATATGGAGAAAACAACTTTTGTCACCCAATGGGGCACTTTCTGTTACAAAGTGATGCCGTTTGGGCTGAAGAACGCCGGGGCAACTTATCAACGCGCCATGGTAGCTTTATTTCATGACATGATACATCATGAGATTGAAGTTTACGTAGACGATATGATAGCTCGGTCGCAAACAGAGGAAGAGCACCTTGAACATCTGGAAAAGCTGTTTGCCAGATTGAAAGAATACAAATTAAGGCTGAATCCAAGCAAATGCACTTTTGGAGTTAGGTCCGGTAAACTCCTGGGATTCATTGTAAGCAACAAAGGCATTGAAGTCGACCCGGCAAAAGTAAAAGCAATACAAGAGATGCCTGCTCCCCGTACTGAAAAGGAAGTTAGAGGTTTCTTGGGGCGCATAAACTATATTGCCAGGTTCATCTCACATCTGACCTCTACCTGTGAGCCAATTTTCAAACTCTTGAAGAAAGATCAGGTAGTGGAATGGAACGACGATTGTCAAGCTGCTTTTGATAGAATCAAGGAATATTTGCTAGAACCTCCTATTCTGATGCCACCCGTCGAAGGAAGACCTTTGATCATGTATTTGACCGTCTTGGATAATTCAATGGGGTGTGTTCTGGGCCAGCATGACAAGTCTGGTCGAAAAGAGCATGCTATTTATTACCTTAGCAAAAAGTTTACCGACTTTGAGACTCGCTACTCACTGCTCGAGAAAACTTGCTGCGCTTTGGTATGGGCTGCTCGCCGACTAAGACAGTATATGCTGACTCATACTACCTTGTTGATATCCAAAATGGATCCTATCAAATATATCTTCGAAAAGCCCGCTTTATCTGGAAGGATAGCTAGATGGCAAATGATCTTAACTGAGTATGACATCCAGTACACCACCCAAAAAGCTATAAAAGGGAGTGTATTAGCTGACCATCTGGCTCATCAGGCCATTGAAGACTATCAACCCATGAGATTTGACTTCCCAGACGAGGACATCATGAATTTGGACAACATTGAAAGTGACGGACCGTATGACGGACCCGAAAAGGGATCCCGATGGACCCTGTACTTTGATGGTGCTTCAAATGCACTTGGAAATGGTATTGGCGCGGTACTCATTTCTCCGGAAGGATGCCACACTCCTTTCACAGCCCGACTTTGCTTCAGTTGCACAAACAACATGGCCGAGTATGAAGCCTGCATCTTTGGTCTCAAGGCTGCTATAGACTTGGGGATCAAATCTTTGGTCGTATTCGGGGATTCGGCTTTGGTCATCAGCCAGATCAAAGGAGATTGGGATACCAAACATCCCAATCTTATTCCATACAAAGAACATGTTCTGACATTGTTGCCTCACTTCGAGCAAATTACCTTCGAGCACTTCCCGCGAGAAGAGAATCAGCTAGCAGATGCTCTAGCCACAATGTCCTCCATGTTTAAACTCAACTGGGATAACGAGGCTCCCCAAGTCACCATCGAGCGAATGGATGAACCCGCGCATTGTCACGAGATTAATATCGAAGAAGTAGTGGAACAACCTTGGTTCCATGAAATCAAAAGGTATCTCGAGACCCAAGATTATCCTGAAGGAGCTTCCGTGAATGACAAGAAGTTCTTAAGGAAATTCGCTGCTAAGTTCTTCCTGAGTAACGGCATCCTTTACAAACGAAGCCATGATTGCGTATTACTCCGGTGTGTGGATAAAGCTGAAGCAGAGTTGATTATGACCGACATACACAGCGGACCATTTGGCACTCACTTGAGCGGGCATACAATGGCTAAGAAGATCCTGAGGGCAGGCTATTACTGGTCTACCATGGAGGCTGACTGCCATCAGCATTCCCGTACTTGTCACAAGTGTCAAGTCTATGCTGACAAAGTTCATGTCCCTCCGGTTCCCCTCAACGTCCTGACTGCTCCGTGGCCCTTTGCAATGTGGGGCATTGATATGATTGGAGAGATCAAGCCCACGGCTTCCAACGGACATCGCTTCATCCTGGTTGCCATTGACTACTTCACTAAATGGGTCGAAGCAGCTTCCTTCGCCTCTGTCACCAAAAATGTGGTTGCCCGCTTTATCAAACATAACCTCATATGTCGGTATGGTGTTCCCGACAGGATCATCACAGACAACGGTACAAATCTGAATAATACAATGATCACTGCATTATGCGAACAGTTCAAGATTTATCATCACAATTCATCTCCCTATCGGCCGAAGATGAACGGTGCTGTTGAAGCTGCGAACAAAAACATTAAAAGGATCATTCAGAAAATGACAGTCACTTACAAAGACTGGCATGAGATGTTGCCATTTGCTCTGCATGGATACCGCACGACGGCACGTACTTCAACTGGGGCAACCCCATTTTCTCTGGTCTATGGCATGGAGGCTGTTTTGCCTATGGAAGTTCAGATCCCTTCTCTAAGGATCATGAAAGATGCAGGTTTGAATGAAGAGGATTGGATGCAGACCCGACTTGATCAACTCAATCTGATCGACGAAAAGCGACTTACTGCTATATGCCATGGTCAGACGTATCAAAAACGGATGATCAAGGTTTTCAACAAGAAAGTTAGGCGTCAGGTGTATCAAGTCGGAGATCTAGTAGTCAAACGGATTATCTTACCGCAAAGTGATCCCAGGGGCAAATGGACTCCTACATATGAAGGACCATTTGTGATCAAGAGTATATTTTCTGGTGGTGCAATGATCCTGACCACCATGGACGGTGACGATTTGCCGCACCCTGCGAACGCAGACATAGTCAAAAGATACTACGCATAAAGTAACCCGACAAGTCGAAAACCCGAAAGGGCGGCTTGGGCAAAAATGGGCATCCCGGTGAACCGAAAACCCGAAAGGGCGGTTCAGGCAAAAATTAGGGATAAAAACAAAAAAAATCTGTACACCCGGCAAGTCGAAAACCCGAAAGGGCGGCTTGGGCAAAAAATGGGTTTCCCGGTGGATCGAAAACCCGAAAGGGCGATTCAGGCAAAAGTTAGGGAATTAAAGCGTATGACTATGTCTCGTCGGATCACTTCAAAAACAGTCTCTTCATCAACCGGTTCCAGGTCTGATCAATCCAGCCATCGTCAAACGAAGCATTGAATGAACAGAGGTTCGGAATTGTGAAAGCTACAGCAGAACGGAATCCCATGGAATTATTTCACATAGCCATCTTTATTTTGTATAAATTTTTCGAATATTTACGGCAAGATCCTCTTACTAGGATGATTGTTTCCTTTGTACAAATATACTCAAAGAAAATCAATACAAATACTCTTCCCAGAATTTGTGTCATTTCCCTTTTTCTTTTTCTCTTGCACTATTTGCTTTATTTTGAGAAACGTCCAATGTTTTGTTAAATAGGCATATGCATTTAAAACATGATCAATTCCTATTTAAAACCTAAGAAAAGGATTACTGATAGGATGAAAGTACAGACGGACATTTTGACACCCTTTCAAAGGAAATCCCTCAAGACCTATAATCCACATCCCTGGCAAACCCTGAGGTCTCTCTCTCCAGCAGACCCTCGAAGCTTGTCCCCAGTAAGGTTCTGAAAGGTATTCCCCGCAGAGTACGGACGTCCCTTCCGAGTTTTATTCAAGGTTATTCCCCACAAAGGCTTATAACTGGGTTATCCTCAGCTAACAACCACGGAAGATCGCATTCCCCAGAATTCTCCCTATCCCCAGCGGAGTTCATCAAAATTCCCCAGCAGTAACTTATCTTTGCGAATCCCCAGCCAGGGAATCCTCAGGAATTCAATTCCCCTCAGAGTTTAAGCTTCAGTATCCCCAGCAGATCAAGAGCTTCAAGTGGACAATCCCCAACGAAGTCAGACTTTTAAACTTTCTCCCCACAGAGTTTTGGAAGGACAAATCTTGAGTTCCCCAGTGAAGTCTCCAGAGTTAATTCCCATCAAGCTGACGATTCTCAAATCTGACCTCCCCAGCATGAGTCTACTAGTTTGGGACTCCCCAGTAGAGGTCATCAGGAATTCTCTTCCCCAGCGACAGCCAAGGATTTATTTTCCCCGGCAGCAGTCAGGATACTTCTATCATCCGCTACCCCGGATTCATCTATCCTGTGCAAGACAGTTCTCCAGCTTACATGCACATCCATTTACATTCCTAACACATGAATATACATTGTATCATGCATCATAGCATTGCATACAGCTAACTCTTTGCCTTTTCAGGAAAGGTCAGTCGACAGACTAATATCATTCAAATCTCAAGAGTTCTGAAAACAGTTCACGGGTTCTCCAAGTAAACGGATGTTAACCTATCGCTTGTTCAGATTCTTCTCAAGACTTCTGAAAACAGTTTATGGATTCTTCCCAAGTAACGGATGTTAATCTATCAGCTTGTTCAGATGCAACCTTTGAAATTAGTTTCCGGACGCTTCCCAACAACGGATGCGACTCTATTGCTAATTCAACTTCAAGACTTCTGAAAACAGTTCACGGGTTCTCCAAGTAAACGGATGTTAACCTATCGCTTGTTCAGATTCTTCTCAAGACTTCTGAAAACAGTTTATGGATTCTTCCCAAGTAACGGATGTTAACCTATCGCTTGTTCAGATTCTTCTCAAGACTTCTGAAAACAGTTTATGGATTATTCCCAAGTAACGGATGTTAATCTATCAGCTTGTTCAGATGCAACCTTTGAAATTAGTTTCCGGACGCTTCCCAACAACGGATGCGACTCTATTGCTAATTCAACTTCAAGACTTCTGAAAACAGTTCACGGGTTCTCCAAGTAAACGGATGTTAACCTATCGCTTGTTCAGATTCTTCTCAAGACTTCTGAAAACAGTTTATGGATTCTTCCCAAGTAACGGATGTTAATCTATCAGCTTGTTCAGATGCAACCTTTGAAATTAGTTTCCGGACGCTTCCCAACAACGGATGCGACTCTATTGCTAATTCAACTTCAAGACTTCTGAAAACAGTTCACGGGTTCTCCAAGTAAACGGATGTTAACCTATCGCTTGTTCAGATTCTTCTCAAGACTTCTGAAAACAGTTTATGGATTCTTCCCAAGTAACGGATGTTAATCTATCAATTTGTTCAGATGCAACTTTCTGAAAACAGCTTACAGGTTCCTCCCAACAACGGATGTCAACCTATTGCTTGTTCGGACCCCCAATTCAGAAATGGTCCAAAGCTTGGACACTTTCCTAATATTCCCTTCCAGATGGCATCTTTAAGCCCATCCCCGACAAGTTTCTGTCACTCTCTCAGATGGCATCGTTAAGCCCATCTCCAAATGGCATCTCTAAGCCCATTCCCGCATCCAGTGCTTTGACGAATGCAAATTTCTGGGCACTCTAGTGTCCAATCTCCTTTTACCCTCGAGTCGCGAAAGGCAAGCCTGCCAATCTAACTCTTCGGATTCAAGAAGATTGAACAGGGGCAACTGTTGTACCCCAAAATTTGCCCTCCCATTTCTCATTGCTCTCTCCTCACAAAGCTCTTGAAGCCCAGGACTCAGTTAGGGTTTCATCTGCTCAAGACCTCCCCTTGCACTGTGGACTCAGAATTAGGGTTTGTGTTTGCACAAAGTTGTTTTGACCCAAAGTGCCCAATATGACTTTCATGCTTCATATTGGACTCCCAAGATTATCCATACCAAGTTTCAAGTCTTGATTCCAAGTTTTGCCCAGTCAATTGGACAGTTGACCTAGAAATCAACTGTATTGGGGAAAAAGTCAACTGTGGCCAATTGACAGTCAAATCTCATGAAATTTGATCCACATCAACATTATGAACTCATATGAACCATTTGATCAAGTTTGGATCACAATTCCACAAGAAATTTGATCAGATCACCAAAAGGGCAAAATGGTCATTTTTAGGGTTTTGACTGCACAAAGGCAATTTTTGACTGTTTGACCTAGCCAATGGCAAACCAAGCTCATATATGGACTCAAGGACCCCATGGAATTATCTTGACATGTTCATCAAACTCAAAAGATCCCAAGTACACAAGATTGACAGTTGAATTTCCCAGTCAATTGATCAATTTTGACTGTATACTGAAAAGTCAAACTTTGACTTTTTGGTCAAAATCAAGAGTCAAGATTCATTTTCCATCAAAATATGCCAAATCATGAAACTTGTTCACCAAGAAATCACAAATTGCAAATTAGGGTTTGAAAATGGAATTTTTCATAACTTAGAATTTTTCTAAGTTATGAAAAACCCTAATTTTTTCCCAACTTTGCCCCATCTTTTCACCATGATCCATTTTGATTCAAACAAAAGTCAAAACATGAAAGTTGTAGATTGTTGCATAATCTACAACTTTGATTCACAAAGTTTTCTCATTTGAAGCTTGTATCTCAAGTTATAATTTTTTGAATAAGGGCACTAAACCATTTTTAACTTAGTAGAATTTTAACCTATTTTGACAAGGTTTTCTACCCCACTTCAAGGCCATTTTTCATACCCTTACACTTGGAATTTCAATTTGCATTTCAAAGATGGATTGTAGTACACATTCCAAGCTTTCCAAAATGTCCAAGAACTTCTCAAACAAGTTCATGGTTAGGGAGAATCGAATTTCACAATATAGCAAAAACTCACTTATGAATTGGCCATTTTTCATGTTCATAAGATTATGCAACTTCTCAAAACCAGCATGCCCTTGATTACAGGTCCCTAAACCAAGTTACACTCATAAATTTAATGCATATTCTTTGTACCAAGACCAAGTTCTTTGAGTTCAAGCTTTGTCTAAAGGATTAATCCCAATTTGGAAAAAGTAAACTATCCATTTTTGCAAAAGTTCACTTTATGTCAAATTAGAAATCCAACAAGTACAAGCTAAATCTGAATGGCACAAGATTATGGACAAATTGCTCTGATCAAGAAAAGTTTATGCAGCCCATTAGGAGGCCCCCTACATGCCTAGAACATCAAGTGGCATTTTGTTGCTTAGAAAAGAAGAAAGGTCCATAACTTGTGAGAACTTGAACCTCAGCTTACAAACACAACACAAAAGGTATCAAACACACTCAGTACATCCCAACCAAGCTTTTGCACGAATCCTTGACCTTTCAAACACTCCCATTGCCATAATCATCCTCAAACTGCAAAAACAGGGTTGCCTCTGCAGTTTGAGTGCAAACTCCCATTTCCCTCGAGCATTCTCACCAAAATCAATTCATACACCTTCCATACAACATATGCAAACTAACCATGGCCTAAAACCTGACCTGTAATCACTCTAACAGTTTCCACCATTTTTAATTTTTCCTTTTGCAGTTGAAGTTCCACAGCTCGATACAAGGAGTTTCAAGACAAAGTAAGCATTGAAAAAGCATCCCTGGACCTCAAGGAAGCTTTTCCAATCATCACCTTGCACTGAAAGTTACTCATTCTCCAGATAGAAGTCCAACTGAATAGGTAAAAGTTTGAATTCGTATCTCTCTTATCATGCATATTTAGTCTTAAGTTTGTAAAGAAACAAGGTCCTACTCATAGCCCTGAACATGTACATAGCTTTACTTTTCATTTCTTTTGTCTGAGTAGAGAGAATTTGAGCTCTGAAAATGGTAGAAAAGTTAGGTCAGAAAAGAGGGGGAGAGAAATTCTCCCTCATCTTAGAGAGATAGTTCATGTTCTTTATATGTATGAAATCGTCTCTTCATGCTTAACATTTTTTGTGTTGGAAGTTTGCTGAAAAAATCAAAGAATCAGGATTTCAAACACAAGCTTGCAGGCGCGCGTTTTGTGATTCAGAGGTTGAAGAAGAAGTGGTTTGGGCTGGGCCTGAGCATTTTTCTTATTCACACCATCTTTTCTGTTTTGCACCCCCAAGCCCATTTGCTTTATTTTTAATGATTTTTGGCATTTTCTTTTTTTATTTGATTCATTTATTTTTTCTCAGCATGTTAAAATTTTGAAAATATTTTTCTCATCATTTTTTTGATTTTATTTGGTTTTTATTTGATTTTCTTTTTGATTTGTATATAAATAGATATATATTGTTATTTAAGATAAATAGAAAATATGTAAAAAATACTTCTATTTGCATTTTTATTTTTATTTACCTTCTGAAAATATTTCACATAAAAAATACCTTTTTTATTTTATTTTATTAAAATATTAAGTAAATACTTATTTTGTATATAATACATATTTATAATATAAATATACATACATATATATATTATTATACTTAGAATAAAAATGCCAAAAAAAAATGTATATATTTTATTTTAATATTTAATACAAAAAAATGACCTTTGTTCAAATGTACCATATTTTATTCTTGTATGTAAATAATAAATATTATGTGGATTAATTAATTAATATACATTTTGATTAAAACTAGGGTTTTGCCCTAAATATGAAAATACTCAAAAATAATATCTTTTTATTTTCTTATTTTTATCTTTACATAAATAATATTTTTCATACATATAAAAACTTTCTTTTTGCATTTTTGCATATTTATTTAATTTCTATTTAATTGTGCAATTTACTTACCTTGCAAATATTCAAAAATGATGTAATAATTTAGATTTAAATCCTTGTCTAATATCCCCCATTTGTAAATTTGTACCCCCCTCCCTATATTATTATGTTGTAATAGCGTAGGAATTTAAATTTCGCACTTTATACGCTTTCTAATTATGCCATGGTAGAATTAGGGTTTGCATGCGAAAAAACGATAAAAAATAGTTTGACCAAATACAAGATAGATGAGCATGAAAATAAACAACACTTCTCACACTTGCACCCCTAGGGTATTCCACTTTGTTGCCTTCAAATAATTGGGCCATGTTGTATGTTGAATTTCTTTGGGCAAAGCAAACAATATGAATGATCATAGTCCCTCGATAAAACTTTTCAAAACAAACAAAAACAAATGATCAAGTCCCTTAAAGAGAATTGCCCAAAGACATTTAACGCCGTTGCAATTATGGTCCAAACGATGACCCGCGCCTGTCCCTTTTCATCTCCTAAGACAAGATTGTCCACCAAATGCAATGGTGGAACAAAAATTGTCAAAAGGTTTAAAACATAATAAAAATCTTTGAGGAAATTTTTAGGATAGATAAACTCTTAAGTACTTGCTAACTTTCCAAGAAAACACTTGCCTAATTTCAAAACCCACTTCACAAACACTTTCAAAAATCAACTTTTCAAACCCTTGAAACATCTTTTTTAAAAGATAAAACACCTTTTGTAAAACATTCGAGTAAAGAATTGTTACAAGGTTAGCCCAATACAAGGCATCTTTTCAAAACATTTTCAAAACCACACACAAAGCACCATTTCAAACAATTGAAAACCAAGGCAAGTTGATCTAAGCAAGTACCTAAGAGCCCATGGATAACCATGGATAGAAGGGGTGCTAATACCTTCCCCTTCTATAATCTACTCCCCGAACCCAAGAAAAATCTCAAAGGTTTTTTCTGTGCTTTTTAAACCTTTCCTTAGGATAAAATAAAAAGTCGGTGGCGACTCTTGCTCAACCGAAACATTTGCGAACACGAACGCAAAACCCTAGTCAGTTCTCCCACCGTATCACACCAATGATCATAAGGGCATATCACATTGACTAAGGGAAATCATTCTAAGATTCAGCCAACTTGGGTCACATCTCAAGGAACCAGTCAATCAGGTGCATACATTTCCAAGACTCTAATGATTAGGGGCATAGCTTTTGATACTAAAATGTTGGGGATTACATCTCAATTTAATATCACATTATGGTGAGATCCAAGTTTCTTCTAAGGATACTTCCTATAGATCTTGAAGACTGGGGAAAACATTTCAAAATTCAAATATTAGGGAAAGACTGGCCAGAAAAAGCGAGCTCGCTTCATACCTTCACAATCCCCAGTGAAGCTCTTTCCTATGTCATCAATCTTAGAGTCCAAAACGAGTATCATGAAATCATGTTGGCATAACACCCTGCCATCATGTGACAAGTAGCCTTATTGCATAAAGAACCTTTCTATGCCTTAAACGTCTACGACCCACCAAAGGGGCACACGTCAAAAGCATTCGAGTAAATATCCAAGTCATAATAAATCATTATCATGCATTCATTAGGCCGCTTCACTCTAGTATCAAGCCATGCATATCACCTTATTCATATTCCCATCATATGACACCTACATATCAAAAGCCCAATCCTTCATTGGCATTTCAAAATCCAACATCCATTGACTCCAAGTTACTCATTGCATGCATTGATCAATCATTACATTTCATACATCAATCAAAATTCCCGTCAAAATAATCATAAATTATAACGTATAACATAAATCCGGTTTCCAATCACCTGATTGATGTTTCTGGGTAACCTTACTGATTGCAGTAACCTTACTGATTGTTCATTTTCCAATCACCTGATTGATGTTTCCCAGTAACCTCGCTGATGCTAGTAACCTTAATGACTGTTCATTTTCCAATCACCTGATTGATGTTCCCCATAACCTTACCGATGTCAGTAACCTTACTAATTGTTCATTTTTCAATCACCTGATTGATGTTTCCCGATAACCTTACCAATGTCAGTAACCTTACCGATTGTTCATTTTCCAATCACCTAATTGATGTTTACCGATAACCTTATTGATGTCAGTCACCTTACTGACTTTTCATTTTCCAATCAACTGATTGATGTTCCCGGTATCCTTATCGATACTAGTAACCTTACTGATTGTTCATTTTCCAATCACCTGATTAGTTTCAATGTAACCTTACCAATGCTAGTAACCTTATTGACTGTTCATTTTCCAATCTCTTTATTGATGTTCCCGGTAACCTTATTGATGCCAATAACCTTATTGATTATTCATTTTTCAATCACCTGATTGATGTTTCTCGATAACCTTACCGATGCCAGTAACCTTACTAATTGTTCATTTTCAAATCACTTGATTAATGTTTCCCGGTAACCTTACCGATGCCTGTAACCTAAATGATTATTAATTTTCCAATCACCTGATTGACATTTCCTGATAACCTTATAGATGGAAGTAACCTTATTGTTTGTTCATTTTCCCAAATCATTTGATTGTCGTCTTCCTGTAACCCTACTGATGCATATCATCAATCCAAAATGTAAGCAGCCTTACGTAATTTTTCAACCATTCATACGTGAGTAGGCTCACGCAACTTCATCTATCAATTCATTTGTAAGCAGTCTTACGAAGCATGAGCAGCCTCATGCACCACATACATTTCATAAAGACGTGAGCAGCCTCACACATTTTACCAGTATTAAGACGTGAGCAGCCTCACACATTCACATCAATATTTCATTGTAGGAAACCCTATGAGCATGAGCAGCCTCATGCATATCTATCATCATTTCACTCTCAGGCATCCCTACGAGCATGAACAACCTCATTCAGTTCCATCATCATTTCATTCAAGTATAAACAACCTCATACATTTCCCACTAGCATTTGAGCGTAAGCAGCCTTAGGTATTTCTCATAATTACATCGAGCATACCAATATTCCACATCATACATAATCTTATTTTCCATATCTATAACACTTATATGTGTTAATACTAACACACGTCCGTGTTGGATTGTCTGTCCCCAACAAGTCTTTTACAAATCATAACATTATCATCAAGCATACATTACAAAAGCATACCACACATTAACACATACATCAAGTATAACCATATCAAACCATAGTCATTTTAAACATGCATTGCACTCAATCATACAGGACCAGAAATACTTCAAAAATCTCAAGGCCTATTTACCAGCTAAGGTATATTCAATAATCAAAATCCAAGATTAGCACTATCCATTTTCACACTATTACAACAAATACGCCGGTTGAGAACATACACAATATTTAGAGGTACCAAAATCAAAGTTACACTAGGAAAATTACCTACAATTAATATCCAAAGCTTAGTCACCATCATCCTCCGAGCGTTAGACTTTCGATTATTAAAATTCAAACTTTCTGATTATCATAGTCACACGTTCATTTATCAAAATTTAAGATTTAAACTTTTTCAATTATCAATTCTCGCTTATCAAGTTAAATTATCAAGTTCCAAATATCAAATTCCAATTATAAAATTTCAGTATGAAATTTCAAATTTTCAAACCCATATTATTTATCCCCTAGGTTGTGATAAAAATGAAAAGTTTGTGATACAACTTATTATGTTAGTCCCGAAGCGTTAGTAAGTCGCTTTCAAACTTTTTGATCTATATTAGTTTAGTCCCTTGGCATGAATATAATTGATACCCACATTATCTATCCTTAGGTTGTGGTAGATATGCAAATCAGATATAAATATTCATATGGGGTCCCTGAGCAATGTTAAGTTATTTTCCAAATTTTTAATCTTATTGGTTTAGTCCCTTGGTATAAATAAGATTGATACCACATTATTTGTCCCCTAGGTTGTGATAAATATGAAAATATGTGATACACCTTACTATGTTAATCCCAAAGCATTAACAAGTTGTTTTCAGACTTTTTTGACTCTATTCATTTAGTCCCTTGGCATAAATAGAGTTGATACTCGCGTTACTTACCCCCTAGGTTGTGGTAAGAACGTGAAAATATGCGATAGCGTGCTTTCTCATATCTATTGATTTAGTCCCTTGGCAAAAATTGATATGTTAATCCATGCTCCAGGAATTGATTAGTTAACTGCATCATCCTTGTCTTATTTACTTTTTGGTTTATTAAAAGTTTTGGTAAAAATTTTGGCTTTTCCATTATTTAATAACTCTCTGATCCGAACGTGCGAAAACTTCATATACTCACACGCTTCAATCAAAGAGTAATTAAATAGGGAACGCTGCCATACCTCAAATTTGTCCGCCCTATTACTAACAATCAAATTATTTTTTAATTTGGACTTTATAAAATTTTTGGTTTATTTATACTAATATTTTAATATTAATTTATTTTTCTTTATTTTAAATTATTTGTATAACAAATATTTCTCCATCCTTCATATACTTTCAAGTGGCTTCTTATCAAAAATAAATGAGTCAACATGATTGGTAAAGAGGTCAGGTTTTCAAGTATAAGGTCATGAGTTCAAATCTCACTAGCTATATTTTTAATATTTTTCCTTTCAATTGTTACTAACTTTATTTCCATTTTTAAATCATAAATTTGTTTTTTTTATTACTTTAATTTCAATTTCCGTTTTTTATTTTAAGTAATTTTCAAAAATAATTATTTATTTGATTTTATTCATTTTTTACCAAAATTAAATGCAAAAATTATAACAAATACAAAAAAAATCATTTTTTGGTTAATTGTTTTTCATTGGTCACTTTGTGTCAATCTGTGTCATATTCAGATTTTGATTGGTTAGCTTGCTTACCAAGATAGAATCATAAATTTTGAGCTTTTTATTATTTGGGTAATTTCCTTTTTCTAGTAATTTAACCTAATTTTCCAATCTATAAATAGTCTTCTATTTTCAGAGTTTAAAACAATTATCAGCAACAATCTACAATTTAAAATTTCAAACATCCACAAAAATTCCACGATCCACAACACTCACATATTTCTCACCAACACACCTTATTTCAAAAACCTCTTTCTTTTGTTTTGGCTGATGATTCAAACATGGGGCCACTCTCTTATTTTCAATTGCATCTTTTTTTTTATTTGCTCGTTCTTTTAACCATATGATGTTTATCTGATGGTTGTTTCTTTTTACATTTTATTTCTGTATCAATTAGGTCATACAATATTAACAATTTTACTCTTCATTCAAATTTCAATAACACACTGTTGTACCCCAATTTTTCCCCCTAAGATCCCTTCATCATACCATATTGATTCCATCACAACAAGATCACATTAGGATTCTTGGTTCCCCTCCCTATATTTAGCTTTGCTCTTTGAGGAATCACCAAGAACCTTGACTTGTGTTCTTTTATGATCATGAATATTTTTGTCTTGATTTCTTCTTTTAATTAATAAAATGCAATGTTGGTTTGTCTTGCTTGTTATCCATGTAGGTAAATGCAATAAGATTTAACAAGTTACTCCATGGGTTCATGAGTTTATTTCCATGCCTTAGTCAATAAAGCTTGAGAAGTTCAAGCCTCACCATTGAAGTTGTTTTGGAGTAAATGGCATGGCAAGCTTATTTTAGTTCACCACATTTCAAGATTATCAAATTTGATCAAAAAAAGTACAAGGGGTTGATTGAAAAAAATAGTCATGTTTGGACAATACTTTGTCCCATTTGGTCACAAGTGAATATTCCTCTCAATTCTCAAAATATGGAAGTGTTTGTGGTTGTTATTAGTTCTCATTATAATCCTAAACAACTTATATTTACAAAGCATTTGTGTTGGTACAAGAAGTTTGTTCAAAATTGTCAAAGTTCCTCAAGGCATGTTTCTTAATCTAGGAGCTAGGGTTTTGAACTTCAAAGGAGTATATCTTGCTCATCTTTTTTTATTTTTGAGTGATTCTAAAGATATCATTCTGTTTAAAGGGTTATTAATAAATCATATCAAAAGTTCCAAGGAGTTTTCATGTGGAAGAAACTTGATGAAGAAGAAAGATTACAAGTCCTCCAAATGAATCCCCAATTTTCCATGTGTGACTTTAAAGAATCATAACTTGGTCAATTTTTATCACCTTGAGCCCATTATTTTTCCATAATGATCTTGAGGATATGAACTGTATGCCTTCTTTTATGTGCAAAGTGAGAAAATGGATGGAAGTTGCCTTAAGGATACAAAAGATTATAGGTCACTTTATGAAATTTTGCCAACTTCAACAAGTCATAACTCTCTCAATTTTTGGATATTTTGAATGGTTCAAGTTTCAAAATATCATTCAAGAGATCTATTTTATGCCATATTTTTTGGTCAAGATCAAATTCCAAGTGGAAGGCTATGTTTGGATGTAAGACATTATAAGTCATTTTTGAAGAAATATTTGAAATATTTTTAAGTATGGAAAGTCAACATTTTTTCCAACTTTGACTCGTTATAACTTTCAGCTCAAGCATCCATTTGTCTCCATTCTTTTCACATTGCAAAACTTGTAACCTCATCTTTCTAAAGCATCAAGAATCATGCCCTAAGACCCCTTGAGCTGAGAATGCCATTGGTCAGAAGTTGGCACTTTGAAACTAAATTTTTCACTAAGTCAGAAGTTTGAAATCCGTGATTTGGCTTCTAAACACTTTGTTTCTGTGTGTTTTTGCTTCTAAACATGTTTAGTAAAGTTCTAGAATTGATTAGAACAACAAAACGCGCGTTTTGGATGAGTTTTGATCAAATTAGAAGTCACACTTTTCTTTTTTGCAACTTCACACGATTTCCCTTCGAACTTCATCATTTCACACGCTTGAACATCCCTTTTGATTCCCTATAAATAGAGGATCATTCCCCATTCATTTCCTCAAGCTTGGATAGAATCACCCTGCAAAACTTGTTCTATAACTCAAAATTCAGCAACTTCGAAATCCATATACAAGCCTTTTTCAATCCAATTTTTCCATTAATTCACCTTCCTTGATCTTCCCTGAAGATAACCATATAATTACATTCAAGAATCGTGCCCTATATTGCTCTATAGAAGTCCAGTTTTAGAGCTCTGCAACTCAACTTCAATAGGTATATTCCTTCATCAATTCTTCAAAACTTTGATATCATTGTGATGCTCTCATTGCCCTGGTTCTAGTCGCAACATTTTCTTTATACTGGAAACATGTTCTGACCATGAAATTTCAAATCCCTTTTCAAAAATTTCCTTCCAAATTGCTTGAGCTACAGTTTATATAAATTTGGCGCGAGGGTGTGGTTGTCTTTGTCTTGAAGAGATGAAGCGAATGGCATAGGTCTGAGCTTCTGATTTTACAGTTTGAGAGACCTGCAATTCAAGTTGGCTAGAGGTTGAAGATGACCTACGTGTCATCTTCCAACCAATGATAGTGTGCCACTTGTTTTTTTTTAAAATCTGATTTTACTTTTTTATTCTATGTTTATTCTATGTTTATACACAGCGCGCCAGGTCCCTTGGATTTGATTCTTAACGCGTTTTAACTCTCATCCAATGGTCCATATATTTTTTACTTTTATTTTCTTTTCTGATTTTATATTTAATTGTTTTAAACTTCAAAAAATCATAGAAAATTCATCTTAAGTCCAAAAAATCTGAAAAAATTATGAGAAATATTTTTGATTATTCTCTTTCTAATTTTTATTTTTTCACAATTTAATTTTGTGTTTTGGGATTTTTTATAAATTTTCACTTTATTTGAATTATTTTAAATGTTTAAAAATACTTTTATGCATTTTTAAATTCTGAAAAAATTATGGAATGATCCAATGATATTGTGACAAATATTGGCGACCTCACTTTTTTTTATTTCTGACTTTGGTATTTTTTATCATTTTTGGTCTATTTTACTCATTTCTTTTAATTTTAAAAATAGTTCCTGACTTTAAAAAATTACCAAAAAAATTATAAAATCATTTGAGTCCTTTCCTGATTTTTCTATGGTCTTACTTTTTATTTTTTGATAAATTTGAACATAGTTGATATTTTTCTCTTTTATTTCTATTTTAAAACATTTTATTTTAAACCTTTTTTTTGTATATATTAAATGTAATATTATTTTGTGACTATTATCTAGATGATCTTGGGTTAAATTTTTGATCATGAATTTTATTAACATCATTGGATCCATGGTGTTGATTCTAACTCCACAAAAATGGATGAATGATTTTAATAATAGTTTGATTAAATTTAATTCAAAAGTGGTTTGTGTATTCTCTCCCACCCCTCTTCATCTCATCCCTTTTCTTATTGCACTAAGTGTTATTGGAGCATGATATCTATATTATGTCTCAAAACAAATGGTGCATAGATTACTATTGACTGGCCTCAAAATAGGTGCGACTTCTATATAAGTCCACTTACGATTGCTTAACATAGCGCTAAATTTTGTCCCAATTCGAATAAATGATCATTCGTGGCCCAAACTTATGTTTGCAAGCCCAAGTATGTTAATTTGATCTCTTTGATCCAATAGCCTTGAGATTCATTGTGTGGAGGCTTTGGTTCTACCAATCCTCTAATGGATCTACAACACCTTTGGTCAACGCAGATCACTTAAACATTGTTGATCATTAAATGGTACTCATGAGGATTCTAAATGGATGATATACTTGACAAAAAGCAAATGCAACTTTTTGTGTGGAGGCTTTGGTTCTATCAATCCTCTAATTAGTTCCAAATGCAAGTTTCAAGATGATCATCCAACTAACCACTAATCACTAATAATTGACTGTATCCTTTATTTTTATGCACTATTAGCATTTACATTTCATGCCATTTTCATCTTTGCTCATTTGAGTATTTAATTTCTTATCATTTTTATTTTTTCTCATTTGAGCTTTACTTTTCTTTTTTCAAAGCACCTAATAATCAACATAAACCCTAAAAATCTTTAATGACACATGGACTATTTGGTTACTATCCTTGGCATTATGGAACATTGGAATTTTTGGACTTAGGATTAGAAACCATGTCCTATGATTGGAGACCTTGTGACCTCATCTGATTATTTTGTCTGGAGCTCTTGAGGTTTACCTCAAGACATTGGATTGTTTGTTTATTTTGCGTGTAGGTTATTGTGATTACACTCTTTGTTTGTAATCTGGAATTCACCCGTATACAGCCGTTACTCTTCCCAATTTTTGTGAAGAATTAATACACTTAAAGTTTGGTTCTCTCAAGAGGTCTAGTATCTTTGCTTGCTTGGTTTCAATCCAAATAATGGGAATTCTATCTTGGCTCATTATGTCATGTATTGGATTTTTGTTGGTTTGATGGTTCTTATCCCTAGCTTTTACCTTATGCTTTAGGATAGCCTCTTCTTCTCCTCCCATCTTCTTTAATTTCAAAAATCTTCTCCCTCCTTTTGAAAACTCTTCTTGTTTTAAACTTGAACAACTTTCATAATAAACTTGGACTTAGGTCCATGCATTTTCAAACATTTTCACAAATAAACTTTAATAAACTTAATAATACTTTGACATTTTTTTTGTGAGAAGACTAAAAATAAATCGATCTCATTCAAACCCTTTTACCATCTTGGCTTTCATCTTAAACTTTTCTCAAAAGATTCGACTCTTGTCAATCCTTATAGTGATGCAAACAACTATACTTCTATGATATGTAGTGAAGTGAGATATTTTCCACTTGGGTGTTGAGTGAGGCATTGTTGATTTTAAAATCCAAGCCATATCCTCCACTTTGAGATGATGTAAATTCTCCTTTCTCATGATTGTGGGTAGTAAGTATGTTTTCCACACGGACAATGACGATGATGTCTCATCTCTTAAAATTAACCAACACACTTGTGTTTTAAAAATCTTTAAAAGAGGAACTATGTGTACCCTGATCCTCTATTGCATGAAAGGTGGTACGTAGGCACTAAAGGTTCACAACCGCGGCGGGTGCAAAAATTATAAAAATATTTCTTTTCTCACCTCCACCATCTATTTTTATACAACATTTTTATAGCCAAAATAAACAAATTTTACAAAGAGGTTCCTGCGGAGTACCGTAGATGTTTAGGGTTCTAATACCTTCCCTTTGCATAACAAACCCCCTTACCTTGAATCTTTCTTCCCTCTTTTGGGTTATTCGCTCTTTTCCCATTCCTTTGGAAATAATAAAGCGCGGTGGTGATTCTTGTTTTGATCTGTATAAGTCTAGTCAATCCAATGGCTTAGTCTTAAAAATTTCTACCGCTACAGAAAAATGGCGACTTCAATAGGGACAGATTGACCTCTTGCTGGTCCATCCCTAAGTGGGTTGAGCCTATCTTTGTTTATATCTGTATATGTGCTATTGTTGTTTTCATGTTATATGTTATATATATGTTTGTTTGAATTTTCCTGGTTTTCAGGGTGTTTGGTGATTACTTATAAGTCCTATATCCGAACTTGGGCAAACTTTAAGATAGGACGGGCGGTATAGTCATGTTAACTTTGAGGGACTAATCCCAAAAACGGAGGCATGAGATCCCCCACTCAGTGGAGGCCCCTTTGACTGTAGTGTCGTTTACCGAGTAATCGGGAAGACGTACTACTTTCGACCTGGGAGCCTGCTGAAACTGAGGACCATAGAACACCAAACCCATCTTGGCCTTTTAGGTGTAGTGCGGAAGCTATGATGGAGTAATACGGAAATAGTTGTCACGCGATACTACGCTCGGACGAATTTTTCTTGAGAATATTACTAATTACTGAGTTAATCGGGAAGTTGGTAATATCCGAAGGAAGGATGTAGACTTTGGGAACCTCTAGAACCTTGTTTGGCAGATGATAACTTTTAGACCAATACCTTATGGTTAGTACCTTCAACCTCATGCTCGTGATGTTGAACCTATGAACCCTATATGTGTGATCTTGTGTGTGATTGTTGCATCATTCATCCATGCACTCATAAGCATCTTTTGAAGAGATCTTATTTCAAGGGATTTAAAAGTTGACCATTTGTGAATATCTCATGTACTTTTTAACCATGGATTATGGAAAGAGAAAGATCGGGAAGTAAAATTTCAAGGATCCCAAGATAGATGAGTTGATCAGTCTAATTCTCGAGATCGAGTGTTCTGCAGACTTTTCAAAAAAGTATGAATCCATCATTCCTCTCATTAAGCTGAAGATGAATGAGGGTATTCTATCGACCTTGGTCTAGTTCTATGATCCGATGTATCATTGCTTTACTTTTCCCGACTATCTAGGAGGAGTATTCTTATCTATTGGATTTACCTGTTACTGATCATGTTCCTTTTACTGGTTTGGAGGGTAAGCCAAAACCACATGAGATTGCTGCTTTGATTCATCTGGGGAAGTATGAGGTGGATACCCATATGACTACTAAAGGAGGGATTAGAGGATTACCAGCTCAGTTCTTATTAGTGAAAGCTCGTTACTTTGCCATGATGAAGAGTACAATCGCTTTTGAGGCCATCTTTGCTCTACTTGCTTACGGGTTGTTCTTATTTCCTAATGTGGACAAGTTTGTTGACGTTAATGCTATCAGGATCTTCATGATTTGAAACCCAGTTCCTACATTGATGGGTGATGCTTATTACTCTATTCATCTTCAGAGTTCTTATCATGGGGGGATTATTATTTGTTGCACGCCTTTGTTGTACCAGTGGTTTATCTCTCATATGCCTCAGTCTGATGCTTTCTGGGATGTCAGGAAGGAACCCCGTTGGGCTCCTAAGATCATGGTACTTACTCACTCGGATATTGATTGGTATCATCGATCTTACTAGGATATAAAGATTATTGACAGTTTTGGTAGTTTCCCCAATGTACCTCTTCTTGGTACAAAGGGAGGAATTAACTATAACCCTGTTCTTGCGCGATGACAACTTGGTTATCCGATGAGGGATAAACCAAATAGTATTTATTTGAGTAGTTTCTTTCTGAAGGAGGGAGAAGGCCATAGGGAAGCTAGGGAACATATTGTGAAGGCCTGACGTCACATTCATAAGAAGAGTAGGAAGGATTTGGGACCTAGGGGTGTTTTTTCTTTGGAGCCATATCTTCAGTGGGCCCAAACGAGAGCTATTCAGTTGAAGGTGTCGTATTCCCTGGAAACACCTATGCCTTATCTATTTGTGAAGAACTGCAACTTGCTTTGGTCAGGATGCAACAGGAAAAGGATGCTTGGAAGAACAAGTGCCAAACTTTAGAGATTTCCTATAGAGAAGACTTGAAGGAGAAAGACAACTTGATTGAGATCCTTAAGGGTCGAGCAGTAGAGACTATGGATAGGCGAGGGGATTTATTTTCTCCTAAGCCTCAATCAGATGCTGATTACTCTCTTCCTGATTTAGGTGATTGGAAGGAGGTTGCCACCAGATATGCGGAAGAAAACTAGAGGTTGAAGGCTCAGATTTCCAGGCTCACAGGGAAGCGCCAGCGTATAGAGTGGTCTCCATCAGTTTTGCTTCTTAGAGTTTTAGATTTTATTTTCATCTTGTACTCTGGATCATTGAAACTTGTAATCCATGTTGGAGTTGTTATAATGGAGTTTTCAGTATTTTCAAATGCGTTATTACCTTGATATTTGCAATATGTCGATAAATTTTAAATCCCTTGAAATATTAAATAAAATAAAATCATGTGCATTACATATCATGTATCATATTGCACATATTTCTTGCATTTGTTATGCATATCCAGGTGTCTTACCAAGATTCTTTACTTCGTTCGGAAAGCTGACTCACCACTACAACACTTGGGCTAATTTTAGAAAGAAGATGGACAACTTAGAACAAGAGAATCACGAGCTGTGCGAGGAGTTTTTTGCTTTGAAGGCCGACATGGCCAATCTGACTGCTCTGATGGAATCTCTGGTGGCTGCTTAGAATCAGCCACCGAGTGTCCAACCTCAACCAACAAGGGAAACTACTAAAGCTCCGACTGTTCCCGTATCTACTACTCCAGTTGTTGTTCAAAACCGCATGCCTCAAGGTTATCCATGGGGAATGCCAGAGAATTTTGCACCTCAAGGTTTCAATCTTGGTCCAAAAGATACTCCAATTGTTCAGACTATTATTACTCTGGCACCTCCTGTGGTGCATGTTGGTCCTGTTGCGCCTCATTCGGTGAATATGGTTCCGTTTGTTAATGATGATGTGTGTCGTCCTTTCCCACCACCGAGTGAAGACTTGGGTCTTTATGACAGAATGGATGATTTTCAAGAGCAATTTGACAAGATGTAAAGAGAAATGAAGGCCCTCAGGGGAAAAGAGCTATTTGGGCAGAATATGAATGAGTTATGCTTGGTCCAGAATGTTAAGATACCTGATAAGTTTAAGTTCCCGAAGTTTGAGAAGTACAAGGGCAACACTTTCCCTCGTCCTCATCTGGTGATGTATGTAAGGAGAATGTCTACCCATATTGATGATCAGTGTCTGCTGATTCACTTTTTTCAGGATAGTTTGAACGGTGTTGCGCTGAAGTGGTATATGAGTTTGGACATTTTTAACATCTATACTTTCAATGATTTGGGAGAAACATTCATCAAACAATACAAGTACAACATGGATATGGCACCTGACCGTGATCAACTCAGGGCCATGGTTCAGAAAGACAGGGAATTGTTCAAAGAATATGCACAGAGATAGCGTGAGGTAGTCGCCCAAGTGATTCCTCCCATGGAAGAGAAGGAGGTGACTAAGATTTTCTTGAAAATGTTAGGTGCTTTCTACTACGAGAGGATGGTAGCAAGTGCGCCAAGTGACTTTACTGAAATGGTAGGAATGGGTATCTACTTAGAAGAGGCTGTAAGAGAGGATTGTTTAACGAAGAGTGAAAGTTCTAGAGGTATGACGAAACCATCTTATGGGTTTACCAAGAAGAAGGAAGGGGATGAAAATGTTGTTATGCAAGAGAGGAGGGTTAATACTCCTAGAAGGAATTATCAGCGTCATCATCAAGTCGCCTCATTTACTCCAGTTGTGGGTGCAGCTCCAACTACCGTTGCTTATCAGAGACCATCCCAGCAGGGGAATCAAGGGTATAATCAGAGAAGGGAGAGTTATGACCCTATTCCTATGAGCTATACAGAGTTACTACCGGCATTGATTCAGAAGAAATTGGTTTAGACCCGACCACCTCCTATTGTACCATCACCATTGCCTTGGTATTACAAGGAAGACCAAACTTGTGCTTTTCATCAGGGAGCACCAGGGCATAATGTTGAGAATTGTTATCCTCAGAAGACTGAGGTGCAGAAATTGGTGAAGTTTGGTATTCTATCTTTCAAGGATGTGGGATCTAATGTGAAAGACAATCCTCTACCCAAGCATGGAGGAGTAAATGCTGTGAATATGGTGGCCGGTTGTCCAGGCGACTTCCAGATTTTTGATATTAATCTGGTTAGAGGAGATTTGGTGAAAATGCATGCAGACCTTTGTGAATTTAGCTACTATACGCATGACCATTCCGGTTATGCTATTTGCAGTACAAACATACAGGGTTGCGATAAAATAAAGGATGATTTATAGGAGATGATGGATGAGGGCCTCATCCGCATAATCAGGCCTAGGGAAGAGTATGAAGAGGACGTGAATATGGTTTCTGGATGTCTAGGAGAATTCAGAATTTTTTATGTAGAGTATATGAATGAGGACCTTGTGAAATTGCATGCTACTTTCTGCCATATGGTTGGTCAGGTAGAACACCAGTATGGATCTTGCCGAATTTGCTGTCGGGACTCCCGAGGATGTTCAATCGTGAAGAAGGGTGTTCAGTTGTTGTTGGATAATGAAACTATCAAGGTTACAGGTCAAAGGGATGATTACTATGAAGTTGATTTGATTGAAGTTTTCTTGACTGAAGAAGAGTCAGATGAAGCTGTTGTTGGAACCCAGATCCAAGCCTTATCCATTGACAACATAAGAGGAAATAAGAATTCCATGGTTTCGCTTAAGGATGCGCAGCAACTTGTGCGAAAGGATCATAGTGAGGTATGGGGACAGATTGTGGATCCACCTGTGAACAAGAACAGAGCCAACTTGGGGTTCTCTTTGAAGAATGAAAAAGGTAAGAGCATGAAGCCGAAGTATGATGCAGGCAAGTATCAAGACATCTTCTAAGTGTTTAAGAAATATGACAAGCTCAGAACTTTTGATCAGATTATCACCATGATGCAAGTTGATTCTGGAAGAACTTCTGACACAAAAGTTATAGATTTCAATGAGATCTAAAATTTGCAGAACATAACTTCTTTTAAAAATGTTGGGATTTCAAGTTATACATCCTCAAAGGCACGTCTCTGAAGCTTAGGAATTTAGCAAATCCTGAGCATTTTCAAGTCAGAAATTGTCTATAACTTCTGGGCCATTTTTCACATAGACTCGGTCAGAAGTTGCAAGAGAAATTCAAAGAGGATTTACAAAGCGTGCTACAAGCTTTTGGGAAAGTTTGAAAACTCGCTCAAAACATGTTGAAGCAAAGGGATTCAAGGATAATAAGTTGGAGGTTCATTCTAAGTTACGCTGATGCTGAACTTCTGACCCAGACTTAGGCTATGATGCACAATCTCATAGTGCAAGATTCTAGTTTGATAAATCTCATCAACATTTAATGCTCACAACCATTTTTGAGTTTTTATCCAAAGGATTTCCCCACGTGTGAGATAGAAGTACCGTTGCTATCCTTGAAAAGAAAAATTTTGTACAAGGTTATGTTAGGCCCATGATTTGTTTTTGCCTCTGAGGGTACTTTTCCTTAATTCATGCTTACAAATCAAGCTTAGACACGGCTAAAAGCTACTAACCATCATACTTGCTTCAAGAACAAGGCAGAACCCTAGCATATGAAGGCTATGTTCAACACTTCAGTCAAAACATCACCAAATCCAAAAACCTCGTTTATACAACCTACTACACCGCTACAACACAGTCCTATAACCAACAGCTAATTCGGTCCATGCCTGCATCCCATAACTGCACCAAACTAGCATACGAAAACTGTGATAAAAAAGCAATAGAACAGGATGCCAAAAGAGGTTCAAATCCCATTTGTTTTCCCCCCAAAACCACAACAAATTCACCTATAAATAAGTTTCTCCATCACACTTGGAAAGGGCTGGTTTTTGGAGAGAGAGAGAGAGAGAGAATTGTAAAAAGAGAGAAAAGAAAAACTGTGAAACCTTCGTAAAAATCCATAATCCTCAAACAGAAAACCAAACCTTTGTTCTTCCCTTTGAGTCAAAGAACTTGGTATTTTCTCTTCTGTTGCTCTTGCTGAATCCAGAACATCTGAAGGCAACAACTCAAGTTCCAAGCGCACGCTTCAGATTCAAGATAAGTCTTTCTGACTTTGCATCTTTTCATTCAGAACATCATTAAAATATGTAAATATCATAGTATTGATATTGTCCAGATTATTGCATGAGTAGAAAAATTATGGATCAGAACTTCTTGATTAAGGCTAGGCTCAGAATTAGGATTATAACTTCTATAAACTGTTGTGTTTTTATCCTTCTGATTTGCTGTTTGTTAAGAACTGAATAAATTGATGATGTGTTGATTAATATGAGGAAAGAGTTGAAATGTAGCACAAAACTTCTGATTTTCAGTCACGGTTTTAGCACAACACAGAACTTCTGAGTTCTTCTCACTGTTTGAACACAAAGAACTTCTATGATTTTCTCACTATTTAAACACATTGAACTTCTAATGTTCGCTCACTGTCTTAGCACATACTGAACTTATGAGTTCTTCTCACTATTTTAACACACAGAACTTCTATGATTTTGTCACTATTTAAACACACTGAACTTCTAATGTTCGCTCACTGTCTTAGCACATACTGAACTTCTGAGTTCTCTTCACTATTTTAATACACAGAACTTCTAAGACTTTCTCACTGTTCTAACACTCAAAAGTTCAGCACAAAGCAACCCATAACTTCTGTATCTTTCTTCTAACGTTTCTTGCAGGACCTCAGAGTGTATCAATCCATAACTTCTGATGCTTCTTTCTGGACCACAGTGCGCTCGGCATCAGAACTTCTGATCCCCTTTGTGTTGCTTTCAGCAGCATGTTAATTCTATATCTCATTATTTCGCTTTTTTATTATTTTCAATATTAATACTCTTTTTATTAATATACAAAAAGACATAAAAATATTTCCTTTTATTAATTAATTTTTTTTCTTAATTCATTATGACAAAAAACCACTTTCTAAATAAGTCCTCTTTCTGTCTTGCATCATATATTTCAATATGGTTGTAATAGTTAAATAGGATTCAAATTCTTGCAACCCCCCATTCATAAATTTGTACCCCCATCCCCTTAATGATTTAATAGTGTAGGACTTTACTTTTCCCGCACTTTTATTGCTTACATATATTATTAGTAATTAGGATGTGTATGGAAAGATATGAAATCAAAATATAGATAACCCTAATCAAGACTGAATGCATGTAAATAAAACACACTATTCACACATGCACCCTTAGGATAATCTCACTTGTTGCCTTTCGGAAAATAGTCATGTCCCTCGAATATGGGTGTTTTAGCAAAGGCCCTCGATGAAAGATCGTAGTACCTCGATGACCCTCAATGTTGCATTCGGTAAACGATCTAGTCCCTAAAATGACATTGCTAAAATGTCTCATAAGTTGCTTGCTTGCTCACAACAAAAACAAACACCTACACTTTCAAAACACCTTTCAAACTTGAAAACATTTTCAAAAGATCAACACCTTTGTATACATTCTTACGAACAAGAATCATTACAAAGTTTTCCTAAACAATGGCCTCTTTTCAAAAATACTTTCAAAAACAACACAAAGCACAGTTTCAAACAAAAAGCAAGTGATCTAGCAAGAAACTAAGAGCCCATGGAAAACCATGGATGAAAAGGGTGCTAATACCTTCCCTTTTCATAATCTACCCCCCAAACTCTAGAAAACATCTCTAAAGGTCTTTCATGTTCTTTTCAGCCTTTCCTTTTGGACAAAAAAAAAGTCGGTGGCGACTCTTTCTAACCATAACATTTGTGATAAAACGCAAAACACCCAAGTTAGTTCTGCCACCATATCACAACTGTCAGAACCGAATTCTTCACCATTAACCAAATTGACTCAGTGAGTCAACTAACTTCTAACCAATTCAAGTCATTTCATAACTAACACTAACTATTTCTAACCTGTTATAATATAATTCTTATCAAGCATAACTAACGATCTCTAACTACTTCCAGCTCATACTAACTAACCCTTACCCCTAACTAATAGAGCTAACCAAATTCCTAACTAACAACTTACTAACAACTAACAGAACTCTAACAACTTCCTAACTGTTTCTAACCGTACAAGAATTCTATCAAAAACCTGTAACTAAGTTTTCCAACCTCCTAACTATATCTAACTACTTTCGACAGACCTATAACAGATAATAGAGAGGGGATGGAGGATCATTCACTTACACAAAAAATACAGAAAAACTCACCACATAAATTCTCTAAAGTTCTCTCTTCTTCCTCTCCCTGCAACCACTCTCCAATTCTGAAAAGCATCACAAAAAAATTCTCTATTCACTCTCTTCTTCCTTCTACTTTATCTGCAGCCTTTATCCCTTTCCCTGGTAGCTTCATCCATCTTCGAAACCTCTGCATCTTCATCCACCAAAAAATCACAAAATTCTCTCTTTCTTCTCCTCTCATCATCAACTTCATTCTTCATTCTGCAAGAGAATCACCAAAAATGGAAAATTCTCTCTCTCCATCTTCATCTTTAACCTGCACCAATTCCCTGCAACACCAACATGAAAAACTAACCAATCTTTCTCAATTTTCTTTAGTGTCAACACAACAAAATCTCACTTCTTCAAGAATGAACAACACCACCACTTCAACTTTCATCGTTATTCAATTTGCATTAACAATAACACCATCTTCAATTTCTAATCTCGACTTCAATCAGCAAAAGGAATCAGCTTCTCTTTATCGCACCACTCTTCAGTCACTTTCATTCTCTGCAATTCTCCTCAGCATCACCATCGTATCAATCTTCATTGTAAACCTAATCTTCAACAACTTCTGCAATCTCGTTGTATCATCCTTAAAATTCAGCAATTTCACCTTCTTCTCAGCTTCTCGTAATTGTAACAACAACATCAAATTGGTAATCACATTGCACGCTCTATTTGATACTTCTTCATCTGGGTTCTTCATCGTAACATCAAGATTCACAAGAACAAAAACGGGAATAAGAAGAAGAAGCAAGATGAAGACAAGAACGAATAAGGCTGAGGAAAATTTGAAACAAAGAGGAACAGATGTGTACCTGAATCTTCTGTTCACTTGAGATGAGACAGAAATTTGTGGTGTTGTGATGTTGAGACGAAACGGTGCGATGAAGACGAATCGGATATCGCTCACGAACGTAAAGCTCAAAGAAGAAAACTATGGCGTTAATACAGTGATGTAATGGTATCGACTGAGACGTAAAAAGGTGAGATGGAATTGCGTCGAGAACGAGGAAGATCGAAAGACGATGAGCGATAATGTTGTGTTTTGATTGAATGTAGTCGGAAGAGAAGGAGAACTGCGGTGCTGAGAGTTGAGGCGAGGGAGGAAGAGAATCGAGGAAGCTCAAATGTCACAATAACCCTAATCCCTTTTTCAATAGTTTTAGCTTAATTTCTTTAATTATTATTTGTTTTTTTTATGTTGAATAATTCCATCTGGGCCTAACTGCTTCGCTCACTTCCCTCCTCGGGCCATTAGATTTGATTTTTTGAGATAATGAAATAATTTCTACAAAGAAGCTGGTTGGACCTTGTCATTGATGGGCCTAGTGCCCTGCTGTTGACTACACCTCTAATCCAGATTTCAGCACCTCCCTAATCTTTCTTTTTCGTGAGATTTTGGGTTTAACTTTTCTTTATTTATTATGATAAATAAAAAATTACAAAATCGATAAGACTTGTTAGTTTTTTATGATTAGGAACTAGTTCTCCAATTTTTTATAGGTTTTTTCATAATAAAAACAATAAAAAATAATGGAATATAATAAAAAAAATTTAGAATTCCTTTTGTAGAAGTTTGTTTAGAATTTTCTATTATCGATTATGTTAGTAATCACTTTGTTACTCGAGACTTGTGATTCACCTTTGCTTGTTGAGATTTGAGTCTTATACAGGTTTATTGTGCGATATATGGATATGCTTGATATTTCGATTGTAATTTCTTTTCACATCGATGATGCTTCAATACTCATTCCGAGCATTTTATTTCTGACTCTTTTCTTTGAATGGTGAAGCTTTCGTGAATATCGTCGGGTTTCTTTGTTTTGATATGCTTCGCCATGGATTGATATCAGTTTGGTATTTTATCTTGTTTATCTCATTTCTCACTTTACTGCTTTATAGATATCATGAGAAGTAGGAAATAAAGAGCGTGCGCTCGAATTTGCTGTTTAAATACATGTAGCATGCATTCTGCACTTCATTTTCTATATGTGTTGTGCTTGTGTTTGTTTCCTTGGTTGTTAATCGATGAGTCACTCAATTTAGAAATTGAGATCATGACTTCGCTCTCAGTGCATGCTCCCTATAGGATTTTATCGCTTCCTTGATTTCTTGTTCATCGATGAGTCACTCGATTTAGGAATTGAGATCATAACTTCGCTCTCATTGTATGTTCCCCATAGGATAGTTTTTATTAGACTTTATTTGGCATGCTATCCTAGATAGGATATCTCTAGGTGTGCTCTCTTGAGCCTTTTGATTGCTGATTAGTTTTCCTACCTTGATCCTCACTGTCTTGGTTAGGCATTTGACTTGAGTTAACATGTGTTGTTCGTGACATATTGTGTATGCTCTCTTGAGCTTATTGGCTTGCTTGTTTGGTTTCATCTTTGTGTTCATGTTTTGAGATGATATATCCTTGGCATGTTCCCTTAGGAGCTCTCTATTCAACTATAGATGATGATTCGAGATAGACATAGTTTTACGTGATAGACCCTTGTTATGCTCCTTTAGGACTTCTTGATTCATCTATAGGTGATGAGTTGATATAGAAATTAATATCTCTCTCTAGAGATTAACTATCTGTTAACTGCACCAAAAACACCAACCAACACAAACTCTTTTTGCCTACGGGCCTTTCTTTCAAAACCTTTTAAAAAGAACAAGTTAGTTCAATTTTGTGCTGACGCGTACGTCTCCAAAGGTCGAGTTGTAGAAGAAGTCGAAATTAATATTATTCATTAAAAAATACAAACCAACAAAAACATTTGAATTCGAACTACGGCTTCTCTGATTCCTTAAAAGGGATACATAGGCATCGGGGTAGGACCCGAACGAGCAAAACCTTTATTTTCCCTACATTCTTTTCTCCTTATTTTGCATGCATTCTTCTTAAGCAATAAACAATAAGCATAGATTAAACACACCCATAAGATAGATAACAAGAGTGGATACCATAGAGTACTATGGGTGTATGGGGTGATAATACCTTCCCCTCACGTAACAGACTCCCTTACCCGATCTCTCGGTCGCAAGACCGTGACCTCTCCCTTCTCAGGTTTTATTGATGTTTTCATTTCGCCTCTTGTTGGATTAAAGACGTTCGATGGCGAATTCATTGTTTGATGATTTTCAGCCGGTTGTTTCACACTACTCTAGTGATTGTCCTGAAAAACAAAAGAATCAAGAAAATGATGTAAACGTTGTAAAGATTGAAGTAGAAGAGATGTTGTTGATGGTCAAAACTATAAATGAAGAAATATTCAAGGACCATTGGTACTTGGATTCAGGATGCTCATCACATATGACTAGTAGTAAAGATTTGTTTGTCAACATAAAACTCTCGATGAAGAACATGATGAAATTTATGAATGACAATACTCTAGCAGCTGAAGGTATTGGTGTTGTTCTAATTATGAGGAAAGATGGCAAAACATCAGTAATTTCCAATATATTGTATATACCAGGCACGAAAAGAATTTTTTTTATTATGGGACAGTTATCCAAAAAGAATTACAAAGTGTCGATTAAAGATAAGATGATGAGAGGTCTCAACTCAGGTGGAAGTTTAATCTTGAAGGCTCATATGTCTCAGAATACAACCTTCAAGATTGAACTTAATGTGATGGAGTACAAGTGCCTTTCAACTACAACTGGAAGGGATGAAGGGATGTGGCTCTATAAACTTGTCCATCTCAATTTCAAAGACATCAGAGTTTTGAAAAGGAGAATATGGTTTTAGGATTACCAGAAATCGAAATTCCAAATGAAGTGTGTGAGGAATATGTGTAGAAAATGAAGCACACGAGTAGCTTCAGCAAGGATGCAGGAAGCAAGTCGAAGGCAATTCTTGAAATCATATACTCTAATGTATATAGTCCTATCCAGAAGGATTCGATTAGAGGTAATAGATACTTTGTAAGATTCATAGATGATTTCAATCAAAAATTGTGAACTTACCTTATCAAGAAGAAAAGTGAAGTGATCGAGGTATTTGTGAAGTTTAAATATATGGTCAAAAGACAAAGTGGTTGAAAACTCAAGATTCTGAGGACTGGTGGTGGTGGAGAATATGTGTCAAAATACTTCGAAACATTATGTGAAAAATAAGGGATTTTGCATGAGGTGGGGCCATCCTACACTCCACAACAGAATGGAACTACAAAAAGTAAGAATAGAACCATCATGAACATAGTGAGAAGTATGTTGAAAGGCAAGCGATCACTTAAAGAATTTTGGGGTGAATTTGTGTCGACTGTAACATACATTTTGAACAGATGTCTGATGAAGAAGCTAGAAGGAATCACGCCAGAAGAATGTTGGTCTGGCGTCAAACCTAGCTTAAGTCATCTGAAAGTATTTAGATCTATAACAAATAGACGCGTTCCTGATTAGTTGAGAAGAAAACATGATGATAAGTCGAGTCAAATGATCCTAAAAGGATATCATTTGACTGGAGGATACAAGATGTTCCACCCATCAAACAAGCAAGTAGTGACCAGCAGGGACGTGATCATAGATATGCTTAGGGAATGAGATTGGATTGAAAATGTAAAGAAGGATTCAGTGAGAATCTTATGTGAAGAACCTCCAAGTGCAGTCGAAAGAGAAGTGCGACAAGAAGAAGTCAGAGGTCAAGTAAGCACAAGCAGACCTCAAAGAACAAGACACATGCTTGCCAAGTTGTAGGAATGTGATTACATCAGATGATGCAGTGGATAATGAAGTTAAGATGATACACTATAATTTCTATGAAGATGTCAAACCAGTCAATAAAGTTGAGGCATTGAAGGATTCAAAGTGGATGAAAGCTATGAATGAATAATTGGAGTCCATCAAAGTTAAAAACACTTGGTCAGTTATCGAATTGCCTCAAGGCAAGAAGGAAATCGATGTGAATGGGGTAGAGAAGGTGAAGTTAAATCCCAAAGGAGAAGTAACTCGACACAAGGAAAGAATTATGGAGAAAGGATTTCTTCAGAAATAAGGAATCGACTTCGACGAAGTTTTTTCACATGTTGCTAGGATTGAACAACCAGGTTAGTTGTTTGTCTAGAAAGCATGAAAAACTGACTTATATGTCAGATGGATGTGAAAAGTGTATTTCTAAATGGCCCATTAGATGATGAAGTTTATGTTATACAACCAGTTGGATTTGTGAAACAAGGGCAAGAAAACAAGGTACGCATGCTGCATAAAGCCCTGTATAGACTTAAACAAGCTCTAAGATCTTGGAATAAGAAGATAGAACATTTCTTAAGGAAAAGAGGAATTTCTGAAGTGAACAACTTAGCATGGAGTATATGTAAGAAGAATCAAGATTGAATTTCTTATATTGTGTCTTTATGTCGATGACTTGTTAATCACGGGTAGCTACAAAAAAAAAGAGATCCAAGACTTCAAAGGTGATCTTAGTAAGGAATTCAAAATGTTTGATCTGGTTAATATTTCATACTTCCTTGGTATGTAATTATACAAGAGTAGTAGAGGGTTAATGATGCATCAAAGAAGATATGCAAGTGAAATACTCATAATATTTGAGATGGAAGACTGCAATGCAACTTCGACACATGTTGAACCAAGACTGCAACTATCAAAAGAGTCAGATGAAGATGATTTCGACCCAACACAATATAAAACACGTATTGGGTCATTAAGATGCCTTTGTCACACTGGGCCCGATCTAGGATACAATGTTGGTATGGTGAGTACATTTATGCAAAAGCCAAAGATATCACATATAACAGCGACGAAAAGGATACTAAGGTATCTCAAAGGAACTCTTGACTATGGAATTTTGTTTACTACAATTGATGAAGGAAAAGAATGCAAGCTAGTGGATTACACCGACTCAAGTTGGTGTAGTGATTATGAGGATAGAAAATCCACAACTGGATATGTGTTTATGTTAGGTGGTGCGCAAGTTGCTTGGAACTCAAGAAAAGAACTAGTAGTAACATTATCGTCGTGTGAAGTAGAGTACATAGTTGCTTCTCTTTATGCATGTCAAGCAATGTGAATGGTGAATTTGGTCGAAGAGATTACAACAAAGAATCATGGAGCAATTACCATGAAATTTGTCAGCATGTTAGTTATCAATCTGGAGAAGATGCACATGAAAGAAGCAAACACATCAAAATGAGGTTCCATTATCTTTGAGAGAAAGTAGAAAAGGGAAGATGAACATGAAACATCAAAATGAGGTTCCATTATCTTTAAGATCAATGATGAATATAGAAATATTAGACATAATGAATTAGGTCATGTGTTGAGAATGTAATTCCTTGTGTCAAAGTATGTTCCTCGATAGAAGCAAGGTAGTGTTGAAATAGCTTAGTGTATCGAAGTTGTGTGGTTGTTGGAATGTCGAAGGGGCTAGCCTCAACAAGGATTTTGACTTAGCCTTATTTTGTGATGTTAGATGAATTAGGTTATTTAGGAGTTTTCTTAGGGAGCAACAAAGTCAACCTATAAATAGGGAGTTACTATATTATTGTAGATAAACATGCAGTTGTATAATTGATAAGTTTCATTTGAGAGTAGAGAGAAACTCTGCAGATATTCTCTTCTTCTTCTCCTATTTTTGTTGAACCCAAATTCCCTTTCTTCCCCAATTCATCTTTTCTTTTCTTCTTTCATAATCATTATGCAGCAAAATCATCTTGAAACCAAGGTTGGTTGATTCACTTGAGTAAAGAGTGAAGAACAAAAGGCGAATCGATCAGAGCGATTGAATCTTGTTAAATAAAATTGATTCAAAATTCTTAGTAGATTTGGTGTAATTCCAACAATGACAATGATATTGATAAACTTTGATACAACAAACCTTCATATAAGCTCAAAATAAGGTGTATTTATAAACACTCTATCAATCAATTCAATAATATCTGCAAGTGAGACTTATGAATTTGAATAATATATATCTAAGTATGGATTGTTCATTAAATTTTATAATAGGATCCTAAGGTTTAGAATACCTAAAATATTCTTTATCGACAATTGTTTCAAAAGACAGATGTTAGATTATCTAAATGTCATTATCATTTGACGAGTTTTCTAACAGTCTTTAAGCATTAGTTAAGTTTAATCTGATACATTGCCAGAGTGTGTCTCTTCCATGATTATGAGACTCTAGCATCTTCTTCAAAAACAATGTACTGTCTAGATAGTCATATTCTAGTATATCTAGTTGTCTTTATTATCAGATGATTCTCAAATGTTATTCGTCCGTGATCAAGTGTGTTGCTAATTAGTATATCTAGTTGTCTTTATTATCAGATGATTCTCAAATGTTATTCGCCCGTGATCAAGTGTGTTGCTAAGGTGAATTGATTTCTCTTAACTTAGTGACGTGATTCGAGTGAATTGGATCGCTGACTAGTCTTTATTATCAAATAGTTTTCAAACATTAGTCTCCCCTAATCAAGTGTGTTACTAAGGTGAATGAATTTATCTTGATTTAATGTTGTGCTTCGAATGGATTGGATCTCTACCTAGTCTAAAAGTTGATTTTAAAAAATCAATTTAAAATTTGATCTAATATAAATATTTTTTATAAAATGATATTCAAACGCAATAAATAATATTCAATTTTGTGTGTGTAATTTTTAATAATTTTCAATATGTTGTTTAGTTTTAAATTGGTTTGATTTTTAAGATATTTAATGCCACAATTAGTTGTACATAACAGCGTCGGTACTTACTACTTTTACTCTTCATTAAGGAGGGTCCCATGCATGGACAGAAAGATCAAATGATCCCACATTTGAGAGGATCCTCATGATTGTGTGTATTTTATTGCACTGGGTCCTGTGTGAGTTATAAGCCATGTTCCACTGCCAGTCGCTTTCTTCTACTATCATATCAAATCCAATAATTGAATCAATGAAAGCCTCATTCATATGCTATTTCACAAAATTTTGTATTTTGGCTTCTTGGTTTAGCTTAGTAGTGGTGTAGGTGCTTCCCTCACAACTTAACTTATCATCTTTTCTTTTGAAAATACATAGAATGGAGGATAGATATCACATGTGTGTTTGTGCACTCATCGAGAATGAAGATTGTGACATTACCTTGTAAATCCCTGTCTAGGCCACTCTCTCTTATGTTATCATTACACTTTTTATAAGAAAATGATGCAATTACTTTAAATTCACATAACTCGGGATAATAATGTCTCTTGGAAGTGACTTTTATTTTGAACAAAAGGGGTAACCCACAAAGAAAAAGAAAAATTATACTAAGCCTCTAGGAAACAAAGATCTCGATTTGTCAACTAGAAATACATCAATGACGAAATCCGAAATACCATAATAGACTTTTAAATACATATTATGATTCAGCCCTTTTTTTGTAAAGACACTTGGCAATCGCCACTTGGTTTGATTTTTTTGAAAGTGACTTGTTTTGTATTGGAAGTGAATTGTTCAAAGGAGATAATTAATAATGTTATAATTAGCTACAATTATTTTATGTTTTTATTTTCATATCTATGTTTTAATTTTTATATTGAAATATTCCATACTAAAGCAAAAAATAATTATTATGTTAATTACTACTATGAAGATATTTTTGAATTGATGATGATTTTTCGGTGATCAAAGAGGATATTAACAAAAAAAAAAGTTAACATTTTAATGATTAAGTCAGTATGAGTTTGAGGTTAAATTTATAAGGATAAATTGAATCGTATTTGAGTGTTATTCAGGGTCGCACTTATATAGGAGATATTGTTGTAACTGTCTTCAAATTTTTCAACGTAGAATGTATGTGATTGTTTTATAAATATTAATAATTTTGTGAAGGAGAGGTGCGCTCATGTGTGACATTAGGTGATTCAGATATATCTTTGTAAAATTATGGTGAATTTGTAATGAAAATTGAGTTTATGTGGATTACGTCGGTCTTCAGGGGTTCTTTGCCAATCCAAAACATACCACTATAGTTTAAAATTTTCAATTTTATCATTTATATTAGTAACATTATGATTAATGAGTCTCTTATGTTAAGTACTGACTTAATATTGTGCAAAATTATTTTTCCTTTCTCAATTTATCACGAGATATCCTTCTTAAGAAAAACATACAATTCCGAGAGATCCATAGGTCAAAAAAATTTCAAGCAAATTGTAGCCTTAAACACTCTTGTTACCAATCCCGTAGAGAAAAGACGATCTTCTTTTAGCACAATCCTGTTGAAACTAAAATTTTGAATCATTCACTACCTTATAACAAGAATCTAGTTCCCAAGAAACATCAACAATAACTACGTTATCAAGAATTGTTAAATTGTAATTCATAGTGTCGAAAAGATTAGATTTGTTTATATTTAAATAGAATTGATTTAAGTCTAGAATATATTTGATTTGATTTGATTTAGTAACAAAATAGATATTTTGGGCTTTGGGCTTAGGGTGCAAGCTCAATTATAAATAGAGGGAGTAAGCCCTATTTTTTGTAAGCAAGTCAAACAAGTCATTCACAGTATTTTGCAGTTGCAAAGTGAATAAGAAAGTTTTCATAGTTTGTGAGCAGAGAGAAACTCTGTAGAAATTATTTGTCTTGTCTTCTTTCTTTGTTTGTCTCATAATTAAATTGTCATTATGGTAGAAATCCATCATAGACTTTGGTGGATTTCCAACATCTGGTATCAAGAGCTTTGTTTTGATTCAAGGGAAGTATCAATCAAGAACGATTGAAGAATTCACGATGGAAAATTATAGGAATGCAAATTATCCAACAACTCTATCAATTATGAAAGTAGACAACTATGAGAATTGGTGCAAATAGATGAAAGTGTTGTTCAGGTGTCAAGGGCTTTGGGACCTTGTAAAAGATGGAGTCGAAGCACTTGGAGAAAACGCTTCAGAGGAAGAAAAGAAGAAACACATATAAATTGAGAAGCTGAGTTATAAAGCACTATTTATAATTCATCAATGTGTGAGTCCAAAAAACATTGAAAAAGTAAGTGATTCAGAATCTGCAAAAGAAGCTTGGGATGTTCTTGAGAAGTCCTTTGGTGGTGCAGAAAAGGTAAAATAAGTGAGGTTACAAACTCACAAGAGAACCTATGAATTGCTTCAGATGGAAGATAGTGAGAGCATATCTGATTTCTTCACTAGAGTTACAAAACTAGTGAATCAAATCAAGGCATGTGGAGAAACATTAACAACAAGAGCTGTTGTTTCGAAGATTTTGAGATCTTTAGCTTCTAAGTTCGACCACATAGTTGTGGCGATAAAAGAGGGGAAAGACTTATCGAAATTCACAAAGGAAGGGCTTCAAGGAAGACGTGAATCTCATGAACAAAGAATTAACGAAAGAGCTGCAGGCAAATCGAAGAGTGATGCGGCTTTGCAGGCACATTCAACAAAAGAAACCAAAGGCAAAGGAAAATGTTTCGATAGAGGTAGAGGCGGATACAAAAAATCGAATGGTAGAGGAAACCAGAACGAAGAAAACTTTTCGAATCAAAGAAGATCATACCAAGGCAACCAAAGAGGTGGTATTGCAAATAGAGGAAAAGGTGGTGGTCGAAAACCTGATAAGAGTCACATTTAATGTTACAATTGTCAGAAGTATGGTCACTATTCGAGCGATTGTCCAGAAAAATGAAAGAACCAAGAAAGTGATGCAAAGCTTGCAAAACATGAAGAAGAATAGATGATGTTGATGGTCAGAACAAAAGATGGAGATAGATTCAAAGACCAATGGTACATATATTAAAGATGTTAATCACATATGTCTGGAAGGAAAGACTGGTTTGTCAACATAAAGCCTTCAACGAAAAATATGGTAAAATTTGCAAATGACAATACCCTAGCAGCTGAAGGTATTGGTGATGTTATGATTATGAGGAAAGATGGCAAGAGGTCAGTAATTTCCAATGTATTATACATGTTATTGAACCCCAAAATTTACCCTTTTGATTCAGGCTTATGTTTCATCATAAACATCATATTGCATTGCATTCATACATGGTGACGAGATCAAAACATTCTGGTTATCAAGCCTCCCTCAAGCTTTGGAAGATTGATTATATTGACAAGTTTCTCAAGAAGAGCCTTATTATCTAAACATCTGGATCTTTAAAGCCCAAAGGTGTCACATATCTCAAGATATCTCATCCACCTCATTGGATTATCAAAAGATTGAGTATTGTATTCTTTATAAGGAGGATCACTTCCTTTTGATTCATCAGTCAAAACTAGGGTTTGAGTTTTAATAAGGGATTCTTTGGAATTTTAAGTGGAAACTCTTTTCATAGCCTCTACGTGTTTGGAATGTCATATGTTTCAAGTTTTTGTTCACTAATTTTGAAGAAAAGTGGTTCAATTGAATCAAAAGGGGAAAACAGTCATTTTACTCAAAGTCAACAAAATCAAAGTTGACCAAGTGGACTTTTGGTCAACATGAAGCATTTGACATGTATTTTCATGTGGGATGATCATTGATGATTCATTTTGATGACAATTGCAAGTTTGAGAGGTTACTTTGATTTGAAGTCATCTTGGTGATGGAAAATTTGACTAAGTGTCCTTGACTTAGGCCTGACTTTACAAGGGCATAACTTTCTCATTTTTCAGGGAATATTGGTGATTCTTTTTGCCAATTGAAGAGGGAGAAAAGATCTATAAGGCTCCACAGAGGACAAAAATACACTTCTTACTCAAAATCAAAAGTTATGAGCCTTTGAAGTTCTGGGCAAGTTAGTCAAATGTTGAGCATCACGGGAAAGCCACACGGCCATCCTAAGGCATCTTGCCCAGACATTTCATCGAGCAGGTGACACACCAAATGTCCCGCCTATTTTCTTGTAACTCAAGCTAGGTTTTGATTTGATTTTGGGTTTAATTAGAAGTATTACATGTTGGCTTTCCATTGTGATAAGAATTATTAAAGATGGTTAGGGTTTGATCAAGTTATGAATGCTGAAAGTGGGCATCCTCAGCTGATCAGGCATGGCACGCAAGATGCAGGGCATGGTCAAGCCAGCTGCACATCAGCACCAAATTCAATACAAAATGAATTTTTTTGATTTGATTTCATCACACAAGAGTGTCCACGTGTGCACTCAGCTCCTACCTCACTTACCTCATTTGGCTAAACATTCTCACACACCATGCCTCACCTCACTTCCCTCGTGCCTTGCCATTATTGGCAACTTTCTCTCAAAAATATCACAAGTTCCATGTACATCAGTTGGACACCTCAACATTCACACTTATTTCCTCTCATTTCCACTCACTCTTTGTTGATCAAAACGCATCTCATTAAGGAGCTGCAAGGGATAAAACATAATTTTCACTTTTTGAATTTTGGATGAAATCAGAGAAAACTAAAAAAATCTCAAACGAACTTCAGCATTGTTACGATATCACCATCCATTTTCCAGCTGGATTTTCTGATTCAAAGGCCAGGATCACTTCAACTGTAACAAACTTTTGCTGCTATATAACAAACTTTCTCTTTCAATCTCATTCATGATTCATTCGTTGGAGGGATCACCAAAAAAATAGCTCTCTCTTTCTCTCTACTTTCTCCTTCAATCTTCAATCAAAATTTTTCTCTGACTGAATCATCAACCTCCTAAAATCTTCATCAATTCTCCAACTGAATTTTCAACCTCCAAAATCCTCATCATCTCCTTGTAAATCTTCATCCTACATCAACATAATCTTCATCTCGCTGTGAATCCACAACAACATCAACATCATCTTCATCTCCCTGCAAATCCTCATCCTACGTCAACATCATCTTCATCTCCCTGCAAATCGTCAATAACTTCAACAAATCTTCACCGTCATCAAGGACTTGAAGCAACTCCTCTCCTCAATCCTACACCCTCAGTCGAAAGGGAGCAATATTTTCTAAGTGTTCCAGATCTGAAGTTCAATTTCCTCTCAGGAAGTCCAGTTCTCGAATTCTCTAATTTTCCTGGATTATTCTTTCATTTTCTTGTTGATTCATCTTCAGTGAAGTAAGTAGATTATAGTGGAAGCATTGGTTTTCATCTGGAGCAACGGATTCGAGTTTCCGGATTTTTCATCAAGGTAAGTTTTCTTGGACTTCAATTTCTGTGATTCATCTTGAATTAGTGATGTAGCTCTTGTGCATTGTGTTTTACTAGTCGGACTATAGATCTAATGTATATATTTGTCTTTGTATGATGCTTGAATCATGTGGTGGAGTTTCTGAAATTCTGTGTACAGATGATTTTCTTTGAGTTTTCATGAGCTTTGTTCTTGATCAGTGGTTAATTATTTGAGATGATTTGAGTTGCATGATGTAGAGTGTTTTGCTAGCTTTCAATTGCATTTGATTTTACTAAATCTAATGGAGAATTGAGTTCGTCTGAATGATCTGAGCATGAGCCCTTGCATTGAGTCTACGCGCAAGTTTCACTTGTGCTAGAGGTTAGAGTCTATGAAGCCAATCGAAGGATGCTACTGCAGGTTAAAGCCAAACGAAGAAGGGCACTACTACTGCAGAATTGAAGCCAATCGAAGAAGGCTGCATATTATTGCAGGTTGAAGCCAATCCAAGATGGTTGCTACTGTAGGTTTAGGCCAGTCGATGAAGGATGCTACGACTGCAGGTTGAAGCCAATCGAAGAAGGATACTACTGCAGGTTGAGGCCAATCGAAGAATGATGTTACTGCAGGTTGAAGCCAATCGAAGGATGGTATTGCTGCAGGTTGACGCTTCATTCTAAGAAGGCTGAAGTGAAGTCAATCAAAGAAGGCTGATTTGAAGCCAATCGAAGAAGGCAGAAGTGAAGCCAATCGAAGGATGCTACGGATGCAGGTTGAAGCCAAACAAATAAGGGCACTACTGCTTCATAATTAAAGCTAATCGAAGAAGGCTGCATGTTACTGCAGGTTGAAGCCAATCTAATATGGTTGCTACTGCAGGTTGAGGCCAGTCGAATAAGGTTGCTACTGCTGCAGGTTAAGGCCAATCAAAGAAGGATACTACTGCAGGTTGAGACCAATCAAAGAATGATGTTAATGCAGTTTGAAGCCAATCGAAGAAGGATGCTATTGCTACAGGTTGAGGCCAATCGAAGAAGGTTGCTGCTGCAAGGTTGATGCCAATCAAAGAGTCTCACGGTAGAAGCTGAACCACCATTCCAACTTGGAACTCTAATCCCTTTTATTTTTATAATCATTTAATTCATTTTAGTTTTATGGTTTTAATTTTCATTTAATTAATTCTAACTCAGTTGCGGAACTTAATTGGATAATTGTTGAGATAAGATGCAAACCCAAACTAAGGTGGTGGTTGGGCCCTGAGCCCGTTAGTTTTTTCTGAAATCAATTAATGCCAACAAAAGGGCTTCATGAATCACTTTTCAGATGGGCCTGGCACTTATTCATACACATCTGGATCCAATATATACCCCTGGCTGTTTAGAGTTTTGTCATTTATTTTCTCATGGAATTTTCTTTTTCATAGTTTTGATGATAAAAAATGATACAAAAAAATAGAATATTTTTTAGAGCTGATTTGTAGGACTTTAGAATTTAATTGAAGTTTCCAAATTATTCTTTCCATGTTAATACTTATTTTTTTATTACTCTATTTCCATGAGTTCGTGGTAAGAGTCTGGTTTGTGATATCGAGCGCCTGAGGATTAGTCCGGTTGATTATTGGTGAAGCTTTCGCAAAGATCATCGGGTTTCTTTGTTCTAATACGCTCTGTTATGGATTAATATTCGTTTGGTATTTTCTCTCATTTATCTCATTTCGCACTTTACTGCTTTCTAGAAATCACGTGAAGTAGGAATCAGGAAATAAAGAGCGTGCGCTCGAAGTCGTTGTTTAAAGTCCTGTAGCAGGCACCTCTTTCTGTATGCTATATGTGTTTGTTTAAAATCCTACTTTTGAAGTACGTATTCTGCACATCTGTTTACATTTGTTCCTGCACTATATTACATGTGAAAAGTACTCAAAAGGAGGTGAGCGGAAAGGGTTCGTAATCGACCCCCGCACATTCTAGTCCATGTCATTCCTATGCTCACTTTCTACAAGTATATGCTCTGAACATGTGCACAAGATCCAAATGAATTTAAGTCCTTTAAAGGAAAGTGAAAAGGGTTCCCGCAATCGGATCCCCACGCTTTCTTTAGCTCGTGTTTACTAACACTGATGCTTAGTGTACACATGCACTATGTCTTTTCCCCCCAGATCTTTCTTGCCCTGGTAATTGATACCACGGTTAAGGACCCTTTTGCATTCTTATAATTCTAGAGCTTGTTGACTCGGGTGATACACTCCCCTTGGCTGTGGCTTGACCACTGGTCTGATGCTTGGTTGCTTGTCTATGGAGGGACCTCCCTTTCTACTACTAGGCATGCTCCTTGTAGGTATTTGATATTCGAGAGATGCTCTAGCTGTTGTTTGCCCAGATCTTTCGCCATCGGCTTGCTTGTTTTTGTCGCAGGATCTGTGACATTTTTACCATGCTCCCTTAGGATTTCTTGTGTAGGGTTAGTCCTCGAGCTTGACCTTAGGATAAGAATCCAGGTATGCTAACATAGGGTAGAAACTTCCCTCTTTCATCCTCAACCTTAGGATCAACCATTGTACGATAACATTAAGGCTAGAGAATAGGATAGTCTCCCTTAGTTGTTTTCTTTTCCTTTGCATTCTTGCATCCTAAAAATAAAACTTCTTCTTAGAAAATCATAAAACATCTTTAATAAACATAAATCCTTCTTCAAGGTAAAAAATACAAACCAACCTTAATTGTTTGTGCGCCTTTTGGATTTGTTTTAAACTTAGTCAATGGATGTTTTGCCATCCTTGCCATGATATTTTGTTATCTTTTCGTTGATGTTTCACCATCGCACATGTTTGTTATCCTACTTTGATTCTCAATATCATTATTAGGTGTGATGTTTTATCATCCGAATTGTTGATGTTTCGCCATCTTTGCCATGATACCTTGTTATCTTTTAGCCGATGCTTCACCATCGCATATTTGTTTGAAGCTGATGTTTCGCCATTGCACATGTTTGTTATCCTACTTTGATTCTCAATATCATTGTTAGGTGTGATGTTTTACCATTTGGTTTATTGATGTTTCGCTATCTTTGCCATGACACCCTGTTATCTTTTAGCCGATGCTTCGCCATCGCATATTTGTTTGATGCCGATGTTTCGCCATTGCACATGTTTGTTATCCTACTTTGATTCTCAATATCATTTTTAGGTGTGATGTTTTGTTCTTTGGTTTATTGATGTTTCTCCATCTTTGCCATGTTATCTTCCTATCTCTTAGCCGATGTTTCACCATCGCACATTCTTTTAGCCGGTGTTTCGCCATCGCACATGTTTGTTATCCTACTTTGATTTTCAATATGATTGTTAGGTGTAATGTTTCATCATCTTGTATGATATTTTGCTATCATGATGACGTTTTATCATCTTATCTGAGGTTGTGTTTCCATGTGATGTTTTGTCATCCATTTTTGTTGCTTTATCATTGCTTTTGATGTTTTATCATTTATCTGATGTTTTGCCATCTTGATTGTTGCTTTTGTCTTCTTAATTAAAAAACACAAACCAACCAAAATATATGAGCCGAACTACGGCTGCTCTGATTCCTTAAAAGCGACACGTAGGCACTGGGGTACGGCTCAAGCGATCACAACTTTTATTTTGCCTACATTATTTTCTCCTTTCTTTTGCATGCATTCCATCTTTATATTTTCTTTTAGCTGTTAAGCTTTAGATATAGATTTACACACCCATTATATTAGACAACAAGAGTGGATACCGTAGAGTACTATGGGTGTGTGGGGTGCTAATACATTCCCCTCGCGTGACTGACTCCCTTACCTGATCTCTCGGTCGCAAGACCATGATTTCACCCTTCTCAGGTTTTATAGATGTTTACCTTTCCCTTCTTGTGGGATAAAATATGTTCGATGGCGACTTCATTTATTTTTATATCAGATGACGGTTCAGCCGGTTGTTTCAGCTGGCGACTTCACTGGGGACAGATTGACCTATTGCTGGTCCATCCCGGAGTCAATCCTAGCTCTTGTATTTTTGTTTCTTTGGGTGTTTATTTATTTCCAGATTTGTATATACTGTTTGCATATGCTTGTGCATGCATTTTACTGTTTTCCGTATATTTGGTTATCTGTTGTGTTGGCCCTGCTTTCATGTTGTGTGGGTGTTACAAGAGGTAAAAGGCCCAATACCCAGGCCAAGTGACAACCATATGAACCTTGGGAATAGAGTGAAACATGAACAGCTAGTCTACTTTGGTTTGCTAGTGCGGTCATGTCGTCCACGCTCAGATGAGATTACAAACGAGGTGTTATCATTTCACATAGATGTTTCGACGATAGTGGCTTCAGGCGTACCCATGATTCTGAGTTACCCTTGCCTTACCATAACTTAGTTTCGCCCATGAGTGGGATGGGATGATTTATTCTTATAGGTACAGATGGTGACTCTAGTTCTGATGGTGACTCTGGTTATGTTGGTGACTTGAGTTCTGTTGGTGACCATGTTCCGATAGTTACTGTCTGTTTTTGATAGTGAATTGATACTGTCGGTGACTGTGTGTTCCCTCAATTTTTATCTGAACTTCTTAACTTGTGATGGCCGTTTATTCGACAGTTCTACAGTTATCTTTTATGACAGGGAGATTTTGGTCTCATGCAGTTGTTGATCCACTTGGTACTTGATTCTTTTGTGTTTCAAGGTGTCGTCGGACCTTTGATCCAATAATATTCATTATTCAGTGTAGGGATAGTGTAACCATTGTCCATGTTTATGAAACCTTGATCTCGTGTTCTTGCACACATAACATGTTAACATCATTTTAACACACACGTTATTTCCATTTCCAAGGAACCATGCTTGTGAGCTTTCTGTTGCGCTTCATCACCTCTTACTGGTTTAAAATAAAAATTAAAAGCATGTGGGTTCCTTGGAAATGATCAAACGTGGTATTGCATCCACTCATGCACATCATGCATATTCATCCATTCATAAAAGGTACTCAAAGTTGGAGATTATTATTCGGATTTGGTGCTCTCTTCAGAGTTATAGACTTGAATTCTTACTGTCACATGCTCAGAGATCAGTTATGGAATAATTACGTGTGATATAAATACAAGCCTTGGCCCATGATAGGGAACTCTTCAAGAAGGAAGATAGTCAGTTGAAGACTCAGTGGAACCGGATCTAGGAAGTCTTGATGATAGTATCATCAATCCTACACCGACTGTTGCAACATGGGTTATTCTCCTCTCCTCATCTTTTGGGATTTCTTTCAAAACCATGGAGTGCTTTATGGATTTGATCCACTGTCTTGAGTGTGTGGAATGTCTTATCAGCAGATGGTTCCCGTTTTCCAGCTGAATTCAAGAGGTTGGTTTTATCAACAAGAATAGAAGAAGCCTGAAGGACAATTTTGATCCCATTTTCATGCTTTATTCTCTTTTGTTTCCATGCTTGTTTGAGCTTCAATAGGTTAGGCTCCGTGCTTCAGTACCGTCTACAAATTCCCCTTCCAAATATTGTTATCAAAACCATATGTGGTTACCACACTGGGGTACCCGATTATTCAATCAGGGGCACTCTCCACAGCTTTGAGCTCTCCGATCTTCTCATCAATAGTTAGTGTTTGTTCGTCCAAGTGAATCCACGGGGTAAAGCTTTTAAGCAAAGATAGAAGAAGCCCGAGAAGTATGTTATTACCATCTCAATTCCTTACATCCAGACACTTCCTTGTCTGTTGGGAATTCATTTGATTAAGCTTCATGCTTTGGAGACTTTTTAGTTGATTAATCTCTCTCTCTTGATGTAAATGCTAAGTGTGTCTCCCATTCTGGGGCATTTGGATGTGATGTTGAAGATTGCAAAATAAGATGGATTACACCTTTCCCGTGTGGTAGAGGATACTTGGTGATTTAGGATATGCAATTCTCTTGGTACATCATTCACCTTCTCTTTTAAGACAATCTTTAAGAGAATCTTCTGTAAGTATATTCTGGGACACTCGGCTATTCAGTCGAAGACGGTTTGTCATCAGAAGATAAAATCCAAGCTTGGATCAATTCGTAGACTATTGTGTCCAGATAAAATGAGGAGTCTCTTATCCAAGAGAGTCTCAATGTTGTTGAAGATCGTTTGGAGCAATCAGCCCATACGGAGTCAAGTCTCCTCAACATGGAAATTTCAAATTTCATTTGCATTTTCATTTGCAATCTTAATTGTTTTATTCAGTACTTTCTTGTATGCAAACTTGTTCATCTTTTGAATATTAAATCATGATGCGTTGAATATGTTTGTCTTGAATTAATCCATTCGTTATCACTCTTTTTTATTTTACTATGTTTTTGATATTAAACTCTTGTTAATAAAGCAATGACTCTGGAGGGAGGATGACGAAAATTTACCTAGAGCCTCAAATGGTATGCTTTTGAGTAAAAACCTTGCTGACGATGTACAAGCCTTATTTCAATCCCAAAACACTAGAGATATAAGGGAGATAGACCCTCTTTAATCCCTCTAAGCCTTCGAAGTAGGAGTTTCTTTTCTGTTCGAAAAAAAACCCTTATTTTAAAACCCGGGGCAGGGTAGATGTTCAGATAATTTGATAGAGCATTCAAATTTCAGAAGGAGAGTCCCATTTAGGGATCACCATATTTTATCCCTCACGTTATTAGGTTGGGAAAATATCAAAACAACAATAGTTATTTCCCCAGTGAAAAAAAACAAAAGATCCTAAGGTCGAGATCGAATCGATACAATAATGGTTATGCCTCACCGACCAAGGAATGAGGCAGTCAATTTCCTCCAAAATTTCAAAGACTTAGGGTCACGCAACTTGTTCAAAAGGGAAAGTATGAATAAGAAAGAAACAAAAAGCCCCACTAAGTCGAAACTTGAAAACAAGTCGCTTAGGCAAAAGTTAGGGCATTTCGCTGGACTCCCAAATTGAAATTCAACAGAATTTGTCCAGGCAAAAGTTAGGGAAATCAAAAAATAATTTGAAAATCCCGAAAGGTAGAAAATGATTATCCAATAAAAGTCCTCATCAAAAGAAAAAATCATGTGGTCGAACACCTAAGAAACCAAAGGTTAAGTGGCTGTCGTGTCCAAGAAATCGCTGTGGTTCCTCAACCATCATAAGCTCTTTTGAGAGATGAATGCTCGTGTCGAATTAATTGAATGTAGGACAGGAGAACATCATGGAGAATGGGTGGGTACCATATATTTTGAGCCTTAAATCCTTTTTTCTAAAACCGTGAACCAGGCCATGTTACAACCCTTAAAAGTCCTAATTGAAGCAAGGGTTAATTCGAAAGCAAAATTGTTGCGAGAATATGGTAACCTGACTCCTAGGAGACTTGCTAAAAAAACTTTTTGAGTTGGTATCATTCCCTCTTTTACTTTCTTTGAACAGAAAAAAAAAGATCCGATGTTTCAACATCTTTTCAATAAAACGTTTTCTAACTTCAAGACAAGTATATGATTTGCATTATATTTATCATTCATGGGATAAAACATTCTTTGAATTCGAAAAGGTGCTCAAACATCAAGCGAGCTTGCATAATGAACATCATATGAAGAGTTTGATTATCCCAAGGGATGAAATGCTTCAGGAATCTGTTGAAAAGAATGATCTTGCTCTAGGGCATGCTTTCTAGCTACTCCTTTGAATTGAAGAAGACTAGTTTGAGAGATTGATCCAGAACTATTTATTTAATGATTATGCAGAAGTTTTGTGTGCCCCCAAATCTCTTTTGAGCAATGGTGTATCGTTTCCAATTGGTCCCGAAGGACAACTTTCTTCAAGCATCTGCTTGAGCGTGAAGCAGTTCGAGTTAAAAAGTATGATTGTGTACTGACTTGTTTGGAAGACATAAGTCAATTATCCTGAGAAGGTGTTATCTTCCAAACTCTGTGAACCTCTCATTCCGCTGGGAGCATGAGCTAAGGATATGGTTTGCCAAGATTCTGCTAATATGGGGAAATCAAGTCAAGATCCATTGACTCTTAAAGTCTCGTCAATTTGGGGTAGTTATGTCAAGATTAGACAAATCTCTCAAAGTGACGAGTGATCAGAGTTCGTTGCCCAAGATTTATTGAAGCCACTTCTAATGTTGATTAGTCAAAAGCTGTGTTTCAAAGTTTGTAACACTAGGGCAGTTTATCTGGGTGACACAGATCTCAGGAAGTCCTTTCAAAGCAAGTTCTTCAACAGTCCTACAAACTGGGGCATGGCATTATGCAGGGGAATTTCCCCACTTCATAGTTGATCAATTTAAGTCCAATCGCAGGCTAAACTACTTGTGAATTTGAAGAGCATGACAAAAAGTCGAGATTGTTATCCCCAGTTCATCAGAATTCTTAAAGTCTATGAATTGTTGTTCCTTTATCAGAAGTTGAGATCTTTATTTCCGACTGAAGTCAGAATTGTTATCCTTAGTACAAATCTCAAGAAGTCTTCTAGAGGCGAGTCTTTTCAAAGATTAAGAAACCTAAAGAAGTTACGTCGAGATTCGACGAATCTCTTTATGAACCTATTGTATCCGAGAATTATCCAGAGCCCGAATAATATGAGGCCGGTTATCTCATGTCAAAAAGACCTTTTCCAGCAAAGTGGTCACACTATTCCTGGGCCACGTTCATTGATCTATTTCGCATGAGTTTTCATGTGCTTTGCTTATCTGTGTAATTCTCCATTACAAGAGCAACATCTTTCAAGATAATTAAGATGTCCCTAACCTGGATCGTTTCCTCTGAAGCAACACTAAATGTTCTATTTCTCCCTAGTAAGTCTTCCCAAATGAGAAATTTTAAGAATGACCAACTGTAATTCTGCATTAAAAGAGTCTAGTTCTCTGGATGCATAAAGCTTTATCTTCCGATATCACCTAGCAGAAAGTCTTTTGACTGAAAGTTGTGATCTTTTGGTATGGATTTGTTCCCTTTCTTGGTAAATGTAACATGTTTATGAATATCTAGTTCTCGGAGCAGAGCATCTTTACCCTGACTGAAGATTTGGTTGAATATCTTCTTATTCCCCGATGAAGTCACTTCATGAAGAACAAATCTATTTGAGATCAGTCATGGGTTTCTATAGAGATTTTAAGTTCCTATTGCTCCCCAGTGAATCTCCCAAAGCGGAGAATATTTTAAGGATTGACTAATTGGAATTTTGGATTAAGAAGAGTCTTATCCTCTAAGTGCTGAAAGTTTTTTCTCCCCAGTATCACCTAGCAGAGAGAATGTTTATTCCCTGAAGTGAAGTGATCTCATCCCCAGCCGAAGTCGAGAGTTCCTTCGGAAATTTCTCCTGCTCCCCGGTGAAGTCACTTCATAAAGATTTCTTGTTCAAGAATTCTCTAATCTCCATATCAGAAGCATGGTTTGAAGTTCGTCATGTTGAGAATATTTTATTATCCCTAGTAAAGACTGTTCAAGTTTGTTTTGTTTGTAGCGAAGTCATGGGAGCATCATCTCACTTCCTCAGAGAAGGTTGTTTATGAGGATCTCTGGTCCAAGATTTCTCATTCCCCAGTGGAGCCGAAGATTCTCGTATTTCCAACTGTAGCATATTTTGTTGAGTTTCTCGTACGAAGAATATCTCATTCCCGACAAGAGTGCTTTTTGTAAGGTCATTTACCCCAGCATGGATCTTCATATCCTTGGCAGTATAAGGGCTCTTTATTCCTAGTAATAGAGTATGGCTGGAATATTTCCTCAAGCGAGTTCAGAACCTCAAGCTTAGGGTTCAAAGATACCCTCATTTTTTCCAGGTGAAGATTGGTACTCCCCAACGGTAGCATCCCCGGGTTGGTCTGGTTAGATTTATTTTTTCTAAGAAATTCTACTATTCCCCATTCAAAGTCACTTTCATTAAAGACTTACATCAGAAGGTCCCAACTCCCAACAATGCTCTCTTTATTCGTGGGAGGAGATATTGGATCTTTTCCCCAGAAGGTCAAGAGGTGGAACATAGGTCAAGATTTCTTATGCACTGCAATTTATTTTTGCAGTTTTCTCCCTGGGAAATTATCCCTAGTGAGAATTTTACAAGATTTCAAACAAAAGTCAGTGGAATCTGCAATTTATTTTTGCAAGCTTTATCAGGGTTTGGCGAGTGGTTATTGGTCTTTTTATTTCACCAATCTGAGGTTGTCAAGTTGAGGATCGATCACTCGAAGTTCCACTACCCAGGGGAAGCATATCAACGATTGTACGGATCCCATGAAGTCCTCTCAAGGAATTGTCATTCACCCTATAAGTTGCAGCTTGTCAGCACCTATGCAAGAGTCTCACCTCTAACTTTTGAACTCTGGAATAGGGAATCCCCCGTAGAGTTAGGTCTCCCCAGTATTGTCATGTGAGGGATTCTCGAGGCGGATAAGGTTTTTAGATACCTTTATTCCCCAACCAAGTCTGGATGAGCTTTATCTCGTTCCTTAATAGAGACTATTCCCAGCGGAGTTTATCTTCGGATTTGAATTATCGTTGAATTTCGCATTCAGAAGTTCTCTTTTTCCCATCTGATTTGTGACTTGGGGCATTTCTTTATCAAAAGAACCAATTATCATCCTCATCAGGGTTGGTGTTGGCTGAGATTTCCATATCCCTAGCAAAGTCAATACTGTTTAACTACCTTCATGGTCTATTTTACGATTGTATACCGAAGGTTCTAGAGTCCCCAGCAAAATACTCCCCAACAGATTTTGGTATCCCCAGTGGAGTTTTGTATCCTCAGCAGAGTTTTATTACCCATAAATCTTTTTAAGAGAAAGGCTTCATTCTGAGACTTCAAGTTTGAATACGTCTCATATCCCCAGTGGAGTTGCTTAGATAAGAATTTGCAGTCTGAAGAAGTTTCTATTCCCTAGCAGAGTTGCCAATCAGAGATTCCTTGTCCTGATCTCTCATTTCCCAACTAATTTTTTGCTTGGGGCATCCTTATTTAAGGATTTTTTCCTTATCCTTAGTGTAGTCATTGTTGATCGAGTAGTTGAGATGTTTTTAATCTTCGACAAACAGTAGAGGACTTTTCAAAGGAAGTTTCCCCCACGAGGGTTTTGATTCCCACATCTGGTTCGCTATCTTAGTAACATCCTCAACATCGTTGCATGCCGTATTTTCCAAAGGTTACAGTCTTACCCTGATCTTCTCCAGCACCTGTCGATTTCTATTTGGCATTCTCCTTCAGAAGCTACAGTCTCTCCCTGATCTTCTCCCACAACGCCCAATCTTCATTTGGCATTCCTTCTTGAAGTTGATTAGTTTCGACCCGGTATTCTCCAGCAGAGTTTGCAATTTATTTTTTGCAACTCCTCTCGGTGTTTGCGGCCTCTTTCTACTGGTTACTCAATTATTACTCCCCACGAAGTTCTAGCTCTTCTAGGGTTCCTCCTCAAAAGTTCCTTATATCTTCTTTTCTACAGTAGATTTTGCAATTTATTTTTGCAAGCCTTGTCATATTCTGACCTATTGGTTGTTGGCTTCTCGTTTTGCCATTCCCCAATGAAACACTTAAACATGCATCATTACATTGCATCTACCAAAAAGCGTAGCATTTCCATTATATGGAGCATTATGCTATATAAAAAAATTTCAAACTTGTATCGGAATATAAGCCATTACCGTTTCTGTTTATCCCCAGTGATTTTCTAATTCTGCAAGTTTATTCCTAGCGAGGTCTTCTTTCGCATTATCTCAAGTTTCACCCCATACAAATATCCTTTTGATGTTAATCATTTGATTGTTTAAGTGTCTACTCTTGATCGTAGTTCAATTTCGCCCTGGCACAGTCTTCTTGGGTTTAGTCTTCACTACCCCACCGGTTCATTCCAATGTCTATTGATCTACCTTTCGAATACCAATTTCGTCCTGATATTCGATTTAAGCAGGTTTTTAGGTGTACGCCCTAATCTCCTTGCTTTAGGTCGAGCTCAGAGTTTCGTCTCCTCACCTTGTGCATGAAATCCAATTTCATTCTAGTACTCATCTAGTTCAGTTTCGTCTAACTTGTTATAATGAATCGAGTTTCGTCTCATTTTTGTTTTCATACCTTGGACTTTATCAGTTATCGTTTACTGATCCCTTTTCGGTTATCATTTACCGAGTCTCTTTGTGGTGTTCGTGTTGCGTCCCTGGTTGAATTCAGTCTCTTTTGTTCCTTGGATTCTTCGATCAGTTTTTGTCACTGTTTATCCATTGATATGAGACCAGCAGGTGCTCTGAGAAACATTCGCACTCATCACTTTGCTTTGGGTCGAGTTTCGATCTCGTCGCATGTGCATGAAATCCAGTTTCGTTCTACTACTCATCTAGTTCAGTTTTATCTAACTAGTTATAATGAGTCGAGTTTCGCTTCATTTTTGTTTTCATACCTTGGACTTTATCAATTATCGTTTAATGAACCCTTTTCAGTTATCGTTTACCGAGTCTCTTTGCGGTGTTCATGTTGTGTCCCTGGTTGAATTCAGTCTCTTTTGTTCCTTGGATTCTTCTATCAGTTTTGGTCACTGTTTATCCATTGATCTGAGACAAGCAGGTGCTCGGAGAAACATGTTCTCTCATCACTTTACTTTGGGTCGAGTTTCGGTCTCGTCGCCTGTGCATGAAATCCAGTTTCGTACTGGTACTCATCTAGTTTAGTTTTGTCTAACTAGTTATAATGAGTCGAGTTTCATCTCGTTTTTGTTTTCATACCTTGGAATTTATCAGTTATCGTTTACTGGACCCTTTTCGGTTATCATTTACCGAGTCTCTTTGCGGTGTTCATGCTACGTCCCTGGTTGAATTCAATCTCTTTTGTTCCTTGGATTCTTCTATTATTTTTCGTCACTGTTTATCCATTGATATGAGACTAGCAGGTGCTTTGAGAAACATTCACTCTCACCACTCTTGCTATGGGTCAAGTTTCGCCTCGTTACCCGTGCGTGAAATCTAGTTTTGTCCAGGTACTCATCTAGGTTAGTTTCGTCTAACTGGTCATTTGGGTCGAGTTTCGTCTCGCTTTTTTTCCTCACTCCTGGGATTCTTTCAGTTCCTTCACACTAGCTATCTTAGTTTTAGATTAGCAGGTGCTCCTAGAATCACGCACTCTAGCAACTTCGCTTTGGGTCGAGCTCAGAGTTTCGTCTCCTCACCTACGTACTTTTTCTTTTCCAGAGATTAGTTTTGCCTATTCTCTGTGGTTTGAGTCTTATCTCGCCCTTTTGTGGTCCAGTTTTGTCCTGACACATTTTTGCGGAGGTTTAGTTTCGTCTATTCTTCTAATTTTTGGTTTTCTCTCATTTTTTATCTGCGTTACAACTTCATTATGACGCAGGTCTTGGGGGTTTTTTCTGCTTTTTCTTCAAGAGTGTAAATTTTCAGGTTCTTTTATATTCAATCATCTTTAACTCTGAACGCTCGAAAGCCATCGCTTTTCTCACTTATCTAGTTAATGATAATTGAATAGCGGCAGTTGTTGCACCCCAAAATTTACCCCCTTGATTCATGTTTATATTTCATCATAAACATCATATTGCATTGCATTCATACATGGTGACGGGATCAAAACATTCTGGTTATCAAGCCTCCCTCAAGCTTTGGAAGATTAATTATATTGACAAGTTGCTCAAGGAGAGCCTTATTATCTAAACCTCTAGATCTTTCAAGCCCAAAGGTGTCACATATCTCAAGATATCTCATCCACCTCATTGGATTATCAGAAGATTGAGTATTGTGTTGTTTATAAGGAGGATCACTTCCTTTTGATTCATCAGTCAAAACTAGGGTTCGAGTTTTAATCAGGGATTCTTTGGAATTTTGAGTGGAAACTCTTTCCATAGCCTCTACGTGTTTGGAATGTCATATGTTTGAAGTTTTAGTTCACTAATTTTGAAGAAAAGTGGTTCAATTTAATCAAAAGAGGAAAACAGTCATTTTACTAAAAGTCAACAAAATCAAAGTTGACCAAGTGGACTTTTGGTCAACATGAAGCATTTGACATGTATTTTCATGTGGGATGATCATTGATGATTTATTTTGATGAGAATTGCAAGTTTGAGAGGTTACTTTGATTTGAATTTATCCTGGTTATTGAAAATTTCCCTAAGTGTCCTTGATTTAGGCCTGACTTTACAAGGGCATAACTTTCTCATTTTCAGGGGATTTTGGTGATTCTTTTTGCCAATTGAAGAGGGGGAAAAGATCTACAAGGATCCACAAAGGACAAAAATACACTTGTTACTCAAAATCAAAAGTTATGAGCCTTTGAAGTTCTGGGCAATTTAGTCAAATGTTGGGCATCATGGGCAAGCCACACGGCCATCCTGAGGCATCTTGCCCAGATATTTAATCGAACAGGTGGCACACCAAATGTGCAGCCCATTTTCTTGTAACTCAAGCTAGGTTTTGATTTAATTTTGGGTTTAATTAGAAGTATTACATGTTGGCTTTCCATTGTGAGAAGAATTTTTGGAGATGGTTAGGGTTTGATCAAGTTATGAATGCTGAAAGCGGGCATCCTCAACTGTTCAGGCATGGCACGCAAGATGCAAGGCATAGCCAAGCCAGCTGCACATCAGCACCAGATTCAACACAAAATGCATTTTTGTGATTTGATTTCATCACACAGGAGTGTCCCACGTGTGCACTCAGCTCCTACCTCACTTCTTACCTCATTTGGCTAAACATTCTCACACACCATGCCTCACCTCACTTCCCTCGTGCCTTGCCATTATTGGAAACTTTCTCTCAAAAATATCACAAATTCCATGTGCATCAGTTGGACACCTCAGAATTCACACTTATTTCCTCTCATTTCCACTCACTCTTTGCTGATCAAAACGCAAGTCATTAAGCAGATACAAGGGATAAAACAAAATTTCCACTTTTTGAATTTTGGATGAAATTAGAGAAAACTAAAAAAAAATATCAAATGAACATCAACATTGTTTCAATCCTCACCATCCATTTTCAAGCTGGATTTTCTGATTCAAAGGCCAGGATCACTTCAACTGTAACAAACTTTTGATGCTACATAACAAAATTTCTCTTTCAATCTCAGTCATGATTCAGTCATTGGAGGAATCACCAAAAAAAAGAGCTCTCTCTTTATCTCTACTTTCTCCTTCAATCTCCAATCAAAAGTTTTCTCCGACTGAATCTTCTACCTCCTCAAATCTTCATCAATTCTCCAACTGAATTTTCAACCTCCAAAATCCTCATCATCTCTTTGCAAATCTTCATCTTACATCAACATCATCTTCATCTCCCTGCGAATCCACAACAACATCAACATCATCTTCATCTCCCTGCAAATCTTCATCCAACGTTAACATCATCTTTATCTCCCTACAGATCGTCAACAACTTCAAAAAATCTTTATCGTCATCGTCATCAAGGACTTGAAGCAACACTTCTCCTAAATCCTACACCCTCAGTCGAAAGGGAGCAGTATTTTCCAAGAGTTCCAGATATGAAGTTCAATTTCCTTTTATGAAGTCCAATTCTCGAATTCTCTCATTTTCCTAGATTATTCTGTCATTTTATTTTTGTTTCATCATCAGTGAAGTGAGTAGATTATAGTGAAAGCACTGGTTTTCATCTGGAGCAACGGATTCGAGTTTCCAGATTTTTCATCAAGGTAAGTTTTCTTGGACTTCGATTTGTGTGATTCATCTTAAATTAGTGATTTAGCTCTTGTGCATTGTGTTTTACTGGGCGGACTGTAGATTTGATGTATATATTTGTCTTTGTATGATGCTTGAATCATGTGGTGGAGTTTCTGAAATTCTGTGTAGAGGTGATTTTCTTTGAGTTTTCATGAGCTTTGTTCTTGATTCGTGGTTAATGATTTGAGATGATTTGAGTTTCATGATGTAGAGTGTTTTGCTATCTTTCGATTGCATTTGATTTTACTAAATCTAATGGATAATTGAGTTCGTTTGAATGATCTGAGCATGAGCCCTTGCATTGAGTCTACGCGCAAGTTTCACTTGTGCTAGAGGTTAAAGTCTATGAAGCTTAGAAGGATGATAGCTTCGAAATCCAAAGCCTGAGGAGCTTCATGCGAAGAAGGTTACTGCTTGCAGGTTGAAGCTAATCGAAGGATTCTACTGCAGGTTAAAGCCAAACGAAGAAGGGCACTACTGCTGCAGAAGAAGGTTGCATGTTACTGCAGGTTGAAGCCAATCCAAGATGGTTGTTACTGCAGGTTGAGGCCAGTAGAAGAAGGTTTCTACGACTATAGGTTGAAGCCAATCGAAGAATGATATTACTCCAGGTTGAGGCCAATCGAAGAATGATGTTACTGCAGGTTGAAGCTAATCGAAGGATGTTATTACTGTAGGTTGAAGCTTCGTTCGAAGAATGCTGAAGTGAAGTCAATGAAGAAGGCTGATTTGAAGCCAATCAAAGAAGGCAGATGCGAAGCCAATTGAATGATGCTACGGCTGCAGGTTGAATCCAAACAAAGAAGGGAACTACTGCTACAGAATTGAAGCCAATCGAAGAAGGCTGCATGTTACTGCAGGTTGAAGCTAATCCAAGATGGTTGCTACTGCTGGTTGAGGCCAGTCGAAGAAGGTTGCTACTGCAGCAGGTTGAGGCCAGTCCAAGAAGGATACTAGTGCAGGTTGAGGCTAATCGAAGAATGATGTTACTGCAGTTTGAAACCAATCGAAGAAGGATGTTATTGCTGCAGGTTGAGGCCAATCGAAGAAGGCTGCTGCTGTAAGGTTGATGCCAATCAAAGAGTCTCACGGCAGAAGCTGAACCACCATTCCAACTTGGAACTCTAATCCCTTTTATTTTTATAATAATTTAATTCATTTAAGTTTTATGATTTTAATTTTCATTTAATTAATTCTAATTCAGTTGTGGAAGCTAATTGGATAATTGTTGAGATAAGATGCAGACCCAAACTAAGGTGGTGGTTGGGCCTTGAGCCCGTTAGTTTTTTCTAAAATCAACTAATGCCAACAAAAGGGCTTCATGGATCACTTTTCAGATGGGCATGTCACTTAACTTCTGATTCATGCACTTCTGGATCCAATATATACCCCTGGCTGTTTAGAGTTTTGTCATTTATTTTCTCATGGAATTTTCTTTTTCCTAGTTTTGATGATAAAAAATGATACAAAAAAATAGAATATTTTTTAGAGCTGATTTTTAGGACTTTAGAATTTAATTGAAGTTTCCAAATTATTCTTTCCATGTTAATACTCATTTTGTTATTACTCTATTTCCATGAGTTTGTGGTAACAGTCTGGTTTGTGATATCGAGCGCCTGAGGATTAGTCCGATTGATTATTGGTTAATCTTTCGTGTAGATCGTCGGGTTTCTTTGTTCTAATACGCTATGCTACGGATTAATATCCATTTGGTATTTTCTCTTGTTTATCTCATTTCGCACTTTACTGCTTTCTAGAAATCATGTGAAGTAGGAATCAGGAAATAAAGAGCGTGCGCTCGAAGACGCTGTTTAAAGTCCTGTAGCAGGAACCACTTTTTGTATGCTATATGTGTTTATTTAAAATCCTACCTTTGAAGTAGGTATTCTGCACATGTGTTTACATTCGAGTCCGCACTATATTACAGGTGAAAAGTCCTCAAAAGGAAGCGAGCAAAAATGGTTCGTAATCGACCCCCGCACATTCCAGTCCATGTCGTTCCTATGCTCACTTTCTACAAGTAGATGCTCTGAACATGTGCCCAAGATCCGAATGAATTTAAGTCCTTTAAAGGAAAGTGAAAAGGGTTCCCGCAATCGGATCCTCACACTTTCTTTAGCTCATGTTGACCAACACTGATGCTTAGTGTACGCATGCACTATGTCTTTTTCCCCTAGATCTTTCTTGCCCTGGTAATTAATACCAAGATTAAGGACCCTTTTGCATTCCTATAATTCTAGAGTTTGTTGACTCGGGTGATACGCTCCCCTTGGTAATGGCTTGACCCCTAGTCTGATGCTTGGTTTCTTGTATATGGCGGGACCTCCCTTTCTACTACTAGGCCTGCGCCTTGTAGGTATTTGATATTCGAGTGATGCTCGAGTTATTGTTTTTCCAGATGTTTCTTCATCGGCTTGCTTGTTTTTGTTGCAGGATCTATGACATTTTTACCATGCTCCCTTAGGATTGCTCGTGTAGGTTTAGTCCTTGAGCTAGACCTTAGGATTGGAATCCAAGTATGATAACATAGGGTAGAAACTTCCCTCTTTCATCCTCAACCTTAGAATCAACCATTGTACGATAACATTAGGGCTAGAGATTAGGATAGTCTCCCTTAGTTGTTTTCTTTTCCTTTGCATTCTTGCATCCTAAAACTAAAACTTCTTCTTGGCAAATCATAAATACATCTTTAATAAACTTAAATCCTTCTTCAAGGTCAAAATACAAACCAATCTTAATTGTTTGTGCGCCTTTTGGCTTTGTTTTAAACTTAGTCAATGGATGTTTTGCCATCCTTGCCATGATATTTTGTTATCTTTTCGTTGATGTTTCACCATCGCACATATTTGTTATCCTACTTTGATTCTCAATATCATTATTAGGTGTGATGTTTTATCATCCAAATTGTTGATGTTTCGCCATCTTTACCATGATACCTTGTTATCTTTTAGCCGATGCTTTGCCATTGCATATTTTTATGAAACTGATGTTTCGCCATCACACATGTTTTTTATCCTACTTTGATTCTCAATATCATTGTTAGGTGTGATGTTTTACCATTTGGTTTATTGATGTTTCACCATCTTTGCCATGATACCCTGTTATCTTTTAGAAGATGCGTCGCCATCGCATATTTGTTTGAAGTCGATGTTTCGCCATCGCACATGTTTGTTATCCTACTTTGATTCTCAATATTATTGTTAGGTGTGATGTTTTATTCTCTGGTTTATTGATGTTTCGCCATCTTTTCCATGTTATCTTCCTATCTCTTAGCCGATGTTTCGCCATCGCACATTCTTTTAGCTGATGTTTCGCCATCGCACATGTTTGTTATCCTACTTTAATTTTCGATATCATTGTTAGGTGTAATGTTTCATCATCTTGTATGATATTTTGCTCTCATGATGACGTTTTATCATCTTATCTGAGTTTGTGTTGCCATGTGATGTTTTCTCATCCATTTTTGTTGCTTTATCATTATTGTTAATGTTTTGTCATTTATCTGATGTTTTTCCATCTTGATTGTTGCTTTTGTCTTCTTAACTAAAAAACACAAACCAACCAAAATATATGAGCCGAACTACGGATGCTCTGATTCCTTAAAAGGGATATGTAGGCACTGGGGTACGGCCTAAGAGAGCACAACTTTTATTTTCCCTACATTATTTTCTCCTTTCTTTTGCAATAATTCCCTCTTTATATTTTCTTTTAGCTGTTCAGCTTTAGATATAGATTTACACACCATTACATTAGACAACAAGAGTGGATACCATAGAGTACTACAGGCGTGTGGGGTGCTAATACCTTCCCCTTGCGTAACAGACTCCCTTACCCGATCTCTCGGTCGCAAGACCGTGGTTTCACCCTTCTCAGGTTTTCTTGGTGTTTACCTTTCCCTTCTTGTGGGATAAAAGACGTTCGATGGCGACTTCATTGATTTTTATATCGGATGACGGTTCGGCCAGGTTGTTTCACATACTAGGCATGAAGAACAATTTACTCAGTATAGGGCAGTTGGTCGAATAGAATTATAAAGTTTCAATCAAAGATAAGATGATTAGAGTCGTTGATGCAAATGGGAGATTAATCTTGAAAGCTCCTATGTCTCAGAATCTAACTTTCAAGTTTGAACTAAATGTGATGGAGCACAAGTGCCTTTTGAATGCATAGAAGAGATGAATGGATATGGAATTTTAGACTAGGCCATCTCAACTTCAGAGACATAAGAGATTTGAAGAGAAGAAATGTGGTTTCAGGATTGCCAAAAATCGACATTCTAAATGAGGTATGTGAGGAATGTCTGCAGGCGAAGCAACACAAGAATAACTTCAGTAAGGATGCAGGAAGCAGGTCGAAGGGTAGTCATGAAGTCATACACTCTAATGTATGTGGACCCATCCAGGTGGATTCAATGGGAGGTAGCAAATAATTTGTTACATTCATAGATGATTTCAGTTGAAATCTGTGGACTTATCTGATCCAGAAGAAAAGTGAAGTGATCGAAGTATTTGCCAAGTTTAAGTCTATGGTCGAAAGACAAAGTGGTCGAAAGCTCAAAGTTTTGAGAATGGATGGTGGTGGAGAATATGTGTCGAAAGACTTCAACAGACTATGTGAAAAGGAAGGGATTATGCATGAGGTGGTGCCACCCTATACTACACAACAAAATGGAATTGCAGAAAGGAAGAATCGAAACATCATGAATATGGTGAGAAGTATGTTGAAAGACAAGAATTTACCTAAAGAATTCTGGGATGAAGTTGTTTCGACTGCAACATACATTTTGAACAGATGTCCTACAAAGAAGCTAAATGGAATTACTCCAGAAGAATGTTGGTCTAGTGTGAAGCCTAGATTGAGTAATCTGAAGGTATTTGGATCTATTGCACATAGACATGTGCCATATCAGTTGAGAAGAAAACTTGATGACAAGTCAAGTCAAATGATTCTAGTTGGATATCATTCGATAGGAAGCTACAAGTGGTTCAATCCAGTGTAAAATCAAATTGTGATCAGCAGGGACGTGATCATAGATGAGTTTAAAGAATGGGATTAGACTGAAAATTTCAAGAAATATTAAGTGGGATTCCTATTCGAAGAACCAGAAACTCAAGTCGAAATAAAAGTTCGACAAGAGGAACCATCAGATATACCAAGTACAAGCAGACCTCAAAGAACAAGACGCATGCTTGCAATATTGCAAGATTGTGTGATTACATAAGATGATGTGATAGATGATGAAGGTGATCTGGTACATTATGTAAGTCTCAGAGTGCCTAAGAGAGGGGTGAATTAGGCCTTATAAAATTTATTCGGTTTAATGAGAATACTTGTAGTAATTTTTTGGTTAAGTGTTTGATGGTTTTGATTATATCTTTATCTTTTCCTGATTATGGTGATGAAAGCGATAAATGCGGAAAAGTAAAGAACACAGTGATATATCCTGGTTCCCCTCACAATCCGAGAGTACTCCAGTCCCCTTTCCAACACAAAAGAGATTTCACTATAGTTAGAATGATTGTACAGCCTATGCTTACTATCTAACCTATAGGGTGATCAAAGGTTCTTAACACCTTTAAGACCAAACAAACACTAATGTGAATGAAGAACAATCCTCTTCAAATCACAACACTTACTTCCAACAATCCTGGATAGTAAGGGAATAATTTCTTTAAGTAATACAATGAGCAAATTTGAAATAGATGGATAGCTTTATCAATCTTCAATTGATCTTCTTCTTCAAGATATAAACAATTCTCAAACAATGTATATAAATGTTCACAATGTATGTATGAAACTTGTAATGATAATGAAAGTGTATATGGCAAGTTTCACAAAATTATGAACACATGAAAATATGAATTCAAATGTGAATGATGAAAAATTGTTTATTGAAGAAGTATATTTGTTAATTTGAAAATTGAAGCATTCTTGTATATTTTTGAAATAAGAAAATATACAGCAATTTATAAAGTCACAAGAACCTCTTCATTCATGCCAATTCATATGAAAAGTTGCAATGCATTCATGAAAAGATACCACTTGAAAAATGTTAAAAAAACCAAAAGAAAAGCTGCACTGGTTCGCTAGGAACCGGTTCTGAAACTGACAGAACCCGGTTCTTAGTGAACGTTATAAGTCAGATTTCAAAAATATTACGCAGGAACCGGTTCCCCTATTGGTACAACCCGGTTCCTGGTACAAAAACCAGGGACATGTTTTTTGAGAAAGTCTGGAACCCGGTTCCCTGTTAGGGAGGAACCGGTTCCTAAAGGTTTATTTCCAAAAAAAAATATTTTTTGAAAAATATTTCAAAAGAGTTTTTCTTGATGTTAAAATTATGGGATATGTATATGTTGATGAATGCATATTTTTGTGAACATGTATATTCAAGATTAAGAATTATTTATACCATTTTGACATTTGATGATTCTTCAATAATTCTTCTATAATCTTCAAGACTTTTATATGATGTTGATAAGCATTTTGTACATCCTTTGAATGTTGATATCCATGTTGTCTTCATCAAAACAAATGCTTTAAATATGACTTGAGAAGCTTGAAATTACACATTATGCTTTTTATGCAGATGTCGAACCTGTTAATGCAGCTGAAGCATTGAAGGATTCAAAGTGGGTGAAAGCAATGAACGAAGAAGTGAAGTCTATCGAAGACAATAAGACTTGGTCACTTTTCGAATTGCCTCAAGGAAAGAAGGTAATTGATGTCAAGTGGGTATACAAAGTGAAAACGAATTAGAAAGGGGAAGTAACTCGACACAAACAAGGCTTGTGGCGAAAGGATTTCTACAGAAAGAAGGAATAGAATTCAATGAAGTTTTTTCACCTGTTGCTAGGATCGAAACAATCAGGTTGGTTATTGGTCTATGTTGTACCAAAAAATTTTCCCTCCAATTTTCACTCAAGACATGCTTCTAGAGGTCCTCAATTGCTCAAGGATGACCAAGAATTGATCAGACAAACTCTCCTTCTAAGCAATGAACCTCTAATTAGGGTTTCACTTTTCATTAAGATGTGTAAGCTCCAAAGGTCGCAAATGTTTGACATGGTCCTAATATGCCTTCAAGATTGTCCATAACAAATTTCATGCATTCCACTACAAGTTTGCTCAGTCAATTGCTCAAATGCTTGAAAACCAACTAAGTTAGGTCAAAAGTTAATTGTGGCCCATGTGCAGTCAAACTTCAAGATTTTTGTTCAATATCAACCTTTTAAAGTGATATCCATCATTTGATCAAGGATTGATCATGATTCCTCAAGAAATGCTCCTAATCCATCAAAAGTCAAAATTGCCAAATTATGGTTTCTATAGGAAAAGTTAACTGAACTTTGACCAAGCATAACTTTCACATACTTCATCCATTTCCCCCCAACAAAAGCTCATTTTGAAGAGAATATCATTTCTTACAACTTCTCTTTTATCCTCAAGTTCAATAAATGCATCATTTGGAAGATACAAGTTCATACATTATAGGTCATTTTCAAAAAGTCAACAAAAGTCATTTTTTCCAAGACCATTTATTTACATTTAGATGATTTCTCCTAATGAAAAATGGTAAACTTAGAGATTGTATAGGACATCTAGGGATTTCCAAAAAGTCCAATATCATCATCATTGGATAAAAATTGAGAAAGTTATGGATTGCACAAGTTGGGCAATTTTCAAAGAAAAGGCATGAAATCTCAATTGAGCAAATTTGTGATTTTAAGTTATTGGGCCTAACTTTTTGGAGTTTAAATATGTTCATGATGTTTCCAAGGACCTCTAAATCTATCCATGCATTTTTTTATTTGAATTTTTATTCATTTAAATATGAATTAAATCAAATAAAAACTAAATAAAATTACATAAAATAGTAAATATTGGTTATGGCAATATGGGCTGATGGTTTGAATTATTTTTGGCTCCAAAATTTCGTGCAAAGGAGGCTAGATGCTGTTAGAACAAAGTTTGGTTCTAATCATATCTTAGAGTTTTGATGATAATAATGAAATAAATTTTGTGATATATATTTTATACTCTAACGTGTATGCTCTCTAAGTTCAGATGAAGTTTCGACTTACGTATCTTAGAAAGAAACAACATTCTATGCAAGTATAAAGCAAACTCAGAAGGAAGCACTCCAAATAAAACTCTGATGAAGAGAAATCCTAAGAAACCTATGATAAAGCTAGCTGAAGCAAAGATCTGACAGAAGTACGCTGAAAGCAACATCTGATAAAATGCAAGGTTAAAGCAAACTCTGATGAACACATATTGAATAATACTCTTATAGAAGAAAATATCAAGTAAACTCTAAAATGGGAACGCTGTAAGCAAACACTTCAACTTCCAGAGACAAGTTCAGATAGTACCGTTAGTTATTAAATGCTAAGACGGCTAATGCACTCAAGTGTACTACGCACACGAGCATTGAAAACGTAAAGACCAAGCCTACTCGCTACACGCAACACACTTCATTAAATGCATGCACTATCATCAAGGCATTAACGGTCAAGAATTGGAAGTATATATAGAAGACCTTTTGTTTTAAAGAAAGGTTACTAACTTACGTGAAATATACTTACGCTCACTGTTTTCATACTTGTAAACTAATACTGTATAATGGGTAGACCTTAAGTATTGGGCAACAATATTAGTGATAAATCACAGTTGTGATAAAGCTTTTTAAAAGCAAATCTGTTTCACTACTATTAAGAGATAATTTTATAAGTGTTCCTAGAGAGACCAGTTGGGTCAGATTTCTCAAGAGGGCTAGGACTAGTTTGAGTCTTAGAGGTGTGAGTCACTTGCACTTGGCTTGTTCATTGTATTATTAGTCACACCAGTTTGGTTGTGCATTTGTAATCAATTTGATTATAATGGATTAAGTCCTCATTGAGAGAGGCGAAATCACCTCGGCGGGTGGACTGGAGTAGTTTGAGTTTCAAACGAACCAGGATAAAAATACCAGTGTCCTTCAATTAGTATTGCGCTAGAAAAAGAAAAACTTATTCAACCCCCCCCCCCCCCCCTCTAAGTGTTTTCTCACCCTTCAATTGGCATCAGAGCTCTAGTTCTGGGTGTAAACACCTAACAGTGTCAGAAAAAGATCCAGAAGGAAAACACTATGGCATCTGAATAAAACAACAACAACAACACCAAACCTCCTGTGTTTGATGGAGAAGACTTTAAATACTAGAAGGATAGACTAGAAATTTTATTTCTAGGTCATGATGTTGATCTATGGGATTCAGTCTTAGACGGGTACATTCATCCAGAAGATAAAGACGGAAACAAAATTGACAGAAAGAACATGGATAAACAACAAAAGTTAGATTTCAAGAATCACCACAGAGCCAGAAACATCTTTCTGAACGCTATCTCTAAAAATGAATATGAGAAAATCACCAACAGAGATACAACACATTCCATGTTCGAATCCCTCAAGATGACTCATGAAGGAAATGCTCAAGTAAAAGAGACCAAAGCTCTGGCTCTCGTTCAGAAGTATGAAGCATTCATAATGGAAGAAAATGAGTCTATTGAAGCTATGTTCTAGAGATTCCAAACTCTGATTGCTGGCCTGAGAGTTCTGAACAAAGGATACACCAAGGCAGACCATGTTAAGAAAATTATTAGAAGTTTACCGAGAAGATGGGAACCTATGGTTACTGCATTCAAAGTGTCAAAAGATTTGAATGATGTATCCCTTGAAGAACTTATCAGTGCTTTAAGAAGTCACAAGATAGAACTTGATGAACATGAGCCTCAGAAGAAAGGTAAGTCCGTCGCCCTTAAATCTATTAAAAAATGTGAAACTAATGCTTTTCAGGCAGAAGAAGGAAACTCTAAAGATTCTGCATCAGAAGAAGGTAAGTTATCTCTGCTCTCCAGAAGGATCAATCAGATGTGGAAGCATAGACAAAAGAAGTTCAAGAACTACAAGAGGTAAGAAGATAAACCAGAATCTTCTGGACATAAGAAGTCAAGAAGAAGAGATATAGTCTACTATGAATGTAAAGAACCTGGACACTACAGAAGTGATTGTCCTAAGTTACAAAGAGAAAGACCAAAGAAATAGTTTAGAAGAAAGAAAGGCATGATGGCCACCTGGGATGATTCATAATCTTCTGAAGCTGAATCTGACTCAGAAGATGAACATGCTAACCTAGCGTTTATGGCTACTACAGCAGATGACGATGACTCAGACTCTGATTCAGAACCAAAAGAGGTATTCTCTGAATTTTCTAGAACTGAACTTGCTGAAAGCTTATCTGAACTTCTAGAAAACTACAGTCAACTCAAAATTAAATACAAGAAACTTAAAAAGAATCTTGCGTCTGATTTTGAGAAACATGAAACAAAAAATTTTGAACTTAAAGAATAAAATTTTAAACTCAAAGAGGAAGTTCAAAAATTTGAAAAGATTTCCATTTCAGATTCTGCTTCACGTTCAAAAGATATTCTTAAAGAATATGATTCTAGTTTTAAAACGTTTCTTGTTAAAACCATAGATAGAAGCAGAATGGCTTCAATGATCTATGGTGTTAGTGGAAATGACAGAAGAGGTATTGGATATAAAGCCCCCAGATGTAAAGAAATATATTAACCTAAGCATGTTGAGGAAATGGTAATCACATATAAACCACTACACAAACAATTTAGCTTTGGGCACACACATGACATCAAATACACTTCTCACTCTTAAAATTCTTATGCAAAATCAAAATTCAACCTGAACTTTAGAAACTCTAACCAAAAAGGACCCAAAAAGAAATGGGTACCTAAGGAGAAAATAATCTATGTTGCAGATGTCCTTTACAGCTCAGTTGAAACACCAGTCATGGTACCTGGACTCTGGATGCTCGCGACATCTGACAGGAAGAAAATCTATGTTCCAAAGTCTGGAACTTAAATCTGGAGGTGATGTCAAATTTGGAGGAAATCAAAAAGGAAATATTATTGGTTCTGGAACCATTGGAAACGGTAACCTTCCCTTTATAACTAATGTTCTGTTAGTTGAAGGATTAGCATATAACTTGTTTTCCATAAGTCAATTAAGTGACAACGGTTATGAAAAAAATCTTCAATCAAAAATCTTGTAGAGTTGTTAGTCAAAAATATGGAACAATCGATTTTACTGGCAAGAGAAAGAACAACATCTATAAAATTAATCTTTCTGATCTTAAATCTCAGAATGTAAAATGCCTTATGTCTGTTAGCAATGAGCAATGGGTCTGGAACATAAGATTGGGACATGTTAGCATGAGAAGAATATCTCAAATTAACAAACTCAATCTGGTCAGAGGACTTCCAAATCTGAAGTTCAACTCAGAAGCTCTGTGCGAAGCTTTTCAGAAAGGAAAATTTTCAAAACCTTCTTTTAAGTCAAAAAATATTGTTTCTTCCTCTAGGCCATTGGAACTTCTTCATATTGATATGTTTGGACCGGTTAAAATTGCATCCATCATAGGAAAGAAGTATGGATTGGTCATTGTTGATGACTACAGCAGATAGACATGGGTTAATTTTTCAAAACACAAGGATGAGTCACATTCTGTGTTCTTCGACTTCTGCATCCAAGTGCAAAATGAAAAATATTTTAGAATCATAAAAGTTAGAAGTGATCATGGAGGAGAATTTGAAAATCATTATTTTGAAAAGTTTTTTTAAAGAAAATGGCATTTCTCATGATTTCTCTTGTCCTAGAACTCCCCAACAAAATGGAGTTGTAGAATGACAGAATAGAACTTTGCAAGAAAAGGCAAGAACCATGATCAATGAAACTAATATGGCTAAACAATTTTGGGCAGAAGCAGTGAACACAACGTATCATATTCAAAATAGAGTCTCTATAAGACCTATTCTTGAAAAGACTCCTTATGAATTGTGGAAAAACATAAAACCCAACATTTCATATTCCTATCCTTTTGGATGCACTTGCTATATTCTGAATACTAAAGATACTCTGGACAAGTTTGATTCTAAGGCACAAAAGTGTTTTCTGCTTGGATATTTTGAACGCTCAAAGGGCTTAGGGTATTGTTGTACCCCAAAATTTTCCCTCCCATATTTCTCAAGACATGTCAAGAAGAATCCCCAAGTGGCTCAAGATTGCTCAAGAGTTGGACAGTCAAGTCATCTCCTAAGGCAGTCAATCTCAAATTAGGGTTTTGTGTTGCATCAAGGTCCTTACATCCAAATGACCCCAAGTGCTCCACAATGTCCTAATATGTTCTCAAGCTCATCCGTGTCAAATTTCAAGCCTTGCAGAGGAATTTTGGTCAGTCAATTGCTCAAGAGGTCCAAAAATCGACTGTGCTAGGGCAAAAGTCAATTGTGACCTACAAACAGTCAAACTTCAAGATTTTTTGTCAACATTATCATTTTGAAGGATATTTCATCATTTTATCAAGGGTTGATCATGATTCATCAAGGATTGCTCAAAATTCATCAAGACTCAAAAGTTGCTAAATTAGGGTTTTGTAGGAAAAGTCAACTCAACTTTCACCAAGCATAACTTTCTCATACTTTATGCGAAATTACCCATCCAAAGCTCATGTTGAAGAGGATGCAATTTACTACAATTAATCTTCATACCCCAGGATCAAGAAATGCACTCACAATAAGTTACAAACTTGGACATTATAGGTCATTTTTGAAAGTCAACAAAAACACATTTTTTTCCAAAGCTTATAACTTGAGCATGGAATATCAAAATAATTCTGAGACCAAAAGGGTTGGTTAGAGGACATCTCAAGGTTTCTAAAAAGTCCAATAACACCTCCAAAAGTTCAAAATTGAAGAAGTTATGCATTGTTGAAGTTGGGCATTTTTGCAAAATTGCCAAAAGTCAACTATCCCCAAAACTTCAAATTTTCTCAAATGGGCCCACTTTTTTCCACTTGATTTGATCTTGTCACACTACACACGTGTCCTATCTTCAGTCTTATGTCCATTCATTAATTTTTCTATTTTATTTGATTTTTATTGAATTAATTCATTTTAAATCAATTTAAATCCAAATAAAATCTAAATATTGATAATTTGGTGTCTTTTTTATTGATATAGGTCTTAAATATCATCATGGATATAATCAAATCCGAATCAAGCCATATCATGAACAAAAAGGTGGTTTTTGGACAAATTTGGAAGCTTTTTCATAGAGGATCAAATCAAATCCTAAATCATCAATGCATAAGGATTCAAAGCCCAAAACTTGACCTAATTCACTCCATGTTACTTATACAAGGCAAAGGCACGAGCCAAAAGACCTAGAGGCTGCATAAACATCAAAACCAAACTTGAGAAAAACTTGAAAAAGCTTGAAACTGAAATTGCATATAAAGGTGTTTTCAAACCCAAATCTCAACGCTATCCTCTTGCTGGACATCCACTGAGTCTATAGAAATCAAAAGCAAGGCAATTCACCTCCTAAAACACGCTGTAAGATTCCCTGAAAATCGCTCTGCACTTGAAACCACAACTTCGTATTTCTGCATATTTTGGTCCAAATCTTTGTATATTCATGCTTTTCGTTTCACTTGGAAGCTTTTTGCATTAATAAAATGCATTTTCGTGGCCTGTAACCCCCTAGCCGATTCTAGGGTTCTTGGATTGTCTTTTTGGGCGTTTTCTCTACAGGAAAAATCAGGGCAAACAATGGACATAGATGAAATCACGATGCCCAAACGAAGCGAACCATGGTCTTAGAATCAATTTTTATGGCCTGAAATTGATTTTAGAAGACGCCTATGGATTTAGCTGCGGATAAAAATCCACAGGTAAATAACCAGGTTTTCAATGAGGAAGACAATGACACGTCCCCCTCCCATTGGATGATTCAAACTTTCACGCGTTTTTGTTTTTAATTCCAGCATATTAATTGCATTTTCCTTATAATAATTGATTCTTATTCCACTAACAATCAAGCACATTGGTTGAGTTGGCAAGGGCGCTAGTACAAAATCCAATGGGACCTGGGTTCGAATCCCAGGTCCCCAATATCTTTGTTATTATTTTCTTGCAGGGATTCCAGTACAAACCCAAGCATATAGACTACTATACACCATCACCCCGATGCCTTCCAGATGGCCCTAGGCCAGATCTGGTGGTCCAGAATGAAAGACCATCATACGCCCTAGTCAACCAATGCGCATGGGAGTCCAAAAGTCAAACACATGCCAACTCAAATGGGCCTTGAAATCACTAATCTCACCCCTGATCTGGGCCCAAACCCCCCTTTTTGGTTATTTCTTTTTCTATTTATTTCTTTATTTATTTTATTGTTATTATTTTTATTATCACCAACCAATTAAAATCTTTTTCTCATAAAATCAAAAACCAAAAAAATATAATTTTATTTATTAAAATTAAATTCAGCATTTTTTTATTTTTGTAAATAAATACTAACTTAATTAATTTAGTTTTAATTAGGTTTAACTTTTAATATTTTTTTGAATAGTTAAAATTAATTTAGATAATTAGGTTTTTATTAACTTTAATCAAATTTATTTTTATTTCCTTGAATATACAAAAATCCAAAAATATCTTTTTCTTAATTAATTAATTAATTTAATTAACTTAATTTAATTCCATTTAATTCAAAAATAAACCAAAAAAATCACTTTCTTTCGAAAAGGGTCAAAACCCTAAAAAACTCGCATTCGATTTAACTTTCCGCACGCGATCTATTTTGCCATATTGATGTAATTGTTTCCCAGAATGTAATAGTTTAAATAGGACTTTAATTACTTTACCGCTTTATTTACTTTTCGCATTTTAATTTCAAGGGTTGTTTTTGGCGATGTAAATACCCGACGCCTTGTAATAGTTAGATTTAATTTCCGCAAATTTAATTTCCGTAACTTATAAGTTGTTAGATGTTTGGTAATAGGGAATGCATGACAAGATCGAATGTATGAACCTAAAATCAACATAGATAACCCATGACATGTACAAAGATGAAATTAACCGAAACAACACACTCGCACATGCGCACTCTTAGGGTACACCTCACTTGGTTGCCTTCGAACGTGGTCATTGAGTATAGGAAGTTTTAGAGGCCGCCCTCTTGCCCAAAGATCATAGTTGCCTCGAAACGGTTGCCTCGAAAAAATGATCTAAGACATTAGGGTTACCGCTAAGGCATCCTAATATTGCTTTAGTGACCACACGTCCCTTAATCGAATTGATCCTTAAACTCCAACGGCGATGCTACCTACTCATCAATAGTGGGATAGCATTGTCTAAAGGAAATTAGCACAAATTGATTCTTTTTTCGAGTAGGTAGATGGTTCTTAAGTACTTGCTCTCTTCAAAACAAAATAAAAACTTTTCGCACTTACACCTTTCAAACAAAAACTTCTTTCAAACCCACAAACACAAAGAAAAGCAATTTTTGAAAACACTTTGAGCAAGTACCTAAGAGCCCGTGGATAACCACGGATAGAAAGGGTGCTAACACCTTCCCTTTATATAATCTACCCCCCGGACCCGAGAAACATCTCGAAAAAGGAATTTTTCTGTGCTTTTTTCCTTTCCTTGTTGGATAAAATAAAAGACGGTGGCGACTCTTGCTTACCGCGACACTTTGCAAAAACAAACGTAAAACACAAACCAGCATTCCAAAAAGCAATCAGTTCTCTCCCATTTTATCACAGAACTGGCGACTCTGTTGGGGACGCTTAATAAGTGGGGTGTACCTTAGGATTAGATCATTGTGTTTTCAATTGTTTGCTTTGTATGAATTATATTTGTGGGCTTATATCAGAGTTACTATAGATCCTAACCCGGGTCTGGGGATACCCTTTAGGTATGTAGCAATAAACTGTGAGGGAACTGTACGACATAGACCAATACGGTTGAAGCAGTAGCTATGTTGGTGTGGCACTTTAGTTTGTACCGATATCCCTTGTGGCTCAACGAGGAGAATATGGGTCTTCTATGTGGTCATTAAGCACCAACTGACCTTAGAACCTTTAAATTGACCAACTTGGCCATAGAATAGTAGCAGTATGCTACACTCATTGAGACCAAACTCTCGCAATGATTCCGGCTGCAAGAAAAGGTTGCTAAACTGGAATTATGACCGATCGAGGGTGGTCAGTGATATTGAGATCCTCTAGAACCCGGTTACTATTTCTAGGACAGGTTGAACCAACTAAACTGAAAGAGGGTAATACCTAAACTCCATGCCAGCCTAAACTTAAGGCTGTTTGTGTGACTTGTGTGCGTTCAAATTTGAACTACTTGCACATTCTTGTTATTTGACAACATGAGTTCCTTGCAGGTTTTGTTTACAGTCCTTATCCAATAATTTGGATTTATTGTAGGGTTTACTTACATCACCTTACATTTTTTCTTAAACGCATAGCATAGACATCATAACATCATTCCTTAACATTTCCTTAACCATTTCAAGGATCTCAAAGGTTTGTGATGCAGGTCATGGTAAATAAAATGTCTAGCAAGGGACAAAGGAGATTTATTTTCCTCTAGCCAATGTCGTCTAGAGATCAAAACACGATAACTTGAGTCAGTGGCTATGACCCACTCGATATGGTGAGCTTGACTCTTGAATAAGGGCTCTTAACAACATGAAGTTTCTTCAATCAAAGCTGCAAAATTCAAATTCTAACAAGTTTCTTGTTTACCCCGCGGAATCCTTGAAAACATTACATACATACATATCATTGCATAAAAGGTATCCCAGTACATGTCTTTCATGTTCTCGCTGTTTATTTCAGCAATGGCTTTCCAACCAGACAACCAAGATCTTCAAACTCGAGAAGCCCAGTTCAAGGACGTATTCCTAAACCTATCCAAGGGGCAGGAAGAGTTGAAAACACTCCTCGTTGGGAACTTGGTCAGGAAAAGTCCTGAAGACAATAAGGACGAACGGCTGGAACAACTGCAAGCTGAGTTCAGTGCTATGAAAAACCAGATACTAGGGCAGATGGCTCTTATCCAAGGCCTAACCCGGGAACAAGAAAAGCTTATAACCATTATCAGCCAGCTTCATCAAGACAGATACCACAGCATGAAGCAAACAGTTGGGGCTGGAGGCCAAGTCATTGATCAGCTTCCGAGAAGTCAAAGGTTTGGTTTAATGAAGAATAGACCTCTCCAAGTTTCTACTACCTCACAGGTCCAACAACAACCTTGCCATAAACAACGGGTTAATCAGAGTAAGCCAGATACACCTAAGAGGCAGTTTACCAAGCTCAACATGCCGCTATCTCAAGCTTTACAACACCTGCTGAGATTGAATCTGGTGACTTTAAGGGACCCTTCTAAGAATCCCAACACAACGTCCCCAAGGTACAATCCTGATGCAAGGTGTACATATCACTCCAACAGCCCGGGGCATGATACTAACGTTTGTTGGGCGTTGAGCAACAAAATTCAAGACCTAATTGATGAAGGAGCATTGGAACTCACACAAGACGGTCAAATTGAATTCTTTTGCCATCCCCCCAAGGTTCACCATTTGAAGTGACAAGTACTGAGACGAGAAGACTTTTTGTTCATTAGAATTTTCAAGTTGTAATTTTATTTTGATTATTCGAACATTTATTCATGTCAAACTTTATTACTTTATCAATGCATTGCATATGTCTGTTTTGAATCAATCCATCCGTATTTCACTATATTCAAATTGCTTTCATTTTTTGTGATGATCAACTCTCGATTAAAAAATTCTAAGCCTTTAGAGGGAGGATGACGAAAATGATATCAAAATCTCTACAGTATGCTTTTGAACAGACCCCGCTGACGAGGTACATGTATAGTTTCAAATCCTAAACAGTGGAGTTATAAGGAAGATAATCCCTAGTCAACCCCTTTGAGACAAAGAAGTTGGAGTTTTTCTTTTCACAAATTAAAACCCTTAATTATAACCTTGGGAAGGGTAGTTTTCTCAGTTGATCGAGGTGCACAATGAATGGCATCAAAGAAGTCCTTCTGAAATAAAAGACAGTGTTGGTTCCGTATAATCCTAAGGACATGCAGTCATTATCTCTCAAAAATAAAAGCCCAATAAGTCAAAACCTGTGTGTGATACGGTGGGAGAACTGACTTGAGGTTTTGCGTTTGTTTTTGCAAATGTTTCGGTTGAGCAAGAGTCGCCACCGACTTTTTATTTTATCCTAAGGAAAGGTTAAAAAGCATAGCAAAAACCTTTGAGATGTTTTCTTGGGTTCGGGGAGTAGATTATAGAAAGGGAAGGTATTAGCACCCTTTCTATCCATGGTTATCCATGGGCTCTTAGTTACTTGCTTAGATCAACTTGCCTTAATTTTCAATTGTTTGAAATGGTGCTTTGTGTGTGTGGGTTTGAAAATGTTTTGAAAAGAAGCCAATGCGGTGGTAACCCTTGTAATGATCCATGTTGGGATGTATGCAAAGGTGTATGTCTTTTGAAAAGGTTTTCAATGTTTTTGAAAGTTGTTTTGAAAGTGTAGTGATGTGTGGTTTGAAAAAATAGGCAAGTGTTTTTGCAAGTTTGACTCAAGTAACTAAGAGTTTGTCTACTCCTAAATTTCTCAAAGATTTGCTCCTATGTTTTTAACCCTTTTAACAATTTTGTTCCACCATTGTATTTGGTGGACAATCTTGTGTTAGGATGTGAACGGGACGGGAGCGGGTCATCGTTTAGACCATAATTGCAATGGTGCCAAGTATCTTTGGGCAATTTTCCTTTAAGGGACTTGATCATTTTTAAGGCAACTTTCGAAAGCGTCATCGAGGGACTATGATCATTTGAATTGTTTTGTTTTGCCCAAAGAGACCTAACATGCAATATGGCCCATTATTGAAGGCAACAAGTGGAATACCCTAGGGGTGCAAGTGTGATTGGTGTTGTCCATTTTCATACTTTTTTATCTTGAATTTAGGTCAAACTATTTTTGGTTAATTGATTTGCATACAAAACCCTAATTCTAACATGGCATATTTAGAAAACTTTAAAGTGCGAAAAATAAAGCTCCTAAGTTACTCCAACACAATATATGGGAAGGGGGGTACAAATGTTCAAATGGGGATATTTTAGCAAGAAATTAAATCCTAAACTATTACAATCCAAATGGAATTATACAAATTATTTAATATGCAATAATTAAATAAAATAAGATAAATATGCAAGATGCAAAAATGATTTTTTATGTGTCAAGAAAACAAAAATAAAAGTATTAATTTTTGGGCATTTTTATATTTAGGGCAAAAACCCTAATTTTTACAAATAAAAGTATTTATTGTATAATATATGCTAATTTATTAATTATATACAAAAAATAAATAAAAGAGAAGTATATTTGTCAAAAGGTATTTTTAATGTTAAATGTTAATAAAAATAAAAATGTATATATTTTGTATTTTTTAACCTAAATATACTAATAAATATATATGTATTTGTATTATTTATTAAATATGTTAATATGAACAAAAATAAAAATATTTAATATTTAAAAAAAAAAGAGTATATTTTATAAAAAATATTTTCAGAAGATAAAATAAAATAAAATTAGAAAATAAAGGTATTTTGTATTATTCCTAATATTCTAAACAAAAAGTAATATGTATTTATTTATATATATAACTAAATAAAGCAAATCAATATCAAATAAAATGCAAAAAAATGTGGAAAAATGTTTTTTATGCTTTTTTATGTTTGGACAAAAATATAAAAACTAAATCAAAAGGAAAAAATGAAAAATAACAAAGATATCTTAAAATGGGCCAGGGGGGTTCAAAAGTAAAAATAAGGTGCAAATAAGAAGTCAACTCAGGCCCAGCCCAAGAAGACTTTGTCTTCAACCTCAGAACAACACATTTGAAAAACGCGCGCCTTTGATGCTTCAAACACAACTCCTGATTCCTGGACTTTTAGCACAAACTTACAACATGAAAAATGTTAAGCATCAAGCCACGATTCTGGACATATAAAGAACTCATCCTAACTCTCGGAAATGAGAGAGAATTTCTCCATTCCCAATTCCTGACCTAGTTTTTATTCAATGTTCAGACTTAAAATTCTCTAAGCACACATAACATGAATGAAAACTAATGATATGGGCATGTTCAGGGCTATGAATGTGACATAATTTCTTCACAAATCTAAACCTAACTATGCCTGGATAGAGAGATAAGAGTTCATGAACTTACCTGTTCAGTTGGAATCGTGTCTGGCAATGGAGGAGCTTTCAGGGCAAGATAATGATTTGTATAGCTTGCTTGATGTCCAGGGATGCTATTCCTAGCTTTAGTTTGCTTAGAAACCAAGTGAATCGTGTTATGGCACTTCAACTGCAAAATAGAAAAATGAAAATGGTGATGTTGGTTAGGAGTGTTACAGTCTGCTTCTAATGCTTTGGAGAGTTTGTATGGATGGTAGGGAAAGTGTTTGAAGTGGTTTTGGCCAAGATGCACGATGGAAATGAGCTAGCCAAGTTCAAGTGCAGAATGCCCTGTTTTTGTGTAGTTTAATGGTGATTCTGTGTTTGAGAAAGCAATGGAGATGGTTGGCTCGTGTTTCAGGTCAGGGTGGTTGTTTAGAATGTGTTTAACAAGTTTGCTTAAGGTTCCCTTTGCTGAGATGAGAGTTGGTAGTTGTTATGTCAAGTTTCTTCTTACTTAAGCAACAAAAGTTCAAGTTGTGTTCTAGACTGATGCAGGCCCCCAATCTATGCTGCAACCTTTCCCCTTGACCAATGTGTTTTGCTTCTGAACTTGTGCCCAAAGATATGGCCTTGTACTTCTTGATTTGCAACTTTGACATAAAGTTCATCTTTTCTAAAATGGATAATTTACTTTTTCTATTTAAGGGTTAAACTTCTATGTAATGCTTAAACACATAATGCAAGGATTGAACACAAAGGGTTTGCATTAAATTATTGAGTGTGAATGAGATAAGGACATGTAATCTAGCTTAAGGCATGCTGAGTTCAAAAATGCAAGGTTATGGACATGTAACTTGGTCATGAACAAAGTGAGTTTTTCCCATATTGCCAAATTCGATTCTCCCTAACCATGAGGTTGTTTGATGAGTTCTTGGACATTTTGGAAAGCTTGGAATGTGTAATACAATCCATCTTTGTAATGCAAATTAAAATTCCAAGTGGAAGTATGTGAAAAGTGGTCTTGAAGTTAGGCAAAAACCTTGCCTAAAATAGGTCAAAATTTCTCTAAGTTAAGAATGGTTTGGTACCCTTGTTCCAAAAATTGTAACTTGAGCTACAAGCTTCTTTTGAGGAAACTTTGTGAATAAAAGTTGTAGATTTTGCAATGGGCTACAACTTTCATGTTTTGACTTTTCCTTGAATCCAAATGCATCTTGATGAGAAAGTGGGACAAAGTTAGGAAAAAATTAGGGTTTTTTATAACTTAGAAAAATTCTAAGTTATGAAAAATCTTCATTTCAAACCCTAATTTGCAATTCTTGATTTCTTGATGAACAAGTTTCATGATTTGGCATATTTTGATGAAAAATGAATCTTGACACTTGATTTTGACAAAAAAGTCAAAGTTTGACTTTTCAGTATACAGTCAAAAATTGATCAATTGACTGGAAAATTCAATTGTCAATCTTGTGCATTTGGGATCTTTTGAACTTGTTGAGCATGTCAAGACAATTCCATGGAGTCCTTGAGTCCATATGTGAGCTTGGTTTGCCATTGGCTTGGTCAAATAGTCAAAAATTGCCTTTGTGCAGTCAAAACCCTAAAAATGACCATTTTGCCCTTTTGGTGATCTGATCAAATCTCTTGTGGAATTGTGGTCCAAACTTGATCAAATGGTCCCTATGAGTTCATAATGTTGATGTGGGTCAATTTTCATGAGGTTTGGACTGTCAATTGACCACAGTTGACTTTTTCCCGATACAGCTGATTTCTTGGTTAATTGTCCAATTGACTGGGCAAAGGTTGGAATCAAAGCTTGAAACTTGGTATGGATAAACTTGGGAGTCCAACATGAAGCATGAAAGTCATCTTAGGCATTTTAGGTCAAAATATCTTTGTGCAAACACAAACCCTAATTTGGGTCAACAATGCTAGGAGAAGTCTTGCAGAGGAAACCCTAACTGGATCTTGAGCTCCAAAGGCCTTGTGATGAGAAAATGTTGAGAGAATGGGAGGGAAAATTTTGGGGTACAACAGTTGCCCCTGTTCAATCTTCTTGAACCTGAAGAGTTAGATTGGCAAGTTTGCCTTTCGTGACTCGAGGGTAAAAGGAGACTGGACACTAGAGTGCCCGGAAATTTGCACTCGCATGCTGGAGTATCAGCAATGTGATGTCGGGAATGGGCTTACAGATGGCATTTGGAGATATGGTGGATAGGGAGATGGGCTTATAGATGCCATCTGAAGGCGTGACAGAGAGTTGTCGGGAATGGGCTTATAGATGCCATTTGGAAGTGTTGGTCGCATAAGAGATTCCTTAGCGAGAATTTGTGCACTTTGAGAAAGACAGATGTTTTCCTGGCTTGTTACAGGTGTTTGATCTTCAATCTCTTCATGCAGACGTGCCCTGGCTAGATACAGGTATCGAATCTACAATCAAACACTCACAGATGTGCCCTGGCTAGATACAGGTATCGAATCTGGAATTAGTCGTCAACAGATATGCCCTGGATGGATACAGGAATCGAATCTTTAAACTCTTCAGACGTGCCATGGCTGGATACAGGAATCGAATTTGGAAATAGTTGTCAACAGATATGCCCTGGCTAGATACAGGAATCGAATCTGGAAATAGTCGTCAACAGATATGCCCTGGCTGGATACAGGAATTGAATCTGGAAATAGTCGTCAACAGATATGCCCTGGCTGGATACAGGAATCGAATCTGGAATTAGTCGTCAACAGATATGCCCTGGCTGGATACAGGAATCGAATCTGGAAATATTCGTCAACAGATATGCCCTGGCTGGATACAGGAATCGAATCTGGAAATAGTCGTCAACAGATATGCCCTGGCTGGATACAGGAATCGAATCTGGAATTGTGACAGTTGAAGGTAGTCATCTTTTGGATTGTCTTTTTCCCTGAAAAGGCAAAACATCAGTTGTATGCAATGTCATGATGTATGAAATGCATGATGTCATGATGTTCCAAATGAGATAGTGTTGTATGCGCTTTATCATGTATGTAAGCAAGATGTATGAAATGTGAAATGTTTATGAATGTATTTTCGTCTAGGAAAATAAATCCTTGACGACCGGCCGGGAAATTAAATCCTGGGCTGACGTTGAAGAGTAGAGTTCTTCGTTTCCGCTAGGGATGAGGATTGCAAGAATACACCGGTAGGAGAAGATGACTCCGTTGGGGAATAAACTTGTTGGAGAGATTACTCTGAGGGGAATTACTCTGTGGGAAGAGATACCTTGCTGAAGTTTTGATGAGAGCCCTGCTGAGGATCTCAATGATGGACTCCGCTGGGGATAACAATGATTAACTTCGCTGGGGATGACAATGATAAACTCTGCTGGGGATTGTGTTAATAAGTTATGTTGGGGAACTTTGATGAACTCCGCTGGGGATTGGAAGAACTTTGCCGAGGGCGATCTTCCATGGTAATTAGCTGAGGATAACCCAGTTATAAGCCTTTGGGAGGAATAACTTTGAATAAAGCTCGGGAGAGACGTCCGTACTCTGCGGGGATGAGCTTCCAGAATCTACTGGGGATAAGCTTCAAGACCTGCTGGGGATATGGATTCCAATTCTCCTGGGGAAACTTTCAGACTGTACTGGGGTGTTGGTATTCCGCCGGGGAATGTTGATATCTTCTGGGGATACCCAACTTCCTTTAGGCTGGCCGTAGACCAACTCTGCTGGAGGAGAGTATTGCTGACTTGTTAGGGGAATAGGGTGCCTGTTGTAGGGCTGCTGATAGACTAATTCTTCCTGGGGAGAGTATTGTTGAATCTTGTCTTACTCTGTGGGGAGTTGAGGCAACTTGGTCAAATTCTTCAGTTGGACCTACCTTGGTACCTTGGCGGACAAAGCAACTAGACTGCCTGGACAATTCTATATTGCCCCTGTTTCTGATGTCACCTGTAATCAGTCTTTTGTTTCGTATGCAAGTAGCAATTTAATGTCAAATGCATATATCAAAAATGAACATTGGACGTTCTTCGCAAGACAAAACAGAAAAAAGGAAAAACAATTGGCAATTTGTTTGGAAAAGTGAATTTGTATTGATTTTGAAGTTTGCCTGTAAATAGGCGTTTTTTGTACAAGAGGCTGACGTCCTAGTAAGAGAACGCCGCCAAATAACATAAAGTTTATACTATTTTGAAAAGGAAACAAAACAGCTATGTGAATAATATTCCCACTGGGTTCCAACTCTGCTATTGCCTTTATGTCTTCAAGTGTCTCATCACTTTGCTGCTTAGTTAAAGATGAAGCTGATTGATCGATGCCGAAGTCTGAGCCCGAAGGTTGATGCCGAATTCTGGATGCAAGGTGATCCGATGAGACATAGTGTTACGCTTTATCCCTAACTTTTGCCTGGACCGCCCTTTCGGGTTTTCAGTCCACCGGGATACCCTTTTTTGCCCAAGCCGCCTTTTCAGGTTTTTGACTTGCCGGGTGTACAGATTCTTTTCATTTCATCCCTTATTTTGCCCGAACCCTTTTGGTTCGCCGGAAAGCCCTTATTTTTGCCTAGGTATGTCAACCTAGCGGGTCTTTTATTCATGCGTAGTATCTTTTTACTATGTCTGCATTGGCAGGGTGAGGAAGGTCGTCACCATCCATGGTGGTTAGAATCATGGCTCCTCCTGAGAACACATGTTTAACCACAAATGGCCCTTTGTAAGTAGGGGTCCATTTGCCCCTGGGATCACCCTGAGGAAGAATGATGCGCTTGATTACCAGGTCCCCAACTTGATACTCTTGTGGTCTGACTTTCTTGTTAAATGCCCTGATCATTCGTTTTTGGTACGTCTGACCATGACAGATAGCAGTGAGTCTCTTTTCGTCAATTAGGTTTAATTGATCAAGTCGAGTTTGGATCCAGTCATCTTCGCTCAGATCTACATCCTTCATTATCCAGAGAGAGGGTATCTGGACTTCAATTGGCAAGATCGCCTCCATGCCATAGACCAAGGAAAAGGGTGTTGCCCCGGTTGACGTCTGTGCTGAGGTACGGTATCCATGGAGAGCAAATGGTAACATTTCGTGCCAATCTTTATAGGTCACTGTCATCTTCTGCACAATTTTCTTGATGTTTTTATTTGCTGCCTCGACAGCTCCATTCATCTTCGGCCGGTAAGGAGAAGAGTTGTGGTGCTGTATCTTGAATTGCTCGCAGAGCTCAGTGATCATCTTGTTGTTAAGATTGGTACCATTGTCCGTAATGATTCTTTCCGGGACGCTGTACCGACAGATCAGGTTATGCCGAATGAAACGTGCCACGACGCTCTTGGTTACGGTGGCGTAGGAAGCTGCTTCCACCCACTTTGTGAAGTAATCAATTGCTACCAAGATGAAGCGATGCCCGTTGGGTGCCGTCGGTCGGATTTCGCCGATCATATCAATGCCCCACATTGCAAAAGGCCAAGGTGCCGTCAGGACGTTCAGAGGAACTGGAGGGATATGCACTTTATCAGCGTAGATCTGGCATTTATGACAAGTTCGAGAATGTTGGTAACAGTCGGCTTCCATTGTGGACCAAAAATATCCTGCCAGAAGGATTTTCTTTGCCATGGTGTGTCCACTGGAATGAGTTCCGAATGTACCTTCATGTAGTTCTACCATGATCTTCTCTGCTTCAGTCTTATCCACACAACGCGGTAAAGTTGAATCATGGTTTCGTTTGTAGAGAATGTCGTTGCTGAGGAAGAATTTTGCAGCAAACCTTCTCAGGAACTTCTTGTCATTGACCGATGCGCCTTCGGGGTATTCTTGAGCTTCCAAATATCTCTTCACCTCATGATACCAGGGTTTCTCGATTACCTCTTCGGCCTCAAGATCGCAGCAGTATGCAGGTTCGTCCAACTTCCAGATAATGATCCGGGGAGCCTCGTTGTCCCATTTGACTTTGAACATTGAAGACATCGTAGCTAGTGCGTCCGCTAACTGATTCTCCTCTCTTGGGAAGTGTTCAAAAGTTATCTCTTCAAAGTGGGGAAGCAAAGTCAACACATACTCCTTGTAAGGAATAATATTCGGGTGTTTCGTATCCCACTCGCCTTTGATCTGATTGATCACGAGAGCGGAATCTCCGAAGACACTCAGAAACTTGATCCTTAAGTCAATTGCAGCTTGAAGACCCGTAATACATGCCTCATATTCTGCCATGTTGTTGGTGCAGTTGAAGCACAGCCGGGCGGTGAGTGGAGTATGAGTACCTTTAAGGGATATGATCACAGCGCCGATGCCGTTACCCAAAGCGTTCGAGGCTCCGTCAAAATGCATAGACCATCGGGATCCTTCCTCAGGTCCTTCATCCGGTCCAGGTACTTCACAATCAGTTACTACCATGATATCTTCGTCTGGAAATTCAAAGTTCAATGATTGGTAATCGTCCACAGGTTGGTGTGCCAAATGGTCTGCCAATACACTTCCCTTGATTGCTTTTTGAGTTGTGTACTGGATGTCATATTCTGTCAAGATCATTTGCCATCTTGTTATTCTTCCGGACAGAGCGGGCTTTTCGAATATGTACTTGATTGGATCCATTTTTGAAATCAACAAAGTAGTGTGAGTCAGCATATACTGTCTCAACCGGTGAGCAGCCCATACCAGAGCACAACAAGTTTTCTCGAGCAGTGAGTACCGAGTCTCACAGTCGGTAAACTTTTTGCTCAGGTAATAAATAGCGTTCTCTTTTCGGCCAGACTCGTCATGCTGCCCCAGCACACACCCCATTGAGTTGTCAAGTACTGTCAAGTATAGTATTAGAGGTCTCCCTTCCACTGGTGGCATAAGAATGGGTGGTTCTTGGAGATATTCCTTTATCTTTTCGAAAGCGGCCTGACATTCATCGTTCCAACGTACTACTTGATCTTTCTTCAGCAATTTGAAGATTGGCTCACAGGTAGCAGTTAGATGCGAGATGAATCGGGCAATGTAATTCAGTCGTCCTAGGAAGCCTCTGACTTCTTTCTCTGTCTTGGGAGTCGGCATCTCTTGTATGGCTTTCACCTTGGCAGGGTCCACTTGAATACCTTTGTCGCTTACAATGAAACCTAGCAATTTTCCAGACCTCACCCCAAAGGTGCATTTGTTTGGGTTCAACCTCATCTTTTACAACTTCAGTCTGTCAAACAGCTTCCGCAGATGGTCAAGGTGTTCCTCCTCAGTTTGGGACTTGCAATCATATCATCAATGTATACTTCAATCTCATGGTGGATCATGTCATGAAATAAAGCAACCATGGCACGTTGGTAGGTTGCCCCAACATTTTTCAACCCGAATGGCATGACCTTGTAGAAGAAGGTGCCCCACTGAGTAACAAAGGTAGTCTTTTCCATATCTTCAGGAGCCATCTTGATCTGATTATACCCTGAAAAACCATCCATGAAGGAGAACACCTTGTGTTGAGCAGTATTGTCAACAAGAACGTCGATGTGAGGCAGAGGGAAATCATCCTTAGGGCTGGCCCTGTTCAAATCCCTGTAGTCAACACACATTCTGACTTTACCATCTTTCTTTGGCACTGGAACCACGTTGGCCACCCACTGAGGATAAGAAGTCACTGCTAGAAACCCTGCATCAAATTGTTTCATAACCTCAGCTTTGATTTTCTCGGACATCTCTGGGCGCATGCGGCATACCTTCTGTTTTACCGGAGGGCAGTCTTCCTTGGTAGGCAAATGATGAACTACAATGTCGGCATCCAAACTAGGCATGTCTTCGTAAGACCAAGCAAAGATTTCCACGTAATCATGCAGCATCTGGATCAATTGTTGCTTCACACTGAGCTCTAGATTGGCACCAATCTTGACTTCTTTTCTATCTGTCTCAGTACCCAGGTTTATCGTTTCCACTGGCTCTTCATGCGGCTGAATGGCCCTCTCTTCTTGGAGTAGCAGTCTTGCGAGTTCACCAGGCACTTCACAATCATCTTCACCTTCGTCTTCGGCCAAGTTGATCGGATTTTCGAAGTCATAACTGGCAGTAGCAGAGCCGTTACCAGTGAGATCCAGAGTGGATTGGAACCTGTATAAGTGAGTGTGTGTAAATATAGTTGTTTTGCAATATATAACAAAGAAAGAAAAAGAGCACAAGATTTGAAATGCAACAACGTCCAATGTTTTGATTAATGATATATGGAAATGTCATACAAAAAGCCCTCACAAATGGAGCCACGGTGCCTCGGGTAGGACACCGAGCCAATAAAAGTTTCAACATATTGTTTGTTACAAATTGAAAAAAAAAGAGTTCATTACTGCGTGACAAATGTAATAGGTGTAAAATCTTTTGCCGTCCAGTTGCTTGGTCCGTTGTTGGTTATTGGATAGATCAACTGTCAAATTCTGCTTCCTCTACGTCGTCCTCGATAGCATTCACCCTTGGGTTGGTGATGAACACCGGAGGCTTTCTGATCCTTTCCTTGCGAACAGCCCTCTGAGCCTCTGCAGTGAAGCCCAGCCCAAATTTGTCGGTCTTTTGAGTGAAGTCAGGAAGTTGACCCCAGTTTGCGCACTTTCCTTTCTCAATCACTGCCCGGGCATCCCTCAGGGAAGCCATCTTCAGAGGAAAGTCTTCTTCAACCACTGTCTCAGCTGACGCCAACGTTGGAGGTACCTCCTCAAAATGTTGAAAGGGGGTTTCAATAAACTCCCCGTCCATCTTGATATACCAGAATGAATTCAGGTGACTAACCATGTATTCCTCCTCTCCCTGCACGGTAACAATCTTCCCTCTAACAAGGTATTTGAGCTTCTGGTGTAGAGTGGATGTTACGGCCCCAGCCTTGTAGATCCAAGGTCGACCCAGCAAACAGGAATAAGATGGACGAATATCCATCACATAGAACGTTGAGTCAAAGACTTGGGAACCTACACGGATAGGAATGTCTACCTCACCGTGCACCATCCTCTTAGAACCGTCGAAGGCTCTAACAATGATGTTACTAGGTTTCAATTCCAGGCCCTCACAATCCAACCGATCTAAGGCCTTCTTGGGCAATACATTCAGGGAAGAACCAGTGTCCACCAACACGTGTACGAGAGTAGTGCCCCTGCATTCTATAGAGACATGCAGGGCATCATTGTGATTTTTTCCTTTGGCAGTAAGGTCGGCATCCGAGAAACCCAAACCATTGTCAGCAGTCAAATTAGCCATACAGTCAGTGAATTGATCTGCAGATGTCTCTTGCGGAACATGGGCCGTTTTCAGAAATGAAATCAGGGCCTTGGCGTGGGCCTCTGAGCACAGCGGCAATGATAGCATAGAGATTTTGGAGGGGGTATGCCCCAACTGTTCAACGACATTGAAGTCACTCTTTTTAATGATTTTAAGGATTTCCTCCATCTCTTGTTGGGAGGCTTCAACAGTGGTCTTTTTTGGTGCCTCCGTCCGGGCAGGCAAATCGGTAGCAACTCCTTTGCCCCGAGTATCAGAGGACTCAGCGGCAGTAGTAGACACATGAACTTGATTTGAAACATGCACACTTGTGGGTGTGATGATAAGAGGTTTTCGGATAACTGGGGGTGCAATGTCAGGCGAGAAGAGCCTGCCACTGCGAGTAATCTTGGCGGGACCAGTGATGTTACTGATACTGGTACCGGTGTTGAACTCCTGCTTCACTCCAAGCACATACACATCTGCCCCATAGTGCCATGGGACAGCCTTGTCAGATTCATAGGGGAGAGGCCCCGGAACAGTAATGGTAATGGGTGCAACAGACATAATTTTGACTGGCTTCCTCGGGGGAGCCTTGGTAGGATTGTTGAAAATTGTGACGACATATACTTCTTCAGCGGAAACAAATGGAACAACGGTTTTCTTGAATATAATTTCTTTGCTATCCATCAGGCTTTGGATGCCTGACTTCAGCAGCGGACAACCGGTAGGGGTAACAGCACACAGGAGGCAACCCTTGCTACAACCCGGAAATAAACCGGCTAGTAGTAGGTTCCTCTTAACAGTCAATAGAGGGGTAGCAACATCATTCACCGAAACAGCATACAAATCTTCCTCAACGGCATTTACTCTATGCTGGGGCATAGGAGCAGTTACAACATTTGGCCTCTCAGGCGCCTCAAACTGTATTTCCTTCGCATCAATAAGGTCTTGAACCTTATTTCTCAGGGCCCAGCAATCATCAGTAGTGTTCCCGGGGTTATCAGAGTGATAAGCACAACGGGCATTTGGGTTATACTTAGGAGATGCAGTATTCACGACCTTCGGAGCCTCTCTGACGGTCACCAAGTTGGTCGATAGCAGTTGTGGCAAGATTTGTGACAAGGTCATACTCAGCCGAGTATACTGCCTTTTGGGCCTTTCACCCCTTTGTTGATTGTACTGCTGAGGAGCAGCAACAGGTTTTGAAATTACCAAAGCATTGACGGCTTGGCGGCGTTCTGGCCTGACTTGTCTTCTAGGACCATAGACGGCACTAGCTTCCTTCTTGAAAGGCTTCTTCTCAGTACTTGCGGAGGCACCTTTCTGTATCTTTCCTGACCTGATGCCAGCTTCTATCCTTTCACCCGTCAGGATCAAATCCGTAAACCCAGCGGAGGAATTACCAACCAGATGATTGAAGAATGGACCAGACAAGGTCCCTAGAAACATGTCAACCAGCTCACGGTCGGTCCAAGGAGGCTGCACCCTGCCAGCCAGATCTCTCCATTTTTGCGCGTATTCTTTGAATCCTTCGCCTGTTCCCAATGACATACCCTGAAGTTGGGTACGCGTAGGAGCGAGGTCAGAATTGTATTGATATTGTCTATAAAAAGCGGTATCCAAATCCTCCCAATGTCGGATACTGGTTCCATCTAGCTGATAGAACCACTCAAGTTGTGACCCCGAAAGGCTATCTTGGAAGAAATGGATCCAAAGGTTTTTGTCTGCCGTGTAAGGTTGGATCTTCCTTACGTACGATATGAGGTGCAGCTTAGTACAGGAAGCCCCATCGTATTTTGCAAAGGCAGGCGCCTTGAACTTGTGTGGGATTACCACCCCAGAAGATAGACCCAAATCTCAGAAATCCAGCCCCGACACATTTTGAATCTCCATGGCACTCAAGCGGTCCTCTAATTGCTTGTATCTGTCTGCAGCAGGAGGGTATTGTTCGTCATTGTAATCCATCTCGTTGTCAGAGACTGCAGGACTAGGAGCCCCTCCCCCTTGGGGACTGTCTTTCTCTGCAGAGGAAGTAGATGGATCAGCCTCGTTATGGAGTGTGTTCCCAAACCTGCGTCCAGTATTGAACAACGCAGTCCTCTTCTTCTTCTTCTTCTTCTTCTTTAAGAGCAGAGCCTTCAACTCTTGTTGACCTTGGGCCAGGCTCATGACCATCTCTTGAAACTGGGCATTCTGGGCCTGGAGGGCCTTGATAGCTTGCTCACTGGATGATTCTGGATTCATAATGACTGTTCAAAATAAACAGCGAAGAAGATTAAGCAACCTGTAGAAAAAAAAGGGGGTACCTGTTATGCACATGATGCATGAGATGCTATCTTATGCAATGCATTCAAGGATTTTAGAAATTCATAATTGTTGCAGACAAAAAGAACGCACGTCATATTAATAAGAAGAAATTTGTTAGTACATAAATGCCTCATGGGCCAAATATTACAAAAAACAACTTCTCAAGGTAAAAAGATGTTGCGCATCCTCTTTGGCGCAATGTAGGTGTTAAGGGCCTCTTGCTCATGGAGTCGGCGAGTGAGCTCTAGAACCTTCTTCTCGCTGGCGTAAAAGTTGGCTTCAAAAGTGTTCCGTTCCTCCTTGAGTTGGATCCAACTCTTCTGCATCTCCTCCCACGATGTAGGCATGTCAGGATGTAGGATGGTGTAGGGAACCTCTCCTTCCTTAACGGGCTCTTTAATCACAGGGAGAACATGAGGATAAGGCATCATTAGACTCTGGGCTCGGGCTCGTACCCACTTGAGATAAGGCTCAAGAGGGATGGAATTCTTGTGTCCCAGTGTCTTGCTATCAACCTTGTTGGGCATCCTCCAAGCTCTGATGAATCTTTGGCGAAGTCCTTGCGCATCGTTGTCGAAGTCAAAAACTAGGTCAGGAATCAACATGTCGTGAGGGCCATCCCTCCGTGCATATCCAAATTGCCTCAAAGCTAGGCAAGGGTTGTAGGTAATGCCCCCTCTAATGCCAAGTAATGGAACATTAGGGAACTCTCCACAACGATCGATGATGATGACATTTTCTCTAGACCGAGAACACCAATGTACATCAGAGTGAGTAAGAGTCATCAATCGTTGGGACCACCTTGAGCCTTGGTCATTCTTCAAGACAGATTGTGGAAGGTGCGAAATAAACCACTTTGCAAGGAGAGGAGTACAGCACATGAGAACACCCCTCTTTCTCATTGTTCGTGTGTAAAATGAGTGAAGGATGTCCCCAAGCAATGTTGGTATTGGATTTCTGGACAATAAGATTTTGACGGCGTTGACCTCTACAAGCTGGTCAGGATTTGGGAACAGGACCAACCCATAGATAAGGAGTGCCACAATCTCTTCAAAGGCTTGTAGGTCCAATGAGTTCCAACACTCTTGTGCCTTTTCAAACAAGAATTTTGCTAAGAAGCCCTTGACACCGCTTCTAGTTTCCCAATGCCCCTTGATGTCAGATGGTTGTAGATGTAGTGCTCGAGCAACATCTTCAGGCTTTGGTTCCTTTTCCGTACCGTTGAAAGGTAGTTGATTCAGGATAGGAATTATCAGGAGTTGAGAAAATTCCTCCAAAGTGGGCACCAACTGGTAGTCGGGGAAAGTGAAATAGTGGTGAAGAGGGTCAAAGAACTGGAATAGCACTTTCATCATGTCCTCTTCAATGTTGGTGTTGACTAAGCTGAGCAGTCTACCATGTCTTTCACTGAAGGGAGAGCTTTCCGGAATTCTTGATGCGAGCTCCTTGAGTTGAGGAGGGATTCTCACAAGGTTGACTTGGATGGTTTTTCTGCGAGGAATTTCCATGACCTACAAAACAAGAACAAAGATGAAGATCTAAACCCTTGAAGTGGTTAGTAAATGCATATGATGCTTTATGATGTTTATGATGTATGCACAAACATATGTACATGCAATTCACACCAAACCCTAGTTTCAGGCTTGCAAGGGGTTTCATAGGTAAGTACCCTCTTGAGTGTAGTTGGCTTAAAAACCTGTCCTATAAATAGTAACCGGGTTCTAAGGAGCTCAATATCACTGGATTATTTTCATTGTTCATTGTTTTGGTTTAGCCACTTAACTAGCGACCAAAATATTCCAAGAAAACAACCCTCAATGAGTGTAGTATCGAGTATCTACCAACTTCGGACTGCACCAAAGCCGGTCATCTCACTACCCCTAATGAAAGGCCAAGATGGTCAAGTAAGGTTCTAGGTCATTAGTGCTTAGTGACATCACTCAGCGGCCCCGTACTCTCCTTGATTGAACTCAAGGGTTACCGGTACTCACAAATATGTCGCACTAATATAGTTATTGCTTCGACCGTGTCGGTATACCCCGCACAGTTTCCACAACGTATTTCTATCTATGAATGTTTCCCAAAATCCAGGTGTAGGATTGCAAACCCAAACAAGAGAGCCAAGATATAAAGCAATCAAATCAAACAATTAGTCATGCAAGAGGGTGATCTAAGCCCTAAGGTTACTCCACTTAAAATTATTCCCCAGCAGAGTCGCCAGTTCTGTGATACGGTGGGAGAACTGACTTGAGGTTTTGCGTTTGTTTTCGCAAATGTTTCGGTTGAGCAAGAGTCGCCACCGACTTTTTATTTTATCCTAAGGAAAGGTTAAAAAGCACAGCAAAAACCTTTGAGATGTTTTATTGGGTTCAGGGAGTAGATTATAGAAAGGGAAGGTATTAGCACCCTTTCTATCCATGGTTATCCATGGGCTCTTAGTTACTTGCTTAGATCAACTTGCCTTAATTTTCAATTGTTTGAAATGGTGCTTTGTGTGTGTGGGTTTGAAAATGTTTTGAAAAGAAGCAATGCGGTGGCAACCCTTGTAATGATCCATGTTGGGATGTATACAAAGGTGTATGTCTTTTAAAAAGGTTTTCAATGTTTTTGAAAGTTGTTTTGAAAGTGTAGTGATGTGTGGTTTGAAAAAATAGGCAAGTGTTTTTGCAAGTTTGACTCAAGTAACTAAGAGTTTGTCTACTCCTAAATTTCTCAAAGATTTGCTCCTATGTTTTTAACCCTTTTAACAATTTTGTTCCACCATTGTATTTGGTGGACAATCTTGTGTTAGGATGTGAACGGGACGGGCGCGGGTCATCGTTTAGACCATAATTGCAATGGTGCCAAGTATCTTTGGGCAATTTTCCTTTAAGGGACTTGATCATTTTTAAGGCAACTTTCGAAAGCGTCATCGAGGGACTATGATCATTTGAATTGTTTTGTTTTGCCCAAAGAGACCTAACATGCAATATGGCCCATTATTGAAGGCACAAGTGGAATACCCTAGGGGTGCAAGTGTGATTGGTGTTGTCCATTTTCATGCTTGTTTATCTTGAATTTAGGTCAAACTATTTTTGGTTAATTGATTTGCATATAAAACCCTAATTCTAACATGGCATATTTAGAAAACTTTAAAGTGCGAAAAATAAAGCTCCTAAGTTATTACAACACAATATATGGGAAGGGGGGTACAAATGTTCAAATGGGGATATTTTAGCAAGAAATTAAATCCTAAACTATTACAATCCTAATGGAATTATACAAATTATTTAATATGCAATAATTAAATAAAATAAGATAAATATGTAAGATGCAAAAATGATTTTTTATGTGTATGTAAAAAGTGTTTTTTATGTGTCAAGAAAACAAAAATAAAAGTATAAATTTTTGGGCATTTTTATATTTAGGGCAAAAACCCTAATTTTTACAAATAAAAGTATTTATTGTATAATATATGCAATATTTATTAATTATATACAAAAAATAAATAAAAGAGAAGTATATTTGTCAAAAGGTATTTTTAATGTTAAATGTTAATAAAAATAAAAATGTATATATTTTGTATTTTTTAACCTAAATATACTAATAAATATATATGTATTTGTATTATTTATTAAATATGTTAAATATGAACAAAAATAAAAATATTTAATATTTACAAAAAAAAGAGTATATTTTATAAAAAATGTTTTCAGAAGATAAAATAAAATAAAATTAGAAAATAAAGGTATTTTGTATTATTCCTAATATTCTAAACAAAAAGTAATATGTATTTATTTATATATATAACTAAATAAAGCAAATCAATATCAAATAAAATGCAAAAAAATGTGGAAAAATGTTTTTTATGCTTTTTTATGTTTGGACAAAAATATAAAAACTAAATCAAAAGGAAAAAAATGAAAAATAACAAAGATATCTTAAAATGGGCCAGGGGGGTTCAAAAGTAAAAATAAGGTGCAAATAAGAAGTCAACTCAGGCCCAGCCCAAGAAGACTTTGTCTTCAACCTCAGAACAACACATTTGAAAAACGCGCGCCTTTGATGCTTCAAACACAACTCCTGATTCCTGGACTTTTAGCACAAACTTACAACATGAAAAATGTTAAGCATCAAGCCACGATTCTGGAAATATAAAGAACTCATCCTAACTCTCGGAAATGAGAGAGAATTTCTCCATTCCCAATTGCTGACCTAGTTTTTATTCAATGTTCAGACTTAAAATTCTCTAAGCACACATAACATGAATGAAAACTAATGATATAGGCATGTTCAGGGCTATGAATGTGACATAATTTCTTCACAAATCTAAACCTAACTTTGCCTGGATAGAGAGATAAGAGTTCATGAACTTACCTGTTCAGTTGGAATCGTGTCTGGCAATGGAGGAGCTTTCAGGGCAAGATAATGATTTGTATAGCTTGCTTGATGTCCAGGGATTCTATTCCAAGCTTTAGTTTGCTTAGAAACCAAGTGAATCGTGTTATGGCACTTCAACTGCAAAACATAAAAATGAAAATGGTGATGTTGGTTAGGAGTGTTACAGTCTGCTTCTAATGCTTTGGAGAGTTTGTATGGATGGTAGGGAAAGTGTTTGAAGTGGTTTTGGCCAAGATGCACGATGGAAATGAGCTAGCCGAGTTCAAGTGCAGAATGCCCTGTTTTTGTGCAGTTTAATGGTGATTCTGTGTTTGAGAAAGCAATGGAGATGGTTGGCTCGTGTTTCAGGTCAGGGTGGTTGTTTAGAATGTGTTTAACAAGTTTGCTTAAGGTTCCCTTTGCAGAGATGAGAGTTGGTAGTTGTTATGTCAAGTTTCTTCTTACTTAAGCAACAAAAGTTCAAGTTGTGTTCTAGACTGATGCAGGCCCCCAATCTATGCTGCAACCTTTCCCCTTGATCAGTGTGTTTTGCTTCTGAACTTGTGCCCAAAGATATGGCCTTGTACTTCTTGATTTGCAACTTTGACATAAAGTTCATCTTTTCTAAAATGGATAATTTACTTTTTCTATTTAAGGGTTAAACTTCTATGTAATGCTTAAACACATAATGCAAGGATTAAACACAAGGGGTTTGCATTAAATTATTGAGTGTGAATGAGATAAGGACCTGTAATCTAGCTTAAGGCATGCTGAGTTCAAAAATGCAAGGTTATGGACATGTAACTTGGTCATGAACAAAGTGAGTTTTTCCCATATTGCCAAATTCGATTCTACCTAACCATGAGGTTGTTTGATGAGTTCTTGGACATTTTGGAAAGCTTGGAATGTGTAATACAATCCATCTTTGTAATGCAAATTAAAATTCCAAGTGGAAGTATGTGAAAAGTGGTCTTGAAGTTAGGCAAAAACCTTGCCTAAAATAGGTCAAAATTTCTCTAAGTTAAGAATGGTTTGGTACCCTTGTTCCAAATATTGTAACTTGAGCTACAAGCTTCTTTTGAGGAAACTTTGTGAATAAAAGTTGTAGATTTTGCAATGGGCTACAACTTTCATGTTTTGACTTTTCTTTGAATCCAAATGCATCTTGATGAGAAAGTGGGACAAAGTTAGGAAAAAATTAGGGTTTTTTATAACTTAGAAAAATTCTAAGTTATGAAAAATCTTCATTTCAAACCCTAATTTGCAATTCTTGATTTCTTGATGAACAAGTTTCATGATTTGGCATGTTTTGATGAAAAATGAATCTTGACACTTGATTTTGACAAAAAAGTCAAAGTTTGACTTTTCAGTATACAGTCAAAAATTGATCAATTGACTGGAAAATTCAACTGTCAATCTTGTGCATTTGGGATCTTTTGAACTTGTTGAGCATGTCAAGACAGTTCCATGGAGTCCTTGAGTCCATATGTGATCTTGGTTTTCCATTGGCTTGGTCAAACAGTCAAAAATTGCCTTTGTGCAGTCAAAACCCTAAAAATGACCATTTTTCCCTTTTGGTGATCTGATCAAATCTCTTGTGGAATTGTGGTCCAAACTTGATCAAATGGTCCCTATGAGTTCATAATGTTGATGTGGGTCAATTTTCATGAGGTTTGGACTGTCAATTGGCCACAGTTGACTTTTTCCCGATATAGCTGATTTCTAGATCAACTGTCCAATTGACTGGGCAAAGGTTGGAATCAAAGCTTGAAACTTGGTATGGATAAACTTGGGAGTCCAACATGAAGCATGAAAGTCATCTTAGGCATTTTAGGTCAAAATATCTTTGTGCAAACACAAACCCTAATTTGGGTCAACAGTGCTAGGAGAAGTCTTGCAGAGGAAACCCTAACTGGATCTTGAGCTCCAAAGGCCTTGTGATGAGAAAATGTTGAGAGGATGGGAGGGAAAATTTTGGGGTACAACACTGAAGGAGACTTAAGAAAAACTGGGGCATCCCGCTGACTGTAATCACAAAAAGAAACAGTTCATGCAAAAAAAAGGCAGGGATAATAAAAACCAAAAGGAAAGAGATCCTGCAAACTCTTTACAAAATGACTGCCTGTTCAAAATAAATTGTCACTATCTGAACCATCACTAGTATATCAGAGCAAAGACTCAAACAAGATCTAATGCACGATTAGCTGAGTTTTGGATCGAAGAACATCACGAAGAACGGGTGGGTACAAATAAAATTTGAGCCTTTGTCCTTTGTTTCTTAAACCGTGAACCAGGCCACGTTATAACCCTTAAAAGTCCTAGCTGAAGCATGGGTTAGTTCAAAAGCATATTGTTATAAAAAGGTATCCTGACTCCTGTAGGGCTTGCTGTAAATCCTGAGTTGACGTCACATTTTACAAAATTTCCCTATCTTACTGAAAAATGCATTTTCAAAAAAACTTCAAGACAGACATAAGCTTTGCATTCTTAAAATAACATTGTTTGCATATGACTATTTCTTCAAACAGCAGAGAAACTCGCACGACGAATATCTAATGAACAAAAACCTTTTCAATAAAAAGGGTCACCTCAAGTGGAAAAAAACACATCCAATCAAGGGGCACGGCATGATCATTGTCCATCATCTGGGGCAGTCAAGTCAAGATTCAAGGAATCTCTCAAAATGCCAAATAGCCAGGGGCAAATCAACATCTGAATCAATTGGGGCATTGGACATGAATTCCAGCAATGAATCTTGCATGATCAAACGAAGATCTTCTGGTAGTATGGCAACACAACACTACCGACAGTAACACCTCCATACATCCTGAGAGCGTGGACATAGTCAGAAAATATCGCGCATGAATAAAGACCCGCTAGGTTGACTGGCCTAGGAAAAAATAAGGGCTTCCCGACGAACCAAAAGGGTTCGGGCAAAAATTAGGGATGAGAATGAAAAATTGCACACCCGGCAAGTCGAAAACCTGAAAAGGCGGCTTGTGCAAAAAAGGGTATCCCGGTGGACCGAAAACCTGAAAGGGCGGTCCAGGCAAAAATTAGGGATCAAAGCGTACGACTATGTCTCGTCATCTTGTCAATAGTCTACCAGAAGAAGACTTGTCACTTCAATCGAAAGTTACCAAGCACCTCATAGGTGGGGATAATACTCAATCCACAGGGCCTCCGCAGGCACCTTCTCCCGCAGAAACAGGGGCAATAAGAATTGTCCGAACTGTATAGTTGCTCTATCCACCAGGTATAAAGGTAGATTCAACTGAAGAATATGGATAAGATACCTTCACTCCCCGCAGAGTAAGACAGTAATGGTAGCTCTCCCCCAGCTGAGTACTTGCAACTATAAACAAATCAGTAATGCTCTCCCCAAGCAGAGTTGATTTACCATCAACACTGAAAAGGCTTAATATCCCCGACAGTCTCAATATTCCCCAATGGAGTATAAGAATGTTCCCTGGTAGAATACAAGATACCCCCCAGTGGAGTCAATATTCCCCTAGCACGGTCTGAAAAAGTTTCCCCAACGGAGTTGAATCATCATCCCTAGTAGACTCCGAAAGTCCATCCCCAGCGGAGTACAAAATAAATCTCCCCAGCCAAGTTCAAAGGATCATTCCCAGCAGAATTCAGAGGATTATCCCCATAAAAGCCTAACAGGGTTATCCTCAGCAACTTGCAACTGAAAGATCATCCCCAGCGAAGTTCTTTCCTTTCACAAACAGGAATTCAATCCTCAATAGATTCAGTATCATCAGTAACGGTAGTCCATCCCCAGCGGAGCTTATCAGTGGAATCCTCAGCAGAGCATCTCTACCCCACAGAGTAACCTCCTCATTAGTTTATTCCCCAACGGAGTTCTCTTCTCCTGCAGGTTTATTACCTTCGTTCATCATCCTTAGAAGAAACGAAGAATTCAACTCTACTCTCCAGCAGCTATCCGAGATTTATTTTCCCCAGCTAAAACATTACATTTCCATACATCATGATACATGCATAAATGCATCATACAATACAATCTCATTTTTGTTGAGAACATCATTGCTTGATCCATATCATGCATTGCATATGGATGACCTTTACCTTTCATAAAAGATGCAGTTAAATTCTCAACTATGTGGAAGACCTTCTCTGGTCCAGTTAAATTGATTGCTAAAGATTTTTCTGATGCCGATCCAGTTGAAGTTACTCCAAGACCTTCTCTGGTCCAGTTAAATCGATTCCTAAAGATTTTTCTGATGCCGATCCAGTTGAAGTTATTCCAAGACCTTCTCTGGTCCAGTTAAATCGATTCCTAAAGATTTTTCTGATGCCGATCCAGTTGAAGTTATTCCAAGACCTTGCCTGGTCCAGTTAAATCGATTCCTAAAGATTTTTCTGATGTCGATCCAGTCAAAGGCCTTCTCTGGTCCAGTCAAATCGATTCCGAAAGATTTTTCTGATGCCGATCCAGTTGAAGTTATTCCAAGACCTTGCCTGGTCCAGTTAAATCGATTCCTAAAGACTTTTCTGATGCCGATCCAGTCAAAGGCCTTCTCTGGTCTACTCAAATCGATTCCTAAAGATTTTTCTGATGCCGATCCAGTTAAAGTTATTCCAAGACCTTTCCTGGTCCAGTTAAATCGATTCCTAAAGACTTTTCTGATGCCGATCCAGTTGAATTTATTCCAAGACCTTCTCTGGTCCAGTTAAATCGATTCCTAAAGCTTTTTCTGATGCCGATCCAGTTGAAGTTATTCCAAGACCTTGCCTGGTCCAGTTAAATCGATTCCTAAAGATTTTTCTAATGGAGATCCAGTCAAAGGCCTTCTCTGGTGCAGTCAAATCGATTCCTAAAGATTTTTCTGATGCCGATCTAGTTGAAGTTACTCCAAGACCTTCTCTGGTCCAGTCAAATCGATTCCTAAAGATTTTTCTGATGTCGATCCAGTTGAAGTTATTCCAAGACCTTCTCTGGTCCAGTTAAATTGATTCCTAAAGATTTTTCTGATGTCGATCCAGTCAAAGGCCTTCTCTGGTCCAGTCAAATCGTCCTAAAGATTTTTCTGATGTCGATCCAGTTGAAGTTATTCCAAGACCTTGCCTTGTCCAGTTAAATCGATTCCTAAAGATTTTTCTGATGGCGATCCAGTCAATGGCCTTCTCTGGTCCAGTCAAATCGATTCCTAAAGATTTTTCTGATGCCGATCCAGTTGAAGTTACTCCACGACCTTCTCTGGTCCAGTCAAATCGATTCCTAAAGATTTTTCTGATGTCGATCCAGTTGAAGTTATTCCAAGACCTTCTCTGGTCCAGTTAAATCGATTCCTAAAGATTTTTCTGATGTCGATCCAGTCAAAGGCCTTCTCTGGTCCAGTCAAATCGATTCCTAAAGATTTTTCTGATGTCGATCCAGTTGAAGTTATTCCAAGACCTTGCCTGGTCCAGTTAAATCGATTCCTAAAGATTTTTCTGATGCCGATCTAGTTAAAGGCCTTCTCTGGTCCAGTCAAATTGATTCCTAAAGATTTTTCTGATGCCGATCCAGTTGAAGTTATTCCAAGATCTTGCCTGGTCCAGTTAAATCGATTCTTAAAGATTTTTCTGATGCCGATCCAGTCAAAGACATTCTCTGGTCCAGTCAAATCGATTCCTAAAGATTTTTCTGATGCCGATCCAATTGAAGTTATTCCAAGACCTTCTCTGGTCCAGTTAAATCGATTCCTAAAGATTTTTTGATGTCGATCTAGTTGAAGTTATTCCAAGACCTTCTCTGTTCCAGTTAAATCGATTCCTAAAGATTTTTATGATGCTGATCCAGTTGAAGTTATTCCAAGACCTTGCTTGGTCCAGTTAAATCGATTCTTAAAGATTTTTCTGATGCCGATCAAGTCAAAGGCCTTCTCTGGTCCAGTCAAATCAATTCCTAAAGATTTTTCTGATGCCGATCCAGTTGAAGTTATTCCAGGACCTTGCCTGGTCCAGTTAAATCGATTCCTAAAGATTTTTTTGATGCCGATCCAGTTGAAGTTATTCCAAGACCTTGTCTGGTCCAGTTAAATCGTTCCTAAAGATTTTTCTGATGCCGATCCAGTCAAAGGCCTTATCTGGTCCAGTCAAATCAATTCCAAAAGATTTTTATGATACCTATCCAGTTGAAGTTATCCCAAGAACTTGTCTGGTCCAGTTAAATCGATTCCTAAAGATTTTTCTGATGCCGATCTAGTTAAAGTTATTCCAAGACCTTGTCTAGTCCAGTTAAATCGATTCCTAAAGATTTTTCTGATACTAATCCAGTCAAAGTTAATCCAAGACCTTGTCTGGTCCAGTTAAATCGCTTCCTAAAGATTTCTCTAATGCCGATCCAGTCAAAGTTAAGCCAAGACCTCCTCTAGTTCAGTCAGATCGCCGATAAGATCTCCCTGATTCCTATTCCAGTAGAAGTTCAGACCACCTACCAACAATCTCCAAATGGCATATGTATGCCCATTCCTGACATCACAAGGCTGATACTACATCATGCGAGTGCAAATTTCTGGGCACTCTAGTGTTCAATCATCTTCCACCTTCGAATCACGAAAGGCTCGAAAGTGAATCTACATCCCTAGGTTTAATAAAATTGAACAGGGGAAGCTGTTGTACCCCAAAATTTTCCCTCCCATATTTCTCAAGACATGTCAAGAAGAATCCCAAGTGGCTCAAGATTGCTCAAGAGTTGGACAGTCAAGTCATCTCCTAAGGCAGTCAATCTCAAATTAGGGTTTTGTGTTGCATTAAGGCCCTTATATCCAAATGACCTCAAGTGATCCCCGATGTCCTAATATGTTCTCAAGCTCATCCATGTCAAATTTCAAGCCTTGTAGAGGAAGTTTGGTCAGTCAATTGCTCAAGAGGTCCAAAAATCGACTTTGCTAGGGCAAAAGTCAACTGTGACCTACAAACAGTCAAACTTCAAGATTTTTTGTCAACATTCTCATTTTGAAGTATATTTCATCATTTGATCAAGGGTTGATCATTATTCATTAAGGATTGCTCAAAATTCATCAAGACTCAAAAGTTGCTAAATTAGGGTTTTGTAGGAAAAGTCAACTCAACTTTGACCAAGCATAACTTTCTCATACTTTATGAGAAATGACCCATCCAAAGCTCATTTTGAAGAGGATGCAATTTCCTACAATCCATCTTCATACCACAAGATCAAGAAATGCACTCACAAGAAGTTACAAACTTGGACATTATAGGTCATTTTTGAAAGTCAACAAAAACACCTTTTTTGCCAAAGCTTATAACTTGATCATAGAATATCAAAATAATTCTGAGACCAAAAGGGTTGGTTATAGGACATCCCAAGGTTTCTAAAAAGTCCAATAACACCTCCAAAAGTTCAAAATTGAAGAAGTTATGCATTGTTGAAGTTGGGCATTTTTGCAAAATTGCCAAAAGTCAACTATCCCCAAAACTTCAAATTTTGTCAAATGGGCCCACTTTTTTCCACTTGATTTGATCTTGTCACACTACACACGTGTCCTATCTTCAGTCTTATGTCCATTCCTTAATTTTTCTATTTTATTGTATTTTTATTGAATTAATTCATTTTAAATCAATTTAAATCCAAATAAAATCTAAATATTGATAACTTGGTATCTTTTTTATTGATATAGGTCTTAAATATCATCATGGATATAATCAAATCCGAATCAAGCCATATCATGAACAAAAAGGTGGTTTTTGGACAAATTTGGAAGCTTTTTCATAGAGGATCAAATCAAATCCTAAATCATCAATGCATAAGGATTCAAAGCCCAAAACTTGACCCAATTCACTCCATGTTACTTATACAAGGCAAAGGCACGAGCAAAAAGACCTAGAGGCTGCCTAAACATCAAAACCAAACTTGAGAAAAACTTGAAAAAGCTTGAAACTGAAATTGCATATAGAGGCGTTTTCAAAGCCAAATCTCAATGTTATCCTCTTGCTGGACAATCACTGAGTCTATAGCAATCAAAAGCAAGACCATTCACCTAATAAAATGCAATGTAAGTCTCCCTGAAAATCGCTCTGCACTTGAAATCGCAACTTCCTATTTCTGCATCTTTTGGACCAAATTTTTGCATATTCATGCTTTTCGTTTCATTTGGAAGCTTTTTGCATTATTAAATTGCATTTTCGTGGCCTGTAACCCCCTAGCCAATTCTAGGGTTCTTGGATTGTCTTTTTGGGCGTTTTCTCTATAGGAAAAATCAGGGCAAACAATGGACGTAGATGAAATCAGGATGCCCAGACGAAGCGAACCATGGTCTTAAAATCAATTTATATGGCCTGAAATTGATTTTAGAAGACGCCTATGGATTTAGCTGCGGATAAAAATCCGCAGGTAAATAACAAGGTTTTCAATGAGGAAGACGATGACACGTGCCCCCTCCCATTGGATGATTCAAACTTTCGCGCGTTTTTGTTTTTAATTCCAGCATATTAATTGCGTTTTCCTTATAATAATTGATTCTTATTCCACTAACAATCAAGCACATTGGTTGAGTTGGCAAGGGCGCTAGTACAAAATCCAATGGGACATGGGTTCAAATCCCAGGTTCCCAACATCTCTGTTATTATTTTCTTGTAGGGATTCCAGTACAAACCCAAGCATATGGACTACTATACACCATCACCCAGATGCCTGTCAGATGGCCCCAGGCCAGATCTGGTGGTCCAGAATGAAAGACCATCATACGCCCTAGTCAACCAATGCGCATGGGAGTCCAAAAGTCAAACGCAAGCCAACTCAAATGGGCCTTGAAATCACTAATCTCACCCCTGATCTGGGCCCAAACCCCCCATTTTGGTTATTTCTTTTTCTATTTCTTTCTTTCTTTATTTTATTTTTATTATTTTTATTATCACTAACCAATTAAAATCTTTTTCTCATAAAATCAAAAACCAAAAAAATATAATTTTATTTATTAAAATTAAATTCAGCATTTTTTTATTTTTGTAAATAAATACTAACTTAATTAATTTAGTTTTAATTAGGTTTAAATTTTAATATTTTTGCAATAATTAAAATTAATTTAGATAATTAGGTTTTTATTAACTTTAATCAAATTTATTTTTATTTCCTTGAATATACAAAAATCCAAAAATCCAAAAATATCTTTTTCTTAATTAATTAATTAATTTATTTAATTAACTTAATTTAATTCCATTTAATTCAAAAATAAACCAAAAAAAACCACTTTCTTTCGAAAAGGGTCAAAACCCAAAAAAACTCGCATTCGATTTAACTTTCTGCACGCGATCTATTTTGCCATATTGATGTAATTGTTTCCCAGAATGTAATAGTTTAAATAGGACTTTAATTACTTTACCGCTTTATTTTCTTTCCGCATTTTAATTTCAAGGGTTGTTTTTGGAGATGTAAATACCCGACGCCTTGTAATAGTTAGATTTAATTTCCGCAAATTTAATTTCCGCAACTTATAAGTTGTTAGATGTTTGGTAATAGGGAATGCATGACAAGATCGAATGTATGAACCTAAAATCAACATAGATAACCCATGACATGTACAAAGATGAAATTAACCGAAGCAACACACTCGCACATGCGCACTCTTAGGGTACACCTCACTTGGTTGCCTTCGAACGTGGTCATTGAGTATAGGAAGTTTTAGAGGTCGCCCTCTTGTCCAAAGATCATAGTTGCCTCGAAACAGTTGCCTCGGAAAAATGATCTAAGACATTAGGGTTACCGCTAAGGCATCCTAACATTGCTTTAGTGACCACACGTCCCTTAATCGAATTGACCCTTAAACTCCAACAGCGATGCTACCTACTCATCAATAGTGGGATAGCATTGTCTAAAGGACATTAGCACAGATTGATTCTTTTTTCGAGTAGGTAGATGGTTCTTAAGTACCTGCTCTCTTCAAAACAAAATAAAAACTTTTCGCACTTACACCTTTCAAACAAAAAGTTCTTTCAAACCCACAAACACAAAGAAAAGCAATTTTTGAAAACACTTTGAGCAAGTACCTAAGAGCCCTTGGATAACCATAGATAGAAAGGGTGCTAACACCTTCCCTTTCTATAATCTACCCCCCGGACCCGAGAAACATCTCGAAAAAGGAAATTTTCTATGCTTTTTTCCTTTGCTTGTTGGATAAAATAAAAGACGGTGGAGACTCTTGCTTACCGCGACATTTTGCAAAAACAAACGCAAAACGCAAACCAACATTCCAAAAAGCAGTCAATTCTCTCCCACCGTATCACAGGTATACAAAACAGAAACTCTGATTATTGAAGAATCAATCAAAGTCATATTTGATGATAAGCTTGGCCAGCAAAAGCCAAAGCAAAATGAAAATTCTGCAGGTACATAAGATCATCTTACAAACTCTGAAGAGTCAGAAGCAAAAGACAACTAAGAAGACCCTCCAATTTAAAATGCTCTGGAAAATCTAAGAATATCTGAAAAATCCTCACAAAATAAATTCCCCAGAATCACATCAGCACATCCAGAAAATGTGATTATAGGAAAGAAAGAAGATCCCATCAGAACAAGGTCCTCCTTCAGAAACAATGAAGAATCACTGTTTGGATTGGTCTCTCTAATTGATCCAACTTCAATAGAGGAAGCTCTGCAAGATAATGATTGGATCCTAGCTATGCAAGAAGAATTAAATCAATTTTCAAATAAATGATGTGTGAGATCTTGTTCCAAAACCTAAAGGATTTAATATCATTGGAACTAAATGGGTGTTCAGAAACAAGTTAAATGAGCAAGGAGAGGTTGTCAGAAAGAAAGCACGACTGGTTTCTCAGGGTTATAGTCAACAAGAAGGAATTGATTATAATGAATCCTTTTCCCCAGTCGCCAAGTTAGAATCAATTAGATTGTTAATTTCTTTTGATGTTCGACATAACATCTCATTATATCAAATGGATGTTAAAAGTGCCTTTTTAAATGGTTACATAGAAGAAGAAGTTTATGTCCACCAACCTCCGGGTTTTGATGAGTCAAAATTTCCAGAACATGTTTTCAAACTGAAAAAGTCTCTGTACGGTCTGAAACAAGCTCCCAGAGCTTAGTATTAATGTCTGAGTAATTTTCTTTTAGAAAAGAATTTTACCATAGGCAAAGTGGACACAACTTTATTCAGAAAAACATTTAAAAATGAAATTTTAATCTGTCAAATATATGTTGATGATATTATTTTTGGAACTTCTAATGTCTCTCTTGGAAGAGAATTTGTTGAGTCTATGCAGGCTGAATTTGAGATGAGCATGATGGGAGAACTAAAATTCTTTCTGGGAATTCAAATAAATCAGACTCCAGAAGGTACTTACATACATCAGATAAAGTATGTTAAAGAACTTCTGAAGAAATTCCATCTATCAGAAAGTAAAGAAGCAAAGACCCCAATGCATCCTACATGCATTCTGGGAAAATATGAGGTAAGTAAGAATGTAGATCAAAAACTCTACAGAGGTATGATTGGATCTCTTCTCTATCTGACATCATCTAGACCATATATATTGTTCCGTGTATGTTTATGTGCTAGATTCCAATCAGATCCTAGAGAATCTAATTTAACCGTTGTTAAGCGAATTCTGAGGTATCTGAAAGGTACTACTAACCTTGAACTATGTTACAGAAGATCCAAATATTTTAAACTAGTAGGTTATTGTGATGCTGACTTTGCTGGAGATAGAATAGAACACAAAAGCACCTCTAGAAGCTGTTAGTTTCTAGGTGATACAGTCATTTCATGGTACAGCAAGAAGAAAGCCATTATTGCACTATCAACCATTGAAGCTGAATATATATTTGCTGCTGGATGTAGCACTCAGATAATCTGGATGAAGAGCCAGTTGGAAGATTATCATCTATATGAAAGTAAGATTCCTATATTCTGTGATAATACCTCTGCTATTTGTCTTTCAAAAAATCCCATCTTACATTCTAAGGAAAAACATATAGAAATTAAACATCATTTCATAAGAGACTACATTCAGAAGGGAATTTTAAACTTAAATTTTGTAGACACAGAACATCAATGGGCTAACAGTTTTACTAAACCCCTTGCTGAAGATAGATTCAAATTCATTCTGAAAAACATCAGCATGGAATTTTGTCCTGAATGAATTTTTTTTTCTATATGTGTTTCCAAAATGTTCTGAAATGAATGTTCTGATTGACTGCTCTTCAGAAGTTAGAAGATGAGTTACATTAGAAGCCATTCATCATGTTCTGAAATGTGTCAAACGTTTCATTACTAGAATGGTTAGAAGTTCATTATATTAAACCAGTTGTCTCACGCTACCCTCAGAAGTTGAACGCGTGTTTCAATTCTGAAAGGTCACGCATGCGTGCACTGCTATTGAGACGCCATTCCTAGGTAACTATTTAGATTTGATCAAAATCACGCATCCCCTTAATGTCAAATCTCATTAATTGTTTGTAAGTATTATGTTTTTAAATCGTTCTAAATTCTTTAACTGCTCATTAACTTAAAAAAAAATTTTAAGCTATAAATACCCTTGCAAAATCCCTGTTCTATTTTTTACTCTCTTTCTCAAACTTCAATCGCCTCTGCATTTTTTTGTGCATACCTCCTTCCGCTCCCCACCATCACAATCCAAATACCCCTGCTGAAAACCCTCTTCCAACATCCCCCTTCAGACCTTTATCACCAAGACCCTCTGAGTGGTATGATGGTTCTTGGAGACTACCTGGAATAAATGTTCCTCTGGCTACATAACCTCCATCCTTCATCCTACCCTCTGAAAACATTTTTGCCTTAAATGTATCACCAGCACCTTCTCCTCCTTCCTCACCTCAAACCACAATCATCATCTCTCTTGATGTCACACCACCTTCATCACCAGAACCCTCTTTACCTCCCTCTCTAGAACCAACCCTTAGTCCATCCTCATCAGAACTTCCTGAACCCTCTGTCCCTTCTGACTTTCTCAGGACTGTAGTTGATCTTGAATCACTATATACCTACAAATAAAATCCACCAAAAAGGCCATTCCCAAACCAACCTCAAAACCTGATCAATCAGATGTTCCTATACGTTGTCAGAATTTTGTAACAAAAATGCAGACGTGGATTGACATGCTGAAGGAAGACAATGTCAGCAACCTGAATCCAGCAGCATGTGATTTTATGTGGGAAGCATTCAGAAGGAAACTCAATGATGAAACCTTCAATTTGCAAGATCTGTGCTATTCTCAGGTTCTTGAGAATTTCACCAAGTATTTGAATGCCTTCTTAGAAGAAGTGGTAAAGATCTGGGATCAAAAGTCTCCACTAAAAATTACTAGTGCTCCATTACCACCTGCTGACCCCATGGAGATATTAGAGGATGAATCTGAATATGACGCTGAGTCTGAACAAAATCCTTTGGCCATGACTCTGTATAACCAACCTTCTGCTGAAGCTGCCTCTGAGAAAGTGCCTACTCTGCTGATTGATCCTGGAACCCTTCTCTCAAATGTTGTGAACTCAGACTCTGCTACTTCTACTCCAAAGGTTATCTCCTCTGAAGCTGCTTCAACTTCTGCTTCACCTTCGCTGTTGCTGGACACTCTGAATGAACTGAAGAAGGACAATGAGGCCATCCATGAACGTTTGGATAAACAAGATGAAACCAACAAGAAAATCAGATCTTGGATGTTGAAACAAGAGGATTCCTCAAATGAAATCAAGAATCTTCTGTTTTCCCTTGTTTCTCGTCGCTCTTAGATTTTATTTCTACATTTTTGTCTTGTTTTTTTGTTTGTTTTATAACTCTTTTTTCTTTTGAATCTTCAATATTTGACAATTTTTGAATTTGTTTATTTTACTTTTTGATTATGACAAAAAGGGGGAGAAAATAAGATTTTGATATGATCCATGAAAACAGTTATGGGACTAAGTCTCAAACATTTCTAACGAAATAAAGTTTTTTTCTTTTATTTAAGAGATATGCAGGAACTCAAGAAACTCTGAACATCTTCAGGAAAAGATATGCTAAAGAAACTCTGAAAGAAAAGATCTAAAAGCTCTGAAGAACAAATCTCAGGAAGTTCCCCTTATGCTTTTAAACTCTTTAATTATTCTTTATTTCAGAAGAAGAAATATCAATCTCAGGGGGAGATTATCTATCTCATGGGAAGATCCTCATACTTGCACAAATTTTTTTTAATCAAAATCTGATTTGTTTTTGTCATCATCAAAAAAGGGGAGATTGTTAGGACAAGGTTTGGTTCTAATCATATCTTAGAGTTTTGATGATAACAATGAAATAAATTTTGTGATATATATTTTATACTCTGACGTGTATGCTCTCTAAGTTCAGATGAAGTTCTTACTTACACATCTTAGAAAGAAACAACATTCTACGTAAGTTTAAAGCAAACTTAGAAGGAAGCACTCCAAAGCAAACTCTGATAAAGAGCAATCCTAAGAAACCTCTAATAAAGCTAGCTGAAGCAAAGATCTGACAAAAGTACGCTGAAAGCAACATCTGATAAAATGCAAGATTAAAGCAAACTCTGGTGAACACATATTGAAGAATACTCTGATAGAAGAAAAGGTCAAGTAAAATCTAAAATGGAAACGCTGTAAGCAAACACTTCAACTTCCAGAGACAAGCTTTGACAGTACCGTTAGTTATTAAATGTTAAGACGGCTAACACACTCAAGTGTACTACACGCACGAGCATTGGAAACTTAAAGACCAAGCCTACTCGCTACACGCAACACGCTTCATTAAATGTATGACCTATCATCAAGGCATTAACAATCAAGAATTGGAAGCTATATATAGAATACCTTTTATTTCAAAGAAAGGTTACTGACTTACGTGAAATATACTTACGCTCACTATTTTCATACTTGTAAACTAATACTGTATAGTGGGTAGACCTCAAGTATTGGGCAACAATCTTAGTGATAAATCACAGTTGTGATAAAGCTTTTTAAGATCAAATTTGTTCACTACTATTAAGAGATAATTTTGTAAGTGTTCCTTGAGAGACCAGTTGGGTCATATTTCTCAAGAGGGATAGGAATAGTTTGAGTCTTAGAGGTGTGAGTCACTTGCAGTTGGCTTGTGGATTGTATTGTTAGTCACACCAGTTTGGTTATGCATTTGTAATCAGTTTGATTATAGTGGATTAAGTCCTCGTTGAGAGAGGCGAAATCACATTGACGGGTGGACTAGAGTAGTTTGAGTTCAAATGAACCAGGATAAAAATACAAGTTTCCTTCCATTAGTATTGCGCAAGAAAAAGAAAAACTTATTCAACCCCCCTTCTAAGTGTTTTCTCACCCTTCAGATGCATTGCACCTCAAAATGGGCAAGAATTTGCATTTTTGGAACTTTTTTAATGTGTTTGATTTTGGTTTGAAAGAGGGCCATTATGGGTGGATTCTTACCATCTTTGCTATCCCTCTTCTTCCTCTATAAATACAAGACCAAGATTGTAAACAAAGTGTTAGAAAACTTAACACAAGACTAAAATAACTGAAAACCAACACAATTGCATATATACACATCAGGGTACACCCACTTTGGTTGCCTTTCGGAAAATAACAGTCATGTCCCTCGAGAGTAGGAACACTTTAGCAAAGACCTTTCGAATCAAAAGATCATAAGTTCCTCGATGACCCTACAATTTCCTTTCGGCAAATGATCTAGTCCCTTAAACAAAATTTCTAAAGCGTCTCTATATGTTGCCTTTATGACTGTACGTCCCTTAGAATGTCCCTCAAACATCCAACGATAGGGCTACCTACTCACTAATAGTAGGATAGCCCTGTCTAAAGGATAGGAGGAAAAGAACAAACCTTTCGAGTATAAGTAGATAGTTCTGGGATGCTTGCTCAAAACAAATTTTCACACTTACACAAAAACATTTCAAAACACTTTCAAAAAAATGCTTTATCAACACTCTTGAGGACTGATACAAGAGTTATCATAAAGCGAATCGCCGCACTAAGGCATTTCAAAACATTTTTCAAAACACACAAAGCACAAGGTACTTTTAGAATGAGCTAAGCATCTAAGAGCCCGTAGAGAATTGCAGATGGAAAGGGTGTTAACACCTTCCCTTTCCATAATCTATCCCCCTTACTCAGAAAATTCTAGAAAAGGTCTTTTTCTGTTCTTTTCACCCTTTCCTTAATTTGGATAAAAGAAAAGTCGGTGGAGGCTCTTGCTTACCGCAACATTTGAGAATACAAATGCAAAACCAGTATTAACAGTCGGTTCTGCTACCGTATCATAGTCTAGCATAAATAAATAGTTGGCACATATGTCAAATGGATGTGAAGTGTACATTCCTAAATGGACCCTTAGACGAAGAAAGAAAGGTGTACAGGCTGCATAAAGCCCTGTATGGATTGAGACAAGCTCCAAGGGCTTGGAATAAGAAAATTGATATTTTCCTAAGGGGGAAGGAATTTGTGAAGTGCACAACTGAACATGGAGTATATGTAAGAAGAAGCAAGAGTAAATTGCTTATACTATGTCTCTATGTAGATGATTTTTTGATAACAAGTAGCTGTAAAACTGAGATCGAAGACTTCAAAGGTGATCTCAGTAAGGAATTCCAAATGTCTGATTTGGATGAGTATTCATATTTCCTTCATATAGAATTCTACAAGAGCAGTAGAGGTTTGAGGATGCATCAAAGAAGATATGCAAGAGAAATTTTCAAGAGGTTTGAGATGGAAGAATGCAACTCAACTTCAACACCTGTAGAACCAAGACTGCAACTGTCGAAAGATGCAAATGATGTTGATCCAACCCAATATAGAGACTTATTGGATCATTGAGATACCTTTGTCATACAAGGCCTGCCTTAGAATATAGTGTAGGTTTGGTAAGTAGATTCATGTAGAAGCCAAAGGTATCACATCTAGAAGCAATGAAGAGGATACTAAGGTATCTCAAAGGAACTTTCGATTATGGAATTTTGTTTCCTGCAACTGATAAAGGAAAAGAATGCAAGTTAGTGGGATACACTAATTCGAGTTGGTGTAGTGATGCTGAAGATTGAAAGTCAACAGCAGGATATGTGTTTATGCTTGGTGGTGCACCAGTCGCTTAGAATTCAAGAAAGGAACCAGTAGTGGCATTATCATCATGCGAAGCAGAATACATAGCTGCTTCTCTTTGTGCATGTTAAGAAACTTGAATGGTGAACTTGGTCGAAGAGATAACAGGGAAAGATCATGGAGCAATTACCATAAAGATCGACAACATGTCAACAATAAATCTGGAGAAGAACCCAATAACACATGGTCGAAGTAAGCAAATCAAAATGAGGTTCCATTATCTTCGAAAGCAGGTAGCAGATGGGAAGATGAATTTAGAACACTGCAGAACTGAGAATTAGATTGCAGACATCATGGCAAAGGGGGTGCAAGTCAAAGTATTTAGAAGGCTAAGAGTCATGATGAACATAGATATTTTAGACACAATGAATTAGGTGGTGTGTTAAATTGTAATTCATAGTGTCGAAAAGATTTGATTTATTTAGATTTAAATAGATTTAATTTAAGTCTAGAATATATTAGATTTGATTTGATTTAGTAACAAAATAGATATTTTGGGCTTTGGGCTTAGGGTGCAAGCTCAGTTATAAATAGAGGGAGTAACCCCTATTTTTTGTAAGCAATTCAAACAAGTCATTGAAACGACCTTGCGGAGCCTGTCATTTGGATGTTAATGAAACATCAATGAAGTCGCCACCGAACGTCTTTTATCCCTCCGAAAGGGAAAGGTAAACATCGAGAAAACCTGAAGGGAGAAATCACGGTCTTTCGACCAAGAGATCGAGTAAGGGAGTCTGTTACGCGAGGGGAAGGTATTAGCACCCCACACGCCCGTAGTACTCTATGGTATCAACTCTTGTTGTCTAATCTAATGGGTGTGGTCAAATCCTATGTTTATGGCTTAAAACTGAAGAGGGAATGCATGCGAAAGAAAAAGGAAAAGAATGTAGGGTAAATAAAAAAAAGTGTTGTGCTCGGTTGGGCCCTACCCCAATGCCTACGTATCCCTTTTAAGGAATTAGAGCAGCCGTAGTTCGGCTTATGTATTTTGGTTGGTTTGTGTTTTTTAGTTAAGATAACAAAAACAGGCAAGATGGCAAAACATCAAATAAAACAACAAACAAATGAGATGGTCAAACATTGACTAAATAATAACACGGTAACATGTCAAAGATGGCGAAACATCAAATGATAAAACAGATAACAAAAACATCGATAAAATGGATGACAAAATATCACACCTAACAATGCTATTGAGAATCAAAGTAGGATAACAGACATGTGCGATGGCGAAACATCGGCTTCAACAAGTGTGCGATGGTGAAACATCAGCTAAAAGATAACAAAGTCATGGCAAAGATAGCGAAACATCAGTAAAATGGATGAAAAAACATCACACCTAACAATTATATTGAGAATCAAAGTAGAATAATAGACATGTGCGATGACGAAACATCGGCTTCAACAAGTGTGCGATGGCGAAACATCGACTAAAAGATAAAAAAGTCATGGCAAAGATGGCGAAACATCAATAAAACGGATGACAAAAAATCACACCTAACAATGATATTGAGAATCAAAGTAGGATAACAGACATGTGTGATGGCGAAACATCGGCTTCAACAAGTGTGCGATGGCGAAACATCGGCTAAAAGATAACAAAGTCATGGCAAAGATGTCGAAACATCAATAAAACGGATGAAAAAACATCACACTTAACAATGATATTGAGAATCAAAGTAGGATAACAGACATGTGCGATGGCGAAACATCGGCTTCAACAAGTGTGCGGTGGAGAAACATCGGCTAAAAGATAACAAAGTCATGGCAAAGATGGAGAAACATCAATAAAACGGATGGCAAAATATCACACCTAACAATGATATTGAGAATCCAAGTAGGATAACAAACATGTGCGATAGCGAAACATCGGCTTCAACAAGATAATACAGACAAAGTAAGATTGGTTTGTATCTTTTACTTTGAAGAAGGGTTTGAGTTCATTAGAGGTGTCTTGTGATTTGCCAAGAAAATAGTTTTTGTTTTAAGATGCAGAATGCAAAGGAAGGAAAACAACTAAGGGGAACTAGCCTAGAACTATCCCTAGTGTTATCATACAATGGTTGACCCTAAGGTTGAGGATAAAGGAAAATCCTATCCTATGTTAGCATACATGGATTCCTATCTTAGTCAACATGTTAAAAGAAGCTTAACAAATCTATCCTATATGGAACATGCAATGAGAGCGAAGTCGTGATCTCAATTTCTAAATTGAGTGACTCATCGATCAACAATTAAAGAAGAAAAGAAATAAACATCCTATAGGGAACATGCTATGAGAGCGAATTCGTGATCTCAATTTTTAAATTGAGTGACTCATCGATCAACAATTAAAGAAGAAAAGCAATAAACATCCTATAAGGAACATGCAATAAGAGCGAAGTCGTGATCTCAATTTCTAAATTGAGTGACTCATTGATCAACAATTAAAGAAGAAAAGCAATAAACATCCTATAGGGAGCATGCAATGAGAGCGAAGTCGTGATCTCAATTTCTAAATTGATTGACTCATCGATCAACAAGTAAACACAACACATGTATAAGACAAAAACCAGAGGGCCTCCTGACATATATCAGCAACAGAGGTCCCATCATACAATCAGAGAACTATGCAAAATGAAAATGGGAGAAAGGAGATAGTGCAATACCAAACAGATAAATATCCGTTGCAACTGAGCAAGAATAAAAGAAACCCAGAGAACTTCGAGCAAGCTGGCATCAGTAGACAAATCGAGTCAGAAATTACACCATCAGGATGTAAGTAATTTATCAGATATGAAAAAATCCCATGGGCAATGTATGGCATTCACAATCACATGTATGTATATCCTGCATAAACCATCAAACATACCAAACACACGAATAATGCCAATATAATAAATTGTGTTCCACAAATAAAGTGGAACACCAAAGCCTCAAGCCAAAAGGGGCAACTTTCTCAGAGTACCTCGCATATTCAACAACCAAGTTAGTATTCCATAAGGTGAAAAAGTGAGAACAACATGGTAACAATTATCAAACATTAGACATGATAGGCAAGAGGAAACAAACATATGCACAGATTAGGTCAAAAGAATTAGAGGAATGTTACTCCTTTCTATCACCATGTTGTATTGACAATTGAATATCAATCAAGGATCATAGGAGCTTGAGAAATATGTAAACAAAGATCATGAAGGTCAGTAGCTCATACATTTCAAACATTCTCAAATAAATTATCACAACTCATAAGCACAATAGAAGAGGGGCTTTACACAATGCATTAGAGGATTCAAACATTCAAGCATGGGACATTTACATGAAATGGCTTGAGTTAATATGGACAAATCAGAATCAACATGATCATTAGGTTCCCAATTATAGGCCTTACTCAAGTTCATTGGCCATCAAACAAATTGTAACAAGATATGCAACATCAATTGGGTACCTTCACTTCAAAATTACATCAAAAATGGAAATAAGGGTCCATAATTCAAACCAAAAAAATTTAGCATCTTTGAAAGGTATGGAAGTCAGAATGCAAGACCTAAGTTCATGAATGATTGAGGAGGAGACCAAGTGAAGTCCAAAGTTCAAGACTAGTTGGAAAAACTACCAAACTAGACAAGTTTTCAAAATAATTTGTGGAAAAATGTCAAACCAAGTTGAAAAAATCAAGATAAATGGTTTTAAGATCCTCAATAAATTCATGAACCCTAATCAAGACTTGAACCCTATTTAAAACCCAAGGCATGGTGGTTTTGAAAATGAAACTTGCACCATAAGCAACAAAACCCTAATTTTTGACTTTTAATCCTAAATATTGATTAAGTAAGATCAGAATTCAAACAAATTAAGCCAAGATCACAAAAATCACCAAGGAACCCTAAATGTCAGAAAATATATTTTTCACAATTTTTTTTGAATTAAGGAAAATTCAAAAATGAAATTAAATTCAAATAATTAGTCAATTAACAAACATTCACATCTCAAAATAACAATTAAATCAAAAAGTCAGAAAAATGTCCAACCAAAATTATACTCAAATATTAGAACTAAAAACACACATCCCTGATTTTTTGTGGGATTTTTGAATTAAAGTAAATATTAAAATAAAAATTAAGCAAACAATTAACAATTAAACTATTATTTAAGGTAAAAAAATGCAAACCCTAGCCAAAAATCACCAAAAGGTCAAAAATGAAATTATATTCAGACTCCATGATTAAAAAAAAAGCTTACGGTATTTTTTTAAGAATTTTTGAACCAATGGAAGTATTAAAATAAAAATTACAAAGCCAAAATTCAAAATAAACCTCTCAAATTAAAATTCTAATAAAAAATAGAAAATATGCCAAACCAACTTCAGAATCAAACTTTACATTATTTTGTGAGTCTAGAACATTTTTTGTAGAATTTTTTGGATCAAAGAAATATTAAAACAAAAATAAGTATTAAACAAACAATTAATTAAACTAATCAATTTTTGAGCCAATCAAAACATTTTCAAAAATTATCAAAAAAAATACACAAGGTCAGAAATATTATTTTGAATTTGTGATAACTTTTTCAGAATTTTTCAATCATTTTTGAGCAAGAAATAAAATTATAGAAATCAATTTATAAAATAAAATTCAAATGAATCAAAGAAATAAGCCAGCCAACCAGAGGAGGCCATGTAATCATCTTCAACCTCTTGCTAGGGAAAAAACACGCGCATGATCCAGTTCACCACCTCATTTTCCAGTCAACACAACATGCTCAATTCTACACCATTTTCCATGAAATTTCGTGCAAATTCAAGCTAGTATTTCATACTTCACATTGCAATTCGAATAAAAATAAATAATGAACCATGGATCAAGAACAGATCGTGCAAAAGTGTCAAAAAATCACTGAACAGAAATAACTCAGATGCATCATTCATGCATGTCTCATCAAATTAAAAGCTCTGAAGCTTCAAAAACACCTAATGGACTTCAAACAACATGATTATGAACTTAAATCACACAATGCACGGCTAGAAAACAAAATCCAAAGTTGAGAATTCAAACGTTTGAGAAAAAATGGATCTACTGTCTCATTCACTCCAGTTGCAAACCAAGCCTCGATCTACAATCCTTATCACTTGGAGAAGAGAATGCAAGAATAATTGACCAAAACGCGCAAGGGAGATGGAAGAATCGAAGAAAAATGCAGAGCAACAAGCTATGGAGTTTTATGATTTGATTGATGAAATGAAGCCCGAACCCCGCTCATTGAGGCTTGCTTCTCAATATATAGAGCATCAGGAGGAGGGTAGGATAGGTTTTTCGCGCTGAAAGCTCTTGGAAAGAATGAAATATTCTTTTTGCCAAACAAAAGTATGCACATGCAGCCCTACATTCCCTCGTGCGTGGGCTTGCTTTTTACGTGCATTTCAGTCCATTTTACCTCAAGAAGATATTAACAACAAAATTAAGACTTAAATCCTTGTATTAAGCTAGTGTTGGTGATTAGGTAACTTCATGCCACTTTTTGCAAAATCAAAAATTTCCTTTGCATTTGCCCATGTGCAGCTCAAGCTTTAGCATGATGGGACTTGGTACATTTCATATTGGTCATGGGCCAAGTTTGAAGTGAAACAAATGGCCAAAAATCAAGTTATCAAGAGTTTGTAATTTGCATGGCATGCATGAATTCAATGAAAAGCCCCAAAATTCTAAAGTCCACAACTTGCTCATACTTTTGAATTCAGATACAAATGAGCACAATTTGGAAAGGTATTGAAAATATCTACAATCCCTTAGTTTTGAGTTTTTGAAATTGAATCTATTAAGGTCCTCAAAATTTAGCTTGAAATTCATTAATTTTGGAAAAATGACCTGTAATTTTGTGACTTCAAAAGATCATAATTCTTGATTCCTTGCCAATTTAGACATGAGACCAAAAGGAGATGAAAGATCATCCTCTTAGCCTTCCAAGCATATTTCATTTGCATTTTTGTGATCAAAGGTGAATAAAATATGAATTTTTGAAATTAAGTCCTCATTTTTCCAAAATTAGAAACTTTTAGGGTTTCTTCAAGAACAAGTTTCAACCCAAACTTCAATCTCTTTGACCCAATGACCAAAATGAACTTGAAAATATGAAAAGTGCATCCTTGAATTGATGGTTGACCAAAAGTTCCCTTGGTCAACCTTGACTTTGACTGATTTTGACCAAAATGACCATTTTGCCCCTCTGAATCAATTGATCCACTTCCCTTCAAAGATGATGATCAAAACTTCAGACATATGATCCTCCAAATGTATAAAGGCCATGTGCAAAGTTTCACTTCAAAATTCTCAAGAAATCTTGATAAAAGCTCAAACCCTAATTTTGGTCAACACCTTAGGAAACTGATGAATCATCTTCAAAACTTCAAATCCTCTGGGCATCATGACCAAATCCTTGTGCAAAGAATTTTTAAATACCAATGAGATGTTGTATCTCCCCAAATCAAGACTTGTATATTGGCCAATAGCCTTGCTTAAATAAAACCCTAATTTGACTGGTGAATCCAAAGAGTGAGTCTTCTTATAATCAAACACAAACTTCAATCCTCTGATGATCCAATGAGATGGATGAAATATCTTGAGATATGAAAAAACTTTTTGATCTTGAAATATGCAGAGGTTTAGATTAATAAGATTATACTTGAGCAACTTGTCAATGCAACCAAACTTCAAAGCTTGAGGAAGGCTTGATAACCAAAGTACTTTGATCCCATCACAAAGTATGAATGCAATGCAATATGATGTTCATGATGAAACATAATCCTAAATCCAGAGGGTAAATTTTGGGGTGCAACAGTCATTCGCAGTATTTTGAAGTTGCAAAATGAATAAGAAAGTTTTCACAGTTTATGAGTAGAGAGAAACTCTGTAGAAAGTATTTCTCTTGTCTTCTTTCTTTGTTTGTCTCATAATTAAATTGTCATTGTGGTAGAAATTCATAATAGACTTTGGTGGATTTCCAACAATAATGATGTCATCTCTTTCTTGCTTCTTATAAAAAACATTCTAACAAATTGGGTGGATGAGATATTTCATCACATGCCATACTCTAAAGAAAAATCTTTAACAAAACTTCTATATAGAGCAATGATTATAAAATTCCTAAGTACCTTTAATATTGATACTCAGAGAGAGAAAGAGGAATTTCACCCAATAACATAAATGATTACACCAGCCTCAGAGACATGAAAATTAATATAAATTACAGAGAACTAAGGGATAATTGTACAACTATGAAAGAAGACACAGAAAAGACATAAGACATAGATATCAACCAAGTGTGGGGAAATTTCCAAAGCATAGTAAGAGATGTGAAAGAAATGAAAGATATGATCTCAAATGAATGATTACACTTATGGAATTAAATGACCCCCATGTTATGTGCTTATGTGATCCTTTATGTTTTGTTTGCACTATTTCAATTCCACAAAATTTATATTTTGTATTTTGAATTCCTAATTCTTGTTTAATCAACAAAAGTGATGTTTTTCCCTTCTTCATGTGTTTTATTTTCCTATGTTTGCATATTTAATTTAGGGTTAAATATGTTTTTGGTCCCTATAAATATCTCAAATTTCATTTTTAGTCCTTATTAAAATAATGGTAAGTTTTAGTCCCTACAAAATTATTATGCACGTAGTTTTAGTCCCTGTTGTTAAACCAATATGTATTTGTGAATGATTATTTTGTAGACATGTTTAAAATGTTATAAAAATTTCCTTGGAAAAAATAAATTCAAAACATGATTTCTAAGTCGATATTTTCATTATTTTTATCAATATCTTTTGAAATTTAAAAAAAATCATATTTAATTCTTCTCATTTTAAAAAATTCTAAAATTTGATCAAGAAATATTTTATATTATTCTAAACACGCATGGAAGATATTATTCAAAAATTTAAAAGTTTAAGGGTAACTAAACAGTTTTTAAAATTTTAAAAAATAGCAGGGACTAAAACTTGATGAACAAAACTTTTTTTGGAACCAAAATTTGTCATTTTTTAATAGGGATTAAAAGTTAAATTTAAGATATTTATAAGGATAAAAAACATATTTAACCCTTTAATTTATTGCAATGCATCTTTACCTGCCTTTTAATTTCGACAAAGGGGGACAAGTATACTCTCTATTTAATTGAAAGGGGTTTAATTACTTCAATCACATATGTGTTATTTCTTTTACCACCTCCTATGAGAATGAGTTGTCATCAACAAAAAGGGAAAGACCATGGAACTTTGCTTTACAGGCTACTTCAAGGTGACATGTCTTTAATAAAGACAATATTTTTTATGATGACAACTAATGTTTAATGATGAAAATTAATCTATAATGACAAGTCAAGATTAAACAATTTAAGCGATTAAAGATGAAAACCAAAGTATTAAGGTTTGATGAATTTGACTCTCTAATGATGATAACCAAATGGAATATAACTCAAGTCTCATATAAAGTGAACTCAAGCACTTGTCTACAAAGAAAATATCTGACAAGACTTTAAGTATGTGAAAGGCTGTCTCGACTTACCTGAGTGAATATATTGTAAAGTATAACGGTGTTATCGTAAAAGTACACGGATAAATCACAAAAAAAAAATTGTTTTCAAACTTATTTTCTCAAGTAAACTTTTTCAAAAATAACTTGAAGCCATTCTAGATAAGTTAGAAGCTGTAAGAAAAGCTCTGGAATAATTTTTTGTCTCTACCAATCGATTAGCACTCTTCCAATCGATTGGAACAATTCCAAAATGCACCCTAAGCGATTAGGACAACATCTTAATGATATGTAATGGCTAAATATATTTTATTTCCTTTTAATTCTTGATAATCGATTAACTTAGGGTTACTAATCGGTTGGTACATATTGTCCATCGATTGACAAGTCATAAAAGCCTTAAAATCATTTCCGTTTTGTATAAATCTGTAGCCTATAAATAGAGGTCCCTTTCCACTTTTTTTTCCATATATAGAAACTTGGTTTTCACTTCTCACTTCTCACTCTCTCTAAAAATTCTTTGTGTTTAGTTTCTCACACTAAAAGTTTTGCCGGAGTGCTTTTTGAGAAAATTCTTTTATAAGTGAGGAAACTGTAATTCTAGAAGGGTAGTTTTGTAAGTTCACCAAGGAAGTTTTGTTTATACCTTGGTTAAAAATTTTATCCACTTAGGGATTTTTATTTGGGTTCAAGTCTAAATCCTTAAAAATCTTAGGTTTGGGATTTGTGTGATCAAGTCTCTTGTTTAGATTCAGATCAGCCCTTAGTAAAATCTCATAAGTTCTTGATTGGCCCGCAATAAAACCAAGTTTAGGTTAAAGCTTAGTCCGATGTTAAAAGTTTGTTTTGGTTCGAAATCAACCCGGTTGTAAAATCCCTTAGGTTATTAGTTAACCTGGTATAAAATCAAGGTTTAGGTTCGAGAACTCATTTTCTCGCTGTTTATTTCAGTAGAAAAATGAATCTCAAACAGAACGAAAGAGATCTCCAAACTCAAGATGCTCAATTCAAGGAAATGTTCTTAAATCTATCCAAGGGGCAAGAAGAATTGAAAGCACTCCTCGCCGTGAACTTGACCAAGAAAAATCCTGACTTTTGTACCCAAAAATTTTACCTCTCATTTTATTCAAAATATACTCCTGGAGGTCCTCAAGTTGCCCAAGGATGCCTAAGGATTGACCAGACAAATCCTCCTCCTAAGACCATGAGCCTCAAACTAGGGTTTCACTCCTCATCAAGCTGTTTGAGTTCCAAGGGTCCTAAATTATTTCCATTGCCCTAATATGTCCTCAAGATCATCCATGCCAAGTTTCATGCCTTGCACTACAAGTTTTCTCAATCAACTGCTCAAATGCCTAGAAATCAACTATGTTAGGTCAAAAGTCAACTGTGACCCTCATACAGTCAAACTTCAATATTTTTGGTCAACATTAACATTTTGAAGTAATATCTATCATTTGATCAAGGATTGATCATGATTCCTCAAGAAAATCCCCAAATTCATCAAAACTCAGAAGTTGCTAAATTAGGGTTTATATAGGAAAAGTCAACCAAACTTTGACCAGACATAACTTTCTCATACGTTATCATAAATTTATCATATAAGGCTCATTTTAAATAGAATTCAATTCCCTACAACTCATATTCATCCCTTAAGTTCAAAAAATGAACTCATGAAAAGATATGAATTGAGACATTATAGGTCATTTCAAAAAGTCAACAAAAACACCTTTTTGGTCAAAGCTTATTACATCACCATGGAAGATCCAATTGGGATGAAACCAAAGAGGTTGCTTAAAGGACATCCTAAGCTTTCTAAAACGTCAAAGAACACCTTCTTGGGGTTAAAATAGAGGGAGATATATATTGTCAAAGTTGACCAATTTTTGGAAATGTGCATGAAGTCAACATTGATCAAAATGACTTTTTTTCCAAATGGGCCCGTGTTTTCTTGTTTGAAACTGGTTCCTAAGAGGAACCACGACCCCTGAAATTACTCACTTATCATTTTATTATTTTTATTATTTGTTTTGATGTTTTATCCATTTAAATAAAAATAAATCAATTTAAATAGTAAAATAATGAAATAAAATTCAAGATTTGATTTTATGAGCATATTATGAGTCAATAAACAGCCAGCAAAGCATCTAAATCGTGCAAGGGATAATTGGATTGGAAAAGATCATGATTTGGCCAAATTTAGAAATAAAAAATACAAGAGGCAAATCAAATCTCTTTTCCATAATTTCTCAAGATTGCATCTGTTTTTGTTGACCTAATTTGTTCTCTTATATGCCAACAACATTCCCAAAGAAGAAGGACAAGGATTGGTCGTGTAAACTGTAAGAATAAAAACTCAATTTTTGGACAAAAAGTGAGGATCAGATTTCGTTATAGAGGGCGATTAAAAGTGTTTCAAGGCCAGCAATCCATTCTTGGAAATCTCCTGAAGCTAACAGCATCACTTGCATGCATCAACACCTTCACAAATCGCACGTTATAGTATCACAGTTTATCTCTTTTATCCAAACTCGAATCCATTGATTTACCCATTATAAAAAAAATTTGATCATATATTCGTGTTTATCATCACATTTACAATGTTTCTGGATTGGTTAATCGGAGTTTAAGCGCAGGTACAAGCAATTGCCATGGTTAGGGTTCGTAAGCTCTAATTTGGGGTTTCCTGCTCTAGGGAAAATTGGACCAAATTATGGGCACCAATGGAGTTAGGGCATGATTTCCAGTCAACCTATGCCTTTAGATAGGATTTATTTTGCGTATATTACGTTTTTTAATCTTGCACGGATGTGGCTACGGACAAAAATTGTCACTATAGCCTTTAGTGACGGTTTTGTCCGTAGGTAAAAGTCTAAAACCAAAACCAACAGTTCTGGGAAGAAGACGATCACGTGGTAGCCACACACTGGATCATTTGAATTTCACGCGTGTTTCTTGGCAAGGCATTTTGTTTCCATTATATTTTATTTGTTTTATTATATGTAAAAATGGTCCAGCTAGCGCGGATGGTTAAGAGCGTGCCTATGAAGCAAACGTCTTGGGTTCGATCCGAGACGTGTGCTTCTTTTATTTTCCCTAATAATTGTTTGCAGATCCTGTGCCTTGGGTTCCAGCGTGTCCACCATACATCTCTAGATGTCATCCATCAGATTACTACAAGGTCAGATCCAGCGCTCTGCAAGCATGTTCCCATGATGGACCCTCAGGCATACTCAACACTAGATTCCATGTCTGCTTAGGCCAACCTGATTTGGGCCTGAACAAAATTCAGCTTGCAACCCTTCAATCTGGGTTACACCCCCACCAGGCCCACTATTTCTTTTTTAATTTCTTTTATTTGTTTTAATTATTTGTTTAATTATTTTTATAGAACAAAATCATTTTTTTATTAAATAAAAAAAATCACAAAAACATTAAAATCAGATTTTTTTTCATAAAATATTTTATTTCATTAATTAATTAGATTAATTTAATTAGGGCAATTTAAATTCTTTTTTTCATAATTAAAATAAATTAGAAAATTAGGGTTAATTTGAAAATATTTAATTTTCTCAATCAAAAAATAACAAAAATATTTTCTTTGATTCCCTTTAAATTTAGACTTTGATTCCCGTATTTAATTCGTCGTGTGCCAATATTTTATTCCAATTATTGTATTTGCTTCAAGTTTGTAATAGCTTTAAATTAGGGTTTATTTTACTGCTTTTTATTTTACTGTTCAATCCCCAGTTCTTGATTATGTAACCCCTTCCCCGAAGCCTTGTAATAGTGTAGACTTACTTTTCCGCTTTTAATTTTCTGCAACTATAAACTGTCTAGATGTATGGATAATAGGCTTGCATGCAAAAGATAAATCAAATTAATATAGTAGAAAATCCTAATTGTGCAAAGATAAATAAAAACTGAAAAATAACCACTTGCACATGCTCACTCATAGGGTTTGCCCCACTTCGATTGCCTTCGGTAAACGATCATGAAGTATAGGGAGTCTTAGTGATTGTCCTCTAGTCCCAAAAGATCGAAAATGACTCGTTCAAATGTTGCCTCGGAAAGAACTTTAGGACTCTAGGGTAATTACTAAGGTTTCCAAACCATTGCTTTAGTGATCGTAATTGTCCCTTTCGTCCCTTACAATTGTCCCTTGAACTCCAACGATGGAGCTACCTATTCCTTAATAGTAGGATAGCGTTGTATAAAGGAAATAAGAAGATGAACAGACTTTTTTAGAGTAGGTAAAACTTTTAGGTACTTGCTCAAAACAACAATTTTTACACATACACTTTAAAACAAGCTTTTCAAACCAAAGTTTTCAAAATATTTATCACATCCTTGAGGACTGATACAAGGGTTACCATAAAGTGAAACGCCGCACTAAGGAAAATTTCAAATCTTTTCAAAAACACAAGCACAAAATCAATTTAAGAATGAGCAAGTACCTAAGAGCCCATGGAAAACCAAGGATGGAAAGGGTGTTAACACCTTCCCTTTCTTCAACCTACCCCCCGTACTCAGAAGCATCTTGAAAATGGTTTTTTTCTGTTCTTTTCCCTTTTCCTTTGTTGGATGAAATAAAAGTCGGTGGCGACTCTTGCTTACCGCGACATTTGCAAACAAAAAAATGCAAAACTAGTATTAACAGTCGGTTCTGCCATCGTATCACACTGATAAAAACAAGGATGGCCAGTTGGAACAACTGCAAGATGAGATGGAAAGGATTAGAATCCAAATCAATAGTCAGATGGCTCTTATCCGAAATTTAGCCCGGGGACAAGAAGAGCTGAGGATTCTCATCAGTAAGCTTCATCAGGATAAATAAGACTGTCTGAGGAAAACTGCTAGAGTTGGGAGCCTAATCAATGATCAACCTCTCTTGGCAGATAGGGAATTTAGTGACATGTTCATATGGGAACATGTTGAAAATAAACTCAGGAACAGTGAAATTCAGGGGACTGCATCTTCAAGTACTCATCAGAGATCATACAATGAAAAAAGGAGTCCAATACTGTGTATGACCAGAAGGGTCGTAATAAGGGTGATCTCAAAATCTGTGGGGGCGGTGTTAACTTCTAATCCTGCACCGGTTCAAAAACGACGGGGCAATAAGTGTAGGACAGAGTCTCAGGAAATGAAATTTACTAAGATTAATATGACTTTATCTCAAGCGCTGCAACACTTGCTGAAAGCTGAACTCATCTCTCAACGAGATCCTCCTACAAATCCCAACACTGCCTCTCAAAATTACAATCCTAATGCGAGGTGCACTTATCATTCGAACAATCTGGGGAACGACACTGACAACGCTGGTCTCTGAAGAACAAGATTCAAGACTTGATTGACGAAGAAGTGCTGGAGTTCACACAGGATGGTCCGACTGAATTCTTTTTCCATCCCTCAAAGGCACACCATCTGAAGTGACTAGTTTAGACAAAGAGGCTTTTTGTTCATTAGAATTCTCAAGTTGTAATTTTCTTTTGATTGTTTAAACACTTATTTCATGTTAAACTTTGTTATTCCATTAATGCATTGCATATGTTTGTCTTGAATTAATCCATTCGTTGTCACTATACTGAAACTATGCTTTTACTTCCTTTTTGTGATATCCAACTCTTGATTGAAAGCTGTAAGCCTTTAGAGGGAGATGACATAAACAATACCATAATCTCTATAGTATGCTTTTGAACAAACCTTGCTAACGATGTACAGGTGTGATATGGTGGGAGAACTGACTTGGGATTTTGCATTTGTGTTCGTAAATATTTCGGTTTAGCAAGAGTCGCCACCGACTTTTTATTTTATCCTAAGGAAAGGCCAAAAAGCACAGGAAAGACCTTTGAGATGTTTTCTTGGGTTCGGGGAGTAGATTGTAGAAAGGGAAGGTATTAGCACCCTTTCTATCCATGGTTATCCATGGGCTCTTAGTTACTTTCTTAGATCACTTTCTTTGCATTTTCAATTGTTTGAAATGGTGCTTTGTGTGTGATTTTGAAAGATATTTTGAAAAGAGGCCATCATTGTGGCAACCTTTGTAATGATTCTTGTTTGAATGTATACAAAGGTGTTTTTGTCTTTTGAAAATTTTTCAATGTTTGAAAGCAGGGTTTTGAAATTGTGTTGTGAAGTGTGTTTTGAAAGTAGCAAGGATGTTTTTGCAAGCTTTTGATCAAGTAACTAAGAGCTATCTACCCTATTTTACTCAAAGATCTTTCTTATGTTTTTAACCCTTTTAACAGTGTTGTTTCACCATTGTATTTGGTGGACAACCTTGTGTTAGGATGTTAACGGCACAGGCGCAGGTCATCGTATAGACCATGATAGAAATAGTGTCAAGTATCTTTGGCAATTTTCTTGAGGGACTTGATCATTTGTTTTAGGCAACTCAGATAGCGTCATCGAGGGACTATGATTTTTTTGATTGTTTTTATTTTGCCAAAGTACTCAACATGCAACCATGGCCCATTTTTGAAGGCAACAAGTGGATTGTAACCCTAGGGGTGCAAGTGTGCATTGTGTTTGTTTTTCATGCATATTTATCTTGGATTAGGTCAAACTAATTGTTGATTTTAATTGCATGCAAACTCTAGGTCTAAACATGGCATAATCGAAAGCTTTTAAATGTACGAGAATTTAAATGATACACTATTACAACATGATATAGGGAGGGGGGTACAAATTTGAATTGGGAGTTTTTGACAAGAAAATAAATTCTAAGTTATTACAACCATATCGAATGTATAGGCAATATTTAAATGTACAACAATTAAATACAATACAATAAATAAATGTCAAATAAAAGGTATTATGCACAAAATGATTTTTATGTATACAAAAAAGTATTTTTTCAATGTGAAATGTAAATAAAATAAAAAAAGGATCAATTTTAATTATTTTTCTATTTTAGGACAAGAAACCCTAATTCTTAATAAATAATATTATTTATTAGTTATATACAATAAATAAACCAATTTATACAGAAAATAAAAGTATATTATAAAAAATGATATTTTTAATACACAATATTAATAAAAATGAAAATGTGGTATTTTTGTATTTTTTACCTAATTATCTAATAAAATAAAATGTATAAGTATATATATATATATATATATATATATATATATATATATATATATATATATATATATATATATATATATATATATATATATATATATATATATATATATATATATATATATATATATATATATATATATATATATATATATATATATATATATATATATATATATATATATATATATATATATATATATATATATATATATATATATATATATATATATATATTAAACATATTAAACATAAAAAATAAAAAAATAATTATTTACAAAAAAAAGAATATTTTCAAGAAAATATTTTCAAATATAAATAAAGATAATAAATGAAAATAAGTAAATTTTTTGTATTATTTTTGAGTTTTGTTTTAAAAAAAGAAAATAGTTTATTTACATATGTATACTTAATAAAATAAAATAAATATCAAATAAATATGAAAAAATATAGAAAATTATTTTTGGCATTTTTTATATTTAGACAAAAAATAATAAAGTCAGAATAAAAAATAAAAATGTCAAAATGATAAATATTTAAATAAATGGGCCAGGGGGTGTAAACAAAAAATAGGGGTGTTAGAAGTGAAAACAAACAGGCCCAGTCCATCCAGACTTTTTCTTCTTCCTCTTGTTCACAAAACACGCGCTTCTGTGCATCAATGGCTAACTCCTGATTCTTTGATTTTTTTTGACAAAACTCATAACATGAACATTGTAGAGAATTAAACAACGAATTCAACCATATAAAAAACTTGGATTAACTCTCAAAGACCAGAGAGAATTTCTCTGGCCCTAATTTCTAACCTAGTTTTTTCAGAAAGTTCATGAGTGAAATTCTCTCTGCGCGATTAATGTAAATGAAAACTAAGCATATGTATGGCTTCAGGGCTATGAGTACAACATATTTCATTCACAAACCTAAGCCTAACCATTCCTAAATAGGCAGATAGAAGTCCATGAAATACCTGTTTCAGTTGACTTCGAGCTGGACAATGCAGCAACTTTCCATGGTGTTTGAGCTTCACTTGAGCTTGCCTGAGGTCCAAGGAAGCTTCTCCAATGCTTGGCTTGCTTTGAAACAACTTGAATCGTGCTGTAGAACTCAACCTGCAGAGCTTTGAAATGAAAATGGAAAAGTGTGTTAGAGGTGTTACAGCTTGCAATGGGGGCCTGGGATAGTTCAGGTGAGTTGATTGGAAGGTGTTTGAACTATCTTTGGACAAAATGCACGATGGAATTTTGTTGTGGCTTGCAAAATGCAGAACCTGCCCTGTTTTGCAGAAAAATAGTGATTATGAGTATGAGTAGGTTTGAGTGATGAAAGGGTCGTGTTTTAGGCTTGTTGGGAGGTATGGAACTTGTCTACCATGTTTGTCTAAGCTTGTGTTAACAAATATGAGAGATTGTATATGTTTTGCCACTTTTCTTCTTTTTCAAGCAAGAGTATGTGTCCTCCCAATGCAGGCCTGCACAAGCCCTAAATCATGCTGCATCTTTTGTTCTTGGTTACTGGAATTAGTGGACTTGATCTTGCCTCAAAGATCTGGCCCCATGCCTCAAGGATTTGGTTTTGACATAAAGTGAAGTTTAGGCAAAAATGGCATTGTTGCTTTTTCCTTTTAAAGCTTAAACTAGTGTATAATGCCCTAATGACCAAGACAATACCTTAATACAATGGATATGCATTAAATTAAGGAGTAAAAATTGGTTTTGAGGCCTGTAATGTCAAACCAAGCTAGCTAGATCAGAATTGCAAGTTGTTATGAACATGTATTGGCCATGGACAAAAGTGAGTTTTTGCCAACTTCAAGCATTCGATTCTCTCTAACCACAAGGGTGTTTGAGGAGTTCTTGGATAATTTTTAAAGCTTGGAATATGTACTATAATCCATATTTGCAATGCAACTTTAAATTACAAGTGGAACTATGTGAAAAGTGGCCAAGAATATGGGTCCAAATCTTGCCTAGATTAGGGCAAATTTTCTCTAAGTTAAAAGTTTTAGGTACCCTTGTTCCAAAAATCATAACTTGAGATACAAGCTTCTTTTGAGAAAACTTTGTGATTCAAAGTTGTAGACTTTGTGATGGACTATAACTTTCATGTTTCAAGTTTTGTTTTAATCCATTTGCATCTTGGTGAAAAAGTGGGACAAAGTTAGGAAAAAAATAAGAAAATTTCATAACTTAGAAAATTTCTAAGTTATGAAAATTTTCCATTTTAAACCCTAATTTGCATTTTTGGGTTTCTTGATGAACAAGTTTCATAATTTGGCATGTCTTGATGAAAAATGACCCTTGGCACTTGATTTTGACCAAAAAGTCAAAGTTTGACTTTTCAGTATACAGTTAAATTTTGATCAGTTGACTAAAAAATTCATCTGTCAATCATATGCATTTGAGATCTTTTGAACTTGTTGAATGGGTCAAGATGATGTCATTAAGTCCTTGAGTCCATGGTTGAGCTTGATTTTCCATTGGCTAGGTCAAACAGTCATAAATTGCCTTTGCACAGTCAAAACCCTAAAAATGACCATTTTGCCCTTTTGGTGATCTGATCAAATTTCTTGTGGAATTGTGATCCAAACTTGATCAAATGGTTCACATGAGTTCGTAATGTTGATGTGGGTCAAAATTCATGAGGTTTGACTGTCAATTGGCTACAGTTGACTTTTTCCCCAATACAGCTGATTTCTAGGTCAACTGTCCAATTGACTGGGCAAAAATTTGATTCAAGGCTTGAAACTTGGTATGGACAAACTTGTGAGTCCAACATGAAGTATGAAAGTCACTTTGGTAATTGTAGGTCAAAACATCCCTGTGCAAATTCAAACCCTAATTTAGGTCAACATTGCAAGGAGGTGTCTTGAGCTGAGCAAACCCTAGCTTGATCTTGAGTTCCAAGGACCTTGTGATGAGAAATGTTGATAAAAAGGAGAGGGAAAATTTTATGGTACAACAACAGGCATTGTTTCAAATCCTAAACAATGGAGTTATAAGGAAGATAATCCCTAGTCAACCCCTTTGAGCCTAAGTAGTAGGTGTTTTCTTTTTCACACAAACTGAAACCTTTAATCATAACCTGGGGTAGGGTAGTTTCTCAGTTAATTCAATGGTGCATTCAATTGCAAGCTTTCCCTTCGTACATGACAAGTAGTGTCATAGGTATCCTTCCAAAACAAAAGATGGTGATGGTTCCACATAATCATTAAAATATGCAGTCATTATATCTCAAAAGAAAAGCCCACTAAGTCAAAACCTATGAAGGAGACTTAAGAAAAAAACAGGGGCATCCCGCTGACTATAATCACAAAAGAAACAGTTCAAGAAAAAGGTAGGGATAATAAAATAAAATTAAAAAAGAGGTCCCTACAAATCCTCAACAAAAAATATTAAAAAACAAATGACGACTTCCTCCTCAAAATAAACTTTCAATATCCGAACCATCACCGGAATATCAGGGCCAAGATTCCAGAACTCAATTGAGATCTAAGTGCCCATTAACTGAGTATAGGACTGAAGAACTTCACGGAGAATGGTTTGGGTACAAATAAATTACAAGACCAAGTTAGAGAGTAATTACTGAAACCAGACAAGGCAACTATCTCAACGACCAACAAAAGAAATTTCCAGATTAATTCTTGAAACCAGACATGGCAAGTATCTGTGAGCGATTGATTATAGATCAATTCCCGAAACAAGACGGGGCGACTATCTACAAGACTAGGTTAGAGATTAATTCATGAAACTACACAGGGCAACTGTCTCAACAACCAACAAAAGTAAGTTCCATATTATTTCCTGAAACAAGATAGGGAAACTATTTGTGAACAACTGACTATGGATGAATTCCCGAAACAAGACGGGGCGACTATCTACAAGACCAGGTTAGAGATTAATTCCTTAAACCAGACAGGGTAACTATCTCAACGACCAACAAAAGAAAGTTCCAGATTAATTCCTGAAACCAGACAGGGCAACTATCTGTGAACAACTGATTGTGGATCAATTCCCGAAACAAGACGGGCGACTATCTACAAGACCAGGTTAGAGATTAATTCCAGAAGCCAGCCAGGGCAGATATCCCAATGACCAATAAAAGAAAATTCCAGATTAATTCCTGAAACCAGACAGGGCGACTATTTGTCAACAACTAATTATGGATCAATTCCTGAAACAAGATAAAACGACTATCTACAAGATCAGGTTATAGATTAATTCCTGAAACCAGACAGGGCAATTATCTCAATGATCAACAAAAGTAGGTTCCAGATTAATTCATGAAACCAGACACGACAATTATTTGTAAATGACTGATTGTAGATCTCCTGAAACAAGACGGGGCGACTATCTACAAGACCATGTAAGAGATTAATTCTTGAAACCAGACAGGGCAACTATCTCAACAACCAACAAAAACAGTTCCGGATTAATTCTTGAAACCAGATAGGGAAATTATCTATGAACAACTGATTGTTAGATCAATTCCCGAAATAAGACAGGGCGACTATCTACAAGACCAAGTTAGAGATTAATTCTTGAAACCAGACAGGGAAACTATCTCAACGACCAACAAAAGAAATTTCCAGATTAATTCCTAAACCTAGATAGGGCAAGTATTTGTGAACGATTGATTGTAGATCAATTCCTGAAACAAGATGGGGTAACTATCTACACGACCAGATGAAGCATCCCTACACAGGATCCTTCTAAATATTTCCAGCTGTAGCTTTAGACGAGCTCATCCTGAAGTAATCTTACACGGGTTCCTTCTCATAATCTCCAGATGCAGCTTTACACAGGCTCATCCTGTAGCAATCTTACACCGGTTCCTTCTCATAATATCCAGATGCAGCTTTACATAGGCTTATCCTGAAGCAATCTTACATGAGTTCCTTCTCATAATCTCCAGATGCAGCTTTACACGGGCTCATCATGAAGCAGCCCTACACAGGCTTATTCTCATATATCTCCAAATAGACGTTTACAACACTGCAAAGCCTGGACCTGACCAGATGACAGTATACCTCAAGTTCAAGTTAAAGCCTGGACCCGACCAGATAAAAGCTTAATTTCTGATGCCTGGACCCGACCAGATAACAATTAATTTCATTTTACCCAGTAATTCGTTATGAAGCCTGGAATACGACCAGATGATAACCAACCTTATTACCCTCAGCAAGTTACAGTGAAGCCTGGATTTCAACCAGGAAATATCTAACTTTCATCTCTCCAATCCAGGGATAACTCCTCAGTAGATCTATGGACAACTAAATCTCCTAGGCTATATCCCCCACAGTGTTTTCCTCAAGTAAATAACATAAATCAACATTCCCCATCGGAGTCCTTCTCAAACAACAGGAACAGGAATCCCCACAAAGAGTCGTCTTATGAAGTCAGTATCTACTTTGGATGGCATCTTTAAGCCCATCTCCGACAACCCTCATTCATCTTCTCCAAATGGCATATTTAAGCCCATTCCTGATATCATCAACCAACGACGTTACTTCATGCGAGTGCAAATTTCTGGGAACTCTAGTGTTCAATCATCTTCCACCTTCAGATCATGAAAGGCAGAAAAGCCAATCTAAATCTTCAAGTTTAAGAAGATTGAATAAGGGCAGCTGTTGTACCCCAAAATTTTCCATCCCATTCTATTTAAGGCATGCGCATTGAGGTCCCTAATGGCTCAAGGTTGCAAAGAATTTACTAGATAAATTCTCCTGCTAAGTAATGGATTTCCATCTAGGGTTTCATTTCTCACAAATGATTTTGGTTTGCAAAAGTACCAAATGATTTCCATGGCACCCTATACGCCTTAGTATAATGTTATAACTGAAATAAAGAATAGAAGTGTACTAAACTTGACGAGATGTAAGTTGAACGCTAAAAATTTCCTAAGAGATTTTGGGTCGAAGCAGTTTCGACAGTAATATGCATTCTAATTAGATACCTAACGAAGCAGTGTTAGCTGGGAATTTCAATTACACAAGTGTTAACTAATTGACACTATGATCGAAGAATAGTTCGAAAGAAAGTATGAGGAGCCTTTTATGAAATCTTCGATTGATGAAGAGCTAGTAAAGAGCTTCGAAGGGTTCGTTTTCGAATTATTGAAAAATAACCTATTCGAAGCATTACAAGGGAAGGCATTTCGACTATAATGTTGATTTGAATTGGCGCTTCGAAAGGAAGAATATTTTGAATTAAAAAGCTTTAAAGAAACACATGGAAGTCTAATGGTTCGAAGGACATGCAACCTTCGAATGTGGCGTGATTTCATAGAATGACCTAGGGTCGAATCCGTCAAATATAATTCATCTTAGAGTTTTTGGATCAATGTGTTTCAGGAATGTACCTGAACAGGAGAGGAAAGAGTTGGATGATCGAAGTGAAGCCTTGGTGCTCATAAGTTATCATTCGATTGGTGCATACAAGTTGTATTCACCAATCGAAGATAAACTGATGATCAGTAAAGATGGGCTCGAAGATGAAAGCAAAAGGTGGGATTGGAGTCGAAGTTTAGTTCGACAAGAATCAAACACCTGCACAACTTTGTTCGAAGAATATGAACAAAATGAAGCTTCGAAAAGTCAAAAGGAAGAGGTGATACTTCAATAGGTCGAATTGGAGGATAGGAGATCAAAAATAACATAACAAAGCTTCGACAAGTCAAAAGGAAGAGGTGATACTTCGATTGATTGAATTGAAGAAAAGGAGATCGAAAGGAACAAGAACTGAGTTCGACTAGGCTAATTGGATATGAGGGGCTTCCAGATTACGCAATCAATGCAGATGGTGACTAAGTCGAAGAAGACATGATGATGAAGCCTTGAGCAATTTAAATTGGAACTCAGAACCATCGAAAATAACAATGCGTAGGAGCTGGTCGAAAGAACCAATTGATGTGAGCTGGTCGAAAGAACAATGCTTGCACAAAATTTTTTTGATTGAGCACCTAACCTCCTTTAAGATTGCTTCAAATTTCCATGCTTCGATTGAAACCTTGGCCTTTTGCTTGTTTGCTATATACAAGCTTCGACTGGGCATTTGTTTCCTTTGAAACAACCTCCTTCGATTCAAAAGGGAATGGACTTTTGTTGGTGCTCCTTCTATTTAGATGTTAGTGGCTTCCTACTGGCTTCTTTCGATTCAGAGGATGTTGGCTTCTTACTGGTTCCTTTCAATTCAGAAAGTGTTGGAAATTGCATCCTGCAGCTTTCCTTCAATTCAAAAGACAAATGCCTTCTCTACGTTTGCCTTCAATTCATAAGGTAGGAACTTCCTTCATGCCAGTAGGCACAAGGAAATGGCCTCCTGCATACATCCTTTGATTTCACCATTGGCTTTACATGCTTGCTTGATTCACAATGCAATGGTTACCTGCATTCCTGCTTTGATTGAGCAAGGGCCTCTGCAGGTTTGTCTTGATGACTACGTGCATGCAAGCTTGATTCCTGCTTCGATTAGGCATTTGATTTCTTTGGAGAAAGCTTGATTATTGCTTCGACTGGGCAGTATCTCCCTTGGAAATTTTGTTTCGAAACACATAGTTTTTACTTTGTTGGCCCATTCGAAGGGATTGAAATTGATGCACACAAGTGATGCACGTGGTCCCTTTAAAAGAGCACACATGTTGGTATAAAATGAAGGATACACATATTGCTAGCCAAAACGAAGAGAAATATGCAAAGATGCTGGCTGGCCCAAAATCCCACATATTTCCATGCTCAAGCTCCCTGCACAAGCATTCATACTGAAGGAAGCTTCGATTAGCCTGGAAAGAGTTTTCGTTGGGGCTAGCTGAGTAGAGGCTCAATCGAAGAGGCCCCAATTATGATACTTGAGCCATTCGAAGGACACACCTCGGTGTCCCATTCAAAGAGGGTCCAAGGCATACATATGGATTATTTGAAAGACACTAAAAAAATCCATTCAAAGGAGACATTCAAAAGACCCATTAAAAGGATATACAAGAGGTCCAATCGAAGGGAAAGGACTGAAGGTATTCGAAATCCAAAGGTGTCCACATTAATTCAAATTCAAAGAGAGACAAGAGTTCCATGTATTTTTCCAAAATTCAAATTCTCATTCATGGCCTTAAATAACATGTTTATGGTTGTTTACTACCTTGCTACCCTGTCCCCTCCTTCCCCTATATATAAGAAGCACACTAGCAAGCTCTAAAAAGGCCTGGAGAGAGCCTGAGAGAGTCACACGAAATTGCAAACACATTCTTGGAGGTCTCTTGAAGGTTTTCCAATCATCACCAGCCCCTAAGCAAGCACACGTCCAGAAGTGCCAAATCGAAGCAACCCTTAAACAAGGGTACTCACGCCTGAAGCCACAAATTCATCCATCACCGTAGGTAAGAATTGGTAAAAAGATCAAAATTTACATTTGCATGACATATTAACACTTGTAGTTCATTCAATTTGTATTCAAGATTAAGGACTTGGGTTCGACACCCAGGTCTGCAATTATTTTATTTCTAACATTTGTTGCAGATCCAGTCTGATTAGACCAACACGCGCAAGATCGAAGGACCTCGGTTCGATACCCAGGTCCTGCATCTTTGTTTTGCTAACATATCTTTGTAGATTCAGTACCCTCACAAGTGATCCAGCAGGCCCTCTCAACAACACTGGTGAGGCATATGTCTGAAGCCTTCAGATCTGGATCAAATGGGGATCCATTGGTTATAATCATGTGGTTTATAGTGTAAGCATGGAATTTTCAAGCATTAGATATGCAAGACAATTATTAGAACAACGAAATGCGCGACCTGGGTATCAAACCCAGGTCTCTTCCCTTTGATTCGACCCCCCCCCAAATTCGAACTCCCTGAGTCTGAATCTAGGTTGCTTTAGCCTGAAACGGCCTATATCATGAGTCTCGAAAGCAATCAGCTTCGAAGGCCCTAATAATGGTATCCTGTAATTTGGACCCTGCAACTTACATGTATTACGTTAAATCATTCATAAACAACAATAATAACATGAATATGCAATCAAAATAAGTTTAAATCAGAGATAGAATGAGTTTGAGATTAGAATTTTTTTTACCAAACGAAGATGCTTCGATCTGTAATTCTGGACGTAGGATGGCTTGTGCAAGGATTGGATATGGCTTCCTGGAAGTCTCAGGAGAACGGATCTAGTATTCGTTTGGACTGAGGTAACTTGCAAAGCTGGTTTTGTATTTAGATCACTTATGAGATTTTTGAGAGTTTTGAGATGGTTTTCTGAGGCAGTGTATGCGTGTTGCTCTTTGAGGCAATTCTTGTGTGTTTAGGCAATGTCCCCCTTTTTCTTGCACTTTGGCTCTATATTTATAGAGGTGTGTGGTGGTGATGGAATATGGCATGAATCAACCATTAACCATGGTTTTGAAAGAAAAATCAAAAGATTTAGAAAGTTTCCATTTTGAGATATTTCATGCCATTTTGACCTTTGAGTGAACTTGGACAGGTTATGGTTGGTGTTTTGACTTGCATCTCCATTTCTCATCAATTGGTACCTTCGACTATCTCCCTAGCATTGTTCTTTTCGATGGATCTGAGTTCCAATTCGAATTGCTCAAGGCTTCATCATCATGGCTTCTTCGATTAAGTCACCATCTACATCGATTGTTTGATCTGGAAACATCAGCCTAATCGAATAGTTCTCGTTCCTTTTGATCGTATTCCTTTATGCACAGGTGGTTCTTTGAATCTACCAATCGAAGTATAACTTTGTTCATTTTGAATTGTCGAAGCTTCGTTTTATTCATCTCTTTCGAACACAGTTGCACATGTGGTTTTTTGATTCGACCAGTCGAAGCTTCGTTCTCGTCATCTTCTTCGAACACAGTTGTGCAGGTGGTTCTTTGATTCGACCAGTCGAAGCTTAGTTCTGGTCATCTTCTTAAAACTAAATTGTGCAGGTGGTTCTTCGATTCGACGAGTCGAAGCTTTGTTATGGTCATCTTCTTCGAACACAGTTGTGACTGTTGTGACTGTATCTAATCTTCATTCTGTTCTTTCTTCTTTTCGAAGCGACAATTCAAATCAACATGACAGATGAAATGTCTTCCCTTATAATGCTTCGAATAGCTTATTTTTTCGAATAGCTCTTTACTAGATCTTCATCAATCAAAGACTTCTTAAAGGCCTCCTCACACTTTCTTTCAAACTACCTTAATGAGCATGCCTTGAATAAAATGGGAGGGAAATTTTTGGGGTGCAACAACTGCCCCTGTTCAATCTTCTTAAACCTGAAGATTTAGATTGGCTTGTCTGTCTTTCGTGATGTGAAGTTGGAAGATGATTGAACACTAGAGTGCCCAGAAACTTGCACTCGCACGAAGCAACATCATTAGTTGATGATATCAGGAATGGGATTACAGATTCCATTTGGAGAAGAAGACCCATAGTTGTCAGAGATGGGCTTAAAGATGCCATCCAAAATAGATGTTGACTTCATAAGAGGTCTCTTTGTAGGGATTCCTGTTCCTGTTGTTTGAGAAGGACTTCATTGGGGAATGTTGATTTCTGTTCTTTTGCTTGAGGAAAACTCTGTGTGGAATAGAGTCTAGGAGCTTTAGTTGTCCATGGATCTACTAAGGAGTTATCTCTGGATTGGAGAGATGAAACTTAGCTATTTATTCAGTCGAAATCCAAGTTTCACAGTAACTTGATGAAGATAATAACATGGACTGTTATCTGGTCATATTCCAGGCTTCGCAGTAACTTGCTGAGGAATATGAAATTAATTGTTATCTGGAGATATATGAGAATGAGCCTATGTAGGGATGCCTCAGGATAAGAAGGAATTCATGTAAGATTTCTTCAGGATGAGCCCGTGTAAAATTTCATTTGGAAATTGTGAGAAGGAATTCGTGTAAGACTGCTTAAGGATGAGCCCACGTAAAGTTGCATTTGGAAATTGTGAGAAGGAATCCGTGTAAGGCTGCTTAAGGATGAGGCTACGTAAAGCTGCATTTGGAAATTGTGAGAAAGAATCCGTGTAAGATTGCTTCAGGATGAGCCCGTGTAAGGCTGCATCTCAGGAGGAGAAGGAATCCGTGTAATATTGCTTCAGGATGAGTCTGTGTAAAGCTGCATTTCAGGAGAAGAAGGAATCCATGTAAGATTGCTTCAGGATGAGCCTATATAAAGTTACATCTTGAAATATATTAGAATGAGCCTGGGTAGAGCTGCTTCATCTGGTCATGTAGATAGTTGCCCTGTCTTGTTTCGGGAATTGATCCACAGTCAGTTTGTTCACAAATAGTTGCCCTGTCTTGTATCAGGAATTAATCTGGAACTTGTTTTTGTTGGTCATTGAGATAGTTTCCCTGTCTGGTTTCAGGAATTAGTCTCTAACCTTGTCTTGTAGATAGTTTCCCGGTCTTGTTTCGGGAATTGATCCACAGTCAATTGTTCACAGATAGTTGCCCTGTCTGGTTTTGGGAATTAATCTAGAGCTTGCTTTTGTTGGTCGTTGAAATAGTTTCCCTGTCTGGTTTCAAGAATTAATCTCTAACCTGGTCTCATAGATAGTCGCCCCTTCTTGTTTTGGGAATCGATCAATAATTAGTTTTCCATAGACGGTTTCCCTATCTGGTTTCAGGAATTAATCTGGAACTTGCTTTTGTTGGTCGTTGAGATAGTTGCCCTGTCTGGTTTCAGGAATTAATCTTTAACCTGGTCTTGTAGATAGTCGCCCCGTCTTGTTTCGAGAATAGATCCACAGTCAGTTGTTCACAGATAGTTGCCATGTCTGGTTTCAGGAATTAATCTGGAACTTGCTTTTGTTGGTCGTTGAGATAGTTTCCCTGTCCGGTTTCAGAAATTAATCTCTAACCTGGTCTTGTAGATAATCGCTCCATCTTGTTTCTGTAATTGATCTACAATTAGTTGTTCATATATAGTTGCCCTGTCTGGTTTCAAGAATTAATCTAGAACTATTTTATGGTTGTTGAGATAGTTGTCCTGTCTGGTTTCAGGAATTAATCTCTAACCTGGTCTCGTAGATTGTCGCCCCGTCTTGTTTCGGGAATTGATCCACTGTCAGTTATTCACAGATGGTTTCCCTGTCTGGTTTCAGGAATTAATTTGGAACTTGCTTTTGTTGGTTGTTGAGATAGGTGCCCTGTCTAGATTCAGGGATTAATCTCTAACCTGGTCTGGTAGATAGTCGCCCCGTCTTGTTTCGAGAATTGTCCATAGTCAGTTATTCACAGATAGTTTCCTTGTCCAGTTTTAGGAATTATCTTGAACTTGCTTTTGTTGATCATTGAGATAGTTTCCATGTCTTGTTTCAGGAATTACTCTCTAACCTTGTCTTGTAGATAGTCGCCCCGGCTTGTTTCGGGAATTGATCTACAACCAGTTGTTCACAGATATTTACCCTATCTGGTTTCAGGAATTAATCTGGAACTTGCTTTTGTTGGTCGTTGAGATAGGTGCCCTGTCTGGTTTAAGGAACTACTCTATAAACTTGTCTTATAGATAGTCGCCATGTCTTGTTTCGGGAATTGATCTACAATCAGTTGTTCTTATATAGTTGTCCTGTCTTGTTTCAGGAATTAATCTGGAACTTGCTTTTGTTGGTCATTTGAGATAGTTGCCATGTCTGGTTTTATGAATTAATCTCTAACCTGGTCTTGTAGATAGTCGCCTCGTCTTGTTTCGAGAATTGATCTATAATCAGTTGTTCACAGATAGTTGCCTTGTCTGGTTTTTGGAATTAATTTGGAACTGTTGAAAATTGATGATGATATTTGTCTGCTTTCGAACTTTCCTGAAAAGATAAAGAACTAGTTGTATGCAATGTCATGGTGCATGAAATGCATTGGGTAATGATGTTCCCAAAATAAATGAGACTACAATATATGCATTTCTACTGCATATGCTATGACGTTCGTAAAATGATGTATGAATGGAATATGTGTTGTTGAATTGGGGAAAATAAATCCCTTATTATTGTCGGGGTTGAAGAATGTAAGTTTTAATTAATTATTGAAGTTTAACTGTTGGGAGATGGATTTCTATTGCTAGAGAAATAAATTCTACTGGGTAAAGGAAACTACGCGAGCCGCTTGGGGATTGTCAGAATGAATCTATGTCATGATTGTATCTAGAGATGTATTGAGTATGAGTATCATAATGAATCTATAGCTTGATCGTATATGAACTAAAAGATGTATTGAATGAGTATCAGAATGACATCCGTATCTGGATCGTATCTGGACTGTTTCTAGAAGAGAATCTAGAATAAGTGTCATAATGTCATCCGTCTCTGGATTGTATCTGGACTGTAGCTAGACGAGAATCTGGAATAAGTGTCAAAATATCACCCGTCTCTGGATCGTATCTGGACTGTATCTAGAAGAGAATCTGGAATAAGTGTCATAATGACATCCGTCTCTGGATTGTATCTGGACTGTATCTAGAAGAGAATATGTAATAAGTGTCAGAATCTCATCCATCTTTGAGTCGTATCTGGACTGTATTTGTTCAGGAACCGGCCTTATTTAGAATGTTTCCGTTGGGAATTCCTGTTTTTTTGTTTTGAGAAGAAATATGCTGGGGAACATTGATTTTGCTCGATTGTACGTGCTCCTTTGATGGAAATCACACTCGATGCCCCAAGTGATGGAGACTTGCCCCCGGCTATTAAGGATTTTATGAGATATTTCTTGGAATTTTGACTTGACTGCCCCAGATGTGTTGGACAATGATCATGCCGTACCCCCTTGGTTGGAAATGTTTTTCCATTTAAGGTGATTCTGTTCATTGAGAGGACTTTCGTTCATTGAATACTCGTCGTGCGAATTTCTCTGTTGTTGAACAATTAGATATATGCAAACAGTGGTATTAAAAATGCAAAGCTTATGTCTGTCTTGAAGTTTTTGAAAATTCAATTTTTAGTAAAACAAAATTTGCAAGAATGTGATATCAACTCAAGATTTATAGCAAGCCTTACAGGATTCGGGATACCTTTTTATAACAATATGCTTTCGAACTAACCCATGCTTCAGTTAGGACTTTTAAGGCTTGTAACGTGGCCTGGTTCACGGTTTAAGAAACAAAGGATAAAGGCTCCAAAATTTATTTGTACCCAACTCGTTCTTCGTGATGTTCTTCAGTCATATGCTCAGTTAATTTGTGCATTTAGATCCCAATTGAGTCTGGAATCTTTTCACTGATATTCTGATGATGGTTCGAATGCTGAAAGTTTATTTGAGAAGGCAGTCATCATTTTTAGTAATATTTTTTGTTGAGGATTCGTAGCGACCTCTTTTTTTATTTTATTATCCCTACCTTTTTCCTGAACTGTTTCTTTTGTGATTACAGTCAGCGGGATGCCCCCATTTTTTTCTTAAGTCTCCCTCATAGGTTTTGACTTAGCGGGATTTTCTTTTGAGATATAATGACTGCGTGTTTCAATGATTATGTGGAACCATCACCATCTTTTTTTTTGGATGGATACCTCCAACACTACTCGTCATGTACGAAGGGAAAGCTTGCGATTGAATGCACCATTGAATTAACTGAGAAAATACCCTGCCCCAGGTTATGATTAAAGGTTTCAATTTGCGTGAAAAATAAAACTCCTACTTCTTAGGCTAAAAGGGGTGTACTAGGGATTATCTTCCTTATAACTCCACTATTTAGGATTTGAAACAACACATGTACATCGTCAGCAAGGTCTATTCAAAATCACACTATATGGGGTTGTGTTATCGTTTTCGTCATCCTCCGTATAAAGGCTTACAACTTTTAACGAGAGTTGAATATCACAAAAAGGAAGTAAAAGCATAGTTTCAATATAGTGACAACGAATGGATTAATTCAAGACAAACATATGCGATGCATTAATGGAATAACAAAGTTTGACATGAAATAAGTGTTCGAACAATTAAAAGAAGTTACAATTTGAAAATTCTAATGAACAAAAAGCCTCTCTGTCTGAACTTATCACTTCCGATGGTGTGCCTTTGAGGGATGGCAGAAGAATTCAGTTTGACCATCTTGTGTGAACTCTAGCACTCCTTCGCCAATCAGGTCTTGAACCGTCAGTGTCGTTCCCCAGACTGTTCGAATGGTAAGTGCACCTTGCATTAGGATTGTACTTTAGAGAGGCAGTGTTGGGATTTGTAGGAGGATCCCGCAGAGAGATGAGTTCAGCTTTCAGCAAGTGTTGCAGCGCCTTAGATAAAGGTATATTAATCTTAGTAAACTGCATTTCCTGAAACTTTTTCATACGCTTATTGCCATGTTGTTGTTGAAGAAGTTTAGGATTAGAAGTTAACACCGGTCCCACTGTTGGACGGCGTTCAGTCTTACCCTGGTTTCTGTGGTCATAAGTAGCACTGACCTCTTTCTTCCCAGTGAAGGGTTTCTTCATTTTACTTGAAGGTGCAGTCCTCTGAATTTCATCGTTCCTGTGTTTATTTTCAACATGCTCCCGCATGAACATGTCACCTAATTCCTTATCTGCCAAGAGAGATTGATCATTGATTAGGCCCCAAGCTCTAGCAGTTTTCCCCAGATGGTCGTATCTGTCTTGATGAAGCTTGCTTATGAGAATTCTAAACTCTTCTTATCCCCGAGCTAAATTTTGGATAAGATACATTTCACTACTCATCTGGATTCTCATCCTTTCTATCTCGGCTCACAGTTGTTCCACCTGATCATCATGGTTATCTTCAAGATTTTTCCTGGTCGTGTTCCCATCGAGGAGTGCTTTCAATTCTTCTTGCCCCTTAGATAGATTTAGGAAAATTTCCTTGAATTGAGCATCTTGAGTTTGGAGATCTTGGACAGTCTGCTCGAGAGCCATTTCCCTTGCTGAAATAAAGAGCAAGAAAATGAGAAACATGTACTGGAAGACCTGTTATATAATGACATGCATGCAATGTTTTCAAGGATCTCATGGGGTAAAAACAAGAAAAATGTTAGAATCTGACCGCAGCTTTGATTGAAAAACTTCGTCTCATTCAATGTCCTTCTATGAGAATCAAGCTTACCATGTCTAGTGGGTCATAGCCTCTGACTCAAGTTATCGCGCTTTGGTCTTTTGACGGGATTGGCTAGAGGAAAATAAATCCCCTTGCCCCTTGCTAGACGAATGATTTACCATAACCTGCACCACAGGCCCTTGAGATCCTTGAAATGGTTAAGGAAATGCTTATGGAATGATGTCATGATGTGTATGTTATGCACCAAGCAAAAGTGTAAGGTGATTAAGACAAGTAAGTCTTGTAGGAAATCTAGGTTATTGGATAATGAATACAAATAAACCCTGTAAAGAACTCACGTCGTTAGATAATGAAAAAAAAAGAAGCCTACAAGGAGTTCAAGTTGTTAGATAATGAAAGCAAACAAGTCACACAATTAGCTTTAGGTTCAGGCTTGCATGGGGTTTTTAGGTAAGTACCCTCTTGAAGTTTTAGTTGGTTGAACTTGTATTAGAAAAGTAGCTGGGTTTTAAGGAGTCTCAAAATCACTGATCTTTCTCTATCAGACATTGTTTCAGCTCAGGCAATCTTTTCTTGCGGCCAAAATATCCCGAAAGATCGATCTCAATGAGTGTAGCATCGAGTATCAACCAATCCTAAACTTTATACCGAGGCCGTCTATCTCAATACTTTCTAATGGACAAGTTTGTTTAACTAAGGTTTTAAGGTCAGTTAGTGCTTCATGACACCACACATTGGCCCTGTATTCTCCTTGAATAAACTCAAGGGCTACCGGTACCAACAAATGTGTCACACTAACGTAGCTATAACTTCAACCATGTCGGTATACCCTGTACAGTCCCCACGATCTATTTCTACTTACCTAAAAGGTGCCCCAGATCCAGGTGTAGGATCTTTTAGTGACAACCCAAACAAACCCTCAAAGATAAAGCATACAAAACACACAATGTAAAGCAATTTAATATGAACTAAACTCTAAGGTAACCCCACTTTATAATTATTCTCCCCAACAGAGTCGCCAGTTCTATGATATGGTGGCAGAACTGACTGTTATACTGGTTTTACATTTGTATTCGCAAATGCCACGGTAAGCAAGAGTCGCCACCGACTTTTCTTTTATCCAACAAAGGAAAGGGTGAAAAGAACAGAAAAAGATCTTTTGAGATTTGTTTGAGTAAGGGGGGTAGATTATGGAAAGGGAAGGTGTTAGAACCCTTTCCATCCGTAGTTTTCTACGGGCTCTTAGATGCTTAGCTCATTTTGAAATACCTTGTGCTTTGTGTGTTTTTGAAAAGTATTTTGAAATGCCAAATAGCAAGGCAGTTTGCTTTATGATAACTCTTGTATCAGTCCTTAAGAGCATTGATAAAGCGTTTTGAAAATGTTTTTGAAAGTGGTTTTGTGTAAGTGTAAAAATTGTTTGAGCAAGCATCTAACAACTATCTACTTTACTCGAAAGGGTTGTTCTTTTCCTCTTTTCCTTTACACAGTGTTATCCTACAATTAGTGAGTAGGTAGCCTTAGTCAATGGATGTTTGAAGGACCTTCGAAGGGACTTTTATACAGTCACAAAGGCAACTGGGCAAGCAATTTTAGTAACTACCCTAGGGTTTTTAAGATCATTTTTACCGTGGCAACGTCGAGAGGGTCATCGAGGGACTTATGATCTTTAAACTGGAGGGTAGCCACTAAAACCTCTCATGTTTCGAGAGTTGTGACTATTTTTTCCGAAGGCAACCAAAGTGGGGTACCCTAGAGGTGCGTATGTGGAATTGTGTTGTTTTCAGTTATATTTGTCTTGTGTTAGGTTTGCTAGCATTTGATTATTATGTTCTTGTCATACAATCCAATTAGTCATGCATCTAGACAGTTAATAGTTTGTAGTAATTAAAAGTGTGGAAAGATAAATCCTAAATTATTACAAGGTTTCGGGGAGGGGGATTAATTACATATCCAAAACTTTGGGGGAAAATAAAGCAGTAAATGTAAAGTCTTAATTATGCTATTACATGCAACAGGCAGTTACAATAGTATGAAAATGATAACGAAAGCAATAAATGCGCGCGAATTGAAAATAACGTCTAATCTAAATAACGTCTAGTCTAATCTAATCTTAATTGTGTTTTATTTTGTTTGGAAAATACTAAATGTTCAATTAAGTCAAATCTAATTAATTAAAATTATTGATTAAAATTAACTCTAAAACAAACCTAATAATTTTTGTATTTTTAGTTTATGAAACAAATTGAATTCAAATAAATCCTAAGTCTACTGATTTTAAAATTAAGGAAAATAAGTTAAAATAATTAACTAAATCCTAATTTTTTTAAGTTAAAATAATTCTAAGTTGCTTATATTTTTTTCTTATTTTTATATTGATTAAAAAAACAAACTAAAAGAAATAAACAAAAAAACAAAGTAAACAAATATAAATGGGCCAGGAAGCAAAAGTAAACAGGGGGTGGAGCGCAGGCCTGGATCAAAAAGAGGCCCAGGTTGCCTTTCGATCCAATGAAGGAGCCCTTCGAAGGTTCATGGTGAGGCATACGTCTGAAGCCTTCAAATCTGGATCAGATGGGGATCCATTAGTTATGATCATGTGGTGTATGGTGTACGCGTGGAATCTCCAAGCATTGGGTCTGAAAGATAATTGTTAGAAAAATGAAACGCACGACCTGGGTATCAAACCCAGGTCTTTTTCCTTTGATTTGATCCCCCCCCCCCCCAAATTCGAACTCCCTGAGTCCGAATCTGGGTTGCTTTGGTCTAAAATGGCCTATATCATGAGTCTCGAAAGCAATCTGCTTCGAAGGCCCTAAGAAGGGTATCCTGTCATTTGGACACTGAAACTTACATGTATTACGTTAAATCATTCACAAACAAAAATAATAACATGAATATGCAATCAAAATTAGTTTAAATCAGAGATCGAATGAGTTTGAGATTAGATTTTTTTTACCAAACAGAGATGCTTTGATCTATAATTATGAGCGTGGGATGGCTTGTGCAAGGATTGGGTATGGCTTCCTGGAAGTCTCATGAGAATGAATATGGTATTCGTTTGGACTGAGGGAACTTGCAAAGATGGTTTTGTATTTAGACAACTTATGATATTTTTGAGAGTTTTGAGATGGTTTTCTGAGGCAGTGTGTGCGTGTGGCTCTTTGAGGAAATTTCTTGTGTGTATAGGTAATGTCCCCCTTTTTCTTTCACTTTGTCTCTGTGTTTATAGAGAGGTGTGGTGGTGAACGAATATGGCATGAATCATCCATTAACCATGGCTTTGAAAGCAAAATCAAAAGATTTGGAAAGTTGCCATTTTGAGATATTTCATGCCATTTTGACCTTTGAGTGAACCGTGACAGGTTATGGTTGGTGTTTCGACTTGCATTGTTGGTGCATTCAGAAGTTGTAACATAGAACTTCTTCACTTAGCGTTTTACATGGATTTACTTCTAAGCATGTTGTGTCTGAACAGATCTTCAAAATGAAACTCTCTTATCTTCTTACATCAGAACTTCCAGGGATGTAGAACAAAACTATGTTCTAGCAGATCTTTTCTCAACTTCTATGCTTCTTACATCAGAACTTCTCAACATATTAAAAAACTTTATTAGAGAGAATATATGTTCTTTATATATATCATGTGTTTTTTATCATCAAAACTCTTACAGGGATGTAGAACCAAACTATGTTCTAAAAAGAAGCACGGAAGAATCAGTCTTAGTTATCAACCAGATGGCTCTCACTGATTATCAAGTCCAATATAACCGTAAAACTGCATAAAAAACAACTAGAATTTTGGAATTGGGTACCAACGATGCGATATTAGCACAAAATACACTTCTCACTCAAATAGTGGAAGAATTAACAAAAGAGTTATCCAAACTTCCACAACAACTCAAAGAAATGAACGGTTCGACAAGCACATCAAAACAAGTGGCCTTTTGCGAGTTATGAATAGGTGACCATCAAACTGGTTTTTATCCCCCGGTCAATGAAGAATTTAACTACATGGGGAATCAACAATAAAGACCACCTTACAACCAAAACTATCAATGCAGAAACAACGCTAATTATGGTCAAGGCTAGAGGCAAGAAGCCGGTACAACAAGCAGGCCAAATCAATATCAAAATTTCCAACAATAGCACCAAACAAACAAACAAGATAGAACTTCTAAACTGGAAGATACATTGCAGCAGTTCATGTAACTATCTATATCAAATAAGAAAAACACTGATGCTTCTATCAAAAACCTTGAAACTCAAGTCGGACAAATTGGAAAGCAATTGGCAGAGAAATAAGGAGGCACCTTCACAGCTACAATTCAACCAAATCCAAAAGAACATTGTAAAGCAATAACAATAAGAAGTGGCAAACTGTTGAATGAAAATGAAAATGAGAAAAAAGAAAGAAATGTTGTTGAAAGTAGAGAAGAAGAGAAAAAGAAAAGAGAAGAAGAGGAGAAAGAAGAATAAAATAAAGAAGAATTAGTTGAAAAGGGAGAATGTGAAGAATGGAGGAATCCGAGGACAAAAGAAGAGAAGGGAAAAATGATAAATTCTCCAGTACTAAACCTATTGTATCCTCATGCTCCAGCAAAAAATATAAGGAGAGGCAATATGCAACGTTCTAGGATATTTTTAAATGGCTACAAATCAATATTCCATTTGCCGAGGAACTCGAACAAATGCCTACATATGCATGATTCATGAAAGAAATTCTCATCAAAAAGAGAAGGGATTACTGAGAAGAAACTATACATCTTGATGCAAGTTATAGTTTGATCATCCAACGAACACTTCCACAAAAAGAGAAAGATTCAAAAAGATTTATGTTACCAGTCACAAATGGAAACGTAAATGTTGGAAAAGAAGTGATTGATCTTGGCTCAACTATCAACCTCATCCCACTCTCGATAATATGAAGAATTGGTGATTTAGATATGAAGAATACGAGGATGACTTTGCAACTACACGATAAATCAGTCCCAAAGCCATCCGGTATTACTGAAGACGTGCTTGTCAAGGTAGATAAATTTATATTTCCTATTGATTTTTTTGTTTTGGATATCGAAGAGGATGACGATGTGCTACTAATTTTGAGGAATTCGTTCATGAAAACTACTTGCATGGTGATTGACATTGATGATGGTTTGATGAAAGTACACGTTCAAGATGAAGAAGTTAGCTTCAACCTCTTTGACGGCATAAAACATTCAAAAGACAAAGGATATTATTTTTGAGTTGATGCAATTGAAGAAGAAATCCTGAAAATACAAAAACAAGTCCACTTGACAACACCACTAGAAAGAGCCCTCATGGATGTTTTAAGTGTTCTCAATCCAGAAGAAGAAAAACAACTAAATGAATTCCTAACAGAACTTGATTCAGTAAAAGAAATACCATTAAAGAAGGCAAGGATCGAAGAACTGAAAGAAGATTCTGTGGAATAAAAAATACCAAATTAGAATCGAAATTATTACCAGAACACTTGAAATATGTGTTCCTTGATGAAGAATGCAATAAATCAGTAATAACTAGTAAATTTATGGCTAGCCATGAAGAAAAGAAGCTCACCTAGGTTCTTAGGAAAAATCAAGTCGCAATTGGTTGGGTGCTATCGGATTTAAAAGGTATATGCCCATCATATTGTATGCACAACATCATGATGGAATAAAATTACAAGCCAAATAACCAACCACAACGGTGTTTGAATCTAATAATGAAACAGGTCGTACGCAAAAAAGTAGTAAAAATTTTAGAAGCATGAATGATTTATCCAATTTCGGATAGTGCTTGGGTAAATCTGGTACAAGTAGTACCAAAAAAAGGTGGTATAACGATGATAATTGTCGTAATCGGAAAAAACTAACGAGTCGCCACCACTACTTTTTGTCTTAACGATGGGTGAATAATGGAATAACCCTAAATTTATAGAGATTCTAAGCTCGGGCTTCATTTTAGACGAAGAGAAGGTGTTAGACACCCTTCCTCTACCTTGTCCTCAAGGATGTCCCAAATTTAGATTTAAGGGTAAGATATGATTTCAGAGATAATTTGAGAAAAGGGTTTTAATGTTTTCATTAGGGGAAAAGGGTTTTAGTCTTTTAATTATGAGAAAAGAATATAAGTCTTTTAATTAGGGGAACTCGCCTTGGTTTTTAAGTCGTGTGCCTACGTATCCTCTTATGAGGAATTAGAGTCCCAATTCATAGTTCAAAGTGTTTGGTTGTTTTCTTATGGATTCGGGAAATATTTTGAATTAATCCTTGAACTAAGTCTGGGTTGAAAATAGCGAAATCGTAAATAAAATTCGCAGTTAATATAAAAGATTTCCACAATCCTTTTTGAAAATAATATTAAATTTTATGTTAATAAAAAAGGGTTAGCATTTGATTGGTTAGCTGATTTAGAATATGTTATGCAGTATGTAAAAAAATAAATTTGAATGAGAAAAAGATTTAATGCAATTAAAAAAATAGGATTAGTATTTTAGAAAATATTTAAATAAATAACTATTTTTCTAATATATTAATATTTTTAATAAAAAATATTCAATAATTATTTATTAATATGCAAAATTATTTTAATATAAAAATGATAAAAAATAATATGTGATAATTAAATTAAATAAAATAATAAAATCAGATAAAGTTAATTAATTAAGTTAAGGGGGTATAAACATTAAGACTAGGCGGTGTTGTAGAAATTTTTATTTAGGCCCAAAAGAAATTATGAGCCTAAATTTCCTGGGGTGTGTTTTGTAACTAGATAGTAAAATAGGGGAGTCTGGCAAGTAAGGGCCAATGTTCAGATGTTGAACTGGACCCAAAAAGCGCAGAATGGGTGTAGTACTGCTTAGGGTAGTAATTTAAGGGGTCTTAGTAGCAATGAGTTTGAGGTTCAATTTATTTCTAAATGAAACTAATTAACTTTTATAAGGTAAGTAATTAAATAAATATAATTAAGTTCCATAATGATAATGTAAAAAGAACGAACAAAAACTAAAATTGAAAATAACTTATAAAGTGAGGGGAAACCACTTACTAATGTCTGAGAGAAGCTGATCTTTCAGTTATCTATCTGGAGAGACAATTGAAAAAAAGAGCTTGTGGGTGTTTGTTTTTTGGCCATTTTCTGTTCAAGACAATGACGGAAATATTATTGACAATTGTTGATTCTCCAAATTATTTTTTATTCTCCAAATGATTGTTGATTCGTCAAATGATTGTTGATAGAAACATTTTAGGTGTTCTGTTCAAAATCCTAAAATAAACCAAAAAACTGCGTAGATAGAATATTTGAGAGAGATAGAAAATTGTTGATGTAATTGTTGATGACAAATTATGGTGAAGATAGTCCTATTTATAGAATTAAAAATTAGATTAAAAACACCAAAAAAGAAATTATCCAACATAAAAAGCTCAAATTTTGTAGATTCTATCTTGGTTAGCAAGTCTATAAACTCTAACTAATGAAAAATCAGTTTTGTCAACATGTGACCAATCGGAAAGTGACAAATCATGTGATTTTGTTGTCTTAATATTTTACATGATTTTTTGGTTATTTTTTAATTAAAAATTGAAAAAAGTGGAAAAAAAACTATTTAGAAAATATATTAATTAAAAAATACGAAAATAATAATTTAATAATAAAAAAAATATTTTTTGGAAAGATTTATACCAATTGAGACTTGATTGAAATTTGGAGGACAAGATTATGAACCTAGACACTTGTGATTTTTTCTCAATATTGTGATTGATTTGGTGATTAATAAAAATGATTTTGAAATATTTCATTTATTTTTATCATCTTGACTATTAAGTATATAAAATCAAAGATTTAAAAAAATAAAAAACAATTTTAAAATACCCATAAAATAGAAAAAGAAAATAATAATAAAATAATTGAAAAATGACTTTTTAATCTTTTTTAAAAAAATAAACAAAAGAATATAAACACCAAAAAGCAATGTAATGGGACTTGAACTCAAGACCTTCCACTTGCAAGCATTACTCTCTTACCAAATGTGCTATGTCATTCTAATCGAGACAAAAAGTCACAGAAACATATGAAGGTGGACAAATATTTTGCTATTTTGAAAATACAAATAATTTAAGGTAAATTATTATATATTTTAAATAATCAAAAATGAATTATTGTTAAACCAAATGTGAGTAATACCCAAAAAATCTATGAAACCAAGTTTAAAAATAATTTGAATATTTCAAAAATAGGGCGGGAAAATTTGGTGTATGACAAATGTCTTTATTTAATTACTCTTTGATTGAAGAGTGCGTTAATACGAAGGTCTCGCACATTCGGATCAAAGGGTTATTAAATAATGGAGAATCCAAAAATTTGACCAAAAGATTATAAGGATACACTGTAAAACATACCCAAGAGAAAAGATAAGGATAAACTGTAAAGTATACCCAAAAGTACGGAAAAATAGGCATGAATGATGTCGTCATCCCACCAAGACTAGAGTAAAGAGTATGATTGACCTAGATACGATGACGCAGATAACTCACCAATATCTAGAAAAATAGTCGTATGTTTTTGCGTATTTACCATAACCTAGGAGGTAAACACACGTTTGAAAATTGACTTACTAATGCTTCGAGACTAACGTAGTAAGCTATAACGTAGATTTTGTATACTCATCGCAACCTAGGGAATGAATAAAATAAATTTTGATAATCTATTTTTGCATGGAGACTAACATAATGAATTATATCGCAGAGGGACATATAACTTATTGTTTCTTCGAGACTAACGCATTGAGTTATATCGCAGATTTCGTACATCTACTACAACCTAGGGAGTAAACGATTCGGGTTTAAATATCTTACTAACGCATAGAGACTAACATAGTAAGGCATTGTTAATATACTTATCACGACCTAGATGATAAATATCACAAAGTTTGATAACACGTTAACGCATAGAGACTAACACAACAAATTACATTGCAATTATTGCATATTCACCGCAACCTAGGGGGAAAATAACACAATTTCGATAATTCACTTGATGCTTTGAGACTAACACAATAAACTATATAGAAAATTCTCATACCTATCGCAACCTAGGTGATAGATAATACAAATATATGTTTGTGTATTTATCACGACCTAGAGGATAAATAACACATACTTGATAATTCATCGCTGCTTAGAGTCTGACATGATGAACTATATGGCATATTTTCGCATACCTACCACAACCTATGGGGTAGATAACGCGAGTATACCACAACCTATGGGGTAGATAACGCGAGTATAGGATTGTGTATTTATCATGACCTAGAGTATAAATAACATAAACTTGATAATTCATTGTTTCTTCGAGACAAACACAATAAATTATATCATAGGTTTTCGCATACCTATCATAACCTTGGGGGTAGATAACACAAATATAAGTTTGTGTATTTATCACGACCTAGAGGATAAATAACACAAACTTGATCATTCATTATTTCTTTGAGACTGACACAATGAACTATATCACATATTTTTGTATACCTACCATAACCTAGGGGGTAGATAACACGAGTATAAGTTTATGTATTTATCACGACCTAGAGGATAAATAACACAAACTTGATAGTTCATTATTTCTTCGAGACTGACACAATAAATTATATGACATATTTTTGCTTACCTACCACAACTTAGGGAGTAAATAACACGAGTCTAGAAAAAGAACTTACTAAAGCCTTGAGACAAACATAGTAAGCTATCATATATTTTTCCTATCTACCGCAACATATGAGGTAGATAATGTGAGTTTGAATTTGGAACTTGAAATCGACAGTTTTTAAATCCGAAAGATTTGTATTTGAAAAAATTGATATTTGAAACATTTGACCAAAAATGTTTTAATTTGATAATCGCATAGTTTGAACTTGACTGAAAAAGTTGAGTTTGACAACTTGAAAATTTTGAATTTGAATTTAGACTTGACCTCTGAAAAATTTGAACTTGAAGGTTCGAAACAATTAGAATCTGAAAAATTGAATTCGTCAACTTCGAAATTTGAATTCGAAAATTTTGATTTTGACAATTTTGAAAGAAAAGTTTGAAAATCCTTGAAGTCGTAGGTATACCGCCTTAGGTAATCTGGTTTGTAACACCTCTAATTGTTATCTATGTTCGTAACCAAGGTTGATATTTGTACTAGTGTGAAAGCGACGATTTTAATTTGTAATTTACATAGGTGATGTAAGAACATAGTTTTATTCTACAACCCTCGTAAGTGTTTTGATGATAACAAACAAAAAGAACAAATATGCACTTTAAATTTGTGTTCTATGTTGTATAGAAGTTCTGACTGAACTGCATCAGAAGTTAAGCCACAGAAGCGCTCAAGCCGAGTAATCAGAATGTTCTGAAGTATGAAGATCATAATTTGCGCTAAAGAGAAAGATATCTTGATTTTGAACGGAAGTCTAACATGCAAACAGAACCTTATAATTCTGACTTCCCAAGTTCTGAAGCAAAGCAGCATGCAAGATTCCTTAAGTTCCGAAGCGTTACTTTTCCATTAAGGAAGTATCATTTACAACGGCTACAATCAGACAAGGATCTTCTTAGTATGGAAAGTGCATTAAGTGCCAATTATCATGTTTCCATTTGGACAAATTGCCACACCTATATAAACAAGCTCAAAGGCTAAATCGTTTAAGATTTGACACAACTGCTCCATACAATCTAAAAACGCTTCAAAATTATATTCATTCTATTCTCAAATATTGTGTAATACATTACCGTTAGTGATACCGTTTTTGTAATGAAAAACATATAGTACGTAGTGAATTTCTTCTTTTGATTAGTGAATTTTCCTTGAGATAAACCGGGTTATGGTTGTACTCAAGAAGACTTTGGCAGTTGTCAAAGTAGAATTGTAATCAATTTGATTAGTGAATTAAGTCCTCGTTGGAGAGAGGAGAAATCACCTTGGCGGGTGGACTGGATTTGTTTGAGATCAAACGAACCAGGATAAAAATCATTGTGTCAATTGCTTTTGATTTTTAAGTTTCAATTCAACCCTCCCTTCTTATGTTTTTCACTTCTTCAATTGGTATCAGAGTGCCTGGTTCTGAGCTCATACACTTAACCGTGTCAGTACAAGATCCAAGCTTTAGAAAAACACTATGGTGGGACGAAGTCAAAACATCAGCAATGACTATCATGATGATAAGGATAAAATCAGCAGCAAACCTCTAGTCTTTGATGGAGAAATTTTGACTACTGGAAAGAAAGAATTGAGAGCTTCTTTCTGGCTCATGATGTTGATTTATGGGATATGGTAATTGATGGATACATGCATCCTCTGGATGAAAGTGGTCAGAAGATTGATAGAAAAAGAATGTCTGACCAGCAAAAGCGTGACTTCAGAAACCATCACAAGGCCAGAACAATTCTTCTAAGTGTTATCTCATATTCAAAGTATGAGAAGATCTCAAACAGAGAGACATCCAAAAACATGTTTGACTCTCTGATAATGATGCATGAAGGAAACATATAAGTTAAAGAAACCAAGGCCCTTACGCTCATTCAGAAATACGAAGCCTTAAAGATGGAAGAAAGTAAATCTATTGAAGCAATGTTCTCAAGATTCCAGATTCTAGTTATTGGGCTGAGAGTCCTTGACAAAGGGTATTGTATTGCTGATCATGTAAAGAAGATCATCAGAAGTTTACCGAAGCAATGGAGTACAATGATCACTGCTCTCAAGCTGGAAAAAGATCTCAACAAGATATCTCTAGAGGAACTTGTCAGCTCCCTCGGAAGTCATGAGATCGAGCTAGAAGATGACGAACCTTAGAAGCAAGGTAAGCCTTTAGCATTAAAATCTATCAAAAAATTTGATTCTAAGGTTTTGCAAGCTATGGAAGAAACCTCTGATGGATCCTCATCAGAAGAAGATGAATTCTCTCTTCTCTCCAGAAGAGATAATCAGCTGTGGAAACAGAGGCAAAGAAAATTCAGAAACTCCAGAAGATCAGGGGATCAGAATGAATCACCTTATAGATACAAAAAGTATGAATCCTCCTCTGAATATAGAAAGTATGAACCTCCCTCTGGACACAGAAAGTATGAAGTTGTTTCTAGTCACAGAAAGTCAAACAACAGGGACGTCATCTTCTACGAGTGCAATGAACAAGGGCACTACAAAAGTTATTGTCCAAGGCTTCAGAAGGAGAATCCCAAAAAGAAGTTCTTCAAGGAGAAGAAGAAAAGTCTCATGGCAACATGGGATGATTCTGATACTTCTGACGCAGACACAGAGTCAGATGATGAAAGAGCCAACATTGCTCTTATGGCAAATGTGATAGAAGACAGCGAAGCATCTGGGTCAGACTCAGAATCAGACACAGAAGAGGTATTTCCTGACTTTATTGTTAATTTTACCAAATCTGAACTAGGAGAAAGTCAGAGTTAAATTCTGGAAAGGTATCAGCAGCTCAGAGTCAAATTCAAGAACATGAAAAAGGATCTTGCTTTTGACTATGAAGAAACTGAGAGCCTTAGATTAGAAAATTCCGAGTTAAAAGAAAAGATTTCAAAACTAGAAAATGATTTACAAAACTCTCGGAAAGAAATAATCTCATAGGCTCCCAGTAATGCTGATAAGATCATAAAAGAATATGATCATAGCTTTCAGAAGTTTCTGGCTAAAAACATAGATAGAAGCAAGATGGCTTCAATGATCTATGGAGTTAGCATAAATGGAAGAAAAGGAATAGGATACCAAGGTAAGGTATCTCCTTCTAAGAAAGTCATGGATTTAGTAATTAAACGTACACCATTAAAATTTCACTTCACCTATGGGCACACACATGATCTGAAATACACTAGCAATGATTATTCTGCCAAACCAAAATTCAAACAGAATTTCGGCAAAACTAACAAACAAGGACCCAAATATATATGGGTACCTAAGGACAAAATTATATATGTAGCAGATATCTTTAGCATCAAGGCTAAAACACCAATCATGGTACCTGGACTCTAGATGCTCTCGACACATGATGGGAAGAAAGCATATGTTCCAAAGCCTGGAACTTAAACTTGGAGGTTACATGGGCTTTGGAGGCAATCAAAGATGGAAGATCATTGGCTTTGGGACAGTAGGTAATGGTAATCTCCCTTCTATTAATAATATGTTATTAGTTGATGGATTAATGCATAACCTGTTATCCATAATTCAATTAAGTGATAACGGTTATGATATAATCTTTAATCAAAATTCATGCAAAGCTGTTAGTCAGAAAGATGGAACTATCCTAATTAATGGAAAGAGGAAAAACAACACTTATAAGATAAAACTTTCTGAACTAAAGAGTCTGAATGTAAAATGCCTTCTTTCTGTTAACAACGAACAATGGGTCTGGCATAGAAGATTGGGGCATGTTAGTATGAGAAGAATATCTTAGATTAACAAACTCAATCTGGTCAGAGGACTTCCTAATCTGAAGTTTAGCTCAGATGCTCTGTGTGAAGCATATCAGAAAGGCAAATTTGCAAAACCTGCTTTTAAAGCTAAAAATATGGTTTCTACCTCTAGGCCATTAGAACTTCTGCACATAGATTTATTTGGACCAGTGAAAATTACGTCTGTTAGTGGCAAGAAGTATGGGTTAGTGATCGTAGATGACTATAGAAGATGGACATGGGTAAAGTTCTTAAGACACAAGGACGAGTCACATTCTGTGTTCGTTGCTTTCTGTAACTAAGTTCAGAATGAAAAGGATCTTAGAATTGTCAAAGTCAGAAGTGATCATGGTGGAGAGTTTGAAAACAAAAAATTTGAAATATTTTTTAATGAAAATGGCATGTTGCATGATTTCTCTTGTCCTAGAACTCCCCAACAAAATAGAGTTGTAGAACAAAAGAACAGAACATTACAAGAAATGGTCAGAACCATGATCAATAAGACTAACATTGCTAAGATCTTCTGGGCAGAAGTAATTAACACAACATGTTACATTCAGAATAGAATCTCTATAAGACCTATTCTAGATAACACTCCATATCAATTGTGGTAGAATAGAAAGCCCAATATTTCTTATTTTCATCCTTTTGGGATGTACACGTTGTATACTGAACACTAAAGAACATATGAACAAGTTTGACTCTAAAGCACAGAAGTGTATTTTGTTAGGATACTCTTAACGCTCAAGAGGGTACAGAGTATACAATACAGAAACATAGATTGTAGAGGAGTCAATCAGTGTTAGATTTGATGATAAGTTTGGCCCTCAAAAGTCAAAGCAGAATGAATCTTTTGCAGATATAGAAGTTGAATTCACAGGTGCTGAAGGCAACTCATCAGAAGTTCCCAACAGAGAGGCTCCAACAACATCAGAAGGAAATGTCACAAGCACTCCAACAACTTCTGTTGAACAACTCCATAAAAGACTATCCAGAAGCAGCATAGCTCACCCTGAAGATAAAATTCTGGGAAAGAAGGATGATCCAATCAGAACAGCATCAACATTCATAAATTTTGAAGAATCCCTCATGGGGTTGGTATCTATGATTGAACCAAAAACAATTGATGAAGCTCTTTTGGAAAACGACTAGATTATGGCCATGCAGGAGGAGTTAAACCAATTCACCAGAAATGACGTATGGGATCTGGTTCCCAAACCAAAAGGATTCAACGTCATTGGAACAAAGTGGGTATTCAGAAACAAACTAAATGAAGAAGGAGAAGTTATCAGAAATAAGGCACGACTGGTTGCACAAGGTTATAGTCAGCAAGAGGGGATAGACTATACATAAACCTTTTATCCAGTCGCCAGTTTAGAATCTATCAGACTCTTAATCTCTTTTGCTATAAATAATGGCATCACTCTGTATCAGATGGATATCAAAAGCGCGTTCTTAAATGGTTACATTGATGAAGAGGTATATATGCACCAACCCCTTGGGTTTAAAAATTCCAAACACCCAGAATATGTTTTCAAACTAAAGAAGTCACTTTATGGTCTGAAACAAGCTCCCTGAGATTGGTATGAAAGACTAAGTAACTTTCTGTTAGAAAAGGAATTCACTAGAGGGAAAGTGGACACAACCTTGTTCTGTAAGACATTTAAGAATGACATTTTAGTTTGTCAGATTTACGTAGATGATATTATATTTGGATCTACTAAACCTTCTCTGGGAAGAAAATTTGCTAAGTCTATGCAGGCAGAGTTTGAGATGAGCTTGATGGGAGAACTTAAATTCTTTCTGGGCATTCAGATCAATCAGACTCCAGAAGGAACTTACGTTCACCAGAGCAAATACGTCAAATAACTTTTTAAGAAATTTGACCTCTTAGAATGTAAGCCATCCAAGACTCATATGCATCCCATGTGCATTCTGGAAAAGGAAGAGGTAAGTAAAAAGGTAGAGCAAAAGATCTACAGAGGTATGATTGGTTCTCTCCTTTATTTGACTGCTTAAAGGCCTAACATTTTATACAGCGTTTGTTTATGTGTTACATCCCAATCAGATCCTAGAGAATCTCACTTAACAGCAGTTAAGCGAATTTTCAAGTATCTGAAAGGTACTACTAACCTGGGTTTGTTTTATAGAAAAACCAATGAATACAACTTAGTAGGATATTGTGATGCTGATTTTGCTGGAGACAGAGTAAAACATAAAAGTACTTATGGAAGCTTCTAGTTTCTGGGAAACAATCTGATCTCATGGACCAGCAAGAGGAAGTCCACAATTATGTTGTCAACAACAGAAGCTGAATACATTGCAGCTGCTGGATGCATCACACAAATGCTCTGGATGAAAAGTCAGCTTGAAGACTTCAACATATTTGAGAGTAACATCCCTATTTTCTGTGATAATACTTCTGCAATTTATTTATCCAGAAATCCTATTTTTCATTCTAGGGCTAAGCATATAGAAATAAAACATCATTTTATTAAGGGTCTATATTCAGAAAGGAATTCTTATTTTAAAATTTATTGACACAGACCATCAATGGGCTGATGTTTTTACAAAACCCCTTTCTGAAGATAGGTTTAATTTCATTCTGAAACATCTCAGCATGAAATTATGTCTAGAATAAGAAGTTTTATTTGCACATTCTGTAACCCTCAGAACTTTATTTTTTTCTGTGAACATCTGATCAACATGTCTTCAGAAGTTAGGAGTACAGTTGCTTCAGAATCTATCTATGAAGATATGAACCTTTCATTTCAAAGATAGAGGCGTGCAGTTCACACCATAAAACATATGTCATCCTCTCACAAGCTACCTTCTGAGGATGAACACGCGTTCAAATTCTAAAGGGTCTAAGGCTCTGATTGGATGCTTTGAAACACGTGTCAATGGTAATTGTTCAGTATCTACACGCAATCCCATAATCTCAGGTTTCATAATTACAGTATAATCATTACTATATTTTCTCTTTCCTACTGATTATGTTTTCAAAAGCGTTTATAAATTCACAATCACTATTTCATTCACTTCTTACTGCATCTATTATTCTCTCTTGCTCTCATTTTGCAAAAACCCTTTTCTCAATATTTTTTCAAAACAAAACCGTGTGAACAATGGCATCCTCATCAAGCATCAAAAATCTCCAAAGGTCTCCTGGTTCTTCTTCAACAGCTGAAAAGTATGAGGAACCCATAAGAACTTTGCTTACTTCGGTCGACTCTCTTGAAGTTCTATGTGAGTTAATCATTGATTTTGAGAGCTTAAAGGAAAATGGTTTTGATTTGTATAAAGATGTAACGACTAAAGTCTGGAACATATACTTTGATCGTCTGCTAGGTCCAGTATTCCCCATTCTTGTTAAGGAATTTTGGATTCAATCTACTTCATCCAATCATCAGGTTATGTCATATGTTATGGGGAAGAAGATAGTGATTACAGAAGACTTGATTGGGAATCTTATTGGGTACAATGGCGGTGGAGTTAGGTGCACTGACATGGATGACAAGTGTTCTGACCTAAAATCCATTGCTAGAGTCATTTTCACTTTTGGACAGCCATCCAGCAAGATAAGAGACTTGAAAGATTATTATAGAATCTGGGCCAGAATCATTCTGGGATGTATAAATCACAAGAAGCCAACAAGCTCTCTTGACTACATCAACATTGATCAGTAGTTTTTGTTGTACTTTATTTCAAAGAAGATCAAAATAAATCTTCCACACTTGCTCTTCAATCATATGAGGACAAGCGTGAAAGAAACAAGGGAAGAAGAAAGGACAAAGAGGGATTGGATTCCTCTGGGAAGATTGATTTATGATATTCTGACGGAGAACCGATTGATAGAGCATCTGACAGAGGCTCACCAGATCAGCACTCTGGAGGCATGTTCTGGTAAACCACTTAATGCCAAGAATCTGAAGAAAATGAAGATTATTGAAAGCATTAAGAAGGAACCAACAGTTGCTACTCACGAAGTCATCACATATAGGATAATCCCTCTGAAAGATTTCCCACTATTTTATGAGATGGATGCTTCTCCAGAGATTGTGGTCAGATACCTTGAAGCTTGCAAGGAAGATGGCACAATTCCAGAACTCAACATTCGTGATCTTCACAAGCCAACTCCAGATGTTGTGCTGAAGAAATCTAGAAAGAGAAAGGCATCAGGAGAAGGATCCTCTTAGAGGACACCCAAAGATGCGAAAAAGAAAGGTAACACATCCTTTGTTTCTGTTGTAGAATCTATTATTTTTCCAACATCTGAAACCATCCCCCCTCAACAAATAGAAGATCCCTCACCACAAACATTTGAGGATTTTGACATAGAGTTTGATCCCTCTGTAAATCTTGGCAGCTTCTTAAATAAACCTCATTCCCCTAATCCAAATCCAGAACAAAATCAGCCAGAACTTGCAAGAGTTCTTTCTGATATTGAACTATTTGCTCAAGACTTTCATTCACCTATCTCAGAAAATACAAACCACCATTCTCAACAACCAGAAAATCAAAACCTCAACTCTCCACAACCAGAACATCAAAAACCCCATTCTCCTCAACCAGAAAATGAAAACCCTCACACTCCCCAAACTGAAAATCCAAACTCTGAAACGCCTGAACCAGAAAATCAACACGGTACCGCAAACCAATCAGAAGACTCTTTTACAGACTCCGATACCACTACCCATATTCCTGGAATAACAGAACCTCTTATGGTTCGTCAACCTCTCTCCATACTTGATATTCCATAAATACCTTCACCGTATCATTCCACGCCATCAAACACCTCTCGCTCACCAATCCTAATTTCTGCTTCTCCTACTCCATCTCCCATTAACCGTCCAGTTGATCATCTAAGAACAGTTATTGATTTAGAAGCATTGGACCATCTAGCTTCAACCACCAATAAAATTTCCATTCCCAAACCTTAACCAAAACAAATGTTGGTAAGAACTTGTTGATTTTTGAAACAGAAATATAGGAATGGGTTAATTCTTTGAAGCAAGCAAGTCTAGAGTATTCTAATCCTGCTTCTTGTGATTCTCTATGGGATAGATTCATAAAATGGTTCAACTCTGAATCCCAGAGGCTGAAAGAATTGAGTTATGATATAACTCAATAGAACTTTAGTGATCAGCTGAAAGCCTTCAAAGATCAAGTTCTGAGCCACTGGGAAAAAAGCAAATTCCTCTGGTGGTCAATGCTCCCTGGAAAGCGCACCAACCTTGAGAAGTTACTGAACCATGTTATGTTAGTCACCCTCTGACTACTATTCAAGAAAAGGAAAATGCAACTGAAGAAGCAGCTGAATTAGAAGATGTTGCAGAGTGTTTTGAAAGACTTGCAACTTCTAAAGAAAATCCAGCTCCATCTCTGGTCATGCAAACTCTAGAAGAGTTGAAGAAGGAGAATGCTATAATCCACGCAAGGTTGGATAAGCAAGAAGACTCAACCAAAGAAATCAAGGATATATTGGATAAGGAAGAAGACACAACCGAAGAAATCAAGGATATGCTGGGAAAACAAAAAGAATCAAGCACTCAGATTAAGAGCTTTTGGAAGCGTTGTTCACACGACTTCCCCCTCCATCTTAGATTTTTTAACTTGTTTTCTGTATTCTTCATCTTATCTTCTCTGTTTATGAAAGATGTCATTGCAATCTGTTTTTAATACATATCATCCTTTTTTACTCTGATAATTTATGGTTATATTTCTTTTTGATACCTGACAAAAAGGGGGAGAACGTAAGATATTTTCAATAACAGTTTACCGGGACTAAGTCTCAAACATTTTGAATATCTTAACTTCTTTTTTTTTTCTTTCTGAAAGCATAAACAGGAACAAATTCTGATAAAGACAAAAGGAGATGCATCAAAAATTCTGATGAGAAGGAACTTCAGGGAAGTATTTCATCTCTATCTGAGTACTCAACTCAGGGGGAAACTCACTTAAGCTTTTTGTTCTGTATATTTTTATTGAAAAATCCTAGTTCTTGTCATCATCAAAAAGGGGGAGATTGTTAGAACATAGTTTGATTCTATAACCCTTATAATTGTTTTTATGATAACAAACACAAAGAACAAATATGCACTATAAATTTGTGTTCTATGTTATACAGAAGTTTTGACTGAACTGAATCAGAAGTTAAGCCATAAAAGTGCTCAAGCTGAGTAATCAGAATGTTCTGAAGTATGAAGATCAAAATTTGTGCTAAAGAGAAAGATATCCTGATTCTGAACGGAAGTCTAACATGCAAACAAAATCTTATGATTCTGACTTCCCAAGTTCTAAAGCAAAGCAGCATGCAAGATTCCTTAAGTTCTGAAGCGTTACTTTTCCATTAAGGCAATATCATTTACAACGGCTACAACCAGACAAGGATCTTCTCAGTATGGAAAGTGCATTAAGTGTCGATTATCATGTTTCCATTTGGAAAGATTGTCACACCTATATAAACAAGCTCAAAGGCTAAATCATTTACGATTTCACACAACTTCTCCATACAATCTAAAAACGCTGCAAACTTATATTCATTCTATTCTCAAATATTGTGTAATACATCACAGTTAGTGATACAGTTTTTGTAACGAAAAACATATAGTACACAGCGAATTTCTTCTTTTGATTAGTGAATTTTCCTTGAGATAAATCGGGTTGTGGTTGTACTCAAGAATACTTTGGCAGTTGTCAAAGTAGAATTGTAATCGGATTGATTAGTGAATTATGTCCTCGTTGGAGAGAGGCGAAATCACCTTGGCGGGTGGACTGGAGTAGTTTGAGATCAAGCGGACTAGGATAAAAATAATTGTGTCAATTTCTTTTAATTTTTAAGTTTCAATTCAACCCTAATTCTTGTGTTTTTCACTTCTTCAGGTGACTTAGCTTATCTTCATAAATAGGCATAGAGACTCTATCAAAGTATCCCTCGGCCCAGGTCACGATTAAAATGCTTAATGAAAATGTTATGAATATGTAAATGCACCAAGTGTTATGAATGTTTTTTCCTTTCGTAGTGCATGTTTTCGCTTGCTTCGAAGTTAGTTGTCTTGAGGTTGTTCTTTTGAAATTTTTGAAATTGACTCGAATGCTTTTTGACCGGTTCCCCTATGATGGGTCGTAGATGGTTAACGCGCAAAGAAGTTTCTCATGTAACAAGTTTGCTTGTCATATGGTCGTAGGTTGCTGTAGCGGTAGAAATATTGAGACTAAGCCATTGGATTTGCTTGACTCGCACAGATCAAATAAAAATTGTGACCACACTTTATTATTTCCAAAGGAATAGGAAAAGAGCGAATAACCCAAAAAGAGGGGGGGGGAGAATCTAAGTTTGAGGGTTGGTTATGCAAAGGGAGGGTATTAACACCCTAAACATATATGGTACTCTGTAGGAACCTCTTTGAAAATTTGTGTATTTTGGCTATAAACGTTTGTATAAAAATAGATGGTGGATATGGGAAAAGAAGTATTTTTTATAATTTTTTTGCACCCACCGCAGTTGCGAACCTTTAGTGCCTATGTACCACCTTCTGTGCAATAGGGATCAGGGTACTCGTAGTTCACCTTTAAAAATTTTAAAACACAAGTGTGTTGGTTAATTTTAAAAGACAGGACATCATTGTATTATACAAGTGGAAAAACATACTTACTACCCATGATTATGAGAAAGGATAATTTGCATCATCTCAAAGTGGAGGATATAGCTTGGATTTTAAAATCAACAAAGCCTCCCTCAACACCCAAGTGGAAAATATCTCACTTTACTATATATCGTAGAAGTATATAGCTCACATCACTACAAGGATCGACAAGAGTCTAATCTTTTACGAAAATTTTAAAGCAAAAAGCTAAAGTGGAAAAGATGGTTTGAATGAGACTGATTGACTTTTAGTCTTCTCACAAAAATGTCAAAGTATTATTAAGTTGGTTAAAGTTTGATTAAGAAAATATTTTTGAAAATGCATGGACATAAGTCCAAGTTTATTATGAAAGCAGTTTAGTTTTGAAAAGGAGGGAGAATATTTTTGAAATTAAAGAAGATGGGAGGAGATGAAGAGGCTACCCTAAAGCATAAGGTAAAAGCTAGGGAAAAGAACTGTCTAACCAACAAGAAGCTAATAGTTGACACAATCAGTCAATGTAGAATTCCCATCCTTTAAATTCAAAACTAAACAAGCAAAGATAATAAACCTCTTGAGAAAACTAATCTTCAAATGCATTAAGTCTTCACAAAAATTTGGCAGAGTAACGGTTGTATACAGATGAATTCCCAATCACAAATAAAGCATATAATCAAAATAACCTATTGTTATACCCCAAAATTTGCCCTCTCAATTTCTCAAGAATTCTCTCACAGGATCTCCATTGATTCAAGACTGCACAAGGTTTGACCAGCTCAAGATATTTCCTCAAACATTGATGGCTCAAAGCTAGGGTTTGAGTTTGCACAAGTACAATTGGACTTTTGATACCCCATATAGTTTCCATGGATCATATTGGGCTCTCAAGCATCAGATCGAAGAAAGGAGGAAGAGGTAAATCTCGAAAGGGTAGAGCAGATAAAAAAAGGTGTGCAGTTGCATATAACCATGTCGAATTCAAAATTTGGTTTAGGCTATTCGAACCACATGGATGATCGAAGGAGTGGTTGGAAGACTTTGACAAATCGAAAAAGAGCAAGCTTGCTTCGATCCACAAGCTTCGACTGGGAAATGGATTCTTCGAAGCAACCTGCTTCGATCCACAAGCTTCAACTGGGCAATATCTATCTTCATGCTTGCTTTGATCCACAAGCTTCGACTGGGAAATATCTATCTTCATGCTTGCTTCGATCCACAAGCTTCACTAGACAACGACTATCTCCATGCTTTCTTTGATCCACAAGCTTCGACTGGGCAATGGCTATCTTCATTCTTGCTTCGATCCACAAGCTTCGACTGGGAAATGGCTTCCTTTGAGCAACCTGCTTCGATCCACCTCTAAACCCTTTGACACATATAGTTTCGACACCAAGAACAATTTGGTCTTAAAATCTCTATTGTTGAAAAACAGGACATTTAAGACAATGATCAATTCGAAAAAAGTTCAATGTTTGAAAATTGTTCGACCACAAGGATAGTTTGGTTGTGGCATTTGAATTTTGGACATTTGAACTTTTGACCACTTAATCAACTGATTACTCAAGATATGTTTATTGGTATTCCAAGTCTTGAGATGCCTGAAAAGACTTTGTGAAGTTTATTTAATAGGAAAGTAATCCATAAATTCTTTTGTTTTGACTATGCCAATGAGATCATCTTGCATACTCAAAGTGGTACATTCAGATGAATGTGGTCCATTAGAATAACATAAAATTGGTGGAAATAAATATTGTTTTGTCTGTTGATGAGTTTGTTCGAAAGTTGTGTATCTATGTGATCAAAAGAAAGGATGGACTATTCAATTCAAGGAATCAAGTCAAAGACAGAATTTTGAAGAACATTGATCAAATCCATAGGCCATGCTACATGATATTGCTTTGCAGGCCTCAAACTTGTTTTTCACTCCATAATTATTTGCTTACACAATGAATTAAGCTCTTACCCAAGTTATTAAGCCATTGTCTAAAAGATATTTCCATAAAGTAAGCTTGTTGGTACAAAATTTGTCTTGAGCTCATACCATGCTTACTTTTGATTATACTCCATCGTAAATCATGGAAAGTAGCCCCTATATACCAACAACTTTGGTACTTCATCTTGGGATCATGGAAGACTTGACATAATTTGATAGTTGTGTTCCAACCAAACTATAATTTGTTATCTTGCAAATCTGATTACTTCAACTTCCCTAAACCTTTTCTCTGTAAATGGAGAGACCATTTGCAAACTAAGGGGGCCAGTATCTTGTGTGTTGAAAAATCCACAAACACTCCCAAACTCTCAAAAACTCAGAACCTGCATACAAGCACAAAACTTGGCACATTCTAAATTTACACACAAAATCTCAAATCCCTCCATACGTTTCTTTTGGCCTTTAGATTCACTAAGCTTCCATACACCAGCCTTAGAACACTCCCAAAATCCTCAAAACTTCACAAAAACTCCTTGAACTCAGAATCTGCATCGAAAGCCACATTGTTTTCCATTTCTGACTTTGAAGAGCCAACTCCAAAATCCTTCCAGCTTTCAAAACAAAGTAGTGATCCCACTAGCTTTAGGGAAGTCCAGGAAAGCCTAATCCATCATCGAACCATTTCTAGAAGTCACACAGAGGTCATTCGAATTTCACTTCAAGAGGCAGGTTTAATGTTTACACTTTTCGATTTGGCTGAGAAATGAAGCTTTTAGAAGCTTAACAATGGTGATATACATCCCTGTGCGCGCGAAGGAAGAAGATGAAGCCATGTTCAAATTTTCAAAAATGAGTTCATTTTATATTTAGTGCAAGTTGTATAACTAACGGATGAAACAGGCCACCCCAGTGGTACAAACAGCGCGCACTAATGCCTTGCCATGTAGAAGGTCCTGGATTCGAGCCCCAGCGAGACCTTTTGTAATATTTCCAAATTTTCTCACTTTTTTTTTGCAGGAAGCGCGTCTGGGCCTCCATTGGCTGGGCCTTGACATTTCCATTTTAAGAACCCCCCTTGACGTTAATGTTATATCTTTATCTCATTTTCTTAACTTTATTATTGCTATTATTATAATTATTTTTATTAATAAAAAAAACCAAAAAATATATTTAAGTTATTTAGTTTATTTTAATTTAACTTCTTACATTTAAAAAGACCAAAAATATTTTCCTATTTATTTTCTTTTCTTTAACTTAATCTTAATTTTTCTTTAGTTTAATTAAATTTCCTTTTAGTTAAATAGGCCAAAATCTTTCTTTAACAAAATCAACAAATTCATTTTGTTTTCATTCATGTCTTGTACGTTGTGATCGGTGGAAATAGAACTGACTGTTTTTAAGCTGGTTTCGCGAAATGTCGCGGTAAGCAAGAGTCGCCACCGTCTTTTATGTTCTCCAACATGGAAAGGACAAAAGCACAGCAAAATTCCTTATTCGAGAATGTTTCTCGGTTCGGGAGGTAGATTTATAGAAAGGGAAGGTATTAGCACCCTTTCTATCCATGGTTATCCATGGGCTCTTAGGTACTTGCTCTTATGTTTTCAAATATGTTTGGTTTTCAAGTGTATGTGGGTTTTGAAAAAGTTCGTTTAAAAACTTCTAGGTAACTCTTGTATCAGTCCTCAAGAGTGTATGAAGTATTGTTTAAAAACTTTTTGAAAGTGTAAGGTGTGAAAAGTATTTTGTTTGTTTTTGAAAAGAGCAAGTACCCATGAGTCATCTATCTACCCTAAGGAATTAAGCTGTGTAAGTGTCCTTTAGATAGTGCTATCCCATCATTGAGAGGTAGGTAGCACCATCGTTGGAGGTGTTCGGGTCAATTCGATTATCGGGACAGTGTGGTCACCGAAGCAACGGTAGGACACCTTAGAAGTAACCCTAATGTCCTAGATCCTTTTATCCGAGGCAACCGTTTCGAGGAAACTGGATCTTGAGACAAAAGGTGACCTCTAAGATGTCCTATACTTGATGACCACGTTTCGAGGCAACGAGTGAAGCGTACCCTAGGAGTGGCATGTGCTTTGTGTGTTGTTTTTCAGTTAATGTTTTTGTACATGTTATTTGTGAGCTACGAGTTGTTTTTATTTACATACATTCTTTCATGCATTGTTAACAGTTAGGAGTGCGGAAAATAAATTGCGGAAAGATAAATTCTACGCTATTACAAGGCGCGGGTCTATACATCGCCAAAAATACAAAGACCCGTTTTGGTAAATAAGTACGAGAAATTAAATAAAGCGATAAACCTATTTACTATTACATTCTTGAAAGCAATTACATAATAATTAAAATAAAGTAAATGCGCGCGAATAAAAATTAATCGGGAACGTTCTAAGGGTGTTGACCTTTTTTAGAAAAGAAATTGAATTTTTTGTCTTTTTTGAATTAAATGCAATTAATAACTAATAATTTAATCTAATTAATTAATTTAGTAAAAGAAAAGAAGTTAAAATTGCCTAATTAAACTATTTCATTTGTTAATATTTATTTACAAAATAATTACTTAAATTAATAAAGTTTTTTTTTTTTGGTTTTATTGAATTTTATTATGAAAAATTAGTTATGGGTTAATTAAATAATAATAGTTAATAAATATAATTAGTAAAAATAAAAAAGAAAAGGAAAGAAAAAAAATGCAAGAACCATGGGGGTACTGGGCCAGATGGAGGTGTGTATAGAATTTGAGGCCCATTTGAATCTTCAGCCACATTGACTTTTTCTAATTGTCTACGCCCATGTTGACTCCAGAGCACCATGGTCCTTATGCTTAGCCCTTGGATCTGCACTGATGGACACTTGGCTGACTCCTGGATGAGGTTTATGGTGGAAGCTGTTTGAGAAACTGCACAAGAACACTTTAGAAAAAATGACAATGAATTATGGGGGGACCTGGGAATCGAACCCAGGTCCCAGAGATTACAAGCCACGTCTCCCACCACTGCATCACTCATGCGCGTGTGTTAGTAAAATAGAAAAGAAACATAATATAAAATAAACGCATTATATGCTGAAACGCGCGCGCCAATTTGAACCTGCCAATCATGTATTGCCACGCCCTTCGTCTTCAACCTTTCCTGTAAAATACAAAACACATAGCGAGGGTTTTAAACCCCCACGAAATGCAAGCATGTAAAAAATAGCGATTAGACGCTCGTGAAATATAAATTGGGCGCGAGGTGTCCATTCAATTCGTCTTGAGCTTCTGAGTTTGACTGTATGTGTTTGGAGGATTAATTTTACAGTATAAGAAAAACCCCAATTCCAAAGCTTTGAAAACCTAGCATCTGTCCATGGTGATTTTCAATTTAAGGCACCATTCTCAAATTAAATCATGTCAAAAGTTTCAGCACAATGTTAGAAAGACAAAATAATATTCAAAACATGTTACGGATGCGTGCAAAATGAATTCATATTGTAAGAAAAAATGATGAACCGTGTGACTGTGTAGCACGAGTTCTTGAGTGATTTGGCTTGTTTGTGCTTGCAAAAGGTTCCTGGCAATGTAAGGAGCGTGTTTGGATCAAAAGGGAGGCTTGGATTGTGCTGCAAAATGGTTTTCAGTTTCACACTTTTCTCTTGAAATTTTGAAATTGGTTTGGCCGTTTGGGAGTGTTCTAGGTCGTGTATCAAGTATGGAAGGCTTGCATATATGTTTTACAATGAGAATCAATCAGTATAATGAACATTAAACCAATGCAATGAAGTTTTTGATCTTGCCCATAACCACCATTGAACAACTTGCCTTTCTTGTCAAAATTTGAATTTTTATGCTTGAAATAGGTCTTGCACGAATTTGGTATATGAATTATGGTGTATCAAAGCTATTCAAACTCAAAGATATCCCTTAATTAATTTTTTTTTATTTTTATTTGAATTTTAAAGATTTAAAATGAATTAAATCACATAAAATTAAATAAAAATAGAAAAATTAATTTTTAATCTTGAAATAAATCATGGGACACATGGGAGGCATGGCAAAGCTGAACCAAGTGGGAAAAGTGGGCCCTTTTTTGTCAAAAATGAAGTTTCAAGGATAGTTGACTTTGGCCATTTCATAAACATTTCCCAACTTCTCCAATGCATATCTTGCTCAATTTTGATCATATAAACATGTTCTTAGACATTTTGGAAAGGTCTTGAAGTCCTCTAACCAATTCCTTTGGTCCCATGTCATTTGAATTTACCAATCTCAAGTTATGGTCTTTGACTTAAAATGCCTTTTTGTTGACTTTTGAAAATGACCTATAATGTTAAAATTGATAACTTTTTGTGACAGAATTTCTTGGACTTGGAATGTGAAGATGAGTTGTAGGAAATGTCCTCCCCTTCAAAATGAGCATTGGATGGGATTTTTCTGATGAACCATGAAAAAGTTATGCCTTGGTCAAGTTGCAGTTGAGTTTTCAGCTGTCCAAAAATAGAAACTTTTGCATCTTGATGATCTTTGAGCCATTCTTGTGGAATCATGATCAAGATTTGATCAAATGATGATTGTGGCTTCAAAATAATATGTTGACCAACATTTTTGACTTTTGACTACCAAATGACCATTTTGCCCCTACAGTTGATTGTGCAGCAATTAGGGTTTTTGACTGTGCAACTTGACCTTGTGAGCCTTGAAACTTGACATGTAGGTGCTTGACAATGTATATGAGCATATGGGACTTGATTGGGCCCTTGAAAACCTCAACTTCCTTGTAAGAACCAAAACCCTTATTTTGCCTGCCTTAGGAGGATGGTTGACTGTGCAACTCCTTGAGTGGACTTGAGTAAATGCTTGCCAAAACTTTGAAGGATATGGGAGGGCAAATTTTGGGGTACAACAGTTTCCCCTGTTCAATCTTCTTAGACCTGAGGATGTAGATTGGCTTGTGTGCCTTTCGTGATCCGAGGGTGGAAGATGATTGAACACTAGAGTGCCCAGAAATTTGCACTCACATAGTAGAGTATCAGCAGTGTGATGTCGGGAATGGGCTTACAGATGCCATTTGGAGAGATGGTGGATAGGAGGATGGGCTTATAGATGCCATCTGAAAATGTGACAGAACCTTGTATGGAATGGGCTTATAGATGCCATTTGGAACTGTAATGGGAGGATGGGCTTATAGATGCCATTTAGGTGTCGATCGCGTAAGAGATTCCTTAGCGAGAACTTGCGTACCTGAGAAAGAAAGATAATTACCTGGCCTGTTACAGGGGTTGATCTTCACTCAGTCGCTCACAGACATGCCCTGGCTAGATACAGGTATCGAATCTGGAACTTCAAAAGGTTGATGGGTTGTCTCTACTGACAGGTTATCTCAGAAAAATCTTTAGGATTTAACTGAACCAGAGGAGGTTTTGTCTTTCTTGACGAGTTGTCTCTTTGGACAGGTTGTCTTCATGGACGGGTTGTCTTCAATGACGAGTTGTCTTCAATGACGAGTTGTCTTCAATGACGGGTAGTCTTTAATGACGAGATGTCTTCAATGACGGGTGTCTATACTGACGGGTTGTCTTTAATGACGGGTGTCTATAACGACGGGTTATCTTCAATGACGAGTTGTCTTCAATGACGAGTTATCTTCAATGACGAGTTGTCTTCAATGACAGGTAGTCTTCAATGACGAGATGTCTTTAATGACGGGTGTCTATACTGACGGGTGTCTATAATGACAGATGTCTATAATGACGGATGTCTGTAACGATGGGTTATCTTCAATGACGAGTTGTCTTTAATGACGGGTGTCTTCAATGACGGGTTGTCTTCAATGACAGGTGTCTATAATGACGGATGTCTATAACGACGGGTGTCTTTAATGACGATTTGTCTTCAATGACGAGTTGTCTTTAATGACGGGTAGTCTTTAATGACGAGATGTCTTCAATGACGGGTGTCTATACTGACGGGTTGTCTTCAATGACGAGTTATATTCAATGACGGGTGTCTTCAATGACGGGTTGTCTTCAATGACAGGTGTCTTCAATGACAGGTTGTCTTCAATGACGGGTGTCTATAATGACGGATGTCTATAATGACGGATGTCTATAACGACGGGTTGTCTTCAATGACGAGCTGTCTTCAATGACGGGTGTCTTCAATGACGGGTTGTCTTCAATGACGGGTGTCTATAATGACGGATGTCTATAACGACGTGTGTCTTTAATGACGAGGTGTCTTCAATGACGGGTGTCTATACTGACGGGTTGTCTTCAATGACAAGTTGTCTTCAATGACGAGATGTCTTCAATGACGAGTTGTCTTCAATGACGAGTTGTCTTCAATGACGAGTTGTCTTCAATGACGAGTTGTCTTCAATGACGAGTGTCTATATTGACGAGTTGTCTTAAATGACGAGTTGTCTTCAATGACGGGTGTCTATACTGACGGGTTGTCTTCAATGACGAGTTGGCTTCAATGACGAGATGTCTTCAATGACGAGATGTCTTCAATGACGAGTTGTCTTAAATGACGAGTTGTCTTCAATGACGAGTTGTCTTCAATGACGATTTGTCTTCAATGACGAGTGTCTATATTAACGAGTTGTCTTAAATGACGAGTTGTCTTCAATGACGAGTGTCTATATTGACGGGCTGTCTTCAATGACTTTAGGAATTAATTTTAACTGGACTTGTCTTCTTTGACTAGATGAGCATCAGAAAAACCTTTGGGATTTAGCTGGACTTGTCTTTTTTTGACTAAATCTGTCTTCTTTGACTGGATTGGTCTCTTTCGACTGTATCTGTCTTCTTTGACATAGCTGATCATTTAACTGTATTCTCCCTGAAAGGTAAGGTTAGTCACATGCAATGCATGACATGGATCAAGCGATGATGTTCTCAACATAAAATGAGATTGTATGTTGTGTATATGCATGTATCATGACGATGCGATGTTTATGAATGTATTCTCGTCTAGGAAAATAAATCCTTGACGGATGCCAGGAGTTTATTGAATCCTAGGCTTGATGTTTGAAGAGTGGAGTTCTTCGTTTCCGCTGGGGATAATGATCACAAGAATAAACCGGTAGGAGAAGATGACTCCGTTGGGGAATAAACTTGTTGAAGAGATTACTCTGCGGGGAATTACTTTGTGGGAAGAGATACTTCGCTGAGGATTTGATGATAACTCCGCTGGGGACTCTGTTGATATGTTAGGTTAGGGAATTGATGAATTCCGCTGAGGGATAGGAAGAACTTCGCCGAGGACGATCTTTCCGTGGTTTTTAGCTGAGGATAACCCAGTTATAAGCCCTGGTGGGGAATAACCTTCTGAATAGAGCTAGGGAGATGCGTTCGTACTCTGCAGGGGATAAGCTTCCAGAATCTACTGGGGATAAGCTTCAAGAATCTACTGGGGAGATTGATTCAACTCTCCTGGGGAGACTTTGGACTGCACTGGGGTGTCTGTATTCCGCCGGGGATTAATCTTATATTAAGATGGCCGGGGATGCTTGCTTAGGAACATCTGTATACTCCGCTGGGGAATATCGAGATCTTCTGGGGATACCCAACTTCCTTAAGGCTGATAGTAGACTAACTCTGCTTGGGGAGAGTGTTGCTGACTTGCTGAAGATATTGTGGCTTCTCGGGGCTGATTGGAGACCAACTCTGCTTGAGGAGAATTGTTGAATCTTGTTTTACTCGACAGGGAGTGAAGGTATCCTGGTCGTTCTTCAGCCGAACCTACCTTGGTACCTTGGTGGATAGAGCAACTAGATTGCTTATACAATTCTTATTGCCCCAATTTCTACGGGAGAAGAAGGCCTGTGAGGTGTTTGATGACTGCCGATTGATGAATCTTCTTCTGGTAGGCAATTGACAAGATGACGGGACATAGTCGTACGCTTCTGATCCCTAATTTTTTCCTGGACCGCCCTTTCGGGTTTTCAGTCCACCGGGATACCCATTTTTGCCCAAGCCGCCTTTTTCAGGTTTTCGACTTGCCGGGTGTACAGATTTTTTTTTTATTTCATCCCTTATTTTTTCCCGAACCCTTTTGGTTCGCCGGGAAGCCCTTATTTTTGCCTAGGTGTGTCAACCTAGCGGGTCTTTGATTATGCGCAGTATTTTTTCGACTATGTCCATGCTCTCATGATGTAGGGAGGTGCCCCTGTCAGTAGTATTGTGTTGCCATACCACCAGAAGATCTTCGTTTGATCGTCCAAGATTCGTCGCTGGAATTCATGTCCAATGCCCCAAGTGACTCAGGCTGAGGTTTGCCCCAGGCTATTTGGCATTTGAGAGATTCTCCGAATCTTGACTTAACTGCCCCAGATGATGGACAATGATCATGCCATGCCCCTTAATTGGAGGTGATTTTGTTCATTAGACATTCGTCGTGCGAACTTCTATGCTGTTCAAACAAATAGTCATATGCAAGCAATGTTATATTAAAAATGCAAAGCTTATGTCTGTCTTGACGTTTTTTTTTGAAAATGCATTTTTCAGTAAAACAAGCAAATTTTGTAAAATTTGATGTCAACTCGTTATTTTACCGCAAGCCTTAAGGAGTCAGGATACCTTTGTAACAGTATGCTTTTGACCTAACCCATGCCTCAGCTAGGACTTTTACGGGTTATAACGTGGCCTGGTTCAATGGTTTAAGAAACAAAGGTTAAAGGCTCAAATTTTTATTTGTACCCACCCGCTCTTCGTGATGTTCTTCAAACCTAAACTCAGTTGATCGTGCGTTAGACCTTGTTTGAGTCTTTGCTTTGATATACCAGTGATGGTTCGGATACTGACGGTTTATTTTGAATAGGCAGTCATTTCTTTTTTTGTTGAGGGTTTGTAGGCCCTCTTTCTTTTTGATTTCGTTATCCCTTTTTTTTGCCTGAACTGTTTCTTTTTGTAATTACAGTCAGCGGGATGCCCCAGTTTTGCAAGTCTCCTTCATAAGTTTTGACTTATTGGGCTTTTAGTTTGAGAGATTACGACTGCCTGTCTTTACGATTATTCGGAACCATCATATCTTTTGTTTTGTAAGGACTTCTTTGGTGCCATTCGTTGTGCACTTGGATCAACTGAGAGAACTACCCTGCCCCAGGTTATGATTAAGGGTTTTAGTTTTTGAAAAGAAAAACTCCTACTTCTTTGGCTCGAAGGGGTTGACGAGGGATTATCTTCCTTATAACTCCAGTGTTTAGGAATTGAAACAATGCCTGTACCTCATCAGCGGGGTCTGTTCAAAAGCATACTGTAAATTGTGGTATCATTTTCGTCATCCTCCCTCAAGAGGCTTAGAAATCGAGGGTTGATCATCACACAAAAATATGAAAGCAATTTGCAATATAGTGAATACGAAATAATTACTTCAAAACAGACATGTGTAATGCATTAATGAAATAACAACGTTTGACATGAATAAAATGTTTTGAACAATCAAAGAAAAATACAACTTGAACATTCGAATGAACAAAAAATTTCCAATCCTAGCCATATTTTGGCAAGGGAGCAGTGGTCACATCGGGAGTCTCTGGAGAGTCGAACTGGACTTCCTTTGCGTCGATCAGATCCTGAACCTTGTTTTTCAAAGTCCAACAATCATCTGTAGCATGCCCCGGGCTGTCAGAATGATAAGTGCAGCGAACGTTGGGGTTATACCTTGAAGGTGTCCTGTTGGGATTCTTAGGAGGGTCCCTTAGAGTTACCAACTTGGTCTCCAGCAGTTGTGGCAATATCTGGGACAAAGTCATGCCGAGCGGAGTGAATTTCCTTTTAGGTCTTTCTTCCCTTTGTTGGTTGCGATGTTGAGGAGCACCGGCCGGTTTTGAGATAACTACTGCGTTGACAGCACTAGATTCTTTCTTGGACGGTTTCTTCTCAGTGTTCGAGGAATCACCATTCTGTATCTTCCCCGACTTGATACCGGCTTCAATTCTTTCCCCAGTCAAGATTAGGTATGTAAACCCAGCAGAAGAATTTCCAATCAGATAGTTGAAGAATGGACCAGACAGGGTCCCCAGGAACATATCCACAAGCTCACGGTCAGTCAGAGGTGGCTACACCCTTCCAGCAAGGTCTCTCCACTTTTGAGCATATTCTTTGAATCCTTCACCTGTCCCAAGTGACATACCCTGAAGTTGGGTACGCGTAGGAGCGAGGTCGGCATTATACTGATACTGCTTATAAAAAGAAGTTGCCAAGTACTCCCAGTTACGAATACTGGTTCCATCCAATTGATAGAACCAATCGAGCTGAGTCCCTGAAAGACTCTCCTGGAAGAAATGGACCCATAGATTCTTGTCTGCCGTGTAGGGTTGGAGCTTCCTCGCGTATGAACGGAGGTGTATCTTAGGGCAGGAAACCCCGTCGTATTTTACAAAGGCAGGTGCCTTGAACTTGTGAGGGATCACCACCCCAGAAGATAAACCCAGGTCCCCAAAGTCCAGCCCAGGCACACGTTGAATCTCCATAGAATTCAACCGGTCCTCAAGCTGTTTGTACCTGTCCTCAGCAGGAGGGTACTGTTCATCATTGAAATCTGTCTCGGTGTCAGAGACTACGGGACTAGAAACCCTTCCCTCTTGGTGACTGCCTTCCCCAACAGATGGAGTAGTCCGCTCAGCTTCATTCTGCAGTGTATTCCCAGATCTGCGTCTAGGGTTGAACAAAACAGTCCTCTTCTTCTTTTTCTTCAAAAGCAGAGTCTTCAATTCCTGTTGTCCTTGTGCTAAGCTCATGACCAGCTCCTGGAACTGGGAGTTCTGGGCCTGGAGGGCCTTGATAGCTTGTCCATTGGATGATTCGGGATTCATGACGACTGCTGAAATAAACAGCGAAGAAGATTAAGCAACCTGTAGAACAGAGTACCTGTAATGCAATGATATGTATGTATGCATGTGATGTTTTCAAGGATCTCACGGGGTAAACAGAGAAACTTGTTAGAATTTGAATTTGGGTGCTTGATTGAAGGGATTTCATGTTGTCGAGAGTCCTTCTTCAAGAGTCAAGGCTCACCATATCGAGTGGGTCATAGCCCCTGACTCAAGTTATCAACCTTGGCTAGAGGAAAATAAATCCCCTTTGCCCCTTGCTAGACATGTTGGTTCATCATGACCTGCATCACAGACCCTTGAGATCCTTGAAATGGATTAGTCCTTATGTAGGATGCATGCAATGGTATGATGTTATGATATGCATGGAGTGATGTAAGTAGGCCCTGTAATGAGTCCCAATTAAGGACTGTAAACAAAACCTGCAAGGAACTCGTGTTGTTAGATAACAAGTGTGCAAGTAATTCAAGTTTGAAGGCACACAAGACAGCCCTTAGAGTTTAGGCCAGCATGAAGTCTAGGTACTACCCTCTTGAAGTTGGTGGTTAAGACCTGTCCTATCAAAAGTAACCGGGTTCTAGAGGATCCCAATATCACTGACTACCCTCAATCGGTCATAACTCCAGCGTCGCAATCTTTTCTTGCGGCCAGAACCATCGCGAGAGTTTAGCCTCAATGGGTGTAGCATACTGCTACTGTTCTATGGCCAAGTTGGGTCTATTTAGGGTTCTAAGGTTGGTTTGTGCTTAATGACTCCTCAGAAGACCCATATTCTCCTCGTTGCAACACAAGGGATATCGGTACAGACCAAGGTGCCACACCAATGTAGCCACTGCTTCACCCGTATCGGTCTACGCCGGACAGGTCCCTCACAGCTTATGCTACCTAAAAGGGTATTCCCCAGATCCGGGTTAGGATCTATGTAACTCTGATGCAAAGCCCACAAATATAAAGCAATCAAAGCAAAGAAATTGAAAACATAAGTATGATCTAATCCTAAGGTACACCTCACTTTTCTTCTCCCCAGCAGAGTCGCCAGTTTTGTGATCGGTGGAAATAGAACTGACTGTTTTTAAGCTGGTTTCGCGAAATGTCGCGGTAAGCAAGAGTCGCCATCGTCTTTTATGTTCTCCAACATGGAAAGGACAAAAGCACAGCAAAATTCCTTATTCGAGAATGTTTCTCGGTTCGGTAGGTAGATTTATAGAAAGGGAAGGTATTAGCACCCCTTCTATCCATGGTTATCCATGGGCTCTTAGGTACTTGCTCTTATGTTTTCAAAAATGTTTGCTTTTCAAGTGTGTGTGAGTTTTGAAAAAGTTCGTTTGAAAACTTCTAGGTAACTCTTGTATCAGCCCTCAAGAGTGTATGAAGTATTGTTTGAAAACTTTTTGAAAGTGTAAGGTGTGAAAAGTATTTTGTTTGTTTTTGAAAAGAGCAAGTACCCATGAGTCATCTACCTACCCTAAGGAATTAAGCTGTGTAAGTGTCCTTTAGATAGTGCTATCCCACCATTGAGAGGTAGGTAGCACCATCGTTGGAGGTGTTCGGGCCAATTCGATTATCGGGACAATGTGGTCACCGAAGCAACGGTAGGACACCTTAGAAGTAACCCTAATGTCCTAGATCCTTTTATCCGAGGCAACCGTTTCGAGGCAACTGGATCTTGAGACAAAAGGTGACCTCTAAGACGTCCTATACTTGATGACCACGTTTCGAGGCAACGAGTGAAGCGTACCCTAGGAGTGGCATGTGCTTTGTGTGTTGTTTTTCAGTTAATGTTTTTGTACATGTTATTTGTGAGCTACGAGTTGTTTTTATTTACATACATTCTTTCATGCATTGTTAACAGTTAGGAGTGCGGAAAATAAATTGCGGAAAGATAAATTCTACGCTATTACAAGGCGTGGGTCTATACATCGCCAAAAATACAAAGACCCGTTTTGGTAAATAAGTACGAGAAATTAAATAAAGCGATAAACCTATTTACTATTACATTCTTGAAAGCAATTACATAATAATTAAAATAAAGTAAATGTGCGCGAATAAAAATTAATCGGGAACATTCTAAGGGTGTTGACCTTTTTTAGAAAAGAAATTGAATTTTTTGTCTTTTTTGAATTAAATGCAATTAATAACTAATAATTTAATCTAATTAATTTATTTATTAAAAGAAAATATTTTTTTTGTTTTTTATGTTTTTATGAAATAAAATAAAAAAAGAAATAAAATTAAAAGTTAATTTTACCTAATTCTAGATCTATTTTAATTATTAAGAAAAGAAGTTAAAATTGCCTAATTAAACTATTTCATTTGTTAATATTTATTTACAAAATAATTACTTAAATTAATAAAGTATTTTTTTTTGGTTTTATTGAATTTTATTATGAAAAATTAGTTATGGGTTAATTAAATAATAATAGTTAATAAATATAATTAGTAAAAATAAAAAAGAAAAGGAAAGAAAAAAAATGCAAGAACCATGGGGGTACTGGGCCAGATGGAGGTGTGTATAAAATTTGAGGCCCATTTGAATCTTCAGCCATGTTGACTTTTTCTTATTGTTTACGCCCATGTTGACTCCAGAGCACCATGGTCCTTATGCTTAGCCCTTGGATCTACACTGATGGACACTTGGCTGACTCCTGGATGAGGTCTATGGTGGAAGCTGTTTGAGAAACTGCACAAGAACACTTTAGAAAAAATGACAATGAATTATGGGGGGACCTGGGAATCGAACCCAGGTCCCAGGGATTACAAGCCACGTCTCCCACCATTGCATCCCTCATGCGCGTGTGTTAGTAAAATAGAAAAGAAACATAATATAAAATAAACGCATTATATGCTGAAACGCGCGCGCCAATTTGAACCTCCCAATCATGTATTGCCACGCCCTTCGTCTTCAATCTTTCCTGTAAAATACAAAACACATAGCGGGGGTTTTAAACCCCCACGAAATGCAAGCATGTAAAAAATAGCGATTAGACGCTCGTGAAATATAAATTGGGCGCGAGGTGTCCATTCAATTCGTCTTGAGCTTTTGAGTTTGACTGTATGTGTTTGGAGGATTAATTTTACAGTATAAGAAAAACCCCAATTCCAAAGCTTTGAAAACCTAGCATCTGTCCATGGTGATTTTCAATTTAAGGCACCATTCTCAAATTAAATCATGTCAAAAGTTTCAGCACAATGTTAGAAAGACAAAACAATATTCAAAACATGTTAAGGATGCGTGCAAAATGAGTTCAGATTGTAAGAAAAAATGATGAACCGTGTGACTGTGTAGCACGAGTTCTTGAGTGATTTGGCTTGTTTGTGCTTGCAAAAGGTTCTTGGCAATGTAAGGAGCGTGTTTGGATCAAACGGGAGGCTTGGATTGTGCTGCAAAATGGTTTTCAGTTTCACACTTTTCTCTTGAAATTTTGAAATTGGTTTGGCCGTTTGGGAGTGTTCTAGGTCGTGTATCAAGTATGGAAGGCTTGCATATATGTTTTACAATGAAAATCAATCAGTATAATGAACATTAAACCAATGCAATGAAGTTTTTGATCTTGCCCATAACCACCATTGAACAACTTGCCTTTCTTGTCAAAATTTGAATTTTTATGCTTGAAATAGGTCTTGCACGAATTTGGTATATGAATTATGGTGTATCAAAGCTATTCAAACTCAAAGATATCCCTTAATTAATTTTTTTTGATTTTCATTTGAGTTTTAAAGATTTAAAATGAATTAAATCACATAAAATTAAATAAAAATAGAAAAATTAATTTTTAATCTTGAAATAAATCATGGGAAACGTGGGAGGCATGGCAAAGCTGAACCAAGTGGAAAAAGTGGGCCCTTTTTGTCAAAAATGAAGTTTCAAGGATAGTTGACTTTGGCCATTTCATAAAAATTTCCCAACTTCTCCAATGCATATCTTGCTCAATTTTGATCATATGAACATGTTCTTAGACATTTTGGAAAGTTCTTGAAGTCCTCTAACCAATGCCTTTGGTCCCATGTCATTTGAATTTACCAATCTCAAGTTAAGGTCTTTGACTTAAAATGCCTTTTTGTTGACTTTTGAAAATGACCTATAATGTTGAAATTGATAACTTTTTGTAAGAGCATTTCTTGGACTTGGATTGTGAAGATGAGTTATATGAAATGTCCTCCCCTTCAAAATGAGCATTGGATGGGATTTTTCTGATGAACCATGAAAAAGTTATGCCTTGGTCAAGTTGCAGTTGACTTTTCAGCTGTCCAAAAATAGAAACTTTTGCATCTTGATGATCTTTGAGCCATTCTTGTGGAATCATGATCAAGATTTGATCAAATGATGATTGTGGCTTCAAAATAAGATGTTGACCAAAAATTTTGACTTTTGACTGCCAAATGACCATTTTGCCCCTACAGTTGATTGTGCAGCAATTAGGGTTTTTGACTGTGCAATTTGACCTTGTGAGCCTTGAAACTTGACATGTAGGTGCTTGACAATGTATATGAGCATATGGGACTTGATTGAGCCCTTAAAAACCTCAAATTCTTTGTAAGAACCAAAACCCTAATTTTTCCTACCTTAGGATGATGGTTGACTGTGTAACTCCTTGAGTGGACTTGAGTAAATGCTTGCCAAAACTTTGAAGGATATGGGAGGGCAAATTTTGGGGTACAACATACGTCATATAAATTTTAAGTCTTATACATTATTCAAGTTCGATAAAGTTGTAATAGATAATTAGGTTTAATTTCTTGCAATCCCCATTTGAAAATTTGTATCCCCCTCCCCAAATGATGTAATAGCTTAGTAAATTTACTTTCCGCAATTTATCGCTTTCATATTAATGTTAGTAAATTAAGATTTGTATGGAAAGATAAAATAAATGCTTAGAAAACCTTAATCCAAGACAAAATCAAGCATGAAAAAATTAACACTTGCACACTTGCACCTCTAGGGTTAACTCCACTTGTTGCCTTGAGGAAATGGTCATGATATGCATGTGAGACATCTTAGCAAAAATAATTAAAAATACAAGATCATAGCCCCTTGATGACACTTCGAATGTTGTCTTACAAATGATCTTAGTCCCTCAAGAGAAATGCTAAGATATCTCAAAACATTCCTATTCATGATTATGCGATAACCCATGCCCGTCCCTTTACATCCAAAGATAAGGCTTCTTACCAATCAATGGTAAGATAGCAATATCAAAGGAAGGAAGAAGTGAACCAAAGACTTTTGAGTAGGTAGAACGTTATTAGTTGCTTGCTCATAATCCATCTTCAAAAAACAAACATCTTTTCAAACACACCAAACACTTTCAAAACATGAAATATTTTCAATAATCCAACACTTTGTATGCATTCTTATAGAGACGAGAATCATTATAAATTTTGCCTAAACGAAGGCGCTTTTCAAAAATACTTTCAAAATCCACCACAAACACATTTCAAACCAAGAAATTTCAAAAGTTATCTAGCAAGAAACTAAGAGCCCATAGATAACTATGGATGAAAAGGGTGCTAACACCTTCCCTTTTCATAATCTACCCACCGAACTCAAGAAAACATCTCAAAGGTATTTCCTATTCTTTTCACTGTTTCCTTATTAGATAAAAGAAAAGTCGGTGGTGACTCTTGCTATACGTAACAATTGAAATCAAACGCAAAACACCCAAGTCAGTTCTCCCACCGTATTACACATGCACACAAAGAAAACAAACAACCCAATGTATTAGGGTAAACCCCAAGAAATCCAGACAAAATAGCAATAGAAGTCACCAGGTCTCAAGGTAGGTCAAGGTCTCTACTCCTAGGTCCAAGAAGTTCATAACCCCAATGCCAAGGATAGTAACAAAATAGTACAAGTAACATTAAAGCTTTTTATAGTTCAAGTTGGTTATTAGGTATCTTCAAAAAGAAAATGAAAGCTCAAATGAGCAAAGATAAAAATAGCATGAAATGTAAATGCTAAAATAAATGGTTCTTAAAGTAAAAGCATAAAGTAAAATTATAAAAATAAAAGTCAATTGTTAATGAGTTAGAGATTAGAGGTTACTTGAATGACCATCTTGAAACTTGCATTTGAAAACTCATTAGAAGATTGATAAAATCAAAGCCTCTCAACAACAAGTTTCATTTTCTTTTTGTCAAGTATATCATTCATTTCAAATTCTCAAGGCAATAATAAATGATCAACGATGTTTAAGTGATTCACTTTGACCAAAGCTTATGAAGATTAATTAGAGGATTGATAAGACCAAAGCCTCCTAATAATGAATCTCAAGGTTATTGGATCAAAGGTTTAAAATTAACAAACTTGGGCTTGCAGACATGGGTTTGGGCCACGAATGATCATTTCTCGAATCGGGACAAAATTTAGCGCTATGTTAAGTAATCCTAAGTGGACTTATATAGAAGTCACACCTATTTTAAGGCTGGTCAATAGCAATCTATGTGCCATATGTTTGGAGAAATAATATGTAGATTATTCTTCAACAACACGTAACACAAGTGAGAAGAGGATGAGATGAAGAGGGAGGGGATGCATGATGAAATTAGGGTTTTAAATATCGTCAACATCATTCATCCATTTTGGTGGATTTGGTTTTCCAACCTATCAACACCAAAGATCTAATAAGATTGAATAATTTGTCCCCAAATAAACTCCCAATTGAGGGGATGTAACGAATTGATGATACGACTAAAAATCAATAATACAACCTTATTGAAATTAATTAAATAACCAATTAAATTGAAATATCTTATTTAATAAATGTAATTAACAAAATAATTAATTATATTAAATATTATTTTCCAATCTAATTAATTATTTAAAATAAAATATTTTTTTGTATTTTAATTATTGATAGAAATAAAACAAATTAAACAAAAGCATATAAAAAGTAAAATATAAAGAAAAGGTGTAAATAGGCCTTAAATCAATAAATGAGGGTGCTAAAAAGTAAAAGAGTCCAGGGCCCAACAAGGAGGCTGCATTTTGATCCAGTGCAAAAGACTCTGGAGGGTACATGGTGAGCTACACAATCCTGGCCGCTAGATGGTGATGATGAAGATCTGAAGAAGATCTGAAGGTAGAGAAAATGAGGTACATCATATGGAAGATGGGGATGAGTGTGGAGGATATGTTGGTTGCAGCTCCTAAGGGTCTACCGTGAAATGCACTTCTGGAGCATTGGATGATGATGAGAGAGGATCTGATGGTGATGATTAGGGAGACCATGGTTGTTATGGTGGGGTAAATGCGCATAATTCACCAACAACCACAAGGGTGGTGACACTTGTCACCGCCGGATTAGTAATGTTTAAACAAAACTCAATTAACAATAAAAAAACATTAATCAGAATTTAAAATAGAAAATAGAGATTAAAAGCTCTCTCTCAACTCTGGCTATTGTTCTCTCGTCTTCTCTCGGATGAACCTCGCTAGAACTTCTTCGCCATAAATCACTCGCGGCGGCAGCGACGGCGGCCAACGGCGAAGATTCTTCGATCTCAAATTTTTTTACATTATCCTCTTTGTTTTCTTCTTCTAAACACTAATAAGGCCTCTGATTTTGCAGAAAACAGAAGATCTCGCCTAGATCTTGAGAGGGAAAACTGAAACCCTATTTCACAAATCTGTGAAATTGGCTCAATCACAGCACATGATGAAAGATTTGGGCTCTGTGCTGTTGAAATCGATCCTTCTAAATCGTGATTGAGGGTTTTACGGTGTATTTGTGTTCGATACTCTTTCTTCTCCTCTCTCAGCCTTGCAATGATAATGTTATCTCTCTTCTTCCTTCTCTCAGCCTCACGATGGTAACAGTTTCTCACTTCTTCCTTCTCTATCACAATTTTAAATTTTGAAGGGTTTGTATCAGGAAGGTGATGATTAGGGTTATGGCTTGGCTTGATAACTCCTCTGGTTTTGTTTTCTTGATAGCTCTATGAATTATTCTGTGATAATTTTTTTGGGTATGGAAGAAGGTGATAATTGGGGTTTTCTGTGATTGTGAGATGTGTAGCTTTTTGTTTCTGATATTTGTGAACAATTTTTTTCTTATTTCTGTGAAATTTAATTGTTTTATACTGATTGGGAATTCGGTTTTGTTGTGTGTTTGGATTATGAATTTTCTTTGACAAGCTTTCTTGTGTTTTTCCTTTGCTTTGATGTTGGGTCTAAATTCGTATGTTGCAAGTTTGGTACAAGTTTTTGTCATTGTCCGTGGATCTTTGTGGGCTCTGATATGTTTGTACTTGTTACTACATTGACTGTGATTTTGTACTTCTTTGGGCTGAGCTGTGTTTTTCTGTACTGTGTTGTACTTCTTTACTCTTTGTACCTCTCTTTGTGAACCAAAAAACAAGTGTTTTTTGTGATTTGCAATAGGAGTTGTGGGCCTATGATTAAACCCAAAATTATGATTATTGTTAAGTAACAAATGAGTCCTTTTGTTGGGCTTGAGCATGATTAAATACCCCTTAAATTTATGATTCCTTGCCACAAACCCTAATGATGAGATTGTAAACTCTTTCTTTTAGAATTTTTTGTTTATGTTCAAGTGTTGTTTCTTGTTCTAACCACTTCTTCTTTCTTTGTTTCATGTGTGGGAACAATGATGAGGACGACAAGGCAAGAAGAAGAGGAATATGTGGCTTAACATGAAGTTTGAAAGGAGACGACAACTTGATGTTTGGAGAAACTCTTTTGTAGTTTAGGAAAATTTGTGCATCTATTAGGCCATATAACAATAGAGATTCATGTAACCTTGTGAAATTGTTTAGGAATTTTGTAAATGTAAAGTCTTATGATTTGCACATCATTTGTTCTTGACTTGTAAAAGAACTTCTTTGTATTATTATGAATAAGACAGATCTTGGAACAATTCAAAATTGTTCTTGAGTTTATGACTACATTGTTCTTGTAACATAACTTGAAAGTATAGGTTAGCTTCTTGAAATAAAGAAAATTGAATTAGAATAATGCTTGGAAGCTTGAATTTGAGAATGGAAACTTGAAATAAACTTTGTCTTGTAATTTCCTTTTGACCAATGGAATCAATAGTCTTGAATTTGGAATTTGGCTGAATGAAAATGCTTTAAATTTCAAGCAACTTCCTTTTGAGAAAATCTTGTAGATGAACCTGGATTTTCTTTGAATAATATTTGGCATATACTTCCAATGAACAAAATGAATGTGATCTTGATATACAAATCAAGTGCCTTAAGAACCTTAGTCAAAATTCAAATTCAATTCAGAAATTGTTAATGCTTCAACATAAATGATTTGTATCATAAGTGATAAACAAATCAAGTGCCTTAAGAACCTTAGTCAAAATTTTATGTTATATCTCTTGACTTGAATGACCACAAGAATGATCCTTGAAGAATAATGTATGACAAAATAGTATTCAACTCAAATGATTAGGAAACTATTTTTAAAAAATGACCCGTAAAGTTTCAATACATTCCCTGGCTTTCCAAGCACAATTCATTCTCGCTCTTTGAAGCAAACTTGTAGATAACATCTTGAAAAGTATCGTGCAAAAAGAATCGTCCCAAAACAATGAAAGTTGATTGAATTATGATCCTCAGAAGTTGGACAAAATTCATTTGGATTTAGGTCAAACTCAGGAAACACCCTCTAATATACCCAAACTTTTGATGTCCTTCTACACATAATTAGCTCTCAACTTGTAAAGAGAAATTGGAGATGACGTCAAGGCGATTCATATGCTCGAAGAATCACCAAAAATAATTAATAGTGAAGAATTTATGTTTATTTGAATTCGAACTTGCAAACGTTGACTTTCAGTCCGACAACTTTGAATCAACTCGCGAACTTGATCGTTTTCCATAACCCGAGGCCTTCTTAATTACATATGAACCTGAGGTGGTGAAATCTTGATTAAACCATGTCCACACTTGTCAGAATTTGAGATTACCCGTTGAAGAAGGCATGGAAGTAAACACATGAACCTATATCAAAGAGTCTTGAGAATTAAGCCACCAAACTTGTTTTAATCATGCTGACTGAAGCTTGAGGATAGTGTGACCTAAGATTATAGATCACCACTTTGAAGCATAGGCCTTTAGGAACTATTTTTTGTCCTGAACAAACCACAACCTGGAGAACCATCACCTGAATTTCTTGATCGTAAACCCTATCTTACAAGAAACAGAATAAACAAAACATATTTTTGGATTTTGGTTAGAGTTCAGTAGAATATAAAACACATATATACAAGATACACGATTCAAGGTGTTTGGTGATCTCTCAAGAGAAAACTTGAAAGGTACCCCCCCCCCCCCCCCAATATCCAGGATCTGGAGGAAGTACCCTTAGAAAGAACTTGGATCTCACCATGATGTGATTTAAATTTGATATGGATTTCCTCAAGTATTCGAATATTGAAGAGTTCATTCTTGAAGTGGTTTAAGAGAGAACTTGGACCCTAAGGGTTGTAAGATGGACTTGGTATAAACTTACCTCAACATTTGAATCTTGGAAGGTTTCCCTTGATCATCAAGGCCTTGAGAAGTTGCAGAAAGAGGGACTCGAGTCCTACCATATTGTGATATGAACTTGATTAAAGAATTCCCCTTCGAAGGGTATGCCCTTGACCAAATGGCACTTTGAAATGTGATCCAAGTTGATTGGATCTCAGAATGATCATCCCTTGTTAATAGGATGCCTCTAGGATCACTAGTTTTTCCTCTGATCATAGGGCTCCTCTTAGATGTTTTTCCCCTAGTCAAAAGGATCTTCATGTGATATATCCCTATGATCATTAGTCTTGCTTATGATTATAGGGTTCTTCTTTAGATGCTTTTCCCCTAGTTAGGAGTTTCTTGGAAAGGATATTTTTTACTAAACTAAATCTTTTTGAGATCTCTTTGATGCTAAATATTTATCCGCATATAAAATTGCACATTTTGAAAAATAATTCTTAGTGATGCACATGGATGTTTTGAAAACGAAGTTTGTTATGGAATAAAAATGGATGATTAAAGATGGATATTCGAAGAAGAAAAGTGGTTAGCAATAATTTTAACAAACATAGGAGTTCGTTTAAGACAAATTTGCCGAGTATACTTTCATAGTTAACCGTGCTTCAATTAGGACATTTAAAGGTTGTAACGTGACCATGGTTCGTGGTTTAAGAAACAAAGGGTATAAGGCTCAAAATTTATTTAGCCCACCCTATTCTCCTTGATGTTATCCAATCCTAAGTTCAATTAATCCAACGGATGCGTTCCGTCTGTAAGAGAATTTTCATAGTCGTAGTGATGGTGATAATCGTTGACAAGGTTCAAGCACTTGATGAGATGATTTTTGAGGTGTCAATCACCTACTTTTGTTTACAAGCTTGTTCCCATTTTTTCTTTTAATCCTTTATTTTTTCATGGACCAATTCTTTTTGAATTGTCTGGTTCATCGGGATGCCCTAAATTTTTCCTTATTCAACTTTTATTACGATTTTTATTTTTGACTTAGCGGGCTCTTTTTTTGGAATAATTCTTGAGATTTCACTTTTGATTAAGAACTCTTGTGATTTCCATGTTGACTTTAGTGAACTTCATCTTTATTACTTCCTAGATCTTGGATGATGTATGTGACGAAGAAGATCTTGAGAATTTTATCTTTATTGCTTCCTCGATCTTGAATGATGAATGCGAGGAAGAGGATGTGTTTGAACCTCCTTCTTAGATAGACTGGTCCTCTAGAGATTATAATGCATCATTGAATTAATTGAAGTCTACCCTGCCCCAGGTTATGAATAAGGGTTTTTTTGAAAATAGAAAGAATTCTAACTTCTAGCTCGAGGGGGTTGACTACGGATTAACTCCTTATTTCTCCACTATTTTGGAAGTGAAACAATTCCTTGCATCTTCAGTTAAGTCTTATTATTAAAAAGCATACATCAACAATAATTGATTAATTTTATTTACATCATTCTCCCTCAAAATTTGTTAAAGGGGGAAATGAAAATGGAAAGTTAATATTAATGGAAAGTGATGGTAAATAAAAGAGTGAAACAAATGGATTGATTTTGAAAACATGCATGCTCATTTTATTTGAATTACTAATCAAAAGGTACAAAGTTTATAGCAAATGAAATTTAGAAACTAAGAAATTACAAATTGAAATGATAAAGGCCTAATTATCTAGGGATAAGCTTCCTTGTTGATCCACTGACTTTAGGAGATTCTTCTTAGTTCTTGGATTTGTAAAAGTAAGGGGTTACCGTTCACCAATATGATTCCTTCTTCAAAAGTCAACTGCTTATTTTCGATCAAATCTTAGACATTGTGTTCAAAAGCCCAACAGTCTTCAAGGGTTGTCCTGGGGAATCAACATGATATTCGCATATTCTGCTTGTATCATATTTTGGTAGGAGTGTCCCAATTGGAGGAGCTAGTGGCTTGAGCTATATCAAGGATGCTCTAAGTAGATGTTGTAGTAACAGAACATTAGGCATAGGAAGAGGGTCAAACCTCTTTCGTGGTGGCTTTTGTCTTCTCATATGTTGGGCATACCCATTCTGTTGATAGGGTTGTTGTTGTTGTTGCTGTTGAGGTGGGGGAACCACCCATGGTTGTGGTATCTGTGGCACTGAGTAAGCCTGTGGATGGTAAAAGGTTTCCTTCCCTCCTTAATAATACTTGTATGATCAAGTTCATTTGAGTCTTCAACTGGTGGACCTCCTCCTTTAATAATTTTTGGCCTCTTTTGAGTTCCTCCATGGCTTCTTGAGACATGCTTTGAGTTAACTTATGAGTATCAAGAAACTTGCTAGCTGGATTATAGTTTGATAACGGTGGAAGTGTAAATGATATGAATTTTGTAAAAATATATGTATGAGATGTATGAAAATGCATGGGTATGTAAAAATATTTTTTTTATTTTTAACGGTATGCTAAAAATTTTATGGAGACGCAATGACATGCAGGCGTATGATAAGGATAGACATAAGCATACTCTATACAAGTTTAGGGATAGAAAACCCCTACAAGCTATGTCCTATGACACGAATAGAAGCCCTACGGATGACAGTTAAAATAAAACCCCTACAGGCTAGGGATTATGACTTATAGAGAGACACCCTACTGGCTAGAGATTATGATATACATAAGAAAAACCCTACATGTAACAGATAGAAGGTAACCGTTACGGGTTTAGGGATGGTGGAAAGCTATCCTTAGTAGGTAGGTTCCTAGTTTTGTCCTACGGATATTCTACCCTCCCCATAAGGTGGCTTCCTTAAGGGTATCATGGATAACACTAAAGGGAAAGGTGCAAGGAGCTCCCTTAAGTGGTGCATTTTTGTAGACCGAAACTTCCGTCTCTTAGGTCGTACAAGGTCTCACCATGAGATTTTGTTTTAGGATTATAAAAAGAGACATATGTTTCATTCCAAAGTTCTATCCACCAAAAGGCTAGCTCTTGAGACATATTTCTTTTTGATAATTCTATCGACTCTAGGCGAAGTCGTCATAAAAAATCATAGGGATGATGTATCCCCTTGGCCAATAGATGATCCTTCTTTCTAAGGTTTTGATTTTTTTTTCAAAATTAAAATCCCACCAACAATGATAATAAAGATAATGTAAACAAATGATATAACAAATGAATAAACCAAAAATAACAGATATAGAAACAAAAGCATACCAAAAATAGACTCTTACTTTCCAGACTCCCCTATTTTACAATTGTCAGACAAAAGCATACCAAAAATAGAATCCAAAATATTTGAGTCTCTAAATTATATTTTACAATTGTCAATAATATTTGAGTCGTTGTCTTAAAATAGGCCATTGTATGTTCAAGACAACGACTCAAATATTATTGACAATTGTTGATTCTCTAAATTATTGTTGACTCTCCAAATTCTTGTTGATTATTCAAATGATTGTTGATAGAAAAATTTTAGGTGTTATGTTCAAAACCCTAAAATAAACCAAAAAAATTGCGTAGAAAGAATGTTTGTGAGAGAGATAGAAAATTGTTAATGTAATTGTTGATGACAAATTATGGTGAAGAGAGACCTATTTATAGAATTAGAAATTAGGTTAAAAATACCAAAAAGAAAATTATCCAACATGAAATGTCCAAGGTTTATAGATTCTATCTTGGTCAGCAAGTCTACAAACTCTGACCAATGAGAAATTAGTTTTGTCAACATGTGACCAATCAGAAAGTGACAAATCATGTGATTTTGTTGTTTTTATATTTTATATGATTTTTTGGTTATTTTTTAATTAAAAATTGAAAAAAGTGGGGGAAAAAAACTATTTTTGAAAATTTATTAATTAAAAAATACGAAAAATAATAATTTAATAATTAAAAAAAGTGATTTTTTGGAAAAATTTTATACCAAATGAGACTTGATTGAAACTTGGAAGACAAGATTATGAACCTAGACACTTGTGATTTTTTCTCAATATTCTGATTGATTTGGTGATTAAAAAAATTGATTTTGAAAGGTTTTAATTATTTTTAACATCTTGATTATTAAGTGTATAAAATCAAAGATTTAAAAAAATTAAAAAAAATGATTTTAAAGTACCCTTAAAATAGAAAATAAAAATAAAAATAAAATAATTGAAAAATGACTTTTTTTATCTTTTTTATTAGAAAAATACACAAAAGAATATAAATACCAAAAAATAGTGTAATGGGACTTGAACTCAACACCTTCCACTTGCAAGCCTTACTCTCTTACCAACTGTGCCATGTCATTTTATTCGAGACAAAAAGGCACATAGAAGTATATGAAGGTGGGAAAATATTTTGCTATTTTAAAAATACAAATAATTTAAAGTAAATTATTATATATTTTAAATAAGCAAAAATAAATGATTATTAAACCAAATGTGAGTAATACCCAAAAAAACCAATGAAAACAATTTTAAAAATAATTTGAATATTTTAAAAATGGGATGGACAAATTTGGAGTATGACAATAACAAATGAGAAAAATGAGTTGATCCCAACACGAACCGTTATTGGATGGCGTATGTGCATTGATTATAGAAGACTCAATCAAGCAACAAGGGAAGATTATTTCCAACTTCCATTCATGGACCAAATGTTGGAAAGATTATCTGGGAAACAATTCTATTGTTTCTTAGACGAATATTCAGGATACAATCAAATCACTGTGAACCCCGAGGACCATGAAAAAACAACCATCACTTGTCCATTTGGTGTGTTTGCATACAAAATAATGCCTTTCAGTTTATGCAATTCACCTGCAACATTTACAAGAGTTATGCAAGCCATTTTTCAGACTTGACCGAAAAGTGTATCGAGGTATTCATGGATGACTTCTCTGTGTTTGGTGAATCATTTGAATTGTGCTTGGAAAACTTAAACACCGTTCTAAAATGATGTCTGGAAATTAATCTGGTATTGAATTAGGAAAAATGAAATTTTATGGTGACTGAAGGCATTTTCCTTGGGCATAAGATTTGAGCCAAAGGAATATAAGTCGATAAAGCAAAGGTTGATGTCATCGAAAAACTGCCACCTCCAACCAACGTCAAGGGAATCCAAAGTTTCCTTGGCAATATCAGGTTCTACTGACGATTCATCAAGGATTTTTCAAACATCACAAAGCCGTTAAGAAATCTCCTCAACAAAGACAGGTCATTTATTTTTGATAAATATTGTTTAATTACTTTTGAAAGTTTGAAAGAAAAATTAATTACTGCATCCGTGATCACTGCACCCGATTGGACGGTCAATTTTGAACTCATGTGAGATGCAAGTGATTACATGGTTGGGGTTGTTTTAGGACAGAGAAAAACCAAAAAATTTCATGCTATACACTATGCAAGCAAAATGTTAAATGATGTGCAAGTTAGCTATGCGACCATTGAGAAATAATTGCTTTCTATAATGTATGCACTAGAGAAATTTCGGTCTTATCTCATAGGGTCCAAGATTATTTGTTATATTGACCATGCAGTGATCAAGTATTTGATCAGCAAAGCGGATTCAAAACCATGAATAATCTGATGGATGCTCCTTTTAGAAGAGTTTGATTTAGAAATTTGTGATAAGAAAGGAACCAAGAACTTGGTTGTGGATCACCGATCAAGATTGGTTAATCCCGAGATTACAAAAGAAGAAAGAGAAGTACTTGAGGAATTTCTCGGTGAAAAGTTACTCATGATTAAGGAAAAACCGTGGTTTGTTGATCTTGCAAATTATAAGGCATCTGGTATTATTCCAGAAGATCTCAATTGGAAACAAAAGAAGAAATTATTGCGCGATGCCACTCATTATGTATGGGAAGATCCATACTTGTTTAAAATCAGAGCTGATGGATTATTAAAAGGATGTGTTATGAAAGAAGAAGCGAGAAGCATCACATGGAATTTCCATAATTCACCATATGCCGATCATTATAGTGGAGAACGAACAACTGCCAAAGTTTGGCAAGCATGATTCTATTGGCCTTCTTTATTCAAAGATACATATGAACATTCTAAGAGTTGTGATAATTGTCAAAGGGTTGGTGGAATTTATAAATGAAACAAAATTCCGCTAAAAACCATGTTAGAAATATAGGTGTTGGATTGTTGGGAATCGATTTTTTCAGACCTTTTCCTTCGTCTTTTACCAATGAATACACCTTAGTTGGGTTGATTATGTATCCAAATGGGTAGAGGTTGTTGCGTCACCAAAAGAAGATAACAAAACAGTGGTGAAATTCTTGAAAAGAAACATCTTCACAAGATTTGGCACACCAAGAGTATTGATTAGTGATAGAGGCTCTCATTTCTGCAACTCACAACTTGCAAAAGCTCTTGAATATTAAGGTGTCAAACACAAGGTTGCAACACCATATCATCCATAACTGAATGGACAAGCGGAGGTATCTAATCATGAAATAAAGAGAATCTTAGAAAAAACAGTTTCAACTTCACGAAAAGATTGGTCATTAATGCTTGATGAAGCATTTTGGGCATATATTACCGCACACAAAGATCCAATAGGCCTTACTCCATTTCAAATGGTATACGGTAAAGCTTGCCATTTACCATTTGAATTATAACACAATGCTTTTTGGGCTTTGAAGTCCCTCAATTTTGATTCACAATAAGCCAGTGTGAAAAGGAAACTTCAATTGAATGAACTTGATGAATTACGACTACAAGCTTATGAATCTTCAAAATTGTACGAAGAAAGGGTGGAGAGGTATCATGACATTAGATCAAATGGTTTTACTCTTCAATTCTCGATTAAGATTGTTTCTCAGAAAACTAAAATCAAAGTGGTCCGGACCATTCCAAATAAAGGACATCAAGCCTTATGGGGAAATTGAACTTGAGGATCCAAATTCTAATGCAACCTGGACAATTAATGGTCAGAGGTTGAAGTTATATCTAGGAGGAGAGATATGCGTTTACCTTGGCATCTGAAGCGAGGTAAATAAGGTCATCATAAAAGGTAAAGACTTATCATCTCGTTGTTTAAAACATCGAGGGGTATTTTAATATTGCATGGGTTCGATCCACACCGTCTGCATTTTTATTGTTTACAACTGTAGCGCCTCAAGTATCTCAGATTATCAGTAAAACCGAGGGGTAAACTATTAGTATTTTTTAATTTAAACTGTTTACATTGTTTACACAAAAAATTCATGAATTAACTTGTTTATAAAAGACAATTTTTACCTAGAATACTAAACTAGTTACATTTTTTACACCGAATATCAAAATAAAAATCAAAGTTGTCCATGAAGATCATATGTTGGATCTTCAAATCGTTGATATCCATGGGAAGATCAATTGCTGGACACAATATGTTTTCAATTGCTTTTCCTTGCATTTGTTTCGGATATAAACAAAAAAAAGGTTAGATAAATAAATAACTTTATGTTTAAATAAACATTTAAACCCAAATAATTTTCTGCTCTTGCAATCCATCTTAGAGAACTCTTACAAATCTTAAAGTGAAAGATAGTTTCAAGCGCTTCATAATATTGTATTATGAATTTTTTATATTTAGATTGCTCTTATAATGGAAGTTAGTTAGGTTTCACATGGATAACTAATGGAAGTGTCTTGAGCGTTGATAGTGATGAAAATAGACGACAAGGATTTGATTAAGGACGATGACAAATATCCTCAAAATTAAAGCTAAAATATCCCCTCGGTTTTAAGAAAATCTGAGGTGAAAGAATTTTACTATTATTAATTTTTAATTTACATAATTTACAAAGAATTTTAAAACACATATTACAGCAAATCCATATTCTTGGAGATAAACAAATATTTGTTATAAGGAGTTATTCACAATAAATTGTTTACGACATATCTTTAGTGGAATCCTCAGAGATCTCATAGTCTTCGGAAACCTCAGAGATTTCATGGTCTTCAGAGATTTTTGCTCTTAAGTGTTTTTAGATACAAAAATTTCATGGCAATAGACAATGGTAATTTTTAGTTATAATTAGGGTAAAATCTATTTTACAAATTCCAGATTTCACCTCGGTTATTTTTAAAAACTGAGGTGACATTTGTTTTATATATATCCATCATCTAAAGGTTGAGCTCCCTTATTTGTGTAAGTTAAAGCAAAAGTATTAAAATACATTATTACAACAGATGTAGTGTCATCATAGTCGTTGTTATTCTTAGAGAACAACAAATCTTTATTGTAATCTAGGTTTAGTTGCATACTCTTGTGTGCATGCTTTTTAAACTCAATGGTTTGAATACATCCATCTTCTAATAAGTCATTTGTTCCAAACATTGGAAAATGTTTTTCTGTACCTGTAATCCATCATAGGAAGTTTATACTAAAAATACATCAACACCATTATGTGAGATAGATTGCAAGGGCAGAAAAAAATGGTTTTTTCTAGATAGAAGAACATTGAAGATTTTTTTCCTGTCTTGCAATCCATCCCAAAGAATGATGCATGCGATTTTGGGACGGCTTCATATAAGTAAGGATTATGGTAAAATTTAAAGAATACTTTTATAGTAAAATATGATTATTTTATCCCTTGGTTTTATCGAAAATTTGAGGTTTAGATCCTTTAGTTTACACTTATAAACAAATAAAAACATAAACTGCAATAGCTGGGATTTGAAGTGTGTCCTAACGTGTCTTTCCCCTCGGTTATTTTAAAACCCAAGGAAAATTGTGGATTTTTATTTTTATAAATAATAAAAGATGGTGCGTCTTAGCATTTTACCTCGATTTTTCTTTGGATGAGGTAAAAGCTTCGTCATGAAAAGCATTATTTGTTGTAGTGAAAGCAGAAAACCATAGAGGCTGAACCTTCAAGATGCAAGAATCCTTTGACCGAGAAAATTTCTTGGACCTGAGCAACTGGATAGGTATGATGAACTAATAGGAAGAAGCATCTTGTATGAAATAATTTGTTAGATTAATCCTGAAGGAGACTACATGTCCTTAAGTGCTCAGTGTGCCAGACGCATATGAGATACACTCTTAAGCCCTCACCGCAACATAAATATTGATGTGCTTCAAGAATTCTATGCCAATGTCCTTCCCTCAACAGAAACGCATTCTTCTTCTATACCAAGGTTAGGGGGAGAACAATTCAATTTCATAGGGATGCCATTAGTGAATTTTTGGGAAGCCCTCTAGTCTTGAAGGAAGGACGAAATTTATGATATAAAGAATCCATCAATATTGCACCTAATGTTGCCGTAATTTTTGAGAGAATCCTTTTGGATGGGCAGAGTGTGGAAAGAAATTCTTCTAGTGTAGCAACTAGGTTTCACAGGGAGGATTTACTCCCAGAAGTTCAAGTCATTCTCCTACTCATTTTGCACAACATCTGGCCTCTAAGCCACTTCTCCACTTTCACATTGGATACGGCTCAACTCCTTTATATGATCATGGCAGGAAGGAGAATCGATGTTGCTTAAATCGTTGATTATTAAATGAGAAATGGTGAAGAAAGTGGTAAGGAGTTTGGAGCAGAACTTAAAAGTACTTGTCCTCTTGTGCTTCTCGGTCTCATCATGGGATTACTCATTGCTTCACATGTGAAAATTCCAAATGTGGTGCACTTTAAGATCAAAACCAAAGTTAATGACGCTTACATGGAAAAAAAATTGGAAAAGAAAAAGAAAAAAAAGCAAACGGGGCAGACTTCACCCTACACTTTGAATTATGCTGATTGCGATCTGAGACTCCGCCAAGCCTTTACTTACACTTGGGACCAAAATGATTCTAACCATATAGTTGTTGTGTCTTTACATGATGCTTTTTATAGGTTCCAAATCCAGCTAAAAGTGCAGCCCAACGCAAGGTACCAATTGATGACTCTGGAGGCGTTTCAAATCCATATTGTGTGGCCTGGGGACATGTCATTCTACCAGGGGAAACAAATGCTCAATAAGAGGATAATGCAGAAGAAGAGGAGGCTGAACCGGAAAATGAAGAAGGAACTTCTGGTGGTTCCAAAGTGGCATCTGAAGCCAGTGATGATGAAGAGATGAGAGAAGAGCAAAAGAGGAGGACAAAAACTGAAAGCTCGCCATAAAATGAGTGATATTTTAGATTTTCAGTTTCAGCTTTTAGCACTTTTAAATCAGTTTTAGTACTTTTTAGTTTTAGTTTATTTCACACACTTAATATGTAATATTTTGACGGTATCATATGTCATAACCCCGCTTAACTTAGTACTCTTTTCAAAAAGGTTGATATTCGGTATGTTTTTCTTAAAATTTGATTCTGTTTTCAAAAGTGTTGTTAAGCCAAGAATATAAAATTCTTGTTATCCTCATCAAAAGTCAAAATTGCCGAAGAATCAAAAATTTATTTTCACTTATTCAACAAACATTAGTGGTAATGATAGAATTCGCACAAAATGCACAAGGCAAACCTACATGTTTTATAATGCTTTGTAGAATGATAATATGATTTTTAAATATGTGGATCTTGCAAAATACTTTCATGCTTAAATTTTACAAACACATACCTTCTTGCTTGAATCATATAGCTGAAAAATAGAAAAAGTGAGAAACCTTCCATTGTGTACTAAAGAGAGTTCATGATATAATAATCCTTGATTGAAACTCGATTGATTCATATGGCACCTTTATAGTTCTTTTTGGATTTTTGAAAAGCATAATGATGATCAAGGAAATTTTTTATTTATGAGAAAAACCACTCAAGCCAAAAAGCCTCATTATACCCTGTGACATGAGTGAGCATTTGAAAAAGCCTCATTGATCTGGAAAAAGAAAAGAAACAGATCAAAAACACTAAAATAACCAATTAATGAAAAAGCTGATACATAAATGATCCATTCACACTTTTTGAAAACAAAAATGAGCTTAGAGAAACTTTCTTTTAGCTACAATCATGAAAAGAAGAATTAAAATCAACAATAAAAGTGAAATACAATGAGCAAAGAAAAAGAAAAGAAAGGAAAGTATGAAAAATTAAACGAAAAGAAAGGAAAGTATGAAAAAGAAAATAGTCTCACCATGGAAAATAAGAAAGAAAAGAACAAGCAAATGGGAAAACTTTGTAAATAATTTAGCCAAATAGCCTTAGAATCAAACATACTTCTAAAACCTGGCCAAGTTACAACCACAATCAAAGCCCTAGGTGATTTATGCTCACAAAAATGTTCAAAAACAAAATTGTCAAGGTGAAAATATGAATCAATCAAGATGTTGACAAAGTTATTAATGAGATTTTATTTTGCCACCAGAAAACTTCAAAAAGGTCTTCATCATTTTTATGAAGATGAGTGATAGGATGATTTAAAGAAAGAAATATGGTTTGCTTTATTGTTTGCATAAAAATAACTTTTGCATAGAAACACATTATTGCATTATCATACTTTAATCTAACAAGATAAAAAGAACAAAAATAATTTGCAAACAAGCATCTTCCATTTGAACCATGTCATCACAAGAAATGTTGAAAACATAATCAAGTGATTCAAGGAAGTCATTTTGAAAAGATTATCTTAATTGAAGACGAATAGGAATTCAAGTTGGGGAGTATTTGATAAATGCCCAAAAATGAATTGCATGCGATTATAAAATTAGCATTTATCGAATTAATGAAGCACTTATTCATAAAAAAATTCACACTTTGTCAAGAAAATGGTACTTCTAATGATGTGTGGTGGATTATTGCAGGAATGGATCAAGAGATGGAAAAAGCAAACAAAACATATTATATTTCGCAAAGTGAACTATAGTTTTCTTAGAAAACTCAAATCATAAGAAAAACATCTAGGTTGGCCAACAGCGAAGAGAAGTGAAGCAACAATGAAGACCTGTGTAGCTAAGTGAACTTACTTCACATGGCGAAGCCATGTCAGAGCCAAAAACTCCAGATTTGCTAGTGGCGAGAAGTAGCGAAGGAAAGTTCTCTTAACAAACTATACTTCGTGTAGCAAAAGTTGGTGGTTCCTATAAGGCCGTTTGATAATTCAAAACTTATTGGAGAAGAAAGGATAATTCTCTTAGAGAACTTAACATCACTAAGCAAACTCAGACGGACATAACTTCTATAAAAGACGGCCAAGAGCAATTGAGAAAGGTGTCATCTTATGTTTTGAATACAATTTGTAACAATCATCAAATTTTGTCTAAATTCCATTGTAATAGATACTTAGGGGAGGAAATCGAAGAATCGAGCTGGATACGAATCAAAGGATCAACGAATTATCATTGATGCTCATTCATCTCAATTCTTTCTTTTTGTACAAGTTACCATGAAAATGGCTAACTAACTCTTTCTCCTGCGGGATTGGAAAAGTCTACCAAAACAGTATGTATATTTACCGATTATAATTTTAAAATAAACATGTTTCATGGTTATCGATTCTACCCTGTTATTATTGTTAAATCTTATGAATCCGGATTGTTAATGAGAATTACTTTCGAACTCATGGATCAAAGATAAAGAATCTATTAAACACCAATTGCTAGATGTAATACAGTGGGAGAACTGACTTTGTGTTTTTGCGTTTGATCGCAATTGTTGCGGATAGCAAGAGTCGTAACCAACTTTTCTTTTATCCAAAAGGAAAGGGTGAAAATAAAAGGAAAGATCTTTAGAGATGTTTTCTTGATTTCGGGGGGTAGTTTATGAAAAAGAAAGGTGCTAGCACCCTTTTCATCTGTAGTTATCTACGGGCTCTTAGTTGCTTTCTAGATCACTTGCTTTTGTTTGAAAATGTACTTGTGATGTGGATTTGAAAGTATTTTTAAAACGTCTTTGTAATGATTCTCGTTTCTTTAAGAATGCGTACAAAGTGTTGATTTTGAAAATAGTTCAAAAAGGTGTTTGTGGAAGATGTTTTTGAAAGTGATTTTGAAAACAACCTTTGTAATGATTCTTGTCTCTATAAGAATGCGTACAGAGAGCTTTGTCTTTTTAAAATGTTTTAATTGAAAGTGTTGGTGTAGAAAAATGTTTTTGTTGTGAGCAAGAGGGCAACTATGAGCATCCTACCTACTCAAAAGGTCTTTGTTCTTTTCCTCCTCTTTTAGATGTTTCTATCTTACCATGGATTTGGTAAGAAGCCCCATCATTGGATGTGAAGGGACGGGTGTGGGTCGTTTGTATATTCATGGAAGGCAACCTATGAGACGTTTTAGCAATTTTGTGAGGGACTAGATTGTTTACCGAAGGCAACGTCGAGGTTCATCGAGGGACTACGATCTTTTATCGAGGGTCTTTGCTAAAACGCCCATATTCGAGGGACATGACTATTTTCTGAGGCAACAAGTGGGATTATCCTAGAGGTGCATGTGTGCAAAGTATGTTTGATTGCATGCATTTAGTCTTTGATTATGGTGGTCTACTTGTTGGTTTTATCTTGCCATTCATCCTAATTACTAACATTTGTATAAAGCAATAAAAATGCAGAAAATAAATATCCTACATTATTACAACCACATTGAATAGCAAGAAAATGTAAAGACAAAACAAAATAAAAGAAGGGAAAGTAAGACTTTCGATTCAGGCAACAACATCCTTCGATTCTGCTCTTCTGGCTCCTTTCAATTTGGCCTGGAAGTCAGCATGTGCAGGCAGCTTTTGATTCTGCCTTTCTGCTTCCTTCGATTGTAGGAATCAATACTAACATGCCTTTCGATTCACCCTTCTTGATGCTTCTTTCGATTAGGCTTGGAAGTCAGCATGGAGAAGCCTAAAGCTTTGATTCACACCACACTCTATGTTCTGTTTGCAACTGTGAAGCAGCCAGGGGCGAAGCCTAAGGCTTCGATTCAATAGAATTTATTTTGTTTTCTTTTTGTTTGAGTCTGTACAGGTTAGCTTTAACGTATACTTGGACAAGAAAAAAAACATGTAATCGAAAGTATATAAATAAAAAGTGAGAAAATGTTATTTACATGTTATGTTTGAAATGAAAGCTTAAGGTTAAGAGGACTTACCTTGCTTGGCGCTGGAATGTAGGTGTTGGACTTTGAACTACTGCGCTGGGTGCTCCTGGATTCGAAGGAAAGAAATAAGTGTAGTGTTTCTTTGATTGGATTCGAAGGTCAAGAAGAGTGGGGCTGTGCTTGTTTTTTCTGGATTCAAAGGAGACGAACATGTGTGGTGTTCCTTCTGCTGGATTCGAAAGAAAAACAAAGCGTGGGGGTCGCTCTTGGATTCAAAAGGGAAAAGGAACAGGTGTTGTGTTTCTAGTGTTGGATTGAAAGGTACAAGAACAAAGGTATGGTCTTTTAATTCTGGGTTTGAAAATGTGTTAAGTGTTTGATGATTTTCACACAATCAAAGTCTCTCCAACTATCAAAAGCCTCTGGATGTGTTGTCCATCCCCTTAGATGTGTTATGGAGCCTCTTATTTATAGATGAAGTTGGTTGAAGTTTAGGAGGGAAAACAAAACAATTTGAACAAATTGGGTATACTGTTTTTGTAGCTTTCGAGGAGCAGTCTTGTATGCCATTTTGGTGCAAGAATAGGGGCAGCATTGCAGGACTGCTGTGCAGCAGTTTTGGAGCGTTATGGCCAGTATAGCAGGCTTGGACTTGCAGCAAGCATCTTTGAATATTTCATCTTTTCGTTTTGACCTCATAGGTCAAACCTTCGAACAAAATCCTCTTTAGACAGCAATATTTGTTTCTAATCAAAATGTCTTTCGAATGGGCCCTTTTTGTATGTTCCTTCAAATATCCCAGTTGAGAGTGTCATAGTGCAGAAATTGTGTGTGTCGAAACAAACTGTTTCCAAGGGAGATATTTCCCAGTCGAAGCTAGCATGAAAGTAGCCAATTCTTTGTGTGCGCCATTGCCTTGTGAATGCTAGCCATGGGGATGCTTTTTCCTTATGCATACTGGCCTGAAGCAAGTCCTGGATTTTGTGAATTGAAGGAATCATGCAAGGGGCAAATGGCTTCTAAATCGAAGGAAAGCTGCATGAGGCCATTGCCTTCTGAATTGAAGGACACTTTCAGAAGGTCATTTCCCTCTCAATCAAAAGGGACTAACGTTAAGCCATTAACTTCTGACTCGAAGGGAGCTTTCAGAAGGCCTTTGCCTTCTGAATCGAAGGAAGCTGGTATGGAGCCACTAATCTTTTGAATAGAAGGACACCAACAGGAGGCCTTTGTCTTCTGAATCGAAGGAAGCCTTGAAGCCTAATTAAAGGATGAATCAAGCTTGCTCGAAGGAAGCCTAGATGCCCAATTGAAGCTATAATGAATCGAAGGATGCTTGCTTTTATTCAAAAAAATCATTTTTATCTGCTTTTCCCTTTTTGTCTGCTTTATACTTGCGCAAACTTGAGCTTTTGAAAATACTTGAGAAAAGATAGGGAAAATTTTGGGGTACAACAGTTGCCCCTGTTCAATCTTCTTAAACCTAAAGAGTTAGATTGGCAAGTCTTCCATTCGTGACTTTGAAGGTGGAAGATGATTGAACACTAGAGTGCTCAGAAATTTTCACTCGATAATGTGGTGGTTGGTTGTGTAGGGAATGAGCTTAAATATGCCACCCAAAAGTGATTTTTAACAAAAATTATACTAAGTCTAAGCTTGACGTCAACTGGAAAAGAATCAGAATAAATCTTTGGAGAGATTTATCTGAACCAGAGAAAGTATCTACCGGAAGGGAATCAGGATAAACCATTGATCGATTTAAACTGAACCTGTAGAGGTCTGAATAATATTTAACTGGAAAAGAATCAGAATAAATCTTTGGAGCGATTTAACTGAACCAGAGAAAGTATCTACCAGAACGGAATCAGGATAAACCATTGATCGATTTAAACTGACTGAGCAGAGATTTTGAATAATCTTTGACTGGAAAAGAATCAGAATGAATATTTGGAGTAATTTAAACTAAACCAGCAGAGGTCTTGAATATTCTTTAACTGGAAAAGAATCAGAATAAATCTTTGGAGCGATTTATCTGAACTAGAGAAAGTGTCTACCGGAATGGAATCAGGATAAACCATTGATTGATTTAAACTGAACCAGCAGAGGTCTTGAATGTTCTTTAACTAGAAAAGAATCAGAATAAATCTTTGGAGCGATTTATCTGAACTAGAGAAAGTTTCTACGGGATCGGAATCAGGATAAATCATTGATCGATTTAAACTGAACCAACAGAGGTCTTGAATATTCTTTAAATGGAAAAGAATCAGAATAAATCTTTACAGCGATTTATCTGAACCAGAGAAAGTGTCTACTGAAACGGAATCAGGATAAACCATTGATCAATTTAAACTGAACCAGCAGAGGTTTTGAATATTCTTTAACTGGAAAAGAATCAGAATAAATCTTTGGAGTGATTTATCTAAACCAGAGAAAGTTTCTACCGGAATGGAATCAGGATAAACCATTGATCGACTTAAACTGAACCAGCTGAGGTCTGAAGGATGTATTCGTTATGTAGATTGTTTTCCTGGCTTATTATAGGTATTAATCTACAATTAGTCATCCCCATATAGTTTTCCTTTCTTGTTTCACGTATTAATCTGGAACTTGTTTTTTGTTGGTAAGTATGAAGCTTGAGTGTGATAGATAGTGAAGGAATCTTGGACAATTACTACCTCAACAGATAATGAAGAAATCTTGGAAGATTACTACCTCAACATATGATGAAGGAATCTGGGACGATTACTACCTCAACAGATAATGAAGGAATCTGGGACGATTACTACCTCAACGGATAATGAAGGAATCTTGGACGATTACTACCACAACAGATAATGAAGGAACCTTGGATGATTACTACCTCAACATATAATGAAGGAATATAGGATGATTACTACCTCAACAGATAATGAAGGAATCTTAGACGATTTCTACCTCAACAGATAATGAAGGAACCTAGGATGATTACTACCTCAAATGATAATGAAGGAATCTTGGACGATTGTTGTCTCAATAGATAATGAAGGAATCTGGGACGATTACTACATTAATAGATAATGAAGGAATCCAAAATCGATTTTGTCTTGGAAAATTTTACAGATAGTCAACGACACTTATCTGTTGATTGATCTTTTCCTGAAAAGGTAAAGAGTTAGTTGTATGCAATGTCATGATGCATGCATTGCGTAATGATGTTCTTAAAATAAATGAGATTTGTGTTATATATATTTCGTATGCATATGTTATACATGTTGTTGAAGTGTATTTTTATCTTGGAAAATAAATCCTTGACAAATGTTGGGAAGTTAAATCCTGGACTTCCGTTGGGGATTAAGAGTATGCCCCTCTCCAGACCTTGTTTTAGAATGTTTCCATTGGGGATTCCCGTTTTCTTTGTTTGAGGAGAACTCTGTTGGGGAATATTTAATTTACTTGAGGGAAACTCTATGGAGAGTGTTGGTTCCTGCTTGGGGATAAAGTTTCGGAGTCTTGGTTGTCTGTTGCTCTACTGGGGAGCTATCTCTTGATGGAAGAGAAAGGAAGTTAACAACTTGTTGGGGATAAAGAAGTTAAATGTTATCTGGTTGTCTCTCAGGTTTTGCAGCAACTTACTGGGGATTGTAGGAAAGTCTGTCGGGGAAGAGGGGTTGTGGTCCCTTGACTTGTAGTAGTTGGAGAGGCAAACTCAAGTTGGGTAATATGTAGTTTGTTGGAGAAATAAACCTTGTTGCCCATCTGTTGAAGAGGTGTTTTCCTTAAGCATAACTCCTCAAGGATTCTTGAGACCAACTCAGGTGGGAAGAAGGTTTTCCAGAGATTGAAACTTTGGCTGGGGATTTCCCGGATCCAACTTTGTGGGGATATCCATGAATTTGGCCTTGAGGGGTTTGTACCCTTGTCCGTGAAGATTATTCTGTGGGGATAACCTTATAGAGATGACTTTGTGGGTACTTGACTGAGGATCACCCTATGAAAAGGATTTTGTTGGAATTTGTAACTACCCCTAGTAGTAAGTGTTTGTAGTACTGCCAGGAAATGTTTCCTTGGTCGTACGTAACCCTTTATTGGAATTCACGTTCAATGCCCCCAAGTGATTCACATACAGACCTGCCCCTGGTTTTTCAGCATTTCTTGAGAGATTTCTTGGAATCTTGACTTGACTGCCCCCAGATGAGTTGGACGGTGACATGTCATGCCCCCTTGCTTATGGGAGATTTGTCATTGGAAGTGTCATCCCATTTTAAGTGATTTTGTTCACTGAGAGAGCTTTTGTTTACTGGATATTTGTCGTGTGAATTTCTAGGTTGTCAAAAAATTATCCATATGCAAACAACGATATTTAAATAATTCAAAGTTTGTGCTTGTCTTAACATTTTGAGAATGCAGTTTTAGCAAGTAAAGAGTTTTGTAGGAATATGAATTCAACTCAGGATTTAGAGTAAAACCATAAAGGAGTATTGATACCTTTTGTAACAGTATGCTTTTGAACTAACCCATGCTTTAATTAGGACTTTTTGAGGGTTATAGTGTGGTCTAGTTCACGGTTTTAAGAAACAAAGGATAAGGCTCAAAGCGTATTTGTACCCGCCCGTTCTTCATGATGTTCTTCAGTCCTAAACTTAGTTAATTGTACATTTGAACTCTAACTGAGTCTGTAATGATGTTTTGGTAATGGTTCGGACAAGTCAAGTTTGTTGGAAAGCAAACATTTTTGCAACCTTTTTTGTGTTTGTTGAGGATCTGTAACGTCCTCTTTTTTTATTTATTATCCCTGATTTTTGCCTGACTATTCCCGTTTTGCAATTACAGTCAACGGGATGCCCCAGTTTTCTTAAGTCTCTTTCATAGGTTTTGGCTTAGTGGGTTTTTTTCTTTTGAGAAATAATGACTTCCTATTTTATGGGATGAACCATCAACGTCTTTTGATTCAGAAGGATATCTTTGGTATCATTCATGGTATACAAAGTGAAAGCTCGCGACTGAACGCGCACTTGACTTAACTGAGAGACTACCCTGCCACAGGTTTTGATTAAAGGTTTCGATTTGTGTAAAAAAGGAAACTCGTACTTCTTTGTCTCGAAGGTGTTGACTAGGGACTATCCTCCTTATAACTTTAGTGTTTAGTAATTGAAAGAAACGCCTATACATCATCAGCAAGGTCTGTCCAAAAGCATATTGTATGAGATTATGGCATTGTTTTCATCATCCTACCTCTAAAGGTTTGCAACTTTTGAAACAAGAGTTGAATATCATAAAGGAAGTAAAAAGCATAGTTTTAAGTATAATAAAAACAAATAGATTAATTCAAGACAAACATATGCAATGCATTAATGAAACAGGGTTTAACATTAATAGATAAGTGTTTGAACAACAAAAGAAATTACAATTGAAAATTCAAAATGAACTGGAACACTCAATGATTTGTCATGTGAGCAGTGATCATGTTTGAAGTCTCAGGAGGAACAAATTCAATCTCCTTGGCATCAATCATGTCTTGAATCTTGTTCTTCAGAGCCCAACAGCTATTCATGTCGTGTCCAGGACTATCAGAATGCTATGCACACCTTTCATTGGGATGATAAGTAGGAGCAGAAGTATTGGGATTCTGGAGAGGAGCCTTTAACATAATCAACTATGCCTTCAACATATGTTGTAATGCTTGGGCTAGTTGCATGTTGATCTTGGTGAATTGTCTTTTAGGCGCGCCCTCCTTACGCTAATTCCCCTATTGAAGTTGTTGCACCAATGCAGGATTAGAGATCAGGATTTCCCTCATGTGTTGGTCATGGTTACTCTGGTTACGACCTTTTTGATAGTACGCAACATCAGACTCTCTCTTCCCATAGAAAGGTTGTTTCCCTACACTTGAAGCTGCAGCCCTTTGGATTTTACCGCTTTTGATACCACATTTGACTCTTTCGCCAATCAGTATTAGCTCGGTGAACTCGGTTGATGAGCTTTTGGTTAGGTGATTGAAGAAAGGTCCCGTCAAAGTTCCCATAAAGATGTCAATCAACTCCAGTTAGTTAAGGGTGGCTGCACCCTTCCAGCCAAGTCTCTCCACTTTTGGGCATATTCTTTGAAGCCCTCGTTGGAACCCATGGTCATGTTTGGCAACTGCACGCTAGTTGGTGCAAGACCAGTGTTGTATTGATACTACTTGTAGAAAGCAGCATCTAGATCCCACCAGGTGTGGATGCGAGAACCTTCTAATTGATAGAACCAATCGAGTTGAGTCCAAGCTAGACTGTCTTGGAAGAAATGGACCCAGAGTTTCTGATCAGTGGTGTGTGGCTGAATCTTACGGACATAAGATCTCAGATGCATCTTAGGACAAGAGACACCATCATATGTGGAAAAAGTAGGGATTTTGAACTTTGGTGGGATGACCACTCAGGAAACCAACCCTAACTCTTCAAAATCCAAGCCAGGTATCTGCTGAATCTCCATAGCATTGAGGCGATCCTCTAGTTGTTTATATGTATCATCAGCGGGAGGATATTGTTCCTCAGAGTAGTCAGCTTCATCTTCATCAGTCCCTGGATTGTTATCTTCTTCATGATTATCCCCCTCATTTTACGGAGTTGAGAGATCTAGAGCTCTCTTGGCTGGTACTCTAAGTCTTCTTCCCATATTCAAGACACCAGTCGGTTTCTTTTCCTTCTTCTTCTTCTCTTCGATGACGATAACTTTCAGTTCTTCCTGCCCCTTAGCCAGAGCCAAGAACATTTGTTGGAACTGAGTGTTTTGGGCTTGAAGGTCTTTTGCTGTCTGTTCAAGAGCCATTTCTTACTGGAAAAATAGTAAGCAAATGAGAAACCCGTGTGGGAAAAACCTGTTATGATGACATGCATGATATATGGATGCAATGTTTTCAAGGATCTCGCGGGGTAAACACAAGAAGATGTTAGAAGTTAGACTTTGGTCACAACTTTGATTGGAGAACTTTGTATCGTTGAAAGTCCTTCCACGAGAATCAAGCTCATCATGTCAAATGGGTCATATCCCTTGACTCAAGCTATCGTACTTTGGTCTTTGACGGTGTTTGATTAGAGAATGAATCCTCTTTCCCCTTGATAAGCGTCTAGTTCAGTATGACCCTGCATCATAGGCCCTTGAGATCCTTGTAATGGTTATTGAAAATGCTATGTTATGATGTCATGAAGTTATGTACAAGTATGCAAAGCAAGCAAGTTGTTATGTACAAATAGTCATATACACACAAAGCAGACAAGTCCTTAGGTTTAGGCTTGCATGGAGTTTGTAGGTAAGTACCCTCTTGAAGTTCAGTTGGCTCAACCTATCCTAGAAAGTAAACGGGTTCTAGGGGATCTCAATATCACTGACCTTTCTTTTAGGCATTGTCTCAACACAATCAATCTTTTATTGCGGTCGAGATATCCCAAAAGTCCGATCTCAATGAGTGTAGCATCGAGTATCAACCAATCTTCAGCTTTACACAAAAGTCGTCTATCTCACTACTTCCTAATGGCCAAGTTCTTCAACTAAGGTTCTAAGGTCAGTTAGTGCTTCATGACGCCGCTCAGCGGCCCCGTATTCTTCTCGATTCAACACAAGGGATATCCATACCAACAAATTCGTCACACTAACGTAGTCATTGTTTCAACCATATCGGTCTACCCGTACATTTTCTATAATCTATTGCTACTTACCTAAAAGGTGACCCAGATCCGGCTGGAGGATCAATACAAAGCCCAAACAAGGAACCATAATGTTAAGCAAGCAAGTCAAACAAGGAAAGCAAGTAAAGGTGACCTAGCCCTAAGTTAACCCCACTTTTAAGTATTCCCCAACAGAGTCGCCAGTTCTGTAATACGGTGGGAGAAATGACTTGGTGTTTTTGATTTCGATCACAATTCTTGTGGATAGCAAGAGTCGCCACCGATTTTTCTTTTATCCAATAAGGAAAGGTGAAAAGAACAGGAAAGATCTTTAGAGGTGTTTTCTTGAGTTCAGGGGGTAGGTTATGAAAAGGGAAGGTGTTAGCACCCTTTTCATCCATAGTTATCTACGGGCTCTTAGTTTCTTGCTAGATCACTTGCTTTTGTTTGAAAATGTGCTTGTGATGTGGATTTGAAAGTATTTTGAAAACGTCTTTGTAATGATTCTCGTTTCTATAAGAATGCGTGCAAAGTGTTGGTTTTGAAAATAGTTCAAAAAGTTGTTTGTGGAAGATGTTTTTGAAAGTGATTTTGAAAAGTGTCTTTGTAATGATTCTCTCCTCTATAAGAATGCTTACAAAGAGCTTTATCTTTTGAAAATGTTTCAATTGAAAGTGTTGGTGTGGAAAAATGTTTTTGTTATGAGCAAGCGAGCAACTATGAGCATCCTACCTACTCAAAAGGTCTTTGTTCTTTTCCTCCTCCTTTAGATGTTTCTATCTTACCATTGATTTGGTAAGAAGCCCCATCGTTGGATGTGAAGGGACGGGAATGGGTCGTTTGTATAGTCATAGAATGAGACGTTTTAGCAATTTCGTGAGGGACTAGATTGTTTACTGAAGGCAACATTGAGGTTCATCGAGGGACTACGATCTTTTATCGAGGGTCTTTGCTAAAACGCCCATACTAGATGGACATGACTATTTTCTAAGGCAACAAGTGGGATTACCCTAGAGGTGCATGTGTGCAAAGTGTGTTTGATTGCATGCATTTAGTCTTTGATTAGGGTGGTCTACTTGTTGGTTTTATCTTACCATACATCATAATTACTAACATTTGTATAAAGAAATAAAAATGCAGAAAATAAATATCCTACACTATTACAACCATATTGAATAGCAAGAAAATGTAAAGACAAAACAAAATAAAAGAAGGGAAAGTAAGCGTTTCGATTTAGGAAACAACATTCTTCGATTCTGCTCTTCTGGATCATTTGGATTTGGCCTGGAAGTCAGCATGTGCAGGCAGCTTTCGATTCTTCCTTTCTGCTTCCTTTGATTGTAGGAATCAGTACTAACATGCCTTTCACTTCACCCTTCTTGCTGCTTCTTTCGATTAAGCTTGGAAGTCAGCATGGTGAAGCCTAAACTTCGATTCGCACCATAATTCATGTTCTGTTTGCAAATATGAAGCAGCCAGGGGCGAAGCCTAAGGCTTCAATTCAATAGAATTTGTTTTGTTTTCTTTTTGTTTGAGTCTGTACATGTTAGCTTTAACGTATACTTGGACAAGAAAAAAAAGAATGTAGTCGAAAGTATAGAAATAAAAAGTGAGAAAATTTTATTTACATGTTATGTTTGAAACAAAAAGCTTAAGGTTAAGAGGAATTACCATGCTTGACGCTGGAATGTAGGTGTTGGACTTTGAACTGCTTCCCTGGGTGCTCCTGGATTCGAAGGAGAGAAATAGGTGTAGTGTTTCTTTGACTGGATTCGAAGTTCAAGAAGATTGTGGTTGTGCTTGTTGTTTTTGGATTCAAAGGAGAAGAACATGTGTGGTGTTCCTTCTGCTGGATCCGAAAGAAAAACAAAGCATGGGGGTTGCTCTTGGATTCGAAAGGGAAAAGGAACAGGTGTTGTGTTTCTAGTGTTGGATTCAAAAGGAACAAGAACAAAGGTATGGTCTTTTGATTATGGGTTTGAAAATGTAAGTGTTTGATGATTTTCACACAATCAAAGTTTTTCCAGCTATCAAAAGCCTCTGGAGGTATTGTCCAGCCCCTTAGATGTGTTATGGAGCCTTTTATTTATAGATGAAGTTGGCTGAAGTTTAGGAGGGAAAACAAAACAATTTGAACAAATTGGGTATATTGTTTTTGTAGCTTTCGAGGGACAGTCTTGTATGCCATTTTGGTGCAAGAATAGGGGCAGCGTTGCAGGACTGCTGTGCAGTAGTTTTGGAGCGTTATGGCCAGTATAGCAGGCTTGGACTTGCAGCAAGCATCTTTGAATATTTCATATTTTCGTTTTGACCTCATAGGTCCAACCTTCAACCAGACTCCTCTTCAGACAACAATATTTGTTTCCAATGAAATTGTCTTTTGAATGGGCCCTTTTTGTATGTTCCTTCAAATGTGCCACTTGTGAGTGTCATAGCGCATAAACTGTGTGTGTCGAAACAAACTGTTTCCAAGGGAGATACTTTCCATACGAATCTAGCGTGAAAGTAGCCAATGCTTTATGGGTGCCATTTCCTTGTGAATGCTAGGCATGGGGAAGCTTTTTCCTTGTGCATACTGGCCTGAAGGAAGTCCTGGCTTTTGTGAATCGAAGGAATCATGCAAGGGGAAAATGGCTTCTGAATCAAAGGAAAGTTGCATGAGGCCATTGCCTTCTAAATCAAAGGACACTTTCAGAAGGTCATTTCCCTCTGAATCGAAAGGGACCAACATTAAGCCATTAACTTCTGACTCGAAGGGAGCTTTCAGAAGGCCCTTGCCTTCTGAATCGAAGGAAGCTGGTATGGAGCTACTAATCTTTTAAATCGAAGGACACCAACAAAAGGCCTTTGTCTTATGAATCGAAGGAAGCCTAGACGCCCAATCGAAGGATGAACCAAGCTTTCTCGAAGGAAGCCTAGATGCCCAATCGAAGCTATAATGAATCGAAGGAAGCTTGCTTTTCTTCAAAAAAATCATTTTTATCTGCTTTGCCCTTTTTGTCTGCTTTATACTTGCGCAAGCTTGAGCTTTTGAAAATACTTGAGAAAAGAGAGGGAAAGTTTTGGGGTACAACACTAGACATAGAAATTAGGTCTAATATTTGCACTAAATACTTGATTTTCATATGATTGGATTGTTTAATTGATTGAGACATCGTGAATTCAACAAACCGATTGAAACAAGAAACTTTCATGTAGACATACATGTTGTTGTGAAAGTATGTGGAGATACGAATGGCTACATGATCATGTAGAATTTAATCAGTGAATTGCATATGTAAAATGGTAGAGGAAATCCAATCCCAACAAGATAGTTTATCATATCAAAACTTTGTTTAATTCACTTCGTACATTTTACATTTTTAGTACTCGTATCAAATAAAATTTTCCATAAATATTAACTTGAATGATATCAATAATCTAAACGTTGGTAATATCTCTCCAGTCTCTATGGATACGATAAAAAAATACTTTCTTTTGATTTACTCAACATCAACGTTCAAGTTAATGAGATCAGAGATGTGTCACTTGCAATATTAAATGAATAATGTACTTGTTATGGTGTGCATATTAGCTTTTATATAATTGACAGTTAAAACTACTCCTGATTTATTTGGTGAGAAACTGTCAAATTGGATCCAGTGAGTGATGGTGAGTGAGTCACTATAAGAAAAAACATTTTTGCCAGAGTTTTAACCCCTCACTAAGCTAAAAAAAACCTCACTAAAATGAATATTGTGAGGGGATAGCTCCCCTAGCTAAACAGCTCATCGCAAATTGTTTGCGAGGGGTCTGTCACCTTGATAATTTCTTGGGGCTTCGCCCTTGCAAATTGCAGTTACAGTTCTCCCATGTAGGCATAGGCCTGGAGCAGTGGTGCAGTGTGACGCAGTTGTGTAGTTATGTGTTAGTATTTAGCTTGGGTTTAGCCCCTGGCAAATTGAAAGTGTTTTCCATGGGCTTGAGGTTTACACCTGGAAAATTGCAAGAACTTTTTTTTCGACGGGTCCTCCCCTAGAAATTTTTTACAATATATGATATAAAAAATATAATAATAGTTATAATAATATAATTATAATAATAAAGCATTAATATAATAAATAAATATGTAATTTAAAATTTAAGAAAAATAAATTTAAACAAAACTATAAAATTAAATCAAACATGATTAAAATTGAAATAAACTCCATGCAAATTACAATAATCTTAAAATTAAATCCAACATAATTAAAATAAATTCCTACATACAAATTAAAATAAACTTAAAAATTCAAATTTTAATATTCAAACATTCTCTTTCTCTTCCTCTTCATGTTCATGTTCCTCCCCAATAACTCCTCCATATCTACTAACTCCTCCATATCTACCACCAAAATTTTGTGAAGTGAAAAATTCATCAATTCACTCTTCCTGCTCATTTGCAATCTCCATTTCTTTTTGATACTCCATTATTTGCCTCATCATTTCTTCTCGCAACTCTTTTTCTCTTCTCCTCATTTCTTTCTACATCTCTATTTATTTTCTCTTCATTTCTTCTGTTTCTTCATTTCTTACTGCTACTTGGCAAGTTGCCTTGGTATTCGCTAAGTTTCTCATAGTTTCAAGTGTTTCAGCAGTTAATATAGGTGGGGTTGATATTCCTTCTCCATCAAAAAGTCTCATTCTGAAACATCTATCTTGCTGCTTGATATTTTGGCGTACCCTCCAACACCATACACTCTCCCATTTTTCTTCTTTCCATTTGACACATCATACCAAGTCTGAAAACCCACACTAGGATCAATAGGATATCCTGGTGGCGGTCCATGTAATTCAGGATGCTCTAACAACCATATGGAAAATTGTCTATCATACTCCTCCTATAAAAATAAAATATTTAATTGTTATCATTATTTAGATAAGTTAGGTACATAAAAGAAATAAATAAAATGACTTAATATAAGAACAACTTACTTGAGTGATTCTTGAGCGCTCATCAACAAACTCTACATTTCTCTTTAGATGAGTCTCCATATTGATTTCATTAAGAAGCGGAGTTCTACCAAACTCTTCACGCTAATTAAATAAAAAAATAAGTAACAGAATAATTATTTATAAGTAATAAAAAATATAAATGATAAATTATTTAAAATAAATAAATTTATTATCCTTTGTGCGACTTCAGCAACACTAATATTGCATGCTGCGTAGTTGCAGCCACCAACTTCAGAGGCTTTATTTTATTTTTTTTGCCTTTTTAAATGTTTATTTAAAGGCTTCAGAATTCCAATAGGAAATAAGATGTTGAAATATTTCTTCTCCTATCCAACATAGAGGTGGTCCTTTTTTCCCCATCTAATTCTAGCATGCTGTCATAACCCAAATTTATTGATTTCTAACTAAATTATTCCTTAGTAATGTTATTCTTTTTTTATTATTGTCAAATTATAATGGGGTGTAAGTTGATAAAGGGGGTATGTTTTAACAAAAGAGTTCATGGGCTTTCTAAATCAGAAAGGCCCATGTAAACTTGATGATCTATTTTGTTTTTCCTAACAATTAAAGAGGAGGTGTATTTAGTCCTTAAAGCCCATTAAAGGGGTAAGGCCCATTTTTGCGTTTTTGTGTAATTTGGGGGTTTATTAAAATTGTTGGTCCATTAAATTATAAAATCCATTTCAAGATATAAAAAGGAGGTATATTGTTACAATATGGGGGTGTGGTATTTTGGGACATCAAAATCTAATGGCCCATTAAAGATTGATTTTTTTCTTCACAAAGGAGAAGTACACATTTTTTTGAAATCAATTGGGCCCGTTTCAATTTTGAAACAGCGGCCCATTCTCAGTATTCTGGCTTTGTGACGTTCGTTTTGTTACTACTTTTATTCAATTTATAATATTTATTATTATTATTATCAAAATTAAATTATTTTTCCAAATAGTTTGACCAAAGTCATCAGGCTCAATGAACATGTATTGTGCAAATAAAAAAGAAACGCTCGTTCATCAAAAACAAGACCAAATCTCAGTAATTTACACATGATAAAATCAAATTGAATCTTATTACAATCAAGTTATAAACAAATCCGTAGTAGAACCTCAATCTAATCTCTAATATCTAAAACTAAAACAACCATACAAAAATCAGATCAAATCAAATCCCTGAATGAATACAATTACAAAAGTAATGATAATTACCGATTAATTTCCTAAATTGAATCTTTAACCTAAGACTATAAATAAACCTAAGAAATTATAAAGAAAGGGGAGGCAAAAAATTATACGAAAGAAAGAGGAGTAGAAGTAGAAGCAGCACATCAATTGTCTTGCTTGAGATCTGGGTTTCAACTCTTGAAACCCTAGATCTATGTTGCACTGTCATCACCTTTATGTCGTCATCATCGCACCTGTAAAAAAAAAAGGGAGAAGAAGGAGATTAGAAGAGGAATTGCAAAACCAGAAAGGAAAATTATATGACCAGCTTCACTGCAGGTGAGGTAATCTAAAAACACTTAGATTAGGGATTTTTGCTTGAATCTATGATTTGTTGTTTGGTTTGAAATTCTTGAAACTCAGGGTTAGGTTAGGGTTAGGGTTCTATATATTAGGGTTAGGCTTCTTAACACTAGGTTTAGGGTTCATCGTGGTTAAAGGTTCTGGGTTTTGGTTGATTAGGGTTCATCATGAACCCTTAGGGTTCTTATGGTTTATAGAACTCAGATGAAGATACGATGGTGGGGTATGAATGTTTGAAGTTTCTGGTTGAATGTCAACCTGAAAAATGGCCAGAAAGGGTGGTTTATGGTGACTTGTTGTGGTGACTATCGGCTGAGTGATTTCTGACACGATGGGATTCTAGAGAGAAGGCAGAGCCTCTCTATCTAGAAATAACAAAGGGTTTTGGTTTTTTCGTTTAAGAGAGAGGAAGAGAAAAGAAAAAATAGGCTCTCAGCCCAGTAGTTTGTTTATATTACCCTCGTTGATCATGTGCTTGCACTACTACGCACCCTTACCATATACCCTTTCTATACATCCCCTAATTATAATCCAACACCCCCAAAAGGCACATTCGTCATAACCAGGTGCACCTTCCCGTACGAGGTCCAAATGGACCTCCCAAACATGCGTAAATCTTGGGTTTGGCCCATCTCTAATCATGCGCCCCCTATTTTTTGTTTTTTGCTATCACGTTAAGAAATCACACCACATGTTGCATTCTGGGCCCAGTTCAATATCTGAACTTGGGCCCTTGCTGAATAAATCCCCCCAGATTTGCTACTACGTTAAGAATTACACCCCCTCTGCGTTTGGGCCTGAATTAATTATCTGAATTCAGGGCCCTACTTTTACACCCCCATTATTATCAGGAAAATATAAAATACACCCCCTGCGTTTTTTCTTAATTTTTTTATTTTTATTTTTATACTTTATTTATTTTATTAATTTAGAATACTTATAAATTCTGAAATTATTTTATTATTACAAAATTCAAATATTTTTTTTACTAACTCATAATTACTTTTAAACATTGCATTAAAATTATTTTGTCATGCATTAAAAAGATTTTTTTGTATAATAATACATTTAAATAATACCTAACCAACACCAAATCATTTTTTAAAAATAATCAATTCAAAACTATTTTAAAAAAAAAGGATTATGAAGATACTTTAAATTGACTACGAATTTCGTCTAATAATTCTGCTATTCACACACTCAGGCTTGATTCAAGGGGGATTCGAAATATCTTCATAATCCATAAAAAACACCAACCAAACTGCGAACTACAAATTAAGACTCTGGTTCCTCATAAGAGGATACGTAGGCATACGGCTAAAATCGTGTCGAGTTCCCCTAATAAAAGTTAAAATCCTATTTCCTAAAATTTGCAATTCTAAACCCTGGTATCCTTGTGAACAAGGTAGATGAGGGGTGTCTAACACCTTCCCTTCGTCTAACAACGAGTCCAACAACTTAGAATCTCTGACCAAATTAGGGTTATCCTTTATATTCCCTTCCTTGAGATAAAAGTTAAGAGTGGTGACTCTCAATTTCAAATTGGTTACTACAGTTGGGAACTCTGACGGGGACTTAACCTTAGGGTTTAGAAGCCTCCCTTTTAGGTTTAGGGTTTTTGTTTGGTTTGTTTACTGTTTTCAATATTTGATTTTATTTATTTAGTTGCTTTCATTTATTATTTTGATTTATTTATTCTTATCATATTATATTCATTTGATTATGGGATTTTCTGTTTTTTTTTAAATATTTTTCAAAAAACCTTATAAAGAAGGTTCGTCTATTGGCCAAGGGGATGCATCAGTCCTATGAGTTTATGTGACGACTTCTCCTAGATTCAGTGGAATTTTGAAAAAGGAATAAGTCTCGAGATATCCTCTTAGGGGGTAGGACTTTGGAATGAAACATATGACTTTGTATAACCCTTAAACCAAAAACTCATGGTGAGACGTTTTATGGCCTAGAGACAAAAGTTTCGGTCTACAAATAGGATCCACTTAAGGGAGGCCCTTGCGCTTTTTCCTCTAGTGTTACCCATGATACCCTTACGGAAACCAACTTATGGGGAGGTTACAATATAGGTAGGCCAACCATGCATTCAAAAAATCTCGTCACTAAGCCACACAATCATGCATTCATAAATCTTGCATCTCATATATTCATTACCCTCCATTTCTTTTTATCTGTCTTATTCACAAGATCAAAAAAATAATAATTAAAGGTTTTTGGTGAAGTGTCCCAAAAATCAAATTCCAGAGGGAAATAACTTTTCCGTATTAATGCCATAAAGCCATATATGACGAAGATCAAGAGCAACAAAGGGAAACTATCTCAAAGAGATTTAAAGATGTTTACTCTCCATTTATGGGGATACCCTTGAATTAAAAAAAGTGGAGGTACAATTGGATGTTGTTTCTGCCTTAATTCAACCCTACGACCCTCCATTGAGGTGATTTACTTTCCAAGACTTTCAGCTAGCACCGACTCTGGAAGAATTTGATAGACTTTTGAATTTCTCTAAGGGGAAAGCTTATATGGGAATCGGGCGTACTATTGACATTAGAATCTTGGCCGATGGTTTAGGGATCCCTTATCCTGAATTGTCACTTAATTAAAAAAAAGAAGGTGATGTACAAGGGATTAAGAGATGATATCTGGAAACTAAAGCTCTTTATTTTGACGATAACAAAGAATGGGAGTCTTGTGTTGATTGTTTAGGGATGCTTGTGTTTAGTGTAATCGTGTTTCCACGGACTTCAGACTATATTGATCCTGCGGATATTAGTGTATTTTGGGGCGCGGAAGTTTTCAATACGGACCTAACTCCCGCTTTACTTGCTGGTGTTTATTGTGCACTTCATATTCGATACGAAAAGGGGAGGGGTAATTTAAACTATTGCAGACCACTCTTATATTCTTGGTTTATGACTCATCTCTATAAGGAAGATTACATGATTCCAAATCTGACGAGATACGGGTGGCCTCAAAAATTAAGGTCTCTTACTTCTATTTTTATGTTATGGTATGCGAGGAGGCTGGACATTGGAGATATCATCTATAGTTGCGAAGACTTTCTAAAAGTTTCGTTGATTGGATCACAGGGTTGCATCAATTACAACCATACCTTGTGTTGTACCCCAAAATTTGCCCTCTCATTTCCCAAAGAATCATCCTGGACCCTCAGGTTTGCATCCATCCAATTTCAAGCCTTGAAGTGCAAATTTTTCAAGAAAATAATTCACAAGGAGAAAATGGTCATTTTGCTTACTGAAAAGTTAAACTTTGACTTTTGGACCAAAGTCAAGTTTCAAGAGTCGTATTTCATCAAGACGTGTTAAAATAAGAAGTTTATTTCATCAAGAAATTCAAAAGTCAAAATTACTTTGGAAAAGTCAAATTCTAAATACTTAGAATTTTTTCTAAGTGTTTAAGAAATATGACAAGTTCAGAACTTCTGGCCAGATTTCCACCATGATGCAAGCTGATTCTGGAAGAACTTCTAACACAAGAGTTTTAGATCTCAATAAGACTTAAAATATTGCAGCACAGAACTTCTCCTGGAAATGCTGGAATTTCAAGTTATAAATGTTCAAAGACACACCCATGAAACTGAAACACTCAGCAAATTCTAGACACTTTCAAGACAGATTTTGGTTAGAACTTTTGGGCCAGTTTTCACAAACATTCAGCCAGAGTTTGCAAAAGTAATTCAAAGAAAGTCTACAAAGTGTGTTACAAACTTTCAGAAAAGTCTGAGAACTCCTTCAGAACATGCTGGAGCGAAAAGATTAAAGGATCAGAAGTTGGATGTTTTGCTCTAAGTTGCGCTGATGCTGAACTTCTGGAACAGATATAAGCTATGATGCACAATCCCATAGCACAGGGTTTCTGGTTTGATAAATCTCATCATTATTTAATGCTCACAAGCACTTTTGAGTTTTTATCCAAAGGATTTCCCCACGTATGAGATAGAAGTACCATTGTTGTCCTTGAAAAGAAAACGGTTGTACAAGTTTAAGCTGGGCCCATGCTTTGCTTTTGCCTCTGAGGGTACTTTTCCTTAATTCAGGCTTACAAATCCATCTTAGGCACGACTAAAAGCTGCTAACCACCATACTTGTTTAACTTGCTTCAAAAACAAGCCAGCACGCTAGCATGATGTTGTTACTTTTGACTTCTCCAAGCTACAAAGTTCTTGCCTATAAATTGAACTTCATTTGCAACTGAAAAAAGGGGGGCCGACAGAAAAATTGAAGGAGAAAAACTTTGAAACCCTGATAAAATTCACAGAAATCCTAAACTGCACACACAAACACAAAATCTGCTAGTTTGTGATTCTTACATTCAAACTTCAATTTCCTTCAAGATTTTCTTGACCAAGTCATCCTTTCACCTTTCAAAACCCAAGCTAAAGTTTGTTCTAATCTGTTGAATACGTGAGGAAGCTGATCAGAACATTACAAGTAGTCCGAACCAGATTCCAGCTCATAGAACATTTTCCAGTTGCAAGGTAAGCTTATGCTGACTCTCATCATATTACTAAGGCATTGTTAGATTTGCATGTTCAAAATATAATGTAGACATCCTGATCCTGTTGTTGTACGTATTCTTAAGTTTCATGTATTTGACTGCCTAAGAAGAGAGAACATCAGTTCAGAACTTCTTAAGGAAAATAGGTTTAGTAGATACATGTTTGTTTCTCATTTACAGTTTTGACATTTTATGTTTCTGAAACCATAATGAAACTTGCCAGAACTGTTATGTGTGCATTTTTTTGTTTTGTTGAGAAATGACTAAGCTTCAGATGCTCTGATTGGTGTGGAGAAAGAGATGAAGCTCGTCATCAGAACTTACTTTATGTTATATGTTCATGCTTTTGTTTCTAATACCGGATGTACAACCACCCCAGTGGTAGAAAGCATGTGCATAAGACATTAGTGCTAAGGGTCCTAGGTTCTAACCCCAGAAGCCTTTTTTTTAGGTTTATTTATTAACATTTTCACCCATTTATATGTCAGACAATACTCCTAGATCAGAATTTCTAAACAACCTTAGCCAACAGCATTATCACCTCACTCTCTCAAATAGCTAGAACTTCTGACTTGCCAGCGATACATGAACTTCTAGGTTCCCAGCTACACTACAGCTTCTGAACTCCCTAAACAATCAGAGCTTGTAGGTTTTCCTTTTTTCCCAGCAACCTCAGAACTTGGTGTACCCAGGCACATAACTTCTTACCTTCTTCTTGCCTACCAACATTTTCTCTCCTGCAGCGTATCAGAGTCAGAACTTCTGTTCCTCCTCGTTTCAGCAATGTGCTGATTCTGGCTCCATTTTCTTATTTATCTTATTTTTTCCTTTAATAACCAAAAACACCAAAAAAAATTCATATTCACATGTTTTATTTCATTTATTTTAGAACAAAAAGATCAAAAGTATTTTCTTAAGTAAATTAATTTCCTAACAAAAACAAAACAAGTCCCTTTTACATTTCTTGTATATTGTTTCAATATGGTTGTAATAGATAATTAGGACTTTAATTTCTTGCAATCCCCATTCATAAATTTGTACCCCCATCCCCTAAAGCTTTGTAATAGCTTAATATTTTTATTTTCCGCAAATTAATGCTTTATGTACCAATTTCTAGTAATTAGGATTTGTATGGAAAGACTAAAACCAATCAATTAGCAAACCCTAATCAAAGATAAATCAAGCATGAAAAAGATACACTTGCACACTTTGCACCTCTGGGGTTAACTCCACTTGTTACCTTGAGAAATAAATGGTCATGATACGCATGTAAGATATCTTAGCAAAAACAAGCGAAATACAAGATTATAGTCCCTCAATGACGCTAACGATGTTGCCTTTCAAAATTATCTTAGTCCCTAAAGAAAATTCTAAGATATCTTGCAACATTGCTAATCATGGTTATATGATGACCCACGCCCGTCCCTTTTACATCCAAAGATAAGGTTATTTACCAAATCAATGGTAAGATAACAATGTCAAAGGAAAGAGGAAATAAACATGAAAGACTTTTGAGTAGGTAGAATGTTCCTAGTTACTTTCTCAATTTCAAAGCAAAACATCTTTGCTATTTTCAAAAACAAACACCTACACTTTTCAAACACCTTTCAAAACATGAAAACATTTTTCAAAAGATCAACACTTTTGTATACATTCTTACGAACGAGAATCATTACAAAGTTTTCCTAAACGATGCCGCCTTTTCAAAAATAATTTCAAAACCACACAAAGCACAATTCCAAACAAAAGCAAGTGATCTAGCCAATAACTAAGAGCCCATGGAAAACCATGGATGCAAAAGGGTGCTAATACCTTCCCTTTTCATAATCTACCCCTCGAACTCAAGAAACAATCTCAAAGGTCTTTCCTGTGCTTTTTCACCTTTCCTTTTGGATAAAAGTAAAGTCCATGGCGACTCTTGCTAACCGCAACATTTGCGATCAAACGCAAAACACCCAAGTCAGTTCTCCCACCGTATCACAGTACTGGCGACTCTGCTGGGGAGACTACTTAAAGTGGGGTTACCATAGGGATAAGATCACATTTACTTACTTTCATTGTTTGACTTGTATACTTTACATTATGGTTCTTTGTTTGGGTTTGAATCCTCTACTCGGATTTGGGATACCTTATAGGTAAGTAGCAGTACATTGTGGAAACTGTGTGGGGTATATCGACATGGTCTAAGCAATAGCTACGTTAGTGTGACATATTTTGGGGTACCAGTAGCCCTTGAGTAGTCAAGGAGAATACAGGTTTGCTGAGTGATGTCATGAAGCACTAATGAACTTTTAGAACCTTTACTTGACCAACTTGTCCTTTAGGACGTAGTGTGATGACCGGCTTTGGTGCAGTCCGAAGTTGGTAGATACTCGATACTACAATTATTGAGGTTTGGTTTTTTGGGATATTTCTGCCGCCATTAAAGAGGCTTGTGCTGAAACAATGCCCAAAGAAACAAACCAGTGATATTGTTCTCCTTAGAACCCGGTTACTATTGCTAGGATAGGTTATGAGCCAACTAAACTTCAACAGGGTACTTACCTATAAGACTCAATGCAAGCCTAAACCTAAGGACTTGTTTGCTTTATTTATATATATATATATATATATATATATATATATATATATATATATATATATATATATATATATATATATATATATATATATATATATATATATATATATATATATATATATATATATATATATATATATATATATATATATATATATATATATATACTTGTGCATAACATCATAAACATAATAACATCATACTCACGTTCACTAACCATTTCAAGGATCTTGGGATTTATATTTGTTCTGTTTTGTAGGACATGGATTCTATTTGCAGGAAAACCATTCAAGTCAGCCTTGTAAGGATCCCTCCTCAACTTAAAGAGTTGGCATCAAGGGTTCCTGAGAATTCTCCATTTACCAAAAGACATGGTCGCCTCCTAAACTTGTTTACCTCTAACACTGATGCGTACATGATGAAGGTGCTCTTCCAATTCTTTGATCCTCTACACCATTGCTTCACATTTCCCGATTATCAACTTGTGCCAACTTTGGAAGAATTTTCCCAACTCTTGAGGATTCCCATTCTAAATCAACTACCTTTAAACGGTACGGAAAGATATCCAAATCTATAAGAGATTGCTTAAGCCTTACACTTACAACTGTCAGATGTCACAACTAAATGGGAAACAAGGAGTGGTGTCAAAGGTTTCCTAGCCAAGTTCTTGTTTGAGAAACCTCAAGATTGTTGGAATTCCTTAGACTTACAAGATTTTGAGGAAATTGTGGCCATTATCATCTATGGGATGGTTTTGTTTCTAAATCCTGACCAACTCATAGATGTAAACACCATAAAAATCTTCATATCTCGTAACCCGGTGCCTACTTTGTTAGGTGACATCCTACATTCGTTTCACTCTCGCACTTTGAGGAAGAGAGGTATCCTCATGTGTTGTATTCCTCTCTTATAAAGATGGTTTATTTTGCATCTTCCCCAATCTGTGTTGAAGAATGAGCAAGGTTCAAGATGGCCCCATAGGTTGATGACGCTCAGACAATCAGATATTCATTGGTGTTCCCGCTCTTTGGAGAATGTTACTATCATCGACTGTTATGGAGAATTCCCTAATGTCCCTTTTCTTGGAATTATAAGAGCTATCACTTACAACCCCTGCTTAGCCCTACGACAGTTTGGTTACGCCCGGAGGGATGGTCCCCACGAGATGCTTATCAAAGGTGTGGTATTCGACTACGAGAATGACGATCAAGGTTACCATCAGAGGTTTATCCGAGCCTGGAGGATGTTGAACAAGGTGGATAGCAAGACGTTAGGATACAAGAATTTCATTCCCCTCGATCCTTACCTTAAATGGCTGCGAGCTCGTGCTTAGAAACTTGTGATGCCTTATCCCTCCATCTTACCAGTCATCATAGAGCATGTAGTCGAAGGAGAAGTTCCCTACACTATCCTCCATCCCGACATGCCTACCTCTCTCGAAGACTTACAAAAGGGTTGGATCCAACTGAAGGAAGAACGATATACTTTTGAGGCTCAATTCTATGCTAGTGAAAAGAGGGTCTTGGAGCTTACGAAGCAGCTACAAGAAGAGAAAAGTGTGAACGCCTATTTCGCACCAAAGAGGAGGCATTCAGTATTTCTAGCTTAGAAAGTTATTTTTGTAAGCCCAAGAGGCTTGGCATAATGTCTTTTGTTTTCTTTAATGAAAATTAGCGTTTGTCCATTTTTTGTCTATACAAATTTAAATCTCATTAATCCTTGAAATCATTTGCACGTACATATTCCATGCATCATAACATGCCAGGTTTTCGCATAACAGGTTTCCTTATCTTTCTGCTGTTTATTTCAGCAAGATGGATCTAGAGAAAACTGTGAAGCATCTCCAAGCCCAAAATTCTCAATTTTAGGAAACTCTACTCGCCCTATCCAAGAGGCAGCAAGATATGATGGCTTTGCTGGCTGTTAAGAAGAAGTGGAAGAAGAAAGCTCTACTCAACATGGGTAGAAGGTTCAAGGAGACAGTCCGTCAAATCCCAGTAGGAGGAGACTCATCTGAAGAGGACGAGAACCAGATTGGTGAAGTCAAGAGTACTCAGGATGATTGTATTAATGATCAAGTATCTGATGATTATTATTTTAACGAGCAGTATCTACCCGTCGATATCAAATACAAGCAGTTAGAAGACAGATTGAAAGCTGTTGAAATCCAAGCTGTCCCCGGTTTATGTTTTGATGATTTGGGTTTTATCTCTGGAGTAGTCATCCCCCACAAATTCAAAATACCAGTCTTTGCAAAGTACGATGGAGTTTCTTGTCCAAAACTCCATTTAAAGTCTTACGTGCGCAAGATACATCCGCACACCTCTGAAAAGAAGATCTGGGCTCACTTTTTCCAAGAAAGCTTAGCTGGAACGCAACTTGAATGGTTTTATCAGTTAGATGGTTATCGTATCAATACTTTGGAGGATTTAGCTAATGCCTTCTACCATCAGTATCAGTATAACGCCGACTTGGCACCGACGAGAGTTCAATTACAAGATACGACCATGGGAAAGAATGAAGGATTTAAGGAATATGCGCAAAAGTGGAGAGACCTTGCTAGTAGGGCCCAACCACATTTGACTAATAGGGAGCACATCGACATGTTCATGGGCACTTTTTCTGGTCCCTTCTTTAATCTGTTGGTGGGCTGCTCTTCCTTCGGTTTCACCGAATTGATCTTAACCGGTGAAAGAGTTGAAAGAGGCATCAAAAGTGGGAAGATCTCTATGGAGTCTACCTCCACTTCCAATCTTATCAAGAAACCTTTTACTTCAAAAAATCAAGTCAATGTTGTGCACGGGGAAAGGGCTCGTATCAAGAAGAATGATCGTTGGTCTGTCAATGTTGTCCGAATCTCCAACCCAACTCCTACTCCAAGACCATCTGCAAATCATCAATGTTTTGAAACTCCAAGAAGACAATTTACGAGGTTAGGCATGTCATTGTCTCAAGCCTTACAACATTTTCTCAAGGTTAATTTAGTGACATTGCACGACCCTCCCGCCAACCTTGATACCTCGTCACCAAAGTATAATCCAAACGCTATGTGTGCTTACCACTCCAGCAGCCCCGTGCATGAGACTGACCAGTGCTGGGCCTTGAAAAACAAAATCCAGGATTTGATTGACAACAAGACTATTGAGTTTGTCCTCCTCCAATGCCGAATGTAATTATCGCTTCGATGCCAAAGCATGACAAGAGTGTCAATGCTGTTGAAGATACAATTTTTATTGCCTCTATTGAAGAATTGACTACTCCGCTGAATATAATCAAGATCAATCTGTTGAAAGCTGGGATCTTCCCTGGCTGTGTAAAAGACAGTGTATGTTGTACAAGACAACTCAATGGATGTGAAGGGATAAAGAAAGGCATACAATGCTTGATGGATAGCCGCGAAATTCTATTTGAAAAGACTCCACTTACCAAGAGTTTGATTAACAAATGTGAAGACCTCTCCATTATTACCATCTCAAACAAGCCTCTTAGGATCACCTCCAAAGGTCCTATTAGGATTTCAAATTAACCCACTGTTGCTCCCTTAATAATTACCAATCTTGGACCGATTCCAAACTCTTCAAACAAAGCGGTACCATGGAATTACGGTGCTGAGGTGTTCTATCATGGGATTAAACAAGATGCCTAGATCAAAGAAGAAAAAGATGACAAGGTTGGTAACATAGCTGGTTCAAGCAAAGTAACTAGAACTGGGAGAATATTTTCACCCAATATCTCACAACCAGTTGTTACAAGGGCGCTCATCCGCATTACTGCTTCCAAGCCAAGTACTAATACAAGAGGGAAGGAGAAGGTTGTTGAGCCTGATGTGATTGAAGTACCCTCCAAGGACATAGCTGATGAAGAACCCTCCGCCCATGATATGGATGAGATCTTGAAGATAATAGAAAGAAGCGACTTCAAAATTATGGAATAGTTGGGGCAAAACCCTTCTAAGATTTCAATGTTGTCATTGTTGCTTTGTTTTGATGCCCATGCTCGGACGTTAATCAAGTTCCTAAAAAGGCTCATGCCCCCCATGAGACAACAATAGACCAATTTAAGGATTGCGTGGCTAGCCTGACAGGTGATAATGGCTTGGGATTTTCATATGCTGATTTAACACCTCTTAGGAAGAATCACAATAAAGCTCTACATGTTTCTGTCGAGTGCAAAGGGACTACCTTAGCGCATGGGCTAGACGACACTGGTTCTTCTCTAAATGTATTACCCAAGGGGGCATTAGACCGTCTAGACTGTGAGGGTTTAGTCTTGAAGCCAAGTGATATCATTGTAAGGGCGTTTGATGGATCAAAGAGGATTGTTCATGGGGAGGTAGATCTTTCGATCAAAGTGGGCTCCCAAATCTTCAGCTCCACCTTCTATATTATAGATATTCGTCCTGCCTATTCTTGTCGGTTAGGTCGCCCGTGGATCCATAAAGCTGGGGAAGTAACGTTAACTGTCCATCAGAAACTCAAATCTCCAGTCAAGGGAAGAATAGTCACCGTCTGTGGATAAGAAGAGTTTATGGTAAGCCACCTTAACTCGTTCAAATACGCAGAGATGGATGGAGAATTCATTGAAACCCCATGTCAAGCCTTTGAAGTCATGCCACCGATGATTGCTGCTATCAAATGTTCTTCCGATGAGTCTGGAGCTGTTAAGGCCACGCCAAACACTGTTTCAGTCAAGGATGCCCGCGTGGCAATTGAAGAAGGAAACTGTGATACTTGGGGGCAACTCCTCTATATCCCATTTAAAGCGGACAAGTTTGGTTTGGGCTTCACCATCAAAGCTCAGAAGGAAGTGAGGCGTGCTCGTGCTGGAAAGCCCCCTCTCCGCATTGGAAGCCATGAAGTCAACGCCATGGGTGATTCTGATGAAGAAGCTGCATTTGAAGATTGGGTGTATCCAACTACAACGTAGCTGAAGAATTGGAAGGCAAAGGACTTTGTGCCCATCTCCTTCATTAAGGAGTAATCTACTTGTTATTTCTTTTCTTTCAATTCAAGAACATGTTGTTTGTAATATTTTAACAATGACCTTTCTGCCATATGCCTGGCCCGGGGCACTTTGGTCCATTTGTCAAGGATTTTATTTATGTTCATCTAATCATATGATCATTCAGTACATTGGACTCTTTTGCATTCAAATATTTGTGTTCATTGTCTTTCCTTTTTTCAAATACATTTAAAAAAAAGCCATGTATCTTACATGCACACACGCACACTCTTGCAGGTCCACATCCACTCTGGATTCTATTTGCCAATGACTCTACTATTGTCGACTATGACTTTGAATATCCTATCAACCAAGCCGAAGACGAAGGCAAAGAAGATTGTGACATACCGGGAGAACTATCCAGACTTCTATTACAAGAAGAAAAAGTTATTCAACTGCATGAAGAATCAGTTGAAGTTATCAACCTGGGTACTGAGTCAGATAAGAAGGAAATCAGGATCGGCGCTAATTTGGAAAGCAATGTCAAGAACAGATTGGTTCAGATGTTTCATGATTATGTGGAAGTATTTGCTTGGTCTTATGAAGATATGCCTGGGTTGGATACCGACATCTTAGTTCATCATCTGCCGACAAGAGAAGACTGCCCTCCTGTTAAACAAAAGGTTTGTCGCATGAGGCCTAATATGTCTGAAAGGATCAAAGCTGAAGTGATAAAACAATTTGATGCAAGGTTCCTAGCTGTGACATCCTATCCTCAATGGATTGCCAATGTGGTACCAGTGCCAAAGAAAGACGGGAAAGTTCTCATATGCGTAGACTATAGGATTTGAATAGGGCAAGCCCCAAGTATGACTTCCCTCTACCATACATTGACGTCTTAGTTGATAATACTGCTCAGTATAAAGTCTTCTCTTTCATGGATGGTTTCTCAGGCTATAATCAAATAAGGATGGCTCCCGAAGACATGGAGAAGACTACATTCATTACGCAATGGGGAACCTTTTGCTACAAGGTCATGCCATTCGGGTTGAAGAATGCAGGGGTAACATATCAAAGGGCTATGGTAGCTTTGTTTCATGACATTATACATCATGAATTAGAGGTTTACGTGGATGATATGATCGTCAGATCACAAACTGAAGAGGAACATCTCGATCACCTGGGCAAACTATTCAAAAGGCTGAAAAAGTACAAGTTGAGGTTAAACCCTAACAAGTGTATGTTCAGAGTACGATCTGGAAAGCTTCTAGGTTTTGTTGTCAGCAATAAAGGCATTGAAGTTGATCCTGCCAAGGTAACAGCCATCCAAGAAATGCCAGTCCCTCATTCTGAATAGGAAGTTAGAGTTTTCTTGGGTCGTCTCAATTACATTGCTCGCTTCATATCACACTTAACTGCTACTTATGAGCCAATCTTCAAACTCTTGAAGAAAGATCAGGTAGTCAAATGGAATGATGAATGCCAAGCTGCTTTCGACAAAATCAAATAGTATCTACAAGAACCTCATATTCTCATGCCTCAAGTTGAAGGAAGACCCTTGATTATGTACTTGACAGTACTAGAGAACTTTATGGGGTGTGTTTTGGGCCAACAGGATGAGTCTGGCTGAAAAGAGTGTGTTATTTATTACCTGAGCAAAAAGTTTACTGACTGTGAAACCAGATATTCACTGCTTGAGAAAACTTGCTGCGCTCTGGCATGGGTTGCTCGTCGGCTAAGACAGTATATGTTGACTCATACCACTCTGTTGATTTCTAAAATGGACCTAATCAAGTACATTTTCGAGAAGCCTGCCCTTTCCGGACGGATAGCCAGATGGCAAATGATCTTGACTGAGTACGATATTCAATACACTATGCAAAAGGACATCAAAGGAAGCGTGCTAGCTGATCATTTGGCCCATCAAGTTGTGGATGATTATCAGTCAATGAACTTTGACTTCCATGATGGGAACATCATGTTGTTAACCGACTGTGCGAAACCTGGACCATATGACGGACCTGAACAAGGATCCTGATGGACTATGGTCTTCAATGGGGCTTCCAACGCCTTAGGTAACAGAATTGGCGCTGTGATCATCTCTCTTAAAGGTTGCCACACTCCTTTCACTTCTAGATTATGCTTCGATTGTACGAACAATATGGCCGAGTACGAAGCGTGTATTTTGGGTATGAAAGCTGTCATTGATTTAAGGATCAAACATTTGAATGTGTTTGTGGATTCTGCTCTAGTGATCAACCAAGTAAAAGGAGATTGGGACACTAAACACCCTAATATAATCCCTTACAAGGAACTTGTGCTATCCCTGATTCCCTACTTCGAAGAGATCACATTTGAGCACTTCCCTAGGGAGGAAAACTAGTTGGTTGGCACTTTGGCAACCATGTCTTCAATGTTCAAGGTCAGATGGGACAACGAAGCCCTTATGATTACAATTTAAAGATTCAACGAACCGGCACATTGCTGTGAGCTTGACACCGATGCGAAAAAGCCTTGGTACCATGAGGTGATGAGATATCTTGAAGCATAAGATTATCCCGAGGGAGCATCCATCAATGATAGAAAATTCTTACGAAGATTTGCAGCCAAATTCTTCCTAAGTAACGGGATATTGTACAAGCGCAACCATGATTCAACTCTACTCCGATGTGTGGACAAGAAGGAGGCAGAGGAAATCATGTAAGACATGCACGACGGTCTCTTCGGTACTCACTCAAGTGGACATACGATGGCTAAGAAAATATTAAGAGCCAGTTACTATTGGTCAACAATCGAGACTGATTGCCATCAACATTCAAGAACTTGTCACAAGTGCCAAATCTATACTGACAAGGTCCATGTGCCTCATATCCCTTTGAACGTCATGACTGCTCCGTGGCCATTTGCAATGTGGGGCATTGACGTGATTGGAGAGGTCAAGCCCACTGCTTCCAACGGACATTGTTTCATTCTTGTAGTTATCGACTATTTTACCAAATGGGTCGAAGTCGCCTCGTTTGCTTCAGTCATCAAGAATGTGGTATCCAAATTCATCAGACATAACCTCATCTGCCGTTATGGTATCCCCGAAAGGATCATCACCGACAATGGGACTAACCTCAACAATGCTATGATGACTGAGCTTTGCACTCGATTTAAGATCAAGCATCACAATTCTTCTCCGTATAGACCGAAAATGAATGGTGCAGTCAAAACGTCCAACAAAAATATCAAGAAGATTATGCACAAAATGGTAGTAACCTATAAGGATTGGCATGAGATGTTGCCGTTTGCTCTACATGGCTATCGTACTCAAGAGGTAGCAACATCAAAAGGGCATCTAGTTTCATCCATGAATGCGCCCCGGGCGAAGAACTCAAAAATTGGACAGCTGTGGAGCTTACGAAGATTTGTTTCTTTTCAAAGTAATTTTTCTTGTTTTTGGAAGAACCTATGCGAAGCCCGGGGCATAGGGGTAGCTTGTAAGGGTCCCTCAATTTGTTTCATACATCATTCATAATTAATAAAAGTTATAGTTTGCATTCAATTAAGATCCATATTTTTCTCTTGCATTTATCTCTTATATTTAAAAAATGGAAATACTTTTCTTCATATGCATTTTCCAAATTCGCATACTAAAATTGCACCAAAACATGATAAATGTGCAGATCCATGCCTAAAATCACTGATAATTTTACTACTGCTATCTGATATGATTTTGATGCACCCATCAACCAAGTAGAAGAGGAAGATGATGAAGATCTTAAACTCTTTGAAAAAATGGCGAGGAAGATAGAGGAAAAAGCTGACAATATAAAACCATACCAAGAATCAATTGAGACCATTAACCTTGGCATAGAGGAAGATCTGAAAGAGATCAAGCTAGGGGCAGTATTGGAGAAAAGTGTCAAAGAAAGACTGATCAAGTTGTTATAGGAATATGTGGATATATTTTCCTGGTCTTACAGAGACATGTCGGGATTATATACAAATATTGTGGTGCATAGACTACCTCTGAAAGAAGGTTTCTCTCTAGTTAGACAGAAACTCAGAAGAACTCGTCCAGACATGTCAAGCAAGATTCAACAAGAGGTCCTTAAACAATTTGATCCAGGGTTCTTAGAGGTGGTAGATTATCTACCTTGGATAGCTAACATCATGTCAGTGCCCAAGAAGGACGGCAAAGTACGCATGTGTGTAGATTATCAGGATCTAAACAAAGCAAGTCCCAAAAAGGATTTCTCATTACCTCATATAAATGTTTTGATGGATAATACAGCTCAAGCTTAAGTATTCTCATTCATGGATGGTTTCTAAGGTTATAATCAAATCAAAATGGCACCCGAAAACATGGAAAAAGACTACTTTCATGAAACCTTGGGGCACTTTCTGTTATAAGGTAATGCCTTTCGGTCTAAAGAATGCAGGGGCAACTTATCAACGAGCTATGGTCACACTATTCCATGATATGATTCACAAAGAAGTTAAGGTGTACGTAGATGATATGATTTCCAAATCTCATACAGAGGAGGATCACATCCTACATTTACAAAATCTATTCGAGCATCTGCGAAACTTCAAACTGAGATTGAATCCAAACAAATGTACATTTGGTGTCAGGTCAGGCAAGTTATTGGGTTTCATTGCAAGTCAGCATAGTATTGAGGTAAGTCTCGACAAAGTTAAAGCCATATAAGAAATGATAACTCCAAGAACAAAAAATGAAGTTCATGGTTTCCTAGGACAATTGAACTACATTTCAAGATTCATATCACACCTAATTGCTACGTGAGAACCTATATTCAAATTACTATGAAAAGATCAGACGGTGGTATGGAATAATGATTGTTAGATAGTGTGATACGGTGGGAGAACTGACTTGGGTGTTTTGAGTTTGATTGCAAATGTTGCAGTTAGCAAGAGTCTCCACCGACTTTTCTTTTATCCAATAAGGAAAGGCTGAAAAGAACAGGAAAGACCTTTTGAGATTATTTCTGAGTTTGGGGGATAGATTATGAAAAGGGAACGTATTAGCACCATTTCCATCCGTAGTTATCTACGGGATCTTAGTTGCTTGCTAGATCACTTTCTTTGTTTGAAAATGTGATTTGTGTGGTTTTTAAAAGTATTTTGAAAAGGCGTCATCGTTTAGGAAAACTTTGTAATAGTTGTCGTTCGTAAGAACGTATACAGAGTGTAGATCTTTTGAAAATGTTTCATGTGAAAGTGTTGGTGTATAAAATGTTTTTGTTGTGAGCAAGCGAGCAACTAGATATTAGATGTTCTCTTCCTCCTCCTTTAGATGTTTCTATCTTACCATTGTTTTGGTAAGAAGCCCCATGGTTGGATGTGAAGGGACGGGAATGGCACGTTTGTATAGTCATAGAAGGAAACCTATGAGACGTTTTAGCAATGTTGTTTAAGGACTAGATCATTTACCGAAGGTAACATCAAGGGTCATCGAGGGACTACGATCTTTTATCAAGGGTCTTTTCTAAAACACCCATGTTCAAGGGACATGACTATTTTCCGTGGCAACAAGTGAGATTACCCTAAGCGTGCATTTTTGAATAGTGTGTTTGATTTTATGCATTTGTCTTTGATTTTTAGGTTGTCTACTTGTTGATTTTATCTTGCCATACATCCTATTTATTAGCATTTGTATAAAGCAATAAAAATGTAGAAAAGAAAAATCCTACACTATTACAACCATATTGAAAGGAAAGAAAAATGTAAATGCAAAAAATAAAATAAAAATAAGTAACAAAAGAGCTCCTTCGTTTGGGGGAGAAGCAACCTTCGATTCTGCTTTTGTTGGCCTCCTTCGATTAGGGCTTGGCATCCAGCAAGTCATAGCCTTCGATTGGGCCTTGGCAGTAGCTGGTCATGGCCTTCGATTGGGCTTGTCAGCAGTTGGGTGTTCCTTCTGGTTCTGCCTTGTTGCCTTCTTTGATTGAGGTTGGTAGCAGCAAGTCATGGCCTTTGATTCTGGATGGACTTAGTGCAAATGTGCCATCTGATTCTGCCTTTCTGCCTTGGAAGTCAGCATGGAAGCCCAAGGCTTCATTTCATGTTTCCTTCCCCCTGTCTCTTTCGTTTGGAACATTAATAAACAACATGGCTTAAAGACATGTTAGCATTTGTCTAGTGGTCAAGTTAATTATTAAAGTATATTTAACAAACTCAAGAAACAATAAACAAAAGATTAGCCATAAAACAGATTAAAGGGTGTAAACGAAAAGGAGACAAAAATATGTATACATGCTATGTTTGAAACGAAGGATTCAAAGGTAAGAGTTACTTACCTTGCTTCAGCATTGAATGGGTGTGGGGCCTTGAGTGGAGGCCCTGAGTGTTTCCTGGATTCAATGGGAGGGGCCTGAAACAAGGCATGAGATGCTGGATTTGAAGGAGGAAAGAAAGCAATTGTGATGCTTCTTTCCACTGGATTCGAAAGAGACTAGAGTGTGGTTATTCTTCAGAATCGAAGGAAATGAATGTAATTCTGGGTTTTTGATTTCTCAAGTGTTGAAGGGGCTTGAGAGTTTTGTTGTGTTTGAGAAGATTTTGGAGGTTTCGTTCCTCTAGTAAAAAAATCCTCTCTAGCCTTTGCAAAGAATTCCTCTATTTATAGAGAAAGAATGGACATGTTTTCCAAAGCCAGCCTTGCAAAGAAATGATAAAATATGAAACGGAGAAAGGTACAAGTGGGGGGCTTGTTGGCAGTTGGGGTGCAGAAGATGTGACTTATGCTTCTGGCCTTGCTTGTGCTCAGACCAAAATCAGGTTGAAAGCTGATTTTGTGACTAAAGTACCTTTTATGAAGAAAGGGTACACAGTCCTTTGCCATTTCATCCAGCAATGGTATTATCCAGTGGATAAACCTTCGAATCTTTGTGCAATGTATCACAAATTTGTGTAAGCCTCTGATTATGTAAATATTTGGAAGCAACATAGCCTGGAAAATGAGATTTGGTCTTGAGTCAAATGCAAGAATGAGATCGAAGCACACTTGTGTGAAGGAAGCCTTTCCTCAGTCAAAGCTTGTGGTCGAAACAAGCTTACTTGAAGGAAGCTAATGCCCAATCAAAGCTTGGATCGAAGCAAACACATTGCCCAATTAAAAGCTCGTGTTCGAAGGAAGTATATTGCCCAATCGAAGCATGTGGATCAAAACAAACATAAAGGGAGTCATTGCCTTGTGTTTGTTTAGCATGAGGGAAGTTCTTGGCTTCTGAATCAAAGAGCGCTCTTTCAAGGGAAGCAAGAACTTAGTCAAATCTTGTATGAAGATACCTCTTGGCTCAAACGAAGCTTGTATGAAGCAAAGTGTACAAGAGGCCCTTGGTGAAAGTGGATTCAAAGGATGCATAGAGATGGTTACTTTGTACCATCGAAACTTGTCCAAACGAAGCAAGCATGTAGGCAGCAAACTTGTCCAATCAAAGCAGGCTTGTAGGTAGTAAACTTGTCCAAATTGAAGCAGGCTTGCAGGCAGCTAATTTTGAGCAATAGAAGGAGGTGCAAAGTCCAACTGAAGGGGGCTGAATCGAAGGACACCTATTTTTCTCCAAATATTTCAAAATGTTATTTTTATCTGTTTTCTCCCTTTTTCAAAGTTTCCTTTTAATCTTGGTACTGGAAAATCCCAATGCACTTGTGCATGCTTAAATCTTGAGAACCTTTGTGAGAAAAGCCTTGAGAATTGAGAATTGAGAGGGAAAATTTTGGGGTACAACAGATAGCCTTTGAGGAAATAAAGCAATATTTATGAGAGCCACCAATCTTGATGCCACCAGTTCCCGAAAGACCTCTCATCATGTATCTAATAGTGCTTGAAGGGTCAATGGGGTTTGTATTGGGACGGAATGACGAAACGGGTAGAAAAGAGCATGCAATCTACTTCCTCAGCAAGAAATTCACTGACTACGAAACCAGGTACTCACTTCTCGAGAAAACTTGTTGGGCATTGGCCTGGGCTACTAAAAATATTGAGGCAGTACATGTTAACTCACACCACGTGGTTAATAGCAAGGATGTATCCTTTAAAGTATGTGTTCAAAAAACCAGCTCTTACAGGAAGGATTGCCCGATGGCAGATGTTACTATCCAAGTACAACATCTAATATGTTACTTAAAAGGCCACCAAGGGTAGTGTACTAGCTGACCATCTAGTTCATCAGCCATTACCAGAATATCAACCAATGAAGTTCGACTTTCCGGAGGAAGATGTCATGGTTATATGTGACTACGAGATATCAGGGCCCGACAAAGGACCGAAACCAGGGGCACGTTAGACACTCATGTTTGACGAGGCTTAAAATGCACAAGGGCACGACATTGCGGTAGTTTTGACCTCTCCGAAGAATTTTCACAAACCTTATACCGCAAGGTTATGTTTTAATTGCACCAATAATATCGTCGAATACGAAGCTTGTATCTTGGGTTTGGAAGCTGCTATCGATCTAAGAATAAAACATCTCGAAGTGTTTGAAGACTCAACATTAGTCATATACCAAGACAACAGAGAATAGGACACTAAACATCCCAGATTGATTCCATATCGGGATCATGTTTTGAAACTAGCTACTAAGTTCACCGAGATTACCTTCACTCATATTATGCGAGAAGAAAATTAGATGGCAAGTGCCCTAGCAACTTTATCAGCCATGCTTAAAATAACTTGACCGAATCACGAACCGCATATTACTATCATACATTTTTAAGAACTTGCACATTGCCTTGCTATTGAAGAGCGGTCGGATAACAAGCCTTGTTTCTACGACATCAAAAGGTATCTTAAGAAACAAGAATATCCAGAAAATGCCCTTATCATTAACAAACACACTCTGCATAAGCTAGCTTCAAAGTTCTTTCTAAATGGTGACGTATTATACAAAAGAAATCACGATATGGTGTGACTCAGGTGTATGGAGAAACAGGAAGCACACTCATGAGAGAAATCCATGAAGGTGATTTTGAAACACATACAAATGTACACGTCGTGGCTAGAAAAATCCCGCGAGCGAGTTATTATTGGTTGACAATGGAAGCCAATTGCTACCATTATACTAAGACATGTCAAAAATTCAAAATCTACACCGATAAAATGCATGTGCCACCAACTCTCCTGAATGTCATGAACTCTCTTTTGTCATTTCTGATATGGGGAATTGATATGATAGGAATTATCGAACCGAAAGCATCTAACGAACACCGGTTCATACTAGTTGCCATTGATTACTTCACCAAATGGGTGGAAGCGGCATCCTACGCAAATGTCACAAGTCAAGTGGTTACTCGATTCATCAAGCATAATCTCATATGCAGATATGGGGTTCCAAGCAAAATCATTATGGACAACGGGTCTAATCTGAACAACTAAATGATGAAGGAATTATGCGATAATTTCAAGATTGAGCATCATAATTCCTTACCATATCGACCCAAGATGAACGGAGCCGTTAAAGCTGCCACTAAGAACATCAAGAAAATCATTCAAAAAATGGTGAAGACATACAAAGATTGGAATGAAATTCTTGTCTTATCTCTAGATGGCTATCGTACTTCCGTACAAACATCAACAGGTGCAACTCCTTTCTCTCTGGTATATGTCCTGGAGGCAATACTCTGGGTTGAACTAGAAATTCCATCACTTCGAGTTCTAAAGGAAACAAAGCTTGAAGAAGCAGAGTGGGTTCAGACACGACTTGATCAACTCAACCTCACTGAAGAAAACCGCTTGACAGCTTTGTGTCTTGGCCAGTTGTACCAAAAGCGGATGAAGAAAGCATTTGACAAAAAGGTGCATCCTTGAATGTTCAAAGAAGGAGATTTGGTGCTCAAGAAGATTCTTCTACCTCACCTTGATTCATGTGGTAAATGGAAACCCAACTATGTAGGTCCATTTGTGGCAAAAACAACATTCTCTGGTGGTGGCCTTATCCTCACAACAATGGATGGGGAAGAACTACCATATCCGGAAAATTCAGACGCGGTAAAAAATACTATGTATAAAAATCTCGCTAGCTAAGTTTGAACTTTAAAAGGGAGATTTAGGAAAAAAGGAGCGTATTGGTCGATTGAAAACCCTAAAGGGCGATCCAGGAAAAAATTAGGGACATACACAAAAACAATTTATCCCGGTGGATTCAAAACCCGAAAGGGAGATCCAGGAAAAAATTAGGGACATACACAAAAACAATTTATTCCGGTGGATTGAAAACCCGAAAGGGAGATCCAGGAAAAAGTTAGGGATCTTATTAAAAAATAAATAACAAAAAGACTGCAATCCAAGAACCATAACTACGACCACGAAGGAAAGGTATTGGTCAATATCATTTAACTCAGAAGCAACTGAGATTAGAGATATCAAAAGGATATTGGAGAAACAGTAGTAGCAATTATCATTTTCATTGCCATTTTCAGTTTTGATTCTGTAATTACCTCTTTCAAGGAATTGCATCTTGTACTCTCGCCTATTCAGAGGAATATTTATTAATAAAACATTTATTGTCTCAAATCTTTTAATTGTGTTTTTTCGTTTTTCAGACTTGTTTGCAAAATACTACGATTATTTTCTGTGAATACCGTGTTGAAATCATTTTAGGGATTTTAAAAATAAAATAATTTGATATAACATCAAACAGTGTTTTGGTTAGAAAAACATCAAAAGAAAATCCACGCCTACGTCCATGTCCACGCATGCATCAACAACTATGTCCACGCATATGCCTGCGCCTGCGATACAAATATCAAAATCTTGCGGACACCTTTCATTTTGTTCAAATCCATTCAAAGATACTGCAACGACGCAACGTACAACGTTGGGGAGTTGGTAACACAAAAGCGATGGTTTAAAAGGAGAGAATATCAAAACAACAAACTCTTGGTGCATATATAAACACTCAGGGCATATACAAAAATTTGGTGAATATTTAAACATTTGGGGAATATATAAAACACTCGATGCATATACATTCCTGGTTCCATATCAATCTAGGACATTATATACATACATCATACATGGCATTTTTCAAAACATACTTTAGGTAAAACTACGAAATATCTTGGGGCCCTTAGTCATATTATCAAAACAAATAATTACCTTGGTTGAGAACAGATACAACCTGTAAAACTCTAATCTTATATTTGATCTAGCTATCTAAGATTCGATCGCCAAAAAACTTTTCAATTATCTACCCTCTAGGTGGAGGTAGGTATGCGAATTCTCAGGATTATCCAAAATCTATATAATTCATTGCATCAATCTCCATGCGGTAATGTGTTATCAAAACTCCATTTTATTTATCCCCTAGGTTGTGATGAATATACAAAAATTTGCATTATAAACTTACTGTATTAGTCTAAAAGCGTTAGTAAGTCAACTTTCAAACTTGTGGTATTTACCTCCTAGGTTATGGTAAATATGAGAAAAAATCTATGATCTCTTTTAGATATTGACGAGGTATTTGCATCGTCGTATCTAAGTCAAATCAAAACTTTCTCTGGTAGGATAATATATCATCCTTTATGCCTATTTTTATATACTCTCGAGAATGTTGTACAATGTATCCTTATAATCTTTCGGACAAATTTTGGAGTCTTCCATTATTTAATAACCCTCTGTTTCGAATGTGTGAGACCTGCTTATTCTCTCACCGTTCAATCGAAAGGTAATTAAATAGGGGCAACTGTCATAACCCAAATTCTCCGTATTGATTTCTAACTAAATTATTCCTTATTAATGTTATTCCTTTTTTATTATTGTCAAATTATCATGGGGTGTAAGGTGATAAAGGGGGGTGTGTTTTAACAAAAGAGTTCATGGGCTTTCTAAATTAGAAAGGCCCATGTAAACTTGATGATCTATTTTTTGCCTTACAATTAAAGAGAAGGTGTATTTAGTCCTTAAAGCCCATTAAAGGGGTAAGGCCCATTTTTGCGTTTTTGTGTATTTTGGGGGTTTATTAAAATTGTTGGTCCATTAATTTATAAAATTCATTTCTAGATATAAAAAGGAGGTATATTGTTACAATATGGGGGGTGATATTTTTTTCCATCAAAATCTGATGGTCCATTAAATATTGACTCGTTCTTCACAAAGCAGAAGTACACGTTTTTTTGAAATCAATTGGGCTCATTTCAATTTTGAAACAGAAACCTATTCTCAGTATTATGGCTTTGTGACATTCATTTTGTTACTATTTTTATTCAATTTATAATATTTATTATTATTTTAAAAATTTTAATTATTTTTCCGAATAGTTTGACCAAAGTCATCAGGCCCAATGAACAAGTATTGTGCTAATAAAAAAGAAACGCTTGTTCATAAAAAACAAGATCAAATCTCAGTAATTTACACATAATAAAATCAAATTGAATCTCATTACAGTCAAGTTACAAACAAATTTTTAGTAGAACCTCAATCTAATCTCTAATTTCTAAAACTAAAACAACTATACAAAAATCAAATCAAATCAAATCCCTCAATGAATACAATTACAAAAGTAACGACAATTACAGATTAATTTCCTAAATTGAATCTCTAACCTAAGACTATAAATAAACTAATAAATTCTAAAGCAAGGGGAGGCAAAGAAATTATACGAAAGAAGGAGGAGAAGAAGCAGAAACAACGCATCAATTTTCTTGCTTGAGATCTGGGTTTCAACTTTTGAAACCCTAGATTTGTGTTGCACTGTCATCCCCTTTACGCCGTCATCATCGCACCTGTCAAACAGAAAGGAAGAAGAAGGAGATTAGAAGAGGAATCAGAAAACCAAAAAGGAAAATTATACGACAAGTTTCACTGCATTAGAGGTAATATAAAAAACTTAGCTTACAGATTTTTGCTTGAATTTGTGATTTGTTGTTTGGTTTAAAATTATGGAGTTTGGTTAGTGTTAGAGTTCATCAGACTAGGGTTATGGTTTTATAGATTAGGGTTCTTAAAACTAGAATTAATGTTCATCGCAGTTGAAGATCCTGGGTTTTGGTTGGTTAGGGTTCATTATGAACCCTTAGGGTTCTTATGGTTCATAGAACCCAGATGAAGATACGGTGGTGGGGTATGAATGTTTGAAGTTTCTTGTTGAATGTCAACTGGAAAACTGGGCAGAAGGGTGGTTTGTGGTGACTTGTGGTGGTGAGCGCCAGCTGGGCGATTTCTGACATGGTGGGATTCTAGAGAGAAGGAAGATCCTATCTCTCTAGAAATAACAAAGGGTTTTGGTTGTTTCGTTGAAGAGAGAGGAAGAGAAAAGAAAAAATAGGCTCTCAGCCCATACGTTTCTTTATATAACCCTCATTTATCTTGTGCTTGTGCTACTACGCACCCTTCTTATACACCTTTGTGATACGTCCTCGTATCATAATCCAACACCCCTAAAACACGCATCCATCATAACCGGTTGCACTTCCTGTACGAGTCCAAACGGACCTCCCAAACATACGTAAATCTTGGGCCTGGGCCATCTCTAATCACGTCCCCCTATTTTTTTGTTTTGCTATTACGTTAAGAAGTCACACCCCTTGTTGCATTCGGGGCCCCATTCAACATCTGAACTTGGGCCCTTGCTGAACAACCCCCCCCCCCCCCCCCCCCATATTTGCTACTTCGTTAGGAATTACACCCCCTATGCGTTTTGGCCTGAAATCAATATCTGAATTCAGGGCCTTACTTTTACACCCCCTTTATTAATAGCCAAACATAAAATACACTCCCTGCATTTTTTCTTAATTATTTTATTTTTATTTTTATACTTTACTTATTTTATTAATTTAGTATATTTATAAATTCTGAAATTATTTTATTATAACAAAATTCAAAATTATTTTTACTAACTCATAATTACTTTTAAAAATTGCATTAAAATTATTTTGTCATGCATTAAAAAGATTTTTTTTGTATATTAATACACTTAAAAAATACCTAACCAACACCAAATTATTTTTTAAATATAATTAATTCAAAACTATTTTCAAAAAAGGATTATGAAGATACTTTAAATCGACTGTGAACTTCGTCTAACAATTCATCTATTCACACACCCAGACATGGTTCAAGGGGAATTCGAAATATCTTTATAATCCATAAAAAAACACCAACTAAACTGCGAACTACGAATTGAGACTCTGGTTCCTCATAAGAGGATACGTAGGCATACGACTAAAATCGTGGCGAGTTCCCCTAATAAAAATTAAAACCCTATTTCCTAAATTATGCAATTCTAAATCCTAGTATCCTTGTGAACAAGGTAGATGAGGGGTGTCTAACACCTTCCCTTCGTCTAACAACGAGTCCAACAACTTAGAATCTCTGACCAAATTAGGGTTATACTTTATATTCCCTTCCTTAGGATAAAAATTAAGGGTGACGACTCTCAATTTAAAACGGTTACCACACATGCCTCATGGTGTTATAAAATCGAGCAACACATTTTGGTGAGAAGTTTTTTTTTAATTTGGAGTTCATCTCTAACATCCCAACAACACTTCTCCTACATTGTATGAATTCAAAAAATATTAAGTAAAGTACAATCATGAATATCTCAATAAATATTAAGGAAATTAAAATAATAATTAATTAAATGAGTAAGTTAATTATACATGAAATGCGTTAAACCAATCTTCCATGTCATCTTTAAGTACTGCTCCATAAGACGACCATAATTATGTATACTTTTATTTAATAATTTCTGTTATGCACGATGCTGACTGATGTGAAGGCAAGATTCTAATCAACAAAATTTTGAGTTAGTATTAATTAAATAAAACCCAAATTTAAAATATAATATAAAACGTAAACACTTACGGTCCTCCCTTGGGCCAAATGATAACTTTTCCATGATGATATCTAATTCTTTGCAGCGTATTTTTCAAGATGGGCTTCCTCCTTATTTGCTCCTCGGGAGCACTGGTATCTCCATGAGCACTGGTATCTCCATGATCATCTTCGGAAGGCATGGGTGATGAATGGGGCATGCTAGATCCACCTTGCTCTATATAATACAAAGGCACATCTGCAGAATGTCGCGTGCTAGGTCCACCTGACTGCATGGAAGGCATAGAGAAATGTGTGAGGTGAGGCGTACTAGATTCACATGGCTGCATATAAGGTGTATATCCAAGAGGACTAATGAAAGATTAGGTGAATATGGGTGGGAATGAACAAAAAAGAGGTGTGGATAGTAATCTAGTGAAAGATTCAGATATGGGTAAAGTAGGATGCACAAGCAGCGGAGTAGGATGCGTAGGCGGTGGAGTAGAATGCGGAGGAGGATGAGTCACTTGAATCGAAAGTGGTATAGAAATAAACAAATATAAATCAGGAACCTCTTCTATAATGAACCCGGTGCGACGACGAGTCTTATGACTCTTACCCTTTTCCTCTCTTTTGGGTGGCATTTTTTCTATTTTGAAAGAAAAACATAAAACAATAATTGTTAAAGAGTATTATATATTAAGAGTATTATATAAAAGATAATATTACACAAGATTTGTCGGAAAAAACTTACTACATAAGAGTAATATTATATAATACATATTCAAATTATTCATCATCGTAATCTTTATTGTCTTCATCTTATATGATATTATTGTCTTCAGAATCTCCGGATTCTTCGTGCTTTTATTCCATAGGATTTGTCGACAACAAGATAGTTGTTTAAAATTGTTGACCCTTAACTACAATATCACACAAACTTGTAATTTCCTCAATTTCAATTACCCCACTAACTGGTAAAATATCATCATCTTGGTATGCAACATCTTCCATTACATCATCAGTCTCAATGTGACCCGTTATGTTGGACTTGATTACAATACACAATCCTCATTTACATGGTGTAATTGAAGGATAAGGTACGTAATAAACGTGCCTAACATTATGTGCCATTATGAAAGGGTCGTACTCTTTGTACTTTATATGCATTCAAACCTCAACGGTGTTATATTTTTTTATTAATTTTGGTTCCTCTAGAAGATAGATCATACCAGTCACAATAAAACAAGACAACTTTATTTTTTGAGTCCATATAATTATATACCTACTCGTAAATATGTGTCATAATTCCATAGAATTTGTGCTCACCACCATTTGTAACTCCTTTTACAACTACACCACTATTTACGATTTTCTTCCTTTCAGTCCATATTTGAGTGTGAAATTTGTATTCTTTTACAAAGTATGTGTGCCTTTTATTTACACGTTGATGAGGGACTTCAGACAAACTCCTCAAATGAATTATTTTAGGACTTGGTGCAATAATACATTATAATTGTTGCTTGAACCATGCAGAAAAATAGTCATGTGTGTAACCAGTCAATGGTTGATCGCCCGTGCTTTGAGAATAGTAGGTACTAAATGCCCTATTTCGAAAAACAATATAGGTTAGAGAAGGTTAAGAGTCTTAACCAAAAATAAATATATATACTTAATTAAATATACTTACTCAAGATATGGTTTAACGTCAACTCAATTAATCAGCACATGAACATGAGCAGATTGCATTTCTTTTCAGAAAGCCAATGCTCACTCGTTTTTTCTGAGGGATGACCGGTGTAATACCCCAAATTTGTCCTACCCTTTTGCCTATTATTTGTATTATGCAATACTCATTTCATCTGTACACATCTCCATTAGGTCATCTAGCGCATTGTGCATTCATTAACAACAAGGTTTGGTACTTGAGGTCAATGGTCACAGGATTAGGGTTTCACAAAGGCATCAGTGTTTCATCTCTTAACAATCTTATCTCAACTAAAGACACAAGGGCTACAAACAAAATCATTGAAGGTCATCTTCATGTGCTCATCATCTCCGTGGGGATTAGAGTTATTTTCCTAAGCACGTGGAATTCAAGAGGGATCCATGAAGTTTGTTCATCAGTTCATCTCATCATCAAGGAGATTCCATTAGTGCTTGAGGTGCGAGATTATGGAAGAGATCTTGGTGTATTCATGGCACCTTAAAGTTTTGTTCGAGAGTGCTCTTCAGTGTGCAACACGAGGAAGCTATCATTGAAGAATATCTTATCCATTGAAATCTAGGTCTTCTATTGGTTTTTCTTCATTAAGGAAAGTTTGCTTATTGTATTGAATCGTAGAGCATATGGCTAGGGTTTTCATACAAGAAGATGGAAAGATAGTTTCACTTAGATTTTATTCATAAATTAGGGTTTATGGACATCAATGTGAAATATGATCTCATCTTAACACTTGGGTTTACTTATGGACTAAAATTTCCTTGGGGCTTCATTTCAAGTGCTTCTAGATTAAAACCTAGTATTGTCTTATGAAACATTAGAGTTTTAGATCAAAGGTCCTAGAAATAGTCAAGCCTATTCAATTACTTGAGGATACTTGAGGGTGGATTCATTCCATTGTTGAAAAGTCAAGGCATAGAAATACATAATTATCTATTCAAATGCAATTATAAGAGAAGACATTAGGAATTCACGATCAATTTGAAAAGGAATATCACTTTTAATATTTTGAATAATGTATCATTTGGATTCCAGGGTTTCTAAAGTATGCTTCTTTTACAAAATCCAGCATCTTGTTCATTATGACTTCAAGACCTTTTCACTATGAGAAGTTAATCCTATCAACATTCCAATTACATCCTATACATCAAGACTTCAAAAGAATATAATCATATTCCAAATCCCTTAAACTAGTACAAGATCAAGCCATTACAAAACTAGCTCATTGCAATTTCTAGTTTAAGGATCTTCGTCATTCAAGTCATGGTCGTTACATATTCAACAAAATTACAAACACAATAGAAAGGAACAATTCAAATTACATGGAAAATCTATCCAAAACGCATCCATATTGTTACGAATGTTACGAAAGATTTCAAGTTTCCATTTGAGTCAAAGATCCTAGAATACCTAATCTTTACCCAACTTTGTCTTCCATCTTTTGTCCTCACATCATCATCAACTTCATGATATATGCCATGCTTTAACCAATCTTCAATGCTCCATAACCAACCTCCACCTTCAATCTTCTTCATGTTGCTCAAATTCTAAGATCTACATTTACCAACATTTCATGCCCTTCATCTTTCAAACTTTCTTCATGATCCAAAAGCCTTCACCATTTCATAAACTTTATGATTGGTTCTTCAACAACAAACAATCGCCCTGCATCAGTCTCGAGAATGACAAAAAGAAGCAACCCAAAAACCACCTGTGTTAGTTCAAGCGCCAGTTCAAAGCTTAGAAAAGTAGAAAATTCAGAAATCAGAAAATGAAAATGGAAAATTAATAGAACTCTCTAATTTCCAGCTCATATTAAACCAATTTACCAACCTGCATAATTTCCTAACAGTTTTTGGCACAGCTAACTACAAACAGAATCAGGTATAATGTAAAAAACCCACCAGAACTTCTCAACAGAAATATAACTGAAAAAACCAACAGAATTTTCTAACCGATTCACAACTTTTCCTAACCATTTCCTAACTGAATCTGTAACTAACTCTCACTCTCTCAACTGTCAAAAACCAGTTTTAACTTGTAACTGACTCCCATTCTCTTAACAAAATTTCTAACAGTTTCAACCCAACTGTAACAGAAAAGGCTTCTTAAACTGTCACAATAGAAGTAACTAACAGAATTCCAACCCTCTAACTGCAGTAACAAACTTGAAACTAACTTCTAACAACTTCTCAACAGAAAAACAAAAAGGGAAGAAACAGGGAGAAGGAAACAGAATAACAGGGGGAGATCAAGAAAAAGCAGAAACAAGAAGAGGAGCATTTTTCACGATTCAGAATAGAAAAGAGGAGAAACAGAAACTCACCTTGAAAAAAAATCGTTCTTCTCTTCCATCCTCTACCTTCACCTTTGTTATCTCATATCTCTCCTATTCACTAATCAGCTCCATAACCAAAAAAAACCTTTCAATCCTTTCTCTATTCATCATCTTCATCTCCAACTCAGCAATGCTCGGCACTCTCTTCAATCTTCTTGGAGCCTCCTTCATAAATTGATTCATCGTCTCTACCATATAGAGAATTCCAGAGAACTTCCTATGCTTCTTCCCTCAATCCTCATCTTCCATCGACAGCAAACCATAGAGCTTCGCTTAGCATCTTCATCAATCTATGGAAGTTGTTTCGATCTTTAATTCGCATCAAGCAGAAACTTCACATCCTTTCATCATCATCATCAACGCATCGTCATCAATACACAGAGTCCATAGCAATGCATCACAACGCCAAATTAACAACGGTGAGAACAAAGTAGCGGCATGTATGAAGTTGTCATCTTCGAAGGTAGTATTTCCTTCAATATTTCTCTGCATTCTTGATATGGTTGTACATAGTAGATTAAGCAGAGTCATAATCTTGACTATACATGTGCTGAAGATCTATCGGGAAGGTTTAATTTGGAATCAGAAAAGACCTAGGGTTTATGTTTTTTTTGACAGATTAGGGGTGATAAAGGTAAAATCCATGGATCAGAATTAAAGGCAGATATGAGATGAGGTTAGAGGTGGTTATTTGGGGATCGTGGTGGTGGCGAAGGCGATATCGTTGGGAGTCGTGAGAGAGAAGAGAGAAAACGGTGAGTTGAGGGACCGTGAGAGTCTTAAACTTTCAATCTGAAAACGATGTCGTTTCAATTGTCCTGGGTTTTTTTTTGGAGACACAACGGGTGGACCGGATCCTTGAATGGTTTTGGGGGTTTTGTGAACCGGACCAGCATACAAGCCCCACCCATGGGCCAGACTGCATTATCCTAAGCCCAGATCCATCCTTTTTTTTGTGAGAGTTTGGCACAATAAAAAGAAGACTTTATTGGGCTCAGATTGGGTGGGCTCAGCGCCCAAACTCCACTATTACAGCATAATCCCTGATTACAGCCTTGCTCCCCCCTGACTCTAGTGTTTTCATTCTTGGAATTGGTTTTCTTTTTTGTAAAAATATGATAAAAACATTAATAAAATTTAGTAGAATATATTAGAAATTTCCTAGGAAGTAATTCTTTAGTTTTTTTAGAATTTCGTTTACACAAAAAAAAAAGCTAATAATAAAATTACTTTTAGTTTCTAGAAAACTAATAAATCAAAAATCTTTTTTCTCCTTTTTAGTTCAGTTTTTTATCCGCGTTTTTAGTACCGCTTCACCATGTTATGTTTTGACGCGTTTGTTCATTGTGCAAGGTACATTTTTATGCTTTCGATCGTATAACATAACAAGTAGTTAAATGATCGAAGAATACGGATTATACTTGTTCTGATGCGACTCGCTTTATTTCTCATCGTCCTGAGAAAATTCATATCGTGTTATATGTTGTCCTGACGCGTGTGATGCTTTATGAGCTTTGTGCTGGAACTTCTGATTACGTGTTGCATTCGCAACACGCGTTTGCCTTTATCTTAGTTGGATATTATTTCTGACTTTTTTTGTTTCTTGGTGAAGCTTGCTTGACGCGTACTCCTTGGTTCTCCTGTGTTTTTGTCTGCTCTTGACGACTTGCTCGCTTTGGTAGTCGCCGCTACTACCTTCGTATTTCTTCGCACTTTATTATACTTACTTACTGCTTTTCTAGATACCATGAGAAGTAGGAAATAAAGAGCGTGCGCTCGAAGTCGCTGTTTAAAGACCTGTAGCAGGCATTCCGCATTTCATTTGCTATATGTGATGTGCTTGTGCTTGTTTCTGTGCTTGTTGATCAATGAGTCACTAAATTTAGAAATTGAGATAACGACTTCGCTCTCAGTGCATGCTCCCTATAGGATTTTATCGCTTTCCTTTATTTCTTGTTGATTGATGAGTCAATCAATTTAGAAATTGAGATCACGACTTCACTCTCAGTGCATGCTCCCTATAGGATTTTATCGGTTTCCTTTATTTCTTGTTGATCGATGAGTCACTCAATTTATAAATTGAGATCACGACTTTGCTCTCATTGCATGTTCCCTATAGGATAGTTTTGTTAGACTTTCTTTGGCATGCTAACCTAGATAGAATATCTCTAGGTGTGCTTTCTTGAGCTTATTGGCTTGTTTGCTTTATCCTTGTACATACCACGTTCCCTTAGGATGTGCTTGCTCAGTTCAGATGTAAGTTAGACCTTAGGTTGCAAACCATGCATGCTAACATTAGGTAGACATTTCCCGTTTGTTAATCCAAACCTTAGGACCACCATTGTATGATAACATTAGGTTAGAAATAGGCTAGTCTCCCTTAGACTCTTTTCTTCCCCTTTTCTATATGCATCTAAAACTAAAATATTTTTCTTAGCAAATCAAAAACATGCTAATCTCACTTAAACTCTTTTTCAAGGTAATAAAACACAAATCAATTCAAACCATTTTTTGCGCTCGAGCACCTTTCCTCTAAAACCCTTTTCAGGTAAGGACGTGATTAATTTACTCCTGTTCTAAACACATAAGTCTCCAAAGGTCGAGCTGCGGCAGAAAGCGGAATTAACATTGTCCATAAAAAACACAAACAAACAAAAACATGTGAGCCAAACTACGGTAGCTCTGATTCCTAAAAAAGGATACGTAGGCATTGGGTAGGGCCCAAGCGAGTACAACTTTATTTTCCCTACATTCTTTCTCCTTTATTTTTCATGCATTCTCCCTTTAGTATAGTAAACAGTAAGCATAGATTAGACACACCCATAAGATAGACAACAAGAATGGATATCGTAGAGTACTACAGGCGTATGGGGTGCTAATACCTTCCCCCCGCGTAACAGACTCCCTTACCTGATCTATCAATCGCAAGACCGTGACTTCTTCCTTCTCAGGTTTTCTCGATGTTCACCTTTCCCTACATGTGGGATAAAAGATGTTCGATGGAGACTTTATTGTTTGATGATTTTCAGCCGGTTTCTTCAACCGGGAAGACCGAAAATCAATAAGGTGAATTGACTTCTTTCACTAAATTGAACTTCGTTCCTTATGATTCTTGGAGTCAACATCATGTGATTAAAATAATGAGAGCAAAAATGTGATGTTTCTTGATGCAAATAACCCGCACAAATTGATCCCTCAACTCTTTCCTTATTTTTCACTAATCGCTTTGAATCACCCATGAATCTTTCAAATGGATACGTCCATATATATTGAACAGGTCCACCAAGGTAAGCTTCATAAGCAAGATGCACAGGGATATGCTCCATAGAATCAAAGAAACATGGCAGAAATATTTTCTCCAACTTGTAAAGAATGACATGAATATTTCGGTCCAATTTAATGATGTAGTTTACCATTAAAGTTAACGCACAAATGTATTTAAAAAATTAACTGATCTCAGTTAGTTTATTAAGCACATTCTTGGGCAGTGAACTGAATGCAATTTGAAGCAATCGTTTCATGAAAACATGACAATCGTGACTTTTCATTCCATGCAACTTCCCAGTTTTGGCGTCAGCACATCTTTCCAGGTTAGAAGAATAACCACATGCATCATCAACTTATTTAACCACCGAAAATTTGCTTTTGCTTCTTGGGGAGCAAGAGTGTAACATGCCTTAGGTTTTAATAATTTTCCATTTGATCGAGGTTTTAATTCCAATTCTTTTTTATTACACAAAAGTTCCAAGTCTTTTATAGCCTTCTAATTATCGTTTGTCTTCTCATTATCCATCATTGGGTCAAATACGTTATCAAAAAAATTCTTCTCAATATGCATAACATCAATATTATATCGCAACAAATTATTCTTCCAATATGAGAGGTCCCAAAAAATACTTCTTTTTGTCTAATTGTATGTGGCTCCATATCCTTGAATTCTACATGCTTCACCATTATCAGTGAATTTTGGTAGGTCACAAACACTATTCCATACTTCAATCGATGACAATCGAGGTGCGGGGGAGATCTGTTAGTTTTTTCCTTTTCTAAAATCATTTTCTTATTTCTTCTAAATTCAGGATTTGTAGGTAAGATCCTACGGTGATATTAAAACCACGAACTTTTCCCACCCATTTCCAAAGTAAACGCTTTTGTGTGCCCCATGCAATACAGACATCCCATTTTGCATGCGTACCTCGTCCAAACAACATGTCGTATCCAGGAAAGTCGTTAATTATCCACATCAAAGCAGCTCGCATATTAAAGTTTTATTTACGAGACACATCATAAGTCCAGTCTCCCATCCACAACCTCTAGAGATCATCAATTAGAGGTTGTAACATCTCAGAAGGGAGATTGTACGGGGTAACAATAAATGGCCAACAAGAAAATGCATATGCTGACGAATGAATATAAGGATAGAAACCATCTGAGCTTAATCCAAGCCTATCATTCCTAGGTTCTCCTGCAACTTCAGGATGTACTCTATCAAAGTGTTTCCATTCCTCGCCATCAGATAGATGTCACGTCATGCCTGAACTAATTTTGTTTGTATGATGCCATGTCATTTGACTTGCATTGTACATTACTGCAAACATTCTTTACAACCTAGGTATTATTGGAAAATAGAACATGGACTTTACTACAACTCATTTTTGCATTCGGTCAACTCCTTTACTACGAACTAAATACGTCAAACTCTTACAAAACATACATTCCTTTAATGCCTCATTTTTTGTACCAACCTCATTGTTATAAAATAACATGCAACCTCTGAATATGTGAAGAAAACGCAAGAAAGGGGGGTTTGAATTGGGTTTTCCTTTCTTTAATAACTTTCGCTTCTAAGCATTATTCATTGAACAATGCTTCTGAGTGTTACTTCTAAGTAATGCTTCTATTAAAGTTAAGAAAACATAAACTCTAAAGCATAAGAAAAAGTAAAGAACACGCGATATATCCTGGTTCACTTGAGAAACCCCCAAGCTAGTCCAGTCCACCCTTCCAAGGTGATTTCTCCTTGAACTCAAGGACTTAATCCACTATAACCAATCTGATTACAATCGCATGGGCAACCGCCAATGACTAACATCCAATGATGCATTCAGGGATCCAAACCGGATATAACATTCATTGACCCAACAGAATTTGATTCTTCAAAATATCCTATCAGGATTTCCTTCCAATGATATCCATCAGTGATCTCAGAAGGATGACCTTCACTCAGTCCCCTTTGAGATATGACTACCATTGACCCAATAGAATCCAATACCAGGATTTCATCTGCGGTGACCGCAGTCGTAGTATTCTTGAGAATCCTTACTCAACTGAGTCTCTCAAGGTATCATCAAACAACTGTTTGATTTACATTTGTTTACAATAAAATGCTTCTACACAAGGTGGATGTAAACATAATTAAGTACATCAGAAGAAACTAATACACACTAAAAATATTACAGTGTATTGTAGCTTGATGTATGGTCTTCTTTTCTTCAAGTAGCTTCTTTTTTGACAATAACCCAAAACACTTGAATTGCTGAAGTCTTCTTCTTCATAAGATTTTGGAAGCTTTGTTGATCTTGATTCACCTTAGAACATTCTGGACAACAACCCTTGTTCTATTTTCTTCAATGATCATTTTAGAGCACAACATCCATGTTGTGGATTTGTAACTGGAGTTTTCATGATCATCTTCATTGTCTTTTGCGACTTAGAAAGATTTGTGCAACATATGAAATTAAGCATATTGTGAATCAATGATTTCAGTGTAATCATTATCAACATGATTGAAGAATAATTTTGATAACAGTTGTTCTTGTTGTTGTTATAGTGGTTGATAACTTTTTGGTTGTGTTCCAATAATGACAGCTTTCATTTTTAACATTGAACACCAACAACTTGTTAACATACAATTCTTTTTTTATATATCCAAGCAAAATAGAGTCTTTGGCTATTTGAAAAAGAGTCGTTACAAATAGTGTTGCTACGCCCTTATATCTTCCATAATTCAAGCTAGTGAAGAGGTAGTGGAATAAGGCTTTTTCATACTGTGTACTATTGTACCATGTTACCGTTATATTCTTTCCTTCTGAACTTCATAGGATTCTGCGAGCATGAGTTTAGAAGCGGGAACATAAGATAAGGTCTTTAGAACTTCAAGTCTTCAGAGTCTTCAGACACGTGTCTTCAGATTCTTCAACACTTGGTCGTGAGAAAACTTTGTAGAGAACATCGGATCAGAAGAGCTTCAAGTCTTCAGAGTCTTAAGAGTTGCGTCTTTAGAGTCTTCAACACTTGGTCTTGAGAATCCACTATATAAAACCTTGGATCTTTAGAACTTCAAGTCTTTGGAATCTTCAGAATTTCCGTCTTTAGAATCTTTAGCACTTGGTTCTTTAAGGATCCTTTTAAGAACCTTGTTATTAGAAACATAAGTCTTCAGCATCTAGACTTCAGTAGAAACTTTGGTTTCAGATCTTCTAACTTTTTCTTCTTGAAACAAGTTGTCTTTTAGAAACTAAGTTTTTAGCATCTGGACTTCAGTAGAAACTTTGTCTTCAGATCTTCAAACTTTGTCTCTTTGAAAAAAGTTGTCTTTTAGAAACTAAGTTTTTAGCATCTGAACTTCAATAGAAACTTTATCTTCAGATCTTATAATTTGTTTCTTTGGAACACACTATCTTTAGAAATTTGAGTCTTTAACATCTAGACTTTAGTAGAAACTTGAGTCTTCAGATCTTCTAACTGTTTCCTTAGAATATGTTGTCTTTAAAAGCTTGAGTCTTTAACATCTGGATATAAGTAGAAACTTCTGTCTTCAGATCTTCTGACTTCTTTCTTTAGACAAAAATCAAAGCTTGCACTTCATAGCTTTCTGGAGTGTCTTGTTACTGTTCAACAGAAATTGTGTAGCATAGAAGAGGAACTAATTTTCTTCTAATATCTTGACCACGTCATCCATCTGAAGCAGAACTTATTTGTTAAGTACTCAACAATAACAAATATTAGAGTATCAAAATTGTTCATACAAACATACTCATTTGTTATCATCAAAACTCAGATAATATTGCAGAACCAAATCTTGTTCTTACAACCTCTAATGCAATAATCAATATTTTTTACTTCTAGTCCTAACTTCAACACCATCCTATTTTCATCATAATAACTTGTAGGCATATTTTCTTTCATACGAGTCGCGTCTAACATCATTCTCTCAAAGAATTGCACACACTGATCGGAAACATCCCAATTTAACTTCACAACCAACAGCATCACACACATTGGTAGCATAGAGTCAGAAGACCCCTCAAACAATGGTATATTTATTTCTTTCAATAATTGATAAAAAATTTGCGCTTTCTAATTCGAGAGCTCTTCTGCATAAAAGTCTTGAGGATCATTATAAGTCACATTCACCGCTAATGCGTCACTGACCATATCCTCGACTAGATTAAATTGTTCCTGGAATTGCATATTTGAATAAACATGGAGCATCTCTATTTATCACTGGTCCAATATGTGTTTGACTTCTAGAAGCCTCTCTATTCATATATGATAGTGTTTCTCCATCAAATGTCCTAACCCAATAATTTAGCTTAAAGCTCACTCTCTCCAAGTGACATTTCAATTCACTATGGTCACTAATTATATTTTTGAAACCATACTTTAAACACTGACACCTTACCTCTCCTTCGATTCGACATTCTTTAGCAAACACATATGTCAGAAACCTGACAACTCCTTCCATAAAATATGGTTTAAACTCACGTCTTCCATGAAACATTCTATCATACATCTAATTACGATAGAATTGATAATAATTCATATTACACATTGTGATACGGTGGGAGAACTGACTTGGGATTTTGCGTTTGTTTTCACATTTGTTCGGTTTAGCAAGAGTCGCCACCGACTTTTTATTTTATCCTAAGGAAAGGTCAAAAAGCACAGGAAAGACCTTTGAGATGTTTTCGTGGGTTCGGGGGATAGATTATGAAAAGGGAAGGTGATATCACCCTTTTCATCCATGGTTATCCATGGGCTCTTAGTTACTTGGTTTAGATCACTCGCCTTTTCTTTTCAATTGTTTGAAATGGTGCTTTGTGTGTGTGGTTTTTGAAGATGTTTTGAAAAAGATGCCTTGTCTAGGAAACCTTTGTAATGATTCTTGTTTGAATATATACAAAGGTGTGTGTCTTTTTGAAAAGATAATTCAATGTTTTGAAAGTTGTTTTGAAATTGTTTTTGAAGTTGTGTTGTGAAGTGTGTTTGAAAAATGGCAAGGATGTTTTGTAAGATTTTTGATCAAGTAACTAAGAGTTGTCTACCCTATTTTACTCAAAGATTTTCTTATGTTTTAACCCTTTTAACAGTGTTGTTTCACCATTGTGTTTGATGAACAACCTTGCGTTAGGATGTTAACAGGACAGGCGCGGGTCATCGTATACAATCATTGAAGGCAACTTGTGAGACGCTCTAGCAATTTTGTAAGGGACGAGATCGTTTTATCGAAGGCAACGTCGAGGGTCATCGAGGGACTACGATCTTTGTTTATCGAAGGGACATTTTCTAGAGTGTCTCATACTCGAGGGACATGATTGCATTTTCTGAGGCAACAAGCGAGGTTACCCTAGAGGTGCAAGTGTGGATGGTGTATTGATTTTCATGCATTTATCTTGTATTAGGTTATCTAGCGGTTGATTTTGAATCTTCGCATACAAACCCTAATTACTATACAGTATATGGAAAGCGATAAATTGCGGGAATTTAAGGTCTAAGTTATTACAAATAAGTATCCGGGGATGAGGGTACAAATGTTTACAAATGGGGATGAGTCTTATCAGAATAGTAATGTCCAAATATTATGTTACAACCAAATCGAACTGTCGCATTCTCAATGTAAAAATATAACAAGATATAAGAATCAAAGAGGATCAAAAGTATTGTGAGATGTATGTGGTTATTTAAAAATGCTCGAATAAAACATTTTAACCTAAGTAATACTAAGTATAATTATTATTTTTTTGTATTTTGTTAGTTATATAAACAATGAGCTTTAAAGAAAAGGAAAAATTATTTTTGGGTTAAAATTTTATTATTTATGCATGTTTTAAAGAAAACTCTTATATATAAAAAAAAAAACTCTATTACTGTTGTATGACAAATTGATTAGTAATTAAAAAAAAAATATGTTTAGACAAATTAAAGTAATTACTGTCAAAATAAAAGAAAAAAAAAAGGAAAGTAAAAGAATGAAAAGGGGTGAAGGTGATGGGCCTAAGGGTTAGCATTTGGACCAAATAAAACAAGAATTTGGTTAAAAGGAGGGGGGTGCAGGCGCTGCAAGATTGGGCCTTAGTGTTTGGTGTATGGGGAAGAAGCCCACTTGAAATGTTTAACAATTTTTAGGGTTTGGTTATGAGAATTCAGAATTTTTAGGGTTTGGTTTTGTGAACGGCGCCGCTCCTCTCTCGTCTTCGTCCTCTTCATCATTTTCAAACACCCAGAAACTGATGTCCTCTCTCACGCCTTAGGCCACCAGAATGTTACCTCCAACCTCTCCTCTCTGTGGCTACACAGGGCGGCGATTTGGAAGGTATTGTTCCATTCTAAACGCGTTTTAGGGTTTTAATTTTTGCATGTTTTATTGTTTCACAGTGTTGATCTTTGATATTTGTGTTTGTGTGAGGTGTAGGAAAAGAAGACAATACCTTTAGGGTTTTGTTTCTGTAGATGCAATGGAGGGAGAGAAACACGGGATTGGTGATGCTCTCAGGTGGCCAAGGCGGAGGAGCGTGATGACGCTGCTTGCGTTGTTTTCTGGTACTTTGTATCTTTAGCTTTTCTTGAATTGTTTTGTGATGAACTTTGTTCTGAAAACTAATCTTTTACTTCTAAAACTCCTCCTTTCTGTTGGCCATTAATATTCTGATGATGATGAACTTTGAAGTTTGTTTGTTGTTAGATTTTGTATGGCTTGAGTTGATGATGATTCTTTTCTGATACTTGCTTCTTTCTCTTATTTGCTACGTTGGCTTTTGATGATGATATTATTTCTGAAAATGTTTGCTTCTGAGTTATTCCTCCTCTTTGAATGTTGAATATATTTCTGAGATGCTACTTATTGTTGTTTTGATGTTTATGATTTAAGCTGATGGTTTTGCCAATGATGAACCCTGTTCTGAGGTGCTTGTTATTGTTATTGTTGATTTGGTAATGAATGTTAATGTGATTGGAAACAAGATTTGAGTTTGTAAGGCATGCTTGTGCAGTTTTAGGCAGGCTTGGATCTTTGGTTTGATACAGGCAGGTATGAGTTTGCTTGGTATGGCAGGCTGTTGAGTTCTTGTTTGTGGTTTTGAGGCAGGTTTGAGACTTGCTTGTTAAAGGTTTTAGCAGGTTTTCTACTGGTTCTTGATAATTTGCAGCCTTGTGGGTTGGAGCTTTTATGCAGGCTGGAAGGTTTGTGGGGTTTTAAAACAAACTTGCTGCTGTAGGTTTGTGTTTGAACCAATTTTTTGGCTTTGAGGCAGGTTTGGTGTTTTGGTATACAGGCTTATGCTTATGTAGGTTTGTGTTTTTGGCAACAGGTCTTTGTTTGTTTGGTAAGGCAGGTTTGAGACTTGTTATGCTTAAAGGTTTGTTTGGTAAGGCAGGTTCTGCTTCTGTTGTTCGTTATTTTTTTTTTGAGGCAGGTTGAGGCAGTTTGTGGGTTTTCTGTGTTGGTTACTGCATTTTTGAGATGCAGTTTTGTATATGCAGGGTTATGGAGAAAGCAGGCTTCAAGGCTTGTTGTGCTTTAGGCAGGCTTGTATTTGTAACACAGGTTTGAAGGCTTGTTGGTATTTTTGATAGCAGTTTGGAGGTTATGCAATCTGGTTTTTTTATCTCTCGTGTTTTTCTGCTTGTTATATTATTTCTCTGGTTTCTCTTCTCTCTCCTTTACAGCCTGTCAAAACTGCAAACTGCAAAACCTATCACTAGGTTCTCTCATTCCTCTCTCTCTTTAAGCATTTTAAATTTCTTAATTATCTTTGATTTTCTGAAAAATTGGGCTGTCTAGGAAATGATGAAAAAAAGCATCTTTGACAAGTTTTTACTTGTCAAATATACTGCTTCCTACTGTCTTGCCTTTTGTCTGCTGCATTGCTGTTTTTATGCTTCATTACCATTTTTGTTAAATCTATCTTGTAGCAATTTTGTATTGTAGCTGAATGTGGGACTTTATTTGCTGCTGAGCCTATGCTTTTGTTTGACTCACCCTGGCAGTTTTGGCGCCTGTTTGCCTCTTTGAACTTTGTAACACATTTTGCTTGGTTAATGTAACTTGGCATTTGGTAACTCAGTTTGCAGCTTGGAACTTTTTGTGATTAGTTTGCTTGGCCAATGTAACTTGGAACTTTTTTATAATTCAAACATGTTTTTGCATTGAGTTTGACATGCTTGCATTTATATTTTACTGTTCTCTCTGTGAACCGAGAAGAGAGATCTTCTGGTGATTTGCGGAGAGAAAAATAAAGCGTGATGAAAAAAATAGGCAATCTAATTCTAGACGGTCAATTTTAATGATGATTTTTTCTCTTCTTTTCATTTCAAATAATCTTGTACTGACTTTCTTTCTCTTCTTTTCTCAGGTAGGTACCATTTGAATAAATAGTAGAAGATCAAAGATTTCAAGATTTAGGCTTTAGATTTATTTTTTCACTTATTGTAAAAATATCATTGTAAACACTGTAAATTATGAATTTATAATATTCGAATAATCATTTGTAACAATACTTGAAATAAACAAATAAAAGTCTTGGTCAAATATTTCATTCTTTCTTTTGCATTGTTTATTTAATTATTTAAGTCTCTTTGAATTAAAATAACTGAGAATGTATCCCAATGACTTTAATCCAAATGAAATAAACAACCAATAAACTTTTACAGTCTCGCAATCCTGCATTAATCATCCGACGCCTGGCATTCCAGTTAACCGTGCTTTATACAGTTAATCAAACAAGTGTTCCATACACTTTTCACTCCACTGATCAAACCAATGCCTCACATTTTCAAACAAAGCCTCAGCTCCTATCTCAGATCTTTAGGTTCTTTGAGAACAACCAGCAATCTTGAACAAGCATGACAATAATGTAACGATTAACTAAATATCTGAGGAGTCAGTTCTTTCTGAGAAATGCAAATGAAAAACCCTAATTCTGGATTGACTGATTCAAAATCAATGGAAACCCTAATTTTGGATTGACTGATAAAGAAAAGTCTGTTTGACCGATTCTTGAGCCAATCTGAAAAAAATCAGGGAAAACCCCGAAGTTGTGATTTCTTGTGGAAAAGGGAGGGCAAATTTTAGGGTACAACACACATGTACAACATTGTTCTTGTTTAATTTTTTAAAAAATAAAAAAAGAGAGAGTGATCTATCGATAAATTTTTAAATTTTTGTCGAAAACATCATAAAACATATATTATACTATTCACTTATTCTAAATATATACATTCATTTATAATTATTTACAGTTTTTTAAAACCCAGCCTGACCCGTCTGGACCGGTCTGACCGAGAACTGGTGGGCCAGGCGGTCCGATTAAGGGATAAGACCGGAATTACATTTAGACCGGATGAAACCGGTTTGAACCGGCCGGATCACCGGTTAAACCAGTGAACCGGCAGTTTTTACTGAACCGGCACGTTTGACTATTTATTTTATTTTTTAGGGCTTTTGAAAAAAAAATTAACATAAACGCTTTGCCTCCTCGTTTCCCAAACCTAGGCATTTGAAAGGTTTTCTTTTTTATTCTGTCTTTTCTTTTTCTAATTGAAGTCATATTCTCAATTTTTCTCTAGCAACAAAAACTCCCACTTGCTGTTGTTATTTGATATTCCTTGTTTGCCGTCAAAAATTTCATCAAAACATCAAAAACAGGTTATTTCTTTTTTACTTGGTCTAATTTGCATTGATGTTTTTCAATGTGAATATTATTGTTTCATTTTGTTGATTAATTGATATAGAAAATAAATGATTAAATTTGATAATTTTCTTTAAAATTGGGTCTTTTAGTTTAACAAATTGAGATATAATTTGTATGAATGAAGCCGTTTTATACTTTTATGAATTAACTTATTATAGACTGGTAATGAAGTTGTTGTATATTGGAGATAGAAATTGGGATAGATATATATTACTATAATAGTCGTTGTATATATTATAGAGATAGAAATTGAGTTTAAAACTATGTAATCTAAATTATATAGTAAGACAAAGTTTTCTGTTTTTTATTAATTTAAATTATATAACAAAGAAAAGTTTCGGGATTTTATTAATATAAAATATATAGCAAAGGTTGGAAAACAAAGTTTCTATTTTTTTTTATTATATATGGTGATGCACAGTAACGATGCTTGGTAGCCTATATGTAATATACAACAACATATTCATATATTTTGGATTTAGATATGCTACATATTTAATGTTTCTTATAATGTTTTTATAAATTCAATAATTTTTGTTTAGAATTGTGTTTTGTTAATATTTTTGTAATATAGTTTTGTATTTTTAAATTTTGATTGATATTAGATATGGCATCACCCGCTGAAGTAATAACTTCGGAAGAAGTTACATCTCAAAATCCAACCTAACTCCAGAGCAATAGGGGAAAAACTGATATAGCTTGGGATCATTGTAAACAAATTGAAGAGAAAGAAAAACTTGTTAATTTGTATATTTACTGTGATAAAATTATTAGAGGAGGGAGGATTAATATGTTTAAATTCCATTTGGATGGAATAAAAGGTCAAGTTGAAACATATACAAAGGTGCCTCCAGATGTTCAATAACAAATGAAACAAAATCTTGATGAAGGTGAAAATAAGAGAAGAAAGACCCAAGCACAAAATTTTGATGTTGATCTTACTACTCAAGAGGGTGGTGTAGTAGAAATGGATGTAGAATAATCAAGATCAAATTCGGTGATTGTGTCTCAAAAGAGAAAGAATACTAGTCGTATTGGTAATTATTTTATGCCTAGAACAACTCCTGGAGCTCAGCCTTCTTTAAAAAGTGTGTTACAAAGTAAGGAATTGGTGAAGAAGTGTGATCTAGCTATTGCAAGATGGTTCATTGATTCTTCTGTGCCATTCAATGCAGCTAATTCTGCATATTTTCAATCTATGGCTGATGCACTTTGCAGCATGAGTCCGGGGTATAAAGTTCCAACTATGCATAGTCTTCGTGGCTATTTGTTAAATAAATGGGTTGAAGACGTGAACAAATTGATAGAGGAGTATTGTGAGATTTGCAAGAAAACTAGTTGTACTCTAATGGCCGATGGATGGACTGATCGAAAAAGAAGAACTCTTATAAACTTTCTAGTTTATTGTCCCAAAGGTACTATTTTTCTAAAATCCGTTGATGCTTCTCATGCTTTAAAAACTGCAGATATGTTGTATAAGCTTTTTAGAGAGGTGGTTTTATTGTTGGGCCTGAAAATGTAGTTCACATAGTGACAGATAATGCTGCAAATTATGTTGCTACTGGAAGGTTATTAGAAAATGAGTTTCCTACTTTATTTTGGTCTCCTTGTGTGGCACATTACATTAACTTGATTTTGCAAGACATGGGAAAATTAGAGGAAGTAAGTGAAACAGTGTCACATGCTTCTAATGTTACCAAATATATTTTAGCCATTATTATGCATTGTATTTAATGAGAAAGCAAACAGGTGGAAGAGAAATCCTTCTTCCTGCTCCAACTCGGTTTGCCACTAATTTCATTGCTTTGCAAAGTATTTTGTCTCACAAAAACTCACTAAGAGCCATGGTAACATCTAAAGAATGGACAAGCTCAGCATATGCCAAAGAAGCAAAGGCAAAACAGTTTGTGGATCAAGTTTTAGATTCTGGATTTTGGAGTAAATATGCTGATGTAGTTAAACTCATTAAACCACTTGTGCGTGTGTTGCGTATTGTTGATAGTGAAGATAAACCTGCTATGGGCATTCTATACAAATCTATAGTCAAAGCTAGAGAGGAGATGGTGAGGAGGTTTCAAAGAAATAAGAAGAAAGTGGATTCTTATTTGAAAATCTTAGATAAACATTGGGATTCACAGCTCCGCAAAAATCTTCATGCTGCCGGTTATTGGTTGAATCCAGCTTGTAGATATAATGATGTAGAATTTGAAAAACATGCATCCACAACATCAGGACTTTTAGATGTCATTGAAAAGCATGCTAATGGAAATTCTGAACTTCGATTGAAGTTAACAGATGAGATGAGAATATTCAAAGACGGTGAATTAGATTTTCGAAGGAAATCAATCGTGGATAAACGATGTATTGTGAGGGCCGGTAATTTCATAACTTCTAACTCTTGATATATATTTTATTTTATATTTCAATATATTTATAAATTTATTTAATCACATGGTATAAACAGATCAATGATGGGAAACTTATGGCACTTGTACACCAACTTTGCAAAGGTTAGCTATTCGTATTTTAAGCCAAACATGTAGTGCTTCGGGTTGTGAACGCAATTGGAGTATATTTGAGCATATTCATTCCAAAAAAAGAAATAGATTGAAGCACCAAAAGCTTAATGATTTAGTGTTTGTTCGTTACAACTTGAGACTTCAAAATAGGTATTATTATGGTTATTTTTCTCTGATCATTATATTTTTATATTTAAATACATATACTTAGATTTAATTCATGTGTGCTTAGGAAAATAAGAAATGGGAGTTATGATCCTATCAATATTGAAACAATTGCCGACCATTCTAATTGGATATTAGAGGATTCACCACCTCTCTTACCCAATGAAGAGTTGGAAGCATTGTGGAATGACCTTGCAAATATGATCATCCAACCAATTTCAAGTGATATTTGTATGTTCTAATATGAGCATAATATAGTTTGTGGTTGTGAATCAATTTAATGTCTCATATTTACCATCTCTAAATTTTTTTTGTTAATTATTTTTTAAAATATTGTTATAGATCAAATAGATTTAGATGAGGATGAAGATGGAGATATGGGTAATGCACAAGATACTATTGTTGATACTGTGAATCAAGAAAAAAGCAACACCAGAGAAGATGAAGTTGTTGGAGAAGACAATGAAGTTGAAGATGGATATGAATATCAAGATTATGACAATTTGACTTCATGGACATAAAAAATTATGGATCATTGAGTATGAATTTTTGTGACTTATTATAATACTATAACTTATGAATTGTTAAGTTTCTATCACTTCTTTGAATTTATAATTTGCTACATTAAATTTCTATCACTTATTTTGATTTTTACTAATACTTTTGTTTATTCTAAATTATTTGAATTTATAATTTTCTATATTATTATAGTTACAAATTTCAGGTAATGAATATATTTTTTATAGAAATCGGGTCAAAAGCTATGCGGTCTGACCAGTGACTCACTGGTCCGACCAATAACCCAGTGACCCAGTAACTTTACCGAGTCGATCACCGGTCTGAATTTTAAAACATTGATTATTTACTCTAATCAACATATATTTATACAATAGAAACATTCTATCATACATCTAATTATGAGAGAATTGATAATAATCCATATTACACATGTACAACATTGTTCTTGTTTAATTTTTAAAAAATAATAAAAAAGGGAGTGATCTATCGATAAATTTTTAAATTTTTATCGAAAATATCATAAAACATATATTATACTATTCACTTATTCTAAATATATACATACATTTATAATTATTTACTCTAATCAACATATATTTATACAATATATCTACCTAATTTTAATAATATTTTTAAAAATTATTTAACCATACTTCTAAATATATATTTAATCAAACAACCTAACTACCTATTTATTCTAATTAAACATACTTTTTAAATATATTTAACCATACAAATACACTTTTTAGAGTTATTCTTTTTTAAAAGAGTATATAAATATATTTACCATATATTATACCTTTTAAAAAAATACTTATTTTATTTCTAAAAATATATATCTTATATTATACTATTCAATTATTCTAAATATACATTCATTTATAAATATTTACTCTAACTAAACATATATTTATACAAAATATCTATCTAATTATAATAATATTTTTAAAAATGATTTAACCATACTTTCTAAATATATATTTAACCACACAATATATCTCCCTATTTATTCTAATTAAACATAATTTCTACATATGTTTAGCTATAAAAATACATTTTTTAGAGTTATTCCTTTTTAAAAGAGTATATAAATATATTTATCATATTATACCTTTTAAAAATATGTATTTTTTTTCTAAAAATATATATTTTATAATTCATTTATTCTAAATTTAAACTTACAAATATTTTTTCTAAATAAACATATAATTTTTAAAAAATAATATACTTTTTAAATATATTTACTTATTGTTTTATAAATAAATCCTATACTGTTTTTATTAATACACATATAAATTCTAAACATAAATTTTTTTTAATACTAAATACAAACTATACTGTTTTTATTAATACACTTAAACATAAACCTATTTTTAATACTAAACCTAAACTATATTGTTTTAGTTTAAAAATATACAAGTGTTTATTTTAAGAAATAAATATATTTTTTTTTGCAAATTTTTTTTTAAAGTATATAAATATATTGTTTTTAAAATCAATAAATATACTGTTTTTAAAATCAATAAATATACTGTATTTTTTAAATAAATGTACTGTTTTTAAATATAAATTTTGAAAATATTTTTTCAAAAAAATATTTGATAGAAAAATATACATATAAACATAATAAATTTACTAGATAAACAAGTTATATAATTAAAACTTAAAAAAAAAAATTATATAAAAGTGTGTACGGGAATCTTGATGTAAATTTTGAAGCTTTATTCTAAAATCTTGTTCCTCAAGATGAATCAATTGGTATTTAAAACATAAAAGGTGAAAACAAAAATTAGATTATAAACTGAATTTGAAAATAATAGATACATAACTTAATTATTTAATAAAATTATCTGAAATTTATTATGGTGGAGTTGAGAAAATGTGATGATTTTGATTGTTGTTGAGAGGAAGAAGAGAACAAAAATGAAAGATATGGAGCGAAAACGTTGCTTTTGGAAATTAAAATGGAAGAGAAATGAAAATATATTAATAAAGATAAACTGAGTGAGAGCGATGGCGTTGATGTGTGACATTAATTATAGAACAGGTTGTGATGAGGCTCCCCTTGCAAAAGTAATAGTCAGATTTTGATGTCATTTTAATTTGTTAGGGATTTATCTCCGACTAATTTCCCTAATTATTCAAAGATTTTCTTGTAATGAATAGTGTAAAATTAATGTGTGGTCCTCTAGTGAAGGTCTATCTATTCATCGTCTTTCTCTGAAAATAATATAGATTGGAACTTTTGTATCTTTATCTGGGACGAAACATAATTGAAATACTAGGAAGGTAGTGGGTCATTCAATCCATGGCCCCCAAGATGATCGAAAGGAAGTTAATTAAAGTGCAGCTTTACACATCTATTATTCTTTCTTAAAAATAAAACTTATCTATGTAATTGGATAGACAACTTTGGGGACATTGCAACCGATCTTTAATTACTACTAACATATAAAAGATGACATAAGATTTGGCATATGCCACTAATTTATAGATCACCATATATAGCAAGTACTGGACTAATTACACATAAAGTACTTATCTACCTCTGTGCTATGTTATTTATATGTTTTGAAATTATTGAATCTGTGTGGGGTTAATTAAAACACCGAGGTGGGTAAAGGAAAGCTCCACAGAAATGCTTTTTAGTATACAATGTAAGCCAGCTTGGCTTCAATTCAGAGGAGACAAAAGTCACTAAGCAAATACCGAAATACCATAAATAAATAAATAATAGGTCACTATCATAAAATCACTCGTGTGATATATTTAATTTAATTAAGTAATACATTATTGAAAGGCTACGTAGCCATATATATCATCACTCATCTCGTGTTGGTAGGCCATGGATATCTTCACTCCTTGCATACCCTTTTATGGATAAAATGTAGTATTCATTATTTTTTTGTAATTCTTAAACTATTTTACATGAAATTTCAGTGTATTCTAGTGGCAGAATAAAAAGTTTCAAGACATATATAGGTTATGTTTTCAGGTGGCTGGTATAAAGTGGAGTTTCTCTTTATCCCTTTATGTTAGCTTTGTTTTTCATTCCAGTTGGATTATAATTTCGGTTAAAAAACTATAGTATTTACTTGCAAGGTTTTAAATAATTGGGGTAACAACAGTTTTCGAAATTTTAGTCGGTATAGGTGTTGTGTGTTGGAAATCCACAAATTTCTATGATGAATTTCTATTAATTTTGGTGAACCTCATTTCAATATGTTTGCTTCGACCATGTGTTATCGGATTCTTCGTTAGGTTGATAGCTGACATGTTGTCGATCTTCATGGTAATTGTTCCATGATCTTTACCTAGGATTTCTTCGATCAAGTTCACCATCCATGTTACTTGACATGCACAAAGAGAAGCAGTTATGTGCTCTGCTTTGTATGATCATAATGCAACTACTGATTCCTTTCTCAAACTCCAAGTAATGGTGCACCACCTAGCATAAACACATATCCTGTTGTAGATTTTGGATCTTCGACAACACTACACCAACTTGAATCAGTGTCCCACTAACTTGCATTATTTTCCTTTATCAGCTACAGGAAACAAAATGCTATAGTCGAGAATTCTTTTCAAATACCTCAATATCCTCTTCGTCGTTACCAGGTGTGATACTTTTGGCTTCTGCATGAATCTATTCACCATATCTACACAGTATGCTAAGTCAGGCCTCGTGTGACCAAGGTACCTTAGAAAACTAATAAGTTTTCTGTATTGGATTGGATTGACATCATCTTCTTCTGAATCTTTTGATAGTTGCAACCTTGGTTCAACAAGTGTCGATGTCGAGTTGCATTCTTTCATCTCAAATCTCTTAAGAATTTCTTCTACATATCTTCTTTGATGCATCATCAAACCTCTACTGCTATTGTAGAATTCGATGCCAAAGAAATATGAAATGTCACCCAGATCAGACATTTCAAATTCCTTGCTGAGATCACCTTTGAAGTCTTTGATCTCACTTTTGCAGCTACCTGTTATCAACAAATCATCGACATAGAGACATAGTATAAGAAATTCACTATTGCTTCTTCTTCCATATAATCCATGTTCAGTTGTGCACTTCAAAAATTCCTTCTTCCTTAGAAAGCTAACTATCTTCTTATTCCAAGCTCGTGGAGCTTGCTTCAATCCATATAGGGTTTTATGTAGCCTGTACACCTTTCTCTCTTTGTCATGTTTGACAAATCCAACTAGTTTCTTAACATAAACTTCTTCGTCTAAGGGTCCATTCAAGAATGCACACTTCACGTCCATATGACATATGTGCCAACTGTTTATTTCTGCTAGACCAATAACCAATCTGATTGTTTCGATTCTAGCCACATGTGCAAAAACTTCATTAAAGTCAATTCCTTTTTACTATAGAAATCCTTTCGCCAGGAGTCTTGCTTTGTGTCGAGTTACTTCCCCTTTGGGATTCATCTTCACTTTGTATACCCATTGGACATTAATTGCCTTCTTTCCTTGAGGAAATTTGACAAGTGACCAAGTGCTGTTGTCTTCAATGTACTTCACTTCTTCGTTCATTGCTTTCACCCACTTTGAATCCTTCAATGCTTCAGCTACATTTACTAGTTTGACATCTGCATAGAAAGCATAATGTATCAGCTCACATTCGTTATCAACCATATCATCTGATGTAATCACACAGTCTTGAAACCTTGCAGGCATGCATATTATTGTCCGAGGTCTGCTTGTACTTGGTTAATCTCTGACTTCTTCCTCTTGTCGAACTTCTCTTTCGACTTGAGTTTCCGCTGGTTCTTCAAGTAAGATTCTCACTGAATCTTTCTTGACATTTTCAGTTCAATCTCATTCCTTAAGCTCATTTATGATCACGTCCCTGTTGATCATAATCTGCTTATTCACTAGATCGAACAACTTCTAACCTCCAGTCGAATGATATCCTACTAGGATCATCCGACTCGACTTGTCATCAAGTTTTCTTCTCAATTGATCTGACACGTGTCTATGTGCAATAGATCCAAATATCTTCAGATGACTCAAGCTAGGCTTCACACCAAACCAACATTCTTCTAGAGTAATTCCTTCTGACTTCTTCGTCAAACATCTGCTTAATATTTATGTTGCAATCGACATAACTTCACCCCAAAACTCTTTAGGTAGATTCTTTCCTTTCAACATACTTCTCGCCATATTCGTGATGGTTCAGTTCTTTCTTTCTGCAATTCCATTCTGCTGTGGAGTGTAGGGTGTCACCACCTCATTTACAATTCCTTATTTTTCATATAACATGTCAAAATCTTTCGACACATACTCTCCACCATCATCAGTTCTCAAAACTTTGAGCTTTCGACCACTTTGTCTTTCGACCATAGATTTAAACTTGGCAAATACCTCGATCACTTCACTTTTCTTCTTGATCTGGTAAGTCCACATTTTTTGACTGAAATCATCTATGAATGTAACAAAGTATTTGTTACCTCCCATCGAATCCAGCTGAATTGGTCCACATACATCAAAGTATATGACCGAGGATAGCCTTTGACCTGCTTCCTTCATCATTGGTGAAGTTATTCTTGTGTTGCTTCGCCTGCACACATTCCTCACACACTTTGTTTGGAATGTCAATTTTTGACAGTCCTGAAACCATACTTCTTCTTTTCAAATCTCTGATGTCTCTGAAGTTGAGATGACCTAGTCGATAGTACCATACCCATTAATCCTTGCTAGCTGCAGTCGAAAGGCACTTGCGTTCTATCACATTAAGTTTAATCTTGAAGTTTCTGTTTTTAGACATGGGAACCTTCAAGATTAATCTTCCATTTGCATCGACGACTCTCATCATCTTATCTTCGATCGACACTTTGTAGTTTTTTTGACCAAATGTTCTATACTGAGAAAATTTCTCTTCATGCCTGACATGTACAACACATTAGAAATTACTGACCTCCTACCATCTTTCCTCATAATCATAACATCACCAATACCTTCATCTGCTAGGGTATTGTCATTTGCGAATTTCACCTTGTTCTTCATAGAGGGTTTTATGTTGACAAATGAATCTTTCTTTCCAGACATATGTGATGAGCATCCTGAATCCAAGTATCATTGGTCCTTGAATCTATCTTCATCTCTTATTGTAACCATCAACATCATCTCTTCTTCTTCTTCATGTTTTGTAAACTTTGCATCACTTTCTTGATGCTTTCGCTTTTCTGGATAATCACTAGAATAGGGACCCTACTTCTGATAATTGAAACATTGAATGTGACTCTTGTCAGGATTTCGACCACCACCTCTTCCTCTATTTGTACCACCACCTCTTTAGTTGTCTTGGTATGGTCTTCTCTGATTCAACACGTTTTCTTCGTGTTGGTTTCCTCTACCAGTCGAATTGTTGTAGCCACCTCTACCTTTGTTGTCAAACCACTTTCCTTTACTTTTCTTATCTTTTGTTGATTGAGCCTGCAAAGCCACATGACTCTTCGACTTTCTTGTAACTCTTTCATCCATTCTTTATTCATGAGATTCAAGCGTCCCTTGAAGTTCTTCTTTCGATAAAGTTTACATGTCCTTTGACTCTTCTATGGCAACTGCCACATAATCGAACTTTGAAGTCAAAGATCTCAAGATCTTTCAAACATCTGCTATTGTTATTAACGTCTCTCCACAAGTCTTTATTTGATTCACCAGTTTCGTAACTCTAGCAAAGAAATCAGATATGCTTTCGCTATCTTCCATCTGAAGCAATTCATATGTTCTTTTGTGAGTTTGTAACCTCGCCTCTTTCACCTTTTCTGCACCTCCAAAATATTTCTTAAGAATCTCCCAGGCATCTTTTGTAGATTCTACATCACTAACCTTTTCGAAATTGTTTGGGCAGACACATTGATGAATTATAAAGAGAGGTTTATAATTCTTCTTCTTCTTCTTTAATTCTTTGTATTTCGCCTCTTCCTTTTCTGAAGCTTATTCATCAAGTGGTTCTAATCCATATTTTACAAGATTCCAAAGACCTTGAAAACTGAATATAACCTTCATATGTTTGCACCAATTCTCATAGTTATCACCTTTAAGAATCGGAAGATTTGATGAAAATTTTCCACTTGCATAATTCATAGTCATTGATTTTCTTCTTCTTTCCTTGATCGCTTAATCGGAACTCTTGATACCAGATATTGGCAATGCACAAATTCCTATGATAAATTTCTATCAATCTTGATGAACAAGATTGTTTTAACCTTGCACACAATGACAATGAAAAGAAAAGAAAAGAAAAGAAAAGAAGAAAAGAGATGTAGGGTTTTGTAGCGGTGAAAATCGGAGATCAAGCTATTAATTAACTTGACTCACAAAAGCAAGAGTCGCCACCGCGCTTTATTATTTCCAAGGGAAAAGGGAAAAGAGCGAAATAAAACCCTAAAATATGCAATGTAAAATAATACTTAAAAGTAATAAAAAATACAATGCGTTTTTTGAAAGAGATCGAGAGTTCGGGGGTTGGTTATACAATGGGAAGGTATTAGCACCCAATGCATCTGCGGTACTCCGCAGGAACCTTTTGAAATATCTGTTTTTGGTTAAAATTGTTTGTTTGATTAAAATGGTTTGTTTGGCTAAAAATAGGCGTGGACGAGATTTTTGAAGATACGACGACCTAGTGTCGAAGTTTTGACTTAAAAGGAGTGAGTTTGAAAGTGGAGTCTTTTGGGAAAATTGTCTTAAGTTTGGAAAAATAGTAAGCAAGCAAAACATGAATGAGGCTATTCGCACGATTGTAGAAGGTGTATTTGATGACGTGAAGTCAATAGATTTAAATCTTTCCCTTGGAGTAGAAGCAAACAAATCAGAAAAAATAAGACGAACATCACAATATAAGTAATCAAGAATTCGCAAGAAGATAAATTTAAACGAACTGATTAAGAAAAAGCAATGAAATATTTAATTCTAAAGGACTAAGACGATTAAAAAAGCAAACGAGAAGGTAACTAGTTATCTAAAGAGGATATGTAAATTACTAAGTTAATTCTAAACAAAAAGTAAGATTATGAAATTTCTGAATTACACCTAAATTGCGTTAAAGCTCTACGATTTATTAAAATTCTAAAATTACTAAATTTAATCTAAGTTGAATTAATTCTAAAGTTACTAAACCGTGTCTAATATAAACTAAGTTGATTTCAAAGTTACTAAATTAAAATTCTTGAGTTATTAAATTGAATCTAAACTAAATCAAAGTTTTAACTAAATTCCTTATAAAATTACTAATTAAAATCTAAACCATATTAACAATAAAAGGGGTGTGTAACACAAATTTGAGGGGGCTTATGATATGAAAATCGGATGGGCTTAAAATATTGGGATAAGGCCCAAGGCATGAGTAATAAACATAAATAAATAAATAAAAAAACTGAAACAAACATGCAAGGTTAGAACCGGGCCGAACCGGGTCAGGCCCAGACCCGTTGCCCTACAATACTCGAATTGGGTTAGAAAAAAGAAGAAAAAAAAAAGACCTAAAAGGAAAAGTGGAAAACGGCGCTGCATGATGTGTTGGGAAGGGAACAGAAAATCATCGATTCCGGTAACCTCTTATCTCCATATCTCTATCACTTTCTTCTTCAGTTATTTCGATGCAAAGAGGTCACCTTCTCTTGCCTTCTAAAGTTGCCGATCTCGTTTCTCCTCTCGCGATTCCTTCGATCTCCTCAACCTTGCGCCGCCAGTAATCGTCAACCTGGTAAAACTGCAGAACAGCAACGAAGGAAAAGGGAATAGTTGTGAAGACAAGGACATACCTAGGACAAGCTTCGCCGGAATTTGTATTGGCCCCGCCGTGAGGTAAGTTCCTTTGTCATCTTCTTCGCACTTTCTTGATACCAATGCATAGCTTGGAGCCCCCTGAGTCGTTCCCCTATGATGGTGAAGCGGGATTCATGGCCAGCGACATTTGATTTTGATATTCGTCAAACCTAGTTTTTTTTGCAATTCATTAGATGTAGGAATTCTGAGGTGAAATTGATGAATAAGACCAATGGATTCGAGTTTAGGAGGTTGGTACGAAGTAAGTGATAATATGGGTTATGGAAGCGGAGGAATTATGCTGTGCGGTGAATCGCGGATGTGAGCGGAATAGTGTAGTGGTAGTTGTTTTTGTTTTTGTATGAAGAGAGGAACAGAAAGTAGCATAGCGTGATTTTTGCTAATGCTTCTTTGTTTGTTTTTTTTTTGTTGTTCATCTTTTTGATGGTATTGTGTGAAGAATGGATAGAAAATGAAAGAAGATTCAAAACTCAGAAGGAAAAAGCATAGGATGTGTGTGAGATGGGAGAGAAATAAATGGCGGTTTACAGAAAGAGCGAAAGAAAATTTGATGGAAAGTGTTATGTTGGTCGTTGCAGTACAAAGGGTGGTGTTGATGGTGAATAGAAAGCTAGAGGGGGTAGATGGGATACTGTTTTCTTTTTGTGTTTGTATTTTTTGTTTTACAGCAGGTCATGTCCTCCAGCTTGTTCTCAACCTGGAGCCAAGTTATTAGAAATTTCCACCGGTTTTTTACTTTTGTTTTCCCCCCTTCAGAATGAAAAAATTTTGGAGGGAAAATGTGTGTCTTGGACAAAACATGATATGCTGGCTTTTCCTTTTTTGATGCAGGATTTGCATTTCTATTTTTGTGAAAGTTCTAGACTGTTTTGGACAGGTTTGACAGGAACTTTTTGGCATTATTATGCAGCTTTTTTACAGCATTGCAGCATGGATGATGCAGAGTTTGGAGCAGCATACAGTATGGATGGTTTTGAAGCAAGGTTTGGACTGTTTTGAAGTGTTTGTAGCAGCTGATTTATGGACAACATTGGTACAAGTTATGGAGCAATTTTGATGCATCATGAAGCAAGGAAAACGGGCTTGAAAATAATAGCATAGGCTTAGACTTGGTATTTTGAAGATTGATGAAGGATAGTTTAAAATAGGCTTCAGGATTTGCAATGTTTTTCATGTGATTTTGTGGCTATAATATTTGTAATGAAATTTGAAATTTGTAACAAGTCTTGAATTTGGGTGTAACTTTAAATATTTCATTTGAGTTTGGAATGGATTTGTCTTGAGATTTTTTTGAAATTGCAAACTTGAAATATGCCTAAAAATTAGCATGATGCATTCTCCACTTTTGAACTAGACATGACAAATATCCTTGAATCAATGATCTTGAAATTTTCATTAAAGTTTGTATCAAATTCTTGGATTGAATAAGAACTTTTCCTTAGAAATAGTCCTTGTAGAATTGATGGACTTTTGTGAACTTATCTTGAAGAATATTTGCAAACTTGTCATTAGTACTTGAGTGAACAAATAGTATGTTAAGAGCCTTGGTAAAAAAAACATCATAATTTGACAATCGCGTATGCTCAAATGCAAGTGACTTGAAACAAACGCCAAACAATTTAAAGAATCCTTAAACTCAACATCATGTGTCATGAACAAACTCATCATAAAATTCAATATCTTTAGAGAACAATTATGGCATGAATTGTGGCTTGGAGATTAAGAATATTCTAGGTTATGAGAATGACCTATAACGTTTCAATAAATTCCAATAGCCTTCAAAGCATAATATGACAACATGCAAAAAGAACTGTCTCAAAATATTGGAAATTTATGATCCTTTGAACTTGATCTTGAAAAGGTTGGCTTTTTTGGTCGAAGTGCTTTAAATCCTCCCACATAGCCTGATCTTTCTTCGCATTCTAAAGCATCTTGATACACATGTAAACCAGGGATGATGAAATCTTGATTGTGCTCTAAGGAAGTTGTGGAGAAGTTTGAGAGGTTAAAATCGGCCATATTTCGTGCCCTTAATTTCTTTGAATAAAAATGCCAATGAAGATGGGATCTTAGGTCAAAAATTGGGTTACAACAGCTGCCCCTTTTTAAGTTTCTTCTATCTGGAGATATGAAGATTGAGATCTTCATTTCGACGAGATTGAGGGGACTTAAATATAGAATACACAATTTTTGGCCTGAAGATACCGCGATTATGTTCATGATATGATATGAATGTAATGCTCTGAATTTTATGGGGAATGACGCCATATGAGACAGACTATGCTGGAGAAACCAAGCACATTATACAGTAATCCCAGAGAGGAAGAGGTTGTAACTCCACTGGGGAAACAAAGTCATAGACTTCAAATGAGAGACTCTTGAATGATTTACATCAGTATTGAGACTGGAAATGATTTTCATCAGTACTATGACTGGAAAAGGAAATGATTTACATCAGTACTGTGACCGGAAAAGGAAATGATGGACATCAGTACTGAGACTGGAGAATGATTGATATCAGCACTGTGGCTGGAAAATAAAATGATTGACATCAGCACTGAGACTGGAAAATGATTGACATCAGCACTGTGGCTGGAAAACAAAATGATTGACATCAGCACTGAGACTGGAAAATGGTTGACATCAGCACTGTGGCTGGAGATAAACATCTCTGATTTCTAAATTTTACCAAGAACGGTAACACATTTCTTCTTTAACCAAGATATCGCTTGAAAAGGATAAAATAACAAACTTCCCCACGGGACTTTTCTGAAGGGATGCCATTTGCTGAGTAAACATTATTGTTGGGGATACACAAGCTACTCAAATAAAGAGGCCGCCACTTGCTTCCTTTCAAAGGTGTCAATAACATACAAGCTGCTCATGAAGAGACCGCCACTTGATGTCTTCAAAGAAAATTAAATCATACAAGCTGCTCATGAAGAGTCTGCCACTTGTTGTCTTCAAAGAATATCAAAGTACACAAGCTGCTCATGAAGAGTCCGCCACTTGTTGCCAATAACCCACAAGCTGCTCATGAAGAAGCTGCCACTTGTTGTCTTCAAGGGAACAATAACACACAAGTTGCTCAAATAGATAAGCTGCCACTTGCTGTCTTCCAAAAATACTAACGTACAAGCTGCTCATGAAGAAGCTGCCACTTGCCGTTTTCCGTACAAGCTACCCGTGAAAGGACTGCCACTTGCCGTTTTTAAAAGTGTTGATAACATACAAGTTGTCCATGAAGAGACTGTCGCTTGATGTTTTCAAAGGTGACAATAACATACAAGTTGCTCATGAAGAGACTGCCGCTTGATGTTTTCAAAGGTGAAAATAACATACAAGTTGCTCATGAAGAGACCGCCGCTTGTTGTCTGTCAAGATCCATAACACACAAGTTGCCTCATGAAGAGACTGCCGCTTGATGTTTTTCAAGAGAACAATAACACACAAGTTGCTCATGAAGAGACCGCCGCTTGCTGTTTTGAAAGGTGACATTAACACACAAGTTGCTCATGAAGAGACCGCCGCTTGCTGTTTGTCAAGAGTATCCATAACACACAAGTTGCTCATGAAGAGACTGCCGCTTGCTGTTTTCAAAAAGATACCCATAAAATATCGTGAAGATATTGCTGGAGGTGAGAACCAATAACCTCATCGAGGATGGACAAACTGCTCATGAAGAGACCGCCATTGTCGTAGAGAAATCAGAAATAATCAAACTGCTCAAATAAAGAGTCAATCGCTTGTTGTCATGTTGATATTCCAGAAGAAGGTTGTGATAACACTGTTGGGGAATAAAGTTCATCTTCAATGGGGAACCATGAGTAAATCCTTCTTGAGGAGACCAAGTATTTACATTGCAAAATAAATGCACTCTCCATCTAGGTTTCACAGCCTAGAGAGATCCACAGGGTATCGTTCACAAGAGACAAAGCTCAATCCAGGAATAAACTGGAGAGAAAACAGTCAAACAAGACTCCACCCAATGAGGAAACAACTCAAATGGGGATTTATCCTATCCAGAGATGGAAAAGGAAAGCTAAAGCAAGATTCTTCCACGAGAGTTAACTCAGTGGGGAATTAGAAAAGAGGCGCACTTTCTGCTTAAGTTGACACTCTATTTAGAAAGATCAAATACTCTATTTGAATAGACATAACCAAGGTGTACGAACTCAATGACATCAACAAATACAACTGTGCATGCATGATGCAAGTGTGAATGAATAAATGAATGTTATGTATATGCTGACAAAACAGACAGGAGATGATAAGACGTCACAATACACTTCAATACACGGCTAATCTCAACAAGATGGGAATATTACTGGAGATAGAACACAGGCCATCATTGGAGCAAAGTCCTTTTACAAGGCTTAAATATCTCTGGAGGGGAAGATATTTTCAGGTAGAAAACCCAAAGTCCAATCTTCTAATGTCAACAATCCATTGAAAGGATAACAACACAAACAAATGTTTCAGCGGGAAAAAGTCATGTTTAGCTGGAGATACTGAGAACACTAACCTCTGATAATGTATGAAAACATATCTTGACAAATCTGGATTGCCCTTGGGATTAATTTTGGATGCCCCAAGCTTACTGTTGATAAGCTGCGTGATGCACGACAATTCTTGCGAATAGCTTCACTTCTAACATGCCCCAAGCTATCTGGTTGATGAGGAGAAATCGTCTCAAGAGGATTTTACAAAAGACCTGGCATTCACCACGCTCTGGTGTCTTCAAACTCTTAGAGAGATTCATCAAATCTCGACGTGATTGCCCCGGATTGACTGTAGTTGGCACATCAAAGTCTTCAAATTTTGCCCCAAAAGAGTAAACAAGTTGGGAAAGCATTAATTAGGAGAAGCAACACGTCCGTGCTTAAGGTCTTCAGGTGACATGCCCCTGGATATGATTTTTTTCTTGAAATGATTCGCCAATTACTCAACATAGTTTCAAGCCTTAAAAGAATAAACTCATCACTGGTGCTTATATGTGAGTTTCCTTGATATCAAACAAATGTTTTGCAGTTAGAAAATTTTATTATGAGAATGAAAATTCTAATGCAACAGTTATGTAAGTCTTGAAGATTTTGAAAAGATATCGCACAAATTTTGCGAGTTAGAGCATCATTTATTTTTGTATAGGAAAAACATATGATACCAACATAACTATTTAGAACATTCATGGGAGTCAGGGACACTATCTCATTGAAGTATGCTTTCAAAATAACCTTGCTTCAATTAGGACTTTTGAAGGTTGTAATGTGGTTTGGTTCATGGTTTTAGAAAAAAAAGGATTTAAGGCTCAAGATATTTGGTGCCCACCCCCTTCATGATGTTCTCCAATCCTATGTTCAGTTAATTCAACATGAGTGTTCATCTCTCAAAAGGATTTTGTGACGGTCAAGGAAACGACGAGGCTTTCGGAGTAGAAACCGCCCTCATGTCTTCGTGTTTGTAGTCACCAATTTGTTCTTTGTTGAGGACTTTTCTTTGCAGTCCTTTTCTTTGCAATTTTTATTTTCCCTAACTTTTGCCTGAACTAATTCTTTTGAATTGATAGTCCAGCGGGATGCCTTAATTTTTCCTAAGTCACACGTTTTCATGTTTTTTGACTTAGCAGGCTTTTCTTTTTCTTGATTTTTGACTTTTTGACCAAAATGTGTGACATTAGCTTGTCTTTGCTTGTTGAGAGGACTGTGATTGCCTCGTTTCTTGATGAATGAGGGATAACATTGTGGTTCCACATCCTCTAGATTCATTATACAGGAAGGATAGCCCTCGTAGTTTCTCTTCAAAAAACATCTTCCTTATGAATTTTGAACACTCAGTCAGATTAACTAAAAACTACCCTGCCCCAGGTTAAAATTCAAGGTTTTTTCGTATAGAAAAGAAACTTCTACTTCAAAGGCTCAAAAGGGGTTATCAAGGGATTATCTTCCTTATATCTCCGGTGTTTAGGGATTTGAAACAATGCCTGTACATCATCAACAAGATTTTATCCAAAAGCAAACAACCAGAGATTTTGTGTTCTTTAGATCATCATCCTCCCTTCAATCTCTGCCTAGGCAAGAGACTGGGCAACAAGTTAGTATCATAATGCAAAAAGCAATTTAAAATTTGAAAACAAATATGAGTGAAACGAATGAATTTCTTCAAGACAAACATGCTCATTGTATTAAGATAATCATACAGATGCAAACAAGTTCTTACATGCAAACAATGTTTTGATAAACAAGAAAAATTGCAACAAGCAGAAATAAGTTAGTGATCGGGGAAGGCTTTCCATCTAGACTTGAATTACCGAAAACATCTTTCAAAAATCAAAGTCACTACCAATCGTGTTTACTCTTCGACGCATGTTTGATTTGAACTTCAAAACCAACGTCCTTGAATGACAAGATACCACTTCTGACCAACTTCTGAACCTCAATCTTCAAGGCAAAGCAACCCTCCAAGTCATGCGTAGGAGCACCTTGATGAAAGGTATAAGTCAAATCAACTTTGTAGTACCAATGTATCTTCTTAGGAGCCTTCGATGGAGGTCGGGTCTGAACCAAATTCCTCTGCATCAGGATAGGGAACAACTCTGTATAGGTAATTGGAATTGGATCAAACTGGGTTTTCCTCTGATTGGGAACTTGCTGATTCTGTTGATGAATAGGAGAAACATGATGATTCTGAAAATGATTATTTCTTCCTCTGGTTCTCTTCTTAGAAAAGTCATTATCAAACTTCTTCACACCATTAGCTGAGCTACCATCTTCATATAAACATCCCTTTCAGACATCTTCTTCTAGACGCACTCCCACATTCACCTTGTCAGGAAAGTCATTAGGTGCATTAACCCTCACCTTCTCATGAGAGAATGATTTTAGAGTTTCAGTGAAGACTTTTATCATCGTTTCCTCCATCCTAGAAGGATTGACTTGGGCGGTAACCAAAATTTCAACCCAAAACAGTCGAGTGATCCATACCAGCTTTCAAAATAGTCATCTCTCTACGGAGTTCAGAAACCTCTTGCTTGATATTCTCCATTGTTCTCTTAGCGCGAGTGTTGTACTGGTGAGACCAAAGGAAAAAAGACTCGGAAAAAGACCTTTGAAAGTGAAACAAAAAAATGTAGAATGATGCATGATATGCAAAAGAGATTTTTTATTTGATTTTCAAGGAACTCAAGATATTAAGTTGTAAACATCAAAGTATGAAGATAGAAGATGAATTTTAAATTGGCTCCAAACATTGATCAAGTTATCATCAAGATCAATCATCCATTTTGGTGGATTAGGGTTTCCACCCCATCAACACCCAAGATCCATTGAGCTTGACAAAACTTGTGATATTTACAAAGAAAGACTTCCAAATTCCTTGAAAATTAAGTGAAAAGGGTTTTATGGATGCATGAATGCATGGCTATGCAACAACCACAAGCAAGGTCACAAATAAAGTCGAAAGGTTCCACGTTACGAGCATGGAGTCAAGGTAAGGAACACCCCCAAGGTATGTACTAACGGTTTAATCACATCTGTAGAACAAGGTTCTAAGAGTTCCCAGAGTCTACATTCCTCCGTCGGATATTACCAACGTCTTGATTACTCAATAATCAGTAATATTCTCAAGAGAAACTCATCCGAGCCTAGCATCACGTAACAATTACTTCCGGATTACTCCGTTATAATATTCGCGCTACACCTAAAAGGCCAAGATGGGTTAGGGTTCTACGGTTCCCAGCTTCTCTGGCTCCCAGGTCGAAAATAATAATGTCTTCCCGATTACTCGGTAAACAAATATTACGTTCAAAAGGGCCTTCCACTGAGTGGGGGATCTCATGCCTCCTTCTTCGGGATTACTCCCTCAAAGTTAACATGACTATACCGCCCGTCCTATTCCTAAGTGTAACTTAGTCCGGGTATAGGACTTGTCCTTTGTAAATATTATCAACACCCAAATAATCATAATATATACATATAACCAAACAATCAAATAATGATAAAACAGATAAAACAAATTAGGCTTAACCCACTTAGGGATGGACCAGCAAGAGGTCAATCTTTCCCCAGCAGAGTCGCCAATTCTGTAGCGGTGAAAATCGGAGATCAAGCTATTAATTAACTTGACTCACAAAAGCAAGAGTCGCCACCGCGCTTTATTATTTCCAAGGGAAAAGGGAAAAGAGCGAAATAAAACCCTAAAATATGCAATGTAAAATAATACTTAAAAGTAATAAAAAATACAATGCGTTTTTTGAAAGAGATCGAGAGTTCGGGGGTTGGTTATACAATGGGAAGGTATTAGCACCCAATGTATCTGCGGTACTCCGCAGGAACCTTTTGAAATATCTGTTTTTGGTTAAAATTGTTTGTTTGATTAAAATGGTTTATTTGGCTAAAAATAGGCGTGGACGAGATTTTTGAAGATACGACGACCTAGTGTCGAAGTTTTGACTTAAAAGGAGTGAGTTTGAAAGTGGAGTCTTTTGGGAAAATTGTCTTAAGTTTGGAAAAATAGTAAGCAAGCAAAACATGAATGAGGCTATTCGCACGATTGTAGAAGATGTATTTGATGACGTGAAGTCAACAGATTTAAATCTTTCCCTTGGAGTAGAAGCAAACAAATCAGAAAAAATAAGACGAACATCACAATATAAGTAATCAAGAATTCGCAAGAAGATAAATTTAAACGAACTGATTAAGAAAAAGCAATGAAATATTTAATTCTAAAGGACTAAGACGATTAAAAAAGCAAACGAGAAGGTAACTAGTTATCTAAAGAGGATATGTAAATTACTAAGTTAATTCTAAACAAAAAGTAAGATTATGAAATTTCTGAATTACACCTAAATTGCGTTAAAGCTCTACGATTTATTAAAATTCTAAAATTACTAAATTTAATCTAAGTTGAATTAATTCTAAAGTTACTAAACCGTGTCTAATATAAACTAAGTTGATTTCAAAGTTACTAAATTAAAATTCTTGAGTTATTAAATTGAATCTAAACTAAATCAAAGTTTTAACTAAATTCCTTATAAAATTACTAATTAAAATCTAAACCATATTAACAATAAAAGGGGTGTGTAACACAAATTTGAGGGGGCTTATGATATGAAAATCGGATGGGCTTAAAAGATTGGGATAAGGCCCAAGGCATGAGTAATAAACATAAATAAATAAATAAAAAACTGAAACAAACATGCAAGGTTAGAACCGGGCCGAACCGGGTCAGGCCCATACCCGTTGCCCTACAATACTCGAATTGGGTTAGAAAAAAGAAGAAAAAAAAAAGACCTAAAAGGAAAAGTGGAAAACGGCGCTGCATGATGTGTTGGGAAGGGAACAGAAAATCATCGATTCCGGTAACCTCTTATCTCCATATCTCTATCACTTTCTTCTTCAGTTATTTCGATGCAAAGAGGTCACCTTCTCTTGCCTTCTAAAGCTGCCGATCTCGTTTCTCCTCTCGCGATTCCTTCGATCTCCTCAACCTTGCGCCGCCAGTAATCGTCAACCTGGTAAAACTGCAGAACAACAACGAAGGAAAAGGGAATAGTTGTGAAGACAAGGACATACCTAGGACAAGCTTCGCCGGAATTTGTATTGGCCCCGCCGTGAGGTAAGTTCCTTTGTCATCTTCTTCGCACTTTCTTGATACCAATGCATAGCTTGGAGCCCCCTGAGTCGTTCCCCTATGATGGTGAAGCGGGATTCATGGCCAGCGACATTTGATTTCGATATTCGTCAAACCTAGTTTTTTTTGCAATTCATTAGATGTAGGAATTCTGAGGTGAAATTGATGAATAAGACCAATGGATTCAAGTTTAGGAGGTTGGTACGAAGTAAGTGATAATATGGGTTATGGAAGCGGAGGAATTATGTTGTGCGGTGAATCGTGGATGTGAGCGGAATAGTGTAGTGGTAGTTGTTTTTGTTTTTGTATGAAGAGAGGAACAGAAAGTAGCATAGCGTGATTTTTGCTAATGCTTCTTTGTTTTTTTTTTTTTTGTTGTTCATCTTTTTGATGGTATTGTGTGAAGAATGGATAGAAAATGAAAGAAGATTCAAAACTCAGAAGGAAAAAGCATAGGCTGTGTGTGAGATGGGAGAGAAATAAATGGCGGTTTACAGAAAGAGCGAAAGAAAATTTGATGGAAAGTGTTATGTTGGTCGTTGCAGTACAAAGGGTGGTGTTGATGGTGAATAGAAAGCTAGAGGGGGTAGATGGGATACTGTTTTCTTTTTGTGTTTGTATTTTTTGTTTTACAGCAGGTCATGTCCTCCAGCTTGTTCTCAACCTGGAGCCAAGTTATTAGAAATTTCCACCGGTTTTTTACTTTTGTTTTCCCCCCTTCAGAATGAAAAATTTTTGGAGGGAAAATGTGTGTCTTGGACAAAACATGATATGCTGGCTTTTCCTTTTTTGATGCAGGATTTGCATTTCTATTTTTGTGAAAGTTCTAGACTGTTTTTGGACAGGTTTGACAGGAACTTTTTGGCATTATTATGCAGCTTTTTTACAGCATTGCAGCATGGATGATGCAGAGTTTGGAGCAGCATACAGTATGGATGGTTTTGAAGCAAGGTTTGGACTGTTTTGAAGTGTTTGTAGCAGCTGATTTATGGACAACATTGGTACAAGTTATGGAGCAATTTTGATGCATCATGAAGCAAGGAAAACGGGCTTGAAAATAATAGCATATGCTTAGACTTGGTATTTTGAAGATTGATGAAGGATAGTTTAAAATAGGCTTCAGGATTTGCAATGTTTTTCATTTGATTTTGTGGCTATAATATTTGTAATGAAATTTGAAATTTGTAACAAGTCTTGAATTTGGGTGTAACTTTAAATATTTCATTTGAGTTTGGAATGGATTTGTCTTGAGATTTTTTTGAAATTGCAAACTTGAAATATGCCTAAAAATTAGCATGATGCATTCTCCACTTTTGAACTAGACATGACAAATATCCTTGAATCAATGATCTTGAAATTTTCTTTAAAGTTTGTATCAAATTCTTGGATTGAATAAGAACTTTTCCTTAGAAATAGTCCTTGTAGAATTGATGGACTTTTGTGAACTTATCTTGAAGAATATTTGCAAACTTGTCATTAGTACTTGAGTGAACAAATAGTATCTTAAGAGCCTTGGTAAAAAAAACATCATAATTTGACAATCGCTTATGCTCAAATGCAAGTGACTTGAAACAAACGCCAAACAATTTAAAAAATCCTTAAACTCAACATCATGTGTCATGAACAAACTCATCATAAAATTCAATATCTTTAGAGAACAATTATGGCATGAATTGTGGCTTGGAGATTAAGAATATTCTAGGTTATGAGAATGACCTATAACGTTTCAATAAATTCCAATAGCCTTCAAAGCATAATATGACAACATGCAAAAAGAACTGTCTCAAAATATTGGAAATTTATGATCCTTTGAACTTGATCTTGAAAAGGTTGGCTTTTTTGGTCGAAGTGCTTTAAATCCTCCCACATAGCCTGATCTTTCTTCGCATTCTAAAGCATCTTGATACACATGTAAACCAGGGATGATGAAATCTTGATTGTGCTCTAAGGAAGTTGTGGAGAAGTTTGAGAGGTTAAAATCGGCCATATTTCGTGCCCTTAATTTCTTTGAATAAAAATGCCAATGAAGATGGGATCTTAGGTCAAAAATTGGGGTACAACAGGGTTCTGCAGAGTAACTCTCTTCCTACAAACTATGAAAAACTTTCTTATTCACTTGCAACTGCAAATTCTGTAAATACAACTTGATTACAAAAAACAAGGGTTACTCCCACTATTTATAGATTTAGGTTAGCTTGCTCACTAAGCCAAAGACCAAAATTAGAAAAACCCAAAATACCTATTTTAGAACTAAATCAAATCTATTTATTTTAGACCTAAATCAAATCTATCTATTTTAGATCTAAATCAAATTTGTGTGTAGCAAACTGTTTTCACACTTCAATATAATCTTTTCGACACTTCCTTATTTTCTGTCGAACAAACTGTTTTGACATAATGAATTATACTTCTAACATTGTAATAGTGATTATGATTGTTGCAGTTATTAATCACATTTATCTTTTATCATAAAAATATTGAATAATAATATTAGAATAATATTGACACCCTTTAATACCGATTTATCGTGCATATTTTTGCGATAATGAGTCGTCAGATGGTTGAGATAGGTGTTATAACAATGATTATGATTTATCACAGATAAATTAATTATAATTTATTATTTATTCATAAAAATGATGAGTAATGATACAGTCTCGAAATTTTTAATACCATTTTATCGCAGTTATTTTATTGATATGAAACCGATTAAAGCAAAACTAAAGTATTATTACTTCCGATGAAACATTTGAAAAGATTCATTAAACATATCACATGATTTATTTACTAAAATTTTATCTTTTATTTCTACGGTTATGGAATGGATATCATCAAACATTTCTCGGAAACTTCTTAGACAAATCCTAGAAAAGCAAATATTATTTAGTTGACTATTGAAAACACATCATGTGCATGAATATGATAACCTCACCAGAGATCAACTCAACTCTCTCGTCAATGGTGGATCCAGGATCTTGATATAGAAGATGCAACGAGTACATATTTTTTGGTTGGTTGTGAATAAAGAATAAATAAAGTAAATAAAAAAATCAGATAAAATAAACATATTATACAAATGTGATTTACTACTTCTATATATTATCCTTAATTGTTTGGTTTTTTTGTGTGTGTCTCGTTATAGTATGTACTATTCAAGTGGACCAGATTCCAGCTACTGACATACAATGATTCACAGAACTCTTGCCGTTGTTTTTTTTTTTATAATAATTTTGTGTTATCTTTTTATTATTATTTTTAAAGTACGTGTTTAGGTTGATCAATTTTGTTTTTCCTGATTAGGTTAACATTCTTCACTTGTCTAATACTCTTCTAGTTCTATGCCAACTTGCAAAATAATACAAAAATATTTTGTATATATTTAGAGGATAATAAATACTTATTAAATTCTTTTATTGTCCGAGTTAGAGAAAAGGCAGTGGAAAAGTTGTAGAAAGCAACGATAAAGAGGTACTTTTGTATTCATTATCAATAAAAACAAAGTACAAAGAATCCTATCCTCTTTAGTTATTCAACTCTTCTTTAGTTAACATTTACATTAGGATGATGAAGACATAAAAATACAGAATATTTTATGTATCTTTTTCTCTAATATTAGATATCTCCAATAAATATAAAACCATAAAATACAGAAATATCCGATAAATAAAGAGAAATCTAGTTCCCGAAGGAGCTATACCACAATGGCCACAACCTTTTAGTTTTATCTTTTTTTTTTTTTAACGTGGACACGCATGAAAATAAGCTTTGTTTTCTGAATTATTACACTGAACAACAAATATTGTTTTTTAATAAAAAATGTAACTACTTTTTTAATAGTACAATGTTTTTGAATATTTTAGTTACTAAACTATGCTGAAATTGATCTTGGTAGAACAAGATTCAAATACTTATTTTATGAATTTACGATCCCCTCTTCACTTTTCACTTGAGTGATTCAATGACGTTTTAGTTATAAGAAGATTTTCTCGCACAAGGATTTGAGAAGAAAATAAATCTTTTAAAAAGAGAAAAGAGAATGAAAGAGAATTGGGATTTTGAGAGATGAGAAGAAGATGACTAATTCTAGCAGAGTTTCTCTTTGTATTTGAATACTTCACGTATCTTTCTTCTTACTTATTTTATAAATGTGGGTGTCTCCTTATTTATAATAGAATTGTTTACATATCATGCAATCTCTAACTAACTAACTAATTAACTAACTTCGATACATTGTATTAGACTCTTTATCGAATACACGTCTCCGACTTCTACTTGTTATATTAGTCTTTCTGTCGAATACACACATATCTACAACTATTACAAAATGTGTTCGACCTTCTATCGAATACATGCAGATTCTACTACTACAAACTAAGTTCGACTCTATCAACTATATACAACTTTGACTCATTTGAATTTACAATGATGCTTAACACAAAGAATTACATATTTAACACAACATATAATTCATCGTGTCTAAGCTATCTACATTCATCATAGTTCTTAATTTCTTAAACAATTCTAGTTGCACATCATTTCTCATGATATTTGCAATCTGATTATCAGTTCTACAGTATTCCAATTTGAGTCAGTGTGTATCCCACTGGTTTGCATTCATTTCCTTCATCTGCTACACGAAACAAAATGTCATAGTGGAGTGTTTCTTTGAGATACATTAGTATACTTTTTATGGCTACAAGACGAGATACCTTTGACTTTTGCATGAATCTACTCACCATACCTACATTGTCATTTCAAAGGTATCTTAATGGTCCAATAAGTCTTTTATATTGTGTTAGATTTGTAACACCTAGTTTTTCACATAGAATAAATTACTGTATTTTATTTGATTTAATTATGTGTTTTGTGTGAATTATGTTTTTCATGTGTGTGAGGTGAAGAGGGATGGTTGAGAAGGATAGGATAAAAGTTAGTAGAATAATTTGAAGCTTTTGGGGTAAATGTGAAAGTATGAGAAATTGAGAGGTTAGTTGGAATAAGTTAGAATTATTTATAACTATTTTGATAATTAAATAATAGGAATTCATTTAATTAATTGAGTAAACAATATTGAAATAATAAAATAATAAGAAAAAGTGAGTGTGTAGAGATTTTAAGGGTAATGTGGTAATTACAAGGTTAAGTTTATGGTAGTATAGGGAAAGTCTAATGAAAAAAATAAGTTTACTAGATAAAAAGAGAGAACAAGGAAAAGGAGTCAGATTTCATCGTACGTAGAAATTTGGAAAAAGAGAAGGGAAACTATGAGAAGAGGCTTGAGGTGATCTAGAGAAAGAGGGTAGAAGTTTCACTTCAAATTTTTGCAAGGAATTCAGATAAGGGTGAGAATTCCACTACTACAAAACACGAAAATAACAATGTCAAGTTTACAACGGATTCATATACACTGTTTTAATAGGTGAAAATTTTCGTGCCCAGACGGTTGTCTTAAAACACCATAGTAATAAATGATGTGTAGCAAGCTTCGATTCTCAGCAACCATATGTTTTCTATTTTTAAAGTACATTAATTGTGTGTCACTTAAGTCTATTATTTAAAAAATAAACTGTAAATGATTTAACAATGGTGAAGTAAACCAACCGTTGTTAGTGGACTTAAATTTCCACTAGGGTTGCATTGTCCAACCATGATTAAAGAGTTTAATGAAAAATTAAAACAAAACTTATTATGTATTTTTTTCATAAGATGCCCTAGACGAACAAGCGATTCAGAGACGACATCGGTGACATAATCTTTACCCTATTCGTATCCATTCATTTGGAGTTCAAATCTTCACCCTCTTTGTTAATTTGATTCTTCAGCTTCGAAGTACGGTACTCTTCAATATCTTCGTTCCTTTTTTCTTGGTTTATGTTGTATATGCTCAAATATCCATCCTCTTCGTTCATTTGATTCTTCACATTCAAAGTATGGTACTCTTTAACATCTTCATTCCTTACGTGCTAAAGATTCTACAACTTTGAAGTACGTTATTCTTCAACATCTTCATTCTTTTTTTTTTGTTTATGTTGTATATGCTCAAGTCAGTATGAGAGTATATTTTTCATATGCTTTAGGTTTAGATTTGCATATGCATATGCTTAAGGTTTAGAGTTATATTTTTGTTATGAATATGTGTAATACGGTGGGAGAACTGACTTTTTTAGCGTTTTATCGCAAAAGTTACGATTAGCAAGAGTCGCCACCGACTTTTCTTTTATCTAATATAAGGAAAGGTGAAAAGAACAGGAAAAACCTTTGATAGATTTTGAGTTTGGGGGGTAAGTTATGAACAAGGAAGGTGTTGGCATCCTTTTCATCCGTAGTTATCTATGAGCTCTTATTCGTTAGCTCACTTTTGAAAATTTGTTTTGTGTGTGTGATTTGTTTGAAAATATTTTGAAAAAAGCCAAAGTACAGCTAACTTTGTAATGGTTCTTGTATCAGTCCTCAAGAATTCGTACAAAGTGTTTGAAAATATTTGTTTTGAAAAGGGGATGTGTAAAATGTTTATTTTTTAGAAAAGAGTTGTGAGGAAGCGATTAAAAGTTATTACACACTCAAGGTCATTCTTATTCTTTTCCTTCTCCTTTAGAGATAGTGTTATCTGTACCATTAGATGGTAGGTAGCCATATCTATTGGATGTGAAGGGACATGCGAAGGGTCGTCGCACGGTCATAAAAAAACTTGTAAGGATACTTTAGCAATTCGAAGGGGATGTCATCATATTATTCGTAGACAACAAGGGACTAGATCATCTTTCGTAGGCACCTCGAGGGACATCGCGGGACTATGATCTTTATTCGAAGGGACTATGATGATTTAATTGAGGGTCTTTGCTAAAGTACCCTTACTTTCGAGGGACATGACCATGTTTTCTGAAGGCAACATAGGGAATCATCCTAGAGGTGTATGTGTACAAAGTGATTCAATTACAGTTATGTTATCTTGGAATTGCTTAAGGTTATCTACCGATTAATTTTATCTTGTCATACAAGCCTATTACTACACAGTTATATATATACAAGGCATAAAGTATAAGTGCGGAAAGTAAAGCCCTAAGACTACTACATGGCTTCGGGGCAGTTACAATATTTAATAAAACCTTGCGAGAAATTAAACACTAAACTATTACAATTTTTATACAACCTATACACTTGTCTAATAATAAATAGAAAATACAATTTTTATATAAACTATACTGAAGAATTGAAAAACACAAGAAGGGGGGTTAAATTGGAATCTTAAAAATCAATGCAAATGACACAAAGATTTTTATCCTGGTTTGTTTGAACTCAAACTACTGCAGTCCACCCGCCATGGTGATTTCGCCTTTCTCCAACGAGGTCTTAATTCACTAATCAAACTTGATTACGCAACTACTTTGACAACTGCCAAAGTCTTCTTGAGTATAACCACAACCCGGTATATCTCATGGAATTTCACTAAACAAAATATGAATAAAACAGCGTACACTATGTTTTTCTTTACAAAAACAGTATCACAGACTTGTGATGTATTACACAGTTTAAAGAATAATATGAATGAGGAGTAGCAGCGTTGAAGGATTGTGAATTGTTGTGTATTATAAATCGTGAACGATTTATCCTCATCCTTTGTTTAAATAGGCTCAATAATCTTGAGTAATTAGAAACTTGATAAATGTCAGTTAATGCGCTTTCCTCAAATAAAAGATCCTTGTCTGTTTGTAGCCATTGCAATTGATACAACTTTGATGAATAGTGATGCTTTAGAACATTAAGGAATCTGTTTGCTGCTTGCTTCAGAACTTTGGAAGGTCATAATCATAAGGTCCTATTTGCAGCGTTAGACTTTATTTCAGAATTAAAACGTATTTCTCTTAGCGCAACTTCTGATCTTCATTCATCAGAACTTTCTGAGAATAGTCTATGTTCACAGCAGGAACATCCTTGTAGCTTAACTTCTGATCAACTTCCATCAGAACTTCTCTACAAAACAAAATATAATTTTAGAGTGCATTATTGTTCTTTGTGTTTGTTATCATCAAAACTCTTACGAGGGTTGTAGAATCAAACTATGTTCTAACAATCTCCCCCTTTTTGATGATGACAAAAACTAGGATATTTCAATTAAAATAGACAGAACATAAAGCATTAGAGAGTCTCCCCCTGAGTTGAGTACTCAGATAAAGATGAATTCCTTCCCAGAAGTTCATTCTGATCAGAGCTTTTGATGCATCTCCTCCTGTCTTCATCAGAGTTTAGTTCCTGTTTTGCTTTCAGAAAAAATGAGAAGTTATGATATTTAAAATGTTTGAGACTTTGTCTCGATATACTGTTATTGAAAATATCTTACGTTCTCCCCCTTTTTTGTCAGGAATCAAAAAGCAGTATAAACACTAATATTCAAAGTCAAAAAGATGAGTTATATTAAAACATGATTTCAATAACACTTTCAGAGCCAAATAAAACAAGATAAATGAATGCAGAAAACAAGTTATTAAAACTAATATTGAGGAGGGGAAGTCATGTGAACAACGCTTCCAACAAGCTCTTAATCTGAGTGCTTGATTCCTCTTGTTTTCCTAGCATTTCCTTGATTTCTTGGCTCGTGTCTTCTTGCTTGTACAATCTTTCTTTGATTACTTCATTCTCTTTCTTTAACTCTTCCAGAGTTTGCATAACCAAAGATGAAGCTGGTGTATCCTCAGAAGATGCAAGTTTCTCAGAACACTCTGTAGCATTTTCTGATTCAGTGGCTTCTTCAGTTGCTTTGCCTTGGTATTGAATAATAGCCAGAGGAACATTTTCAGAGCATGCTTCAATAACTTCTTAAGGTCGATGCTCTTTCCAGGGAGCATTGTCCAACAGAAGGATATATTTCCTTTCCCAGTGACTCGGAACTTGATCCTTGAAAACTTTCAGTTGATCACAAAAGTTCTGTTGGTCCAGTTTATAGCTTAATTCTTTGAGTTTCCGGGATTCTGAGTTGAACCATCTTCTGAACCGATTCCAGTGAGAATCAGAAGCAACAAGATTTGGATTTTCTAAGCTTGCTTGCTTCAAAGAGTTAACCCATTCAATTAATTCTGTTTCAAAAATCAATAAATTTCTACCAACATCTGCTTTAGTTATAGTTGGTTTGGGTTTGGGAATGGAAATTTTGTGAGATGTTGAGGCAAGGTGATCCAGCGCTTCTAAGTCTATGACTGTTCTAAGATGATCTTCTAGAGGGTTAATAGGAGAGGGAGTAGGCGAATCAGAGATGATGATTGGTGATGGAGGTGTGTTTGGTGGAGCGGAATGATAAGGTGATGGAATTTATGGAATGTCTTGGATGGAGAGAAGTTGTCAAACCATGAGATGTTCTGTTATTCCAGGAATTGGTGTGGTGGTATCAGAGTTTGTGTAGGAATCTTCTGGTTGGGAAACAGTAACATTTAGATTTTCTGGGTGAGTGGTTTGGAAATTTGGATTTTCTGTTTGAGGAGTTTGAAGGTTTGGATTTTCTGGGTTAAGAGTTTGAAAATCTGGATCAAATAGATCAATACCAGAAAGAACTCTATCAGGTTCTGCCTGATTTTGTTCAGGATGTGGATTGGGAGAGAGAGAGAAGTTCGTTTAGTATGTTTTCTAGAGTTACATATGGGTCAAACTCTATATCAAAATCTTAAAATGTTTGAGGTGAGGGATCTTCTATTGGTTTCGGAGAGGAGGGTGGTTCAGATGTTGGAAAAACTATTGATTCTACAACAGAAATAAAAGAAGAGTTACCTTTCTTTTTAGCAGCTTTTAGAGTCCTCTGAGAAGATCCTTCTCCTGCAACATTTGTTTTTCTGGACTTCTTTAGGACAATATCTCGAGCTTGCTGATTCAGATCGCGAATGTTTAGCTCTTGAGCAGTTCCATCCTTCTTGTATGCTTCTAAATATCTGACCATTATTTCTGGTGAAGCATCAATTTCAGAAAATAGAGGAAAATCTTTTAGAGGGATTCTCCTTGACGTGATGACTTCCTGTGTAGCAATGGTTGGCTCCTTCTTAATGTTGTCAATAATATTCATCTTTTTCAGGTTCTTGGCATTAAGGGGTTTTCCGGAACATGTCTCCAGCGTGCTTATCTACTGAGCTTCAGTCAGATGCTCTATTAACCGATTCTCAGTCAAAATATCTGAGATTAACCTGCCCAGAGGTATCCAATCCCTCTTGGTTCTTTCATCTTCTCTTGTTTCCTTCACGCTTGTTTTCAGATGATTGAAAAGAAAGTGGGGAAGATTTATTTTTGTCTTCTTTCCAATGAACTATAGCAGAAACTGTTGATCAATATTGATGTAGTCAGGAGATCTTGTTGGCTTCCTGTGGTTGATACAACCCAAAATGATCTTTGCCCAGATTCTGAAGTAGTCCTTCAGATCTTTAATCGTGTTTAATGGCTTCCCAGAAGTTAATATTACTCTTGATATGGCTCTTAGGTCAAAACATTTCTCAGCCATGTCGCTGCAACGGATTCCTCTGCCATTATAACCAATCAGCTTTGCAATCAAATCTTCAGTGATTGAAATTTTCTTCCCCATTACATAAGACATTACTTGGTGATTAGAGGAGGTTGCATGAATCCAAAATTCCTTTACCAAAATTGGGAACACTGGACCTAGAAGACGATCGAAATACCTGTTCCAACCTTGAATAGCTACATCTGCAGTAAGATCAAACCCATTCTCCTTCATGCTTTCAAAGTCGATGATAAGCTTGCAGAGAACCTCAAGAGAATCGATTGGAGTAAGTAAGGTTCTTTACGGTTTTTGTATTGTTCTAATATTGAAGAAGATGAACCAGGAGCACATTGAAAATTTTTAGTGCTTGAAGATGAAGCCATTATTCACACTGACTGTTTGAGATTTCTGAGAAAAAGGGTTTTTGCAAACAAAAACTAGAGAGGAAATAGAAGCGAGAAGAAGTGAGATTGAGAGTGAATGTGTATTTATAATCAATTTGAAAAATTAATCAATAAGAAAGAGACAAATATTAATGATTACACAACAATTATGAATCCATAAAATAGGGGATGACGTGGAGATAAGAAATAGTTACCAATGACATGCGTCTCAATGCACCCAATCAAAGCTTTAGACCCTTCAGAATTTGAACACGTGTTCAGCCTTAGAAGGACTCTTGTGAGAGGATGACAAATGTTGATAATATGAAATGCACGCCTCTATCTTTTAAATGAACGATTCAGATCTTCTTAGATAGATTTTGATGCAACTGTCCTTCTAACTTCTGAAGAATTGTTGATCAGATGTTCACAAAGAAAACATAAAATTCTGAGGGTTAATGAATATATAAATAAAACTCTTATTCTGGAAATGATTTCATGCTGAGATGTTTTATAATGAAATTAAACCTATCTTCAGAAAGTGGTTTAGTAAAGACATCAGCTCATTGATGGTCAGTGTCAATAAATTTTAAGGAAAGTATTCCTTTCTGAATATAGTCCCTAATAAAGTGATGTTTTATTTCTATATGCTTAGCCCTAGAATGAAAAATAGGATTCCTAGATAAACATATTGCATAAGTATTATCACAAAATATATGAATGTTACTCTCAAATATGTTGAAGTCTTCAAGCTGACTCTTCATCCAGAGCATCTGTGTGCTGCATCTAGCAACTGCTATGTATTCAGCTTCAGTTGTTGACAAAGAAATTGTGGATTATCTCTTGCTGGTCCATGAGATCATATTTTCTCCCAGAAACTGGCAGCTTCCAGAAGTGCTTTTTCTTTCTACTCTGTCTCCAGCGAAGTCAGCATCACAGTACCCTACTAAATTGTATTCACTAGTTTTTCTATAAAACAAATCAAGATTAGTAGTACCTTTCAGATACTTGAAAATTTTCTTAACACCTGTTAAGTGAGATTCTCTAGGATCTTATTGGAATCTGGCACATAAGCATATACTATATATAATGTCAGGTCTTGAAGCTGTAAGATATAAGAGAGAACCAATCATACCTTTGTAGATCTTCTGTTTTACCTTTTTACTTACCTCTTCCTTTTCAAGAATGCATGTGGGATGCATTGGGGTATTATATGGCTTACACTCTGATAGGTCAAATTTCTTCAGAAGTTCTTTGACGTATTTGCTCTAGTGTATCTAGGTTCCTTCTGGAGTTTGATTGATCTGAATGCCCAGAAAGAATTTGAGTTCTCCCATCAAGCTCATTTCAAACTCTGCCTGCATAGACTTAGCAAATTGTCTTCCTAGAGAAGCTTTAGTAGATCCAAATATTATATCATCTACATAAATTTGACAAACTAAAATCTCATTCTTAAATGACTTACAGAATAAGGTTGTGTCCACTTTCCCTCTGGTAAATTCCTTTTTTAACAGAAAGTTACTTAGTCTTTCATACCAAGCTCTGGGAGCTTGTTTCATACCATATAGTGATTTCTTTAGTTTGAAAACATATTCTGGATGTTTGGAATTTTCAAACCCAGGGGGTTGGTGCACATAAACTTCTTCATCAATGTATCCATTTAAGAATTCACTTTTGACATCCATTTGATAGAGAGTGATGCCATTATTTACAGCAAAAGAATTTAAGAGTTTGATAGATTCTAACCTGGCGGCTGGAGTAAAGGTTTCTGTATAGTCTATCCCCTCTTGCTGACTATAACATTGTGCAACCAGTCGTGCCTTATTTCCGATGACTTCTCCTTGTTCATTCAATTTGTTTCTGAATACCCATTTTTCTCCAATGACGTTGAACCCTTTTGGTTTGGGAACCAGATCCCATACGTCATTTCTGGTGAATTGATTTAATTCCTCCTGCATAGCCAGTATCCATTCGTTGTCTGGAAGAGCTTCATCAATGGTAGTTGACTCAATTAGAGATACCAATCCCATGAGAGATTCTTCAGAATTTCTGAATGTGGATCTTTTTCTGATTGGGTCTTCCTTCTTTCCCATAATTTTGTCTTCAGGATGGGCAAGGTTGCTTCTGGATAGTATTTTCTGGAGAGGTTATTCAGATGTTATTGTAGTGCTTGTGACATTTCCTTCTAATGTTGTTTGTGAGTCTTTGTTGGGAACTTCTAAAGTATTGCCTTCAGTACCTGTGAACTGAACTTCTATATCTGCAAGAGATTCATTTTGCTTTGACTTTTGAGAGCCAAGCTTGTCATCAAATCTAACACTGATTGACTCTTCTACAATCTGTGTTTTTATGTTGTATACTCTGTAGCTTCTTGAGAGTTCAGAGTATCCTAACATAATACACTTTTGTGCTTTAGAGTCAAACTTGTTGAGATGTTCTTTGGTGTTAAGCATAAAACAAATACATCCAAATTGATGGAAATACGAAATGTTGGGCTTTCTATTCTTCCACAGTTCATATGGAGTCTTATCCAGAATAGGTCTTATGGAGATTCTATTCTGAATGTAACACGCTATGTTAATTGCTTTTGCCCAGAAGTTCTTAGCAATGTTAGTCTCCTTGGTCATGGTTATGGCCATTTCTTATAAAATTATGTTCTTTCGTTCTGCAACTCCCTTTTGTTGGGGATTTCTAGGACAAGATAAATCATGAGAGATTCCATTCTCATTAAAAAATATTTCAAATTTTTCTTCTTTCAAATTCTCCACCATGATCACTTCTGACTTTAACAATTCTACTATCTTTCTCATTTTGGACTTGGTTACAGAAAGCAACAAACACAGAGTGTGACTCGTCCTTATGTCTTAAGAACTTTATCCATGTCCATATGCTATAGTCATCTACGATCACTAACACATACTTCTTGCCACTAATGGATACAGTTTTCACTGGTCCAAATAGATCTATGTGCAGAAGTTCTAATGGTCTAGAGGTAGAAACAACATTTTTTCTTTAAAAGAGGGTTTTGCAAATTTGCCTTTCTGACATGCTTCACACAGAGCATCTGAGATGAACTTCAGATTAGGAAGTCCTCTGACCAGATTGAGTTTGTTAATCTGAGATATTCTTCTCATACTAACATACCCCAATATTCTGTGCCAGACCCATTGCCCGTTGTTAGCTGACAGTAGGCATTTTACATTCTAACTTTTTAGATCAGAAAGTTTTATTTTGTAATTGTTGTTCTTTATCTTTCCATTAAATAGGATAAATCCATCTTTCTGACTAACAACTTTATAAGAATTTTGATTAAAGATTATATCATAACCGTTATCACTTAATTAACTTATGGATAACAAGTTATGCATTAATCCATCTACCAACAGAATATTATTAATAGAAGGGAGGTTACCGTTATCGACAGTTCTAGAGCTAATGATCTTCCCTTTTCGATTGCCTCAAAAACCTAAATAGCCTCCAGATTTAAGTTCCAGACTTTGGAACATATGCTTTCTTCCTGTCATGTGTCGAGAGAATCCAGAGTCCAGGTACCATGACTGGTGTTTTAGTCTTACTGTCAAAGACATCTGCTACATATATAATTTTATCCTTAGGTACCCATATCTTTTTGGGTCCTTGTTTGTTAGTGTTACCAAAATTCAGTTTGAATTTTGGTTTAGTAGAAAAATCATTACTGGTGTATTTTAAGTCATGTGTGTGCCCATAGGTAAAGTGAGATTTTAAAGGAGTGTGCTTAATAACTAAGTCCACGACTTTCTTAGGTTGGGATACTTTACCTTTGTATCCTATACCTTTTCTGCCATTTCTGCTAACTCCATGATCATTAAAGCCATCTTGCTTCTATCTATGTTTTTAGCAAGGAACTTCTGAAAACTATGATCATATTCCTTTATGATCTTATCAGAGTTACTGGGAACCTCTGAGATTGTTTCCTTCTGAGTGTTTTGTAAATCGTTTTCAAGTTTTGAAACTTTTTCTTTTAGCTCAGAATTTTCTAATCTCAGATTCTCAGTTTCTTCAGATTCAGAAACTAGATCCTTTTTCAGGTTCTTGAATTTGACTCGAAGCTTCTGATATCTTTCAAGAATTTCACTTAGACTTTCCCCTAATTCAACTTTAGTAAAGTTTACAGTAAAGTCAGAAAATACCTCTTCTGTGTCTGATTCTGATTCTGACCTAAATGATTCAGTATCTTCTTTCACGTTGGCCATAAGAGTAATGTTGGCTCTTTCATCTCTGATTTTGTGTCTGCGTCAGAAGTATCTGAGTCATCCCATGTTGCCATGAGACTTTTCTTCTTATCCTTGAAGAACTTCTTTTTGGGTTTCTCCTTCTGAAGCCTTGGACAATCGCTTTTGTAGTGTCCTTGTTCATTGCACTCGTAGCAGACAATGTCCCTGTTGCTTGAATTTCTGTGTCCAGAAGAAGATTCAGACTTTTTGTGTCCAGAAGATGATTCAGACTTTCTGTATCCAGAAGATGATTCATTCTGATTCCCCGTTCTTCTGGAATTTTTGAACTTCCTTTGCCTCTGCTTCCACAACTGATTGACTCTTCTGGAGAGAAGAGACAATTCGTCTTCTTTTGATGAGGATCCACCAGAGGTTTCTTCCATAGCCTGCAAAAGTTTAGAATCATATTTTTGTTAGATTTAAGAGCTAAAGGCTTATCTTTCTTCTGGGGCTCATCATCTTCTAACTCTATCTCATGACGTCTGAGTGAGCTGACAAGTTCTTCTAGAGATATCTTGTTAAGATCTTTTACCAGTTTAAGAGCAGTGACCATGGGCCTCCATTGCTTTGGTAGACTTATGATGACCTTCTTTACAAGATCAGCAGTTGAATACCCTTTATCTAGAACTTTCAGACCAACAACTAGAATTTGGAATCTTGAGAACATTGCTTCAATGGTTTCACTTTCTTCCATCTTGAAGGCTTCATACTTCTGAATGAGCGTGAGGGCTTTGGTTTCTTTCACTTGCATGTTGCCTTCATGCGTCATTCTCAGAGAATCGAACATGTTTTTAGTTGTCTCTCTGTTTGTGATCTTCTCATACTCTGAATATGAGATGGCACTCAAGAGAATAGTTCTGGCCTTGTGATGATTTCTGAAGTCACATTTTTGATGATCAGACATTCTTTTTCTATCAACCTTATGACCACTTTCATCCACAGGATGCATGTACCCATCAATTACCATATCCAAGAGATCAACATCATGAGCCAGAAAGAAGCTTTTAATTCTGTCTTTCCAGTAGTCAAAGTTCTCTCCATCAAAGATTGGAGGTTTGCCGCTGATTCTATCTTTATCATCATGGTAGTTATTGCTGATGTTCTGACTTGGTCCAACCATAGTGTTTTTCTTAGCTTGGATCTTTTACTGACACGATTAAGTGCTTGAACTCAGAACCAGGCGCTCTGATGCAAATTGAAGAATTGAAAAACACAAGAATGGGGGTTGAATTAGGATCTTAAAAATCAATGCAAATGACACGATGATTTTTATCCTGGTTCGTTTGAACTCAAACTACTCCAGTCCACCCGCCAAGGTGATTTCGCCTCTCTCCAACGAGGTCTTAATTCACTAATCAAACTTAATTACACAACTACTTTGACAACTGCCAAAGTCTTCTTGATCATAACCACAACCCGATATATCTCAAGGAATTTCACTAAACAAAATATGAATAAAGCAATGTACAATATGTTTTTCTTTACAAAAACAATATCATAGACTTGTGATGTATTACACAGTTTAAAGAATAATATGAATAACGAGTAGCAGCGTTGAAGGATTGTGAATTGTTGTGTGTTGTAAATCGTGAACAATTTATCCTCATCCTTTGTTTAAATAGGCGCAAGAATCTTGAGTAATTGGAAACTTGATAAATGTCAGTTAATGCGCTTTCCTTAAATAAAAGATCCTTGTCTGTTTGTAGCCGTTGCAATTGATACAACTTTGATGAATAGTAACGCTTCAGAACATTAAGGAATCTGTTTGCTGCTTGCTTCAGAACTTTGGAAGGCCAGATTCATAAGGTCCTATTTGCAGCGTTAGACTTTCTTTCAGAGTTAAAACGTCTTTCTCTTAGCACAAATTCTGATCTTCATTCATCAGAACTTTCTAAGAATACTCTACGTTCACAGCAGGAACATCCTTGTAGCTTAACTTCTAATCAAATTTCATCAGAACTTCTCTACAAAACAGAATATAATTTTAGAGTGCATATTTGTTCTTTGTGTTTGTTATCATCAAAACTCTTACGAGGGTTGTAGAATCAAACTATGTTCTAACATATACAACCTATACACTTGTCTAAAATTATTTAAAAAAAAAAAACCTAAATGTCTAAAATGCCACATTTTATTTTTTATATTTTAGGTTAATTTTAAGCATTTAGAAAATAATTAGTTATCTAATTCTAAATTAATTACAAAGGTTAATTAATTAAAAAAAATTAAGTCTAATAAAATTGAATTAAAAATATTAATGGATTAAAAACTCTAAGACTATTTTTTTAAATATTTTTTATGGATTAAAACGATTAGTAGGAAATTAAATAAGAAAATATGTAAAAATAATGGAAAGTGGAAAAGATTAGAAAACAAATAAAAGATGGTTACAAGCGCCCAGGCTCGAACCCACGCCCTCTCCTTTGCCAAGCAAGAACACTACCACTGCGTCATGAAACAAACATAATTTTATGTCCTAACAATGGCATCTCGTGTTCCTCATGTTAAAACTTGCATGTAAGGCTTCAAACCTGTTCTAAACAATCATGCTAAGCAATCTGAATTTTTAGAATCAGTTAACAATGTGTATGATTTGTAATATGAGACATGACATGTATGAAAGTTTTAGGTACAAATAGGCATGGAAAGTTACATATTCTTACCTTGGAGATGTTCTGGAAGTGATTTGAGGTGGAGGTTTGGACAGAATCAAACTGAAACTTGAGATTCAATGCTTCACTTTCTTTGAAAATTTTTCTTCAGGCAAATTTTTTATGTCATTGTAGAGTGAGGGCTTGAGTATTTATAGAGGAGGAGATTTAAGTCACCAAAGAAGGAAAGAATCAAGTGATCATGGTGTTACCAAAAATTAATGAAACATGTTTTCTAACTTGCCATTTTTGAAGATCCTTGTCTCAAACATGTCTCTCACGTTTTTGGAAAGTTTTTAATGAGGTCTTGGGCCTTCTAGAAGATGTCCAAATGATCATAGTCCAAAATTAATCCAACTATTTGTTATTTTTAATTTAATTCTTTTACAAACATTAACTAAAAATTTAAATAAATAGGATAAAAAATACGACCATGTACCAATGGACTTAGAGGTCTATTGTCATGTCATAAACACGTTTGATCCTCAAAAGTTAGGCCCATTAGTCCAAAAATTCAAAATTGCTCAATTGAGGTTTCATGCATTTCTCAAAAATTGTCCAACTTGTGCCAACCATAACTCTTAAAATTTTTGTCATATGAAGGTGATCATGGACTTTTTGGAAACCCCAAGATGTTTCCTAAAACTTTCATGTTGGTCATTTTTTCATTTGAAGTCTTTAACTTGATGTTAATTGCCTTGACAAAAAATGTCTTTTTGTTGACTTCTCCTTAAGAAAACCTTAATTAGTAATTTTTTACTTTTGATGAATCTTGAGTTTTCTTGATGAATCATGATCAATAATTTATTAAATCATGAATGTGACTTCATAATCTTGATGTTAACCAAAAATATTGAGTTTTGACTGTATGTTGACCATAGTTGACTTTTTATCCAATATAGTTAATTTTCAATCATCTGAGCAATTGGCTGAGCAAACTTGAGATGCAAGGCTTGTAACTTGACATGAGGATTCTTTGAAGCATGTTAGGAACCATGAAACTCACTTGAGGCGTTAGAAACTAAATTTTCTTTGAGAAAACCAAAACCCTAATTGTAGGCCACTACTTAGGAGGATGGTTCATCTGATCAATTCTTGAATAGCCTTGAGTGTTTGAGACCCTTAGGAGCATGAGGAGGTATCTTGAATAAATTTTTCTTGAAAAATGGGAGGGAAAATTTTGGGGTACAACAGCTTCCCCTGTTTAATCTTCTTAAACCTGAAGAGTTAGATTGGTATGTCTGCCATTCGTGATCTGAAGGTAGAAGACGATTGATAACTTAAGTGCCAGAAATTTGCACTCGGCGGTGCATGAAGTAACGTTGTTGGTTGATAGTATTGCTTGAATGGGCTTTAAGGATTCCATTCTAAAATTTAACATAGTGTCGCCAGGGATGGGCTTACATATGCAATCCCAAGTAACTATTGATAGGAGTATTAGAATGAGACTACACATGACTGTATCTGAAGAATGCTTTTCAGAAGGAAAATGCTCGCCAGAATTCAGTCTCTGGGGGGAATGATTTTCAAAATAAACTTCTGAAGGGGAATGATCGTTAGAATTGAGTCTCTGAAGGAAATCATTTGGTAACGTAGATAGTCGCCCCGTCCTGTTTCGGGAATTGATATACAATCTGTTTTTTGTTGGTAAACCGTCCTGTTTCGGGAATTCATATCGCTTGGTCATATAGATAGTTTCCCTATCCTGTTTTGGGAATTAATATGCGAAATTTTTTTGTTGGTAAACCCATCTTGTTTCAGGAAGTCATACCGCCTGGTCATATAGATAGTTGCCCCGTCTTGTTTCAGGAATTAATCTGCGACTTGTTTTTTGTTGGTAAACCCGTCCTGTTTCGGGAATTCATACCGCTTGGTCATATAGATAGTTTCCCCGTCTTGTTTCGAGAATTAATATGTGACCTGTTTTTTTTGTTGGTAAACCCGTCATGTTTCAGGAATTCATACTGCTTGTTCATATATATAGTTATCCCGTCTTGTTTCAGGAATTAATCTCTAACCTGTTTGAAAATTTGCTGATGATATTCATCTGTTTACAAATTTTACCTGAAAATACAAAATTAGCATTACGTAATGTCATGATGTATGTAATGCATTGCGTAATGATGCTCTCAAAATAAATGAGAATGTTATATGTGTTTTGGTATGCATATGTTATGATATTTTGTGAAATGATGTATGAATGCAATATGTCGCTAAAGCGTATCAGTAGCTCTTTGTAACAATGTCTAGCTAGGGAAAATAAATCCCGAACTATTGCTAGGGATAAAGAAAGTGATTTTTTAATTTCCGCTGGGAATAATTTTGCTGGGGATTCCCGCTTTCTATTTGAGGATAATCCGCTGGGGATATTCGACTTCTGCTTGAGGATAGAGGCATTCAAGGAGAGTCGGTCGTTCAACATTCTTTTTGTTGAAGGATTTGGTTCTTCCGTACCCCGTCTGGGGATAAAAGAGATGGATATTCCTCCAGTGTGCTATCTGTCTAGGTTTTAGATACCGTAACAACTCTTCTGGGGATAACAACTTTTATTAAACCCCGTTGGAGAAGATAATTTTGTTGGGGATTTACGGCATTTGAGTAAAAAACTATGCTGGGAATTAAATTCCTGTAAACTACGTCGAGGAAATAAACTCTGATGGGGATTGGAGTTTTATAGGCTGCACTAAGGAAGTCTCTACTGTATGCTGAAGAAATGATCAAACTTTCTTATCTGCTAGGGGACCTATTGGGATGATGATCAAGTCAAGCTATCCATTAGGGATATGGTCTGCTGGAAGATGCCCCAATTTATGCCTGAGGGAATACTAGACTTGTTGGGGAATATATCTCTGTTGGGGATGAGCTTGCGAAGATAACTCTGTAGAGATAGTTTCATGGAGATTACTCTGTGGGGTTTTATGAATGACTTAAAAATTATCTCAACTCCTAAAGTCTTCGATAAATTCTAATCCTGTTATTTATGCAAATATTTGTAAATGGTGATCATATTCAAATGCATATGATCATTCAAAGTAACCATTGGACGTATTCACAAACTAAACAGAGGAGGTAAAAATAAATAGTTTTGAATTTTGAAATATACTGAGTTGTATTGATTTTCAATGTTTTCCTATGAACATGCAATTTTATACAAGGAAACAAAATCCTAGTAAGAGGAAATCATCGTAAATGAAAAAGTGGTACAAAGAAAAACAGCTATGTGGAAATGATTCCATCGAGTTTCAACTCTGCTATTGCCTCTATGTCTTCAAGCATCTCATTACTTGCCATCGGAAGAAGATGACTGGATTTATCTGTACCATTTGATCTTGACGTTGATAATAAAACATGATATAAGTAGATGATCCAATGGGGCATAGTCACATGCTTTAATCTCTAACTTTTTCCTGGACTGCCCTTTCGGGATTTTAGTCCACCGAGATACCCTTTTTTACCCAAGCCGCCTTTTCAGGTTTTCGACTTGCCGGGTGTACAATTTATATATATATATATATATATATATATATATATATATATATATATATATATATATATATATATATATATATATATATATATATATATATATATATATATATATATATATATATATATATATATATATATATATATATATATATATATATATATATATATATATATATATATATATATATCCCTAATTTTTGCCCAAACCCTTTTGTTTCACCGAGATGCCCTTATTTTTTCCTAGGCCTGTCAACCTAGCGAATCTCTTTTATGTGTAGTATTTTTTACTATGTCCATGTTCACAGGGTGTGGAAGATCTTCATCGTCCATGGTGGTAAGTATCATAACCCCGCCAGAGAATATTTTCTTGATCATATATGGCCCTTCATATGTGGGAGTCCGTTTTCCCCTGGGATCACCTCATGGTAGGATGATGCACTTTATTACTAAATTACCAGCCTGATACACCTAATGTCTGACTTTCTTATTAAAGGCCTTGATCATGCGCTTCTGATACATCTGACCATGACAAATAGCTGTAACCCTTTTCTCATCAATCAAATTTATCTGGTCCAGCCTAGTCTGAATCCACTCGTCTTCATCTATACCTGCGTCTTTCATAATCCCTAGGGAAGGAATTTGGACTTCAGCAGGTAAGACAACCTCCATAACGTAGACTAGAGAGAAAGGGGTTTCCCCATTTGATGTACGTACTGAAGTGCGATAACCATGAAGATCAAATGGTAACATTTCATGCCAATCTTTGTACATCCCCGTCATCTTCTGCACAATCTTCTTAATATTCTTGTTGCCGGATTCCATTGTGCCATTCATCTTTGGTCAATACGGAGAAGAATTATGGTGTTTAATCTTGAACTACGTACAAAGTTCCCTGACCATAGTATTGTTAAGATTGGTACTGTTATCTGTGATGATTCTTTCAGGGATTCCATACTGACAGATAAGGTTATGCTTGAAGGATAGAGCCACAACATTCATGGTAACAGAGGCAAACGAGGATACTTCCACCCACTTCGTGAAATAATAAATAGACTAGGATGAAAAATGTCCATTAGAAGCGGTATGCTTAATCTCTCCAATCATATCAATGCCCAACATTGTGAATGGCCAAGGGGAAGTCAAGACATTTAAAGGAACCAGAGGCACATGTACTTTTTCAGCATAAATCTGGCACTTGTGGCAAGTTCTGTAATGCTGATGGCAATTGGTTTCCATGGTAGGCCATAAATAACCTGCTCTTAGCATCTTCTTAGCCATTGTATGTCCACTAGAGTGAGTACCAAAGACTCCTTCGTGCATATCTTCCATAATATTCTCGTCTTCCTTCTTGTCTACACAACGAAGCAAATTCGAATCGTGATTGCGCTTGTATAATATTTCGTTACTAAAAAAGAACTTGCAGAGAACCTCCTTAGGAATTTCTTATCATTGACCGATGTCTCCTCTGGGTATTCTTGAGCCTCGAGGTATCTTTTCACTTCGTGGTACCAAGGCTTTTCCTCTACTCCATCAATATCAGCTTCATAACAATGTTCTAGTTCGTCTAGTCTCTCAATAGTAATTTTAGGAGCTTCATTGTCCCATCTGACTGTGAACATAGATGACATGGTAGCTAACACATATGCTAATTGATTCTCTTCTCACATAATATGTTCAAAAGTGATTTCTTCGAAGTACGAAATTAATGTCAGCACCTGCTCTCGATAAGGAATGAGATTTGGATGTCTCATATCCCATTCTCCCTTAATCTAGCTGACTACTAGGGCTGAGTCCCCATATACACTCAAAAATTTAATTCCGATATCAATAGCAGTCTTGATACCCATGATGCATACTTCATATTCACCCATGTTATTGGTACAATCAAATCATAATCTGGTAGTGAAGGGCGTATGACAACCCTTGGGAGAGACAATCACAACACTAATTTCATTACCAAGAGCGTTAGAAGCTCCATCAAATACCATAGTCCATCGGGATCCTGGTTCAGGTCCTTCATACAGTCCAGGTTCTTCATAATCAGTAACTAACATAATATTCTCATATGGGAACTCAAAATTCATAGACTAATAGTCATCTTCAGCCTGATGAGCCAAATGGTCTGCCAGTACACTTCCTTTGATTGTCTTCTGAGTAGTGTACTGAATGTTGTATTTTGTGAAGACCATTTGCCATCTTGATATTCTTCCGGAGAGAGCGGGTTTCTCAAATATGTATTTTATTGGATCCATCTTAGAGATAAAAAAAGTAGTATGAGTTAACATATACTGTCTTAGCCAACGAGCAACCCATGTCAAAGTGCAGCAAGTTTTCTCGAGCAGTGAGTGTCTTGTTTCACAGTCGGTAAACTTTTTGTTAAGGTAGTATATTGCATGCTCTTTTTGACCAGACTCATCATGTTTCCCCAACACACACCCCATTTAGTTCTCTAACATTGTTAGGTACATGATAAGAGGCCTTCCTTCAATCGGTGGCATCAGAATTGGAGGTTCTTGGAGATGCTCCTTGATTTTGTCAAAAGCTATCTGACAGTCGTCATTCCATTTCACTACTTGATCTTTCTTCAATAACTTGAAGATTGACTCACAAGTAGCGGTCATATGGGAAATAAATCTGGCAATTTAGTTCAATCATCCCAGGAAATCCCTGACTTCCTTCTCAGTATGGGGAGCTGGCATTTCTTGAATAGCTTTAACCTTGGAGGGATCAACTTCAATACCTTTACCACCGACGATGAAACCTAGGAGTTTACTGGATCTTACCCCAAAGGTGCACTTGTTTGGATTCAACCTCAACTTGCATTTCTTCAATCTCTCAAACAACTTGTGCAGGTGGTCAAGGTGTTCTTCTTCAGTCTGAGACCTGGCTATCATGTCATCAACGTAAACCTCTATCTCGTGATGGTTCATATCATGGAACAAAGATACCATAGCATGCTGATATATTGCACCAACATTTTTCAAACCAAAAGGCATAACTTTGTGACAGAAAGTTCCCCACTGTGTAACAAAAGTAGTCTTCTCCATGTCTTCAGGTGTCGTCTTGATTTGATTATAACCGGAGAAACCATCCATGAAGGAAAATACTTTATGCTGAGTGGTGTTGTCAACCAGAACATCAATATGCAGAAGCGAAAAGTCATCTTTGGGGCTTGCCCTATTCAGATCCCTGTAGTCTATACACATACGCACCTTACCATCTTTCTTAGGTACACGTACTAAATTTGCAACCCACTGAGGATAGGACGTAACTGCTAAGAAACCTATGTTGAATTGCTTCATAACCTTAGCCTTGATCTTTTCAGACATCTCAGGACGCATACGACGAACCTTCTATTTTATAGGAGGACAACCTTTCTCCATTGGTAGACAGTGGACCATAATATTAATATCAAGACCTGACATGTCTTCGTACGACCAAGCAAAGTTCTCAACATAGTCACATAATATCTGAATTAACCTCTTTTTGACACAGTCTTCTAGGTTGGCACCTATCTTGATTTCTTTTCTGTCTTCTTCAGTACCCAAGTTCACAACCTCGACTGACTCTTCATGCGGTTGTATAGCTATTTATTCTTTCTCTAATAGTCTAGCATGTTCTCTAGGAACTTCACAATCTTCCTCACCTTATTCCTCGACTTCGTAGAATGGGTTTTTGAAGTCATAATTAGAAATAGCAGAATTGTTATTAATGGGATCCATAGTGGATGTGGATATGCAATTTGTTATATGGGTGTGTATAAGAACACATAGCTATTTTTAAAGCAATAAAGTAAAATAAAGACAAGGAGTGCAAAATTTGAATGCAAAATGTCTAATGATTGTATTAAATGAAAATATGCAAATGAACATGACAATCATAACAAATGGACTATTGTGCCCCGGGTAAGGCACATGGCTTAAAATTATTGTTCAGATTACATAACCAAAAGCTTGGAAATATAAAACAGAAAATGGCATTTACTCACGACTAAAGGAGATTGGTACAAAGTCTTCATCTGTCCAGTTGGTGAGCCCTTTGCCAGCAGTCAGGAAGATCCAGTTGTCCAGGTCATTGTCGCTATCAAAATCTTCTATAGTATTTAACCCTTTGTCATGGTTTGACATGGGAGAAGTGATCACATTAGGTGTCTCAGGAGGATCAAATTCAATCTCCTTAGAGTCAATCATATCTTGTATTTTATTTTTCAAAGTGCAACAGCAATTTGTGTCATATTCGGGACTATTGGAATGATAGGCGCATCTTACATTAGGATTGTAGCGGGGAGAGGAAGTGTTGGGATTTTGAGGAGGATCTCTCAACATAATCAGCTATGCCTTCAACAGGTGTTGAAATTCTTAAGACAACGACATATTGATTTTGGTGAATTTTCTCCGGGGTGCATCCGGCCTATGCTGATTGCCTTGTTTTTGATATGGCATTGGTGTGGGATTAGAAATCATTACTGCCCCATAAATTGATGGCAATCACTATTATTACGACCCTTCTGGCCTTACATAACATTGGATTCTCTCAACATTATAAGCCTTCTTCACAGTATTTGAAGATGTGCCACCTATATTTTGCCGCTTCTGATTCCATTCTCAACATGTTCTCCTGTCAATATCAGTTCAGTGAAACCAACCAAAGAACTTCCAAGTAGGTGATTATAGAAAGGACCTTAAAGTGTACTCATGAACATGTCAACCAACTCTCTATCAACCAAATGAGGTTGAACTCTGCCCGCAAGATCTCTCCATTTTTGTGCATACTCTTTGAAACCTTTCTCAGAACCCTTGGACATACTCTATAATTGCATGCGGGTTGGTGCTAAATAAAAACTATATTGATATTTTTTTTAGAATGCTGCAACCAAATCTTCCCAAGTGTGAATATTGGCACCTTCAAGTTCATAGTACTATTCCAGTTGGGCTCCCCAGACAGACTCTTTTGAAAGAAATGCAACCACAATTTCTTATCAGCAGTGTATGGTTGAATTTTCCAAACATATGACCTCAGGTGCAACTTCAGACAGGAAACACCATCATACTCCGCAAAGATAGGAGTTTTAAATTTAAGAGGAATGACGACTCCTAGAAACAAACCCAAATCATCAAAGTTCAATCCAGGCACCTTCTGGATCTCCATAGCTCTCAGGAACTCTTCCAACAACTTATATTTTTCATCAGCAAAGGGATATTGCTCATCCAAATAATCTTCTTCTTCTTCTTCTTTATAAGAGTGTTTAATAGGACCATGGTTGCTTTTTTCAGTTTCACTACTCTTATCGTGTTTATCCTATTCGTCGTCTTCGTCTAATGGAGTATCGGGATCCTGAACTCGCTTGACTAGACCCCTGAACCTTCTTCCCAAGTTAAGGATGTCGGCTGGTTTCTTTGTATTTTTCTTCTTCTCTTTGGTGATGAGTGACTTCAATTATTCCGGCCCCTTGGCTAAGTTCAGGAACATCTGTTGGAATTGAGCATTCTGAGCTTGGAGATCCTTTATTGTTTGTTCAAGAGCCATTTCTGCTGAAATAAACAACAAGAAGATGAGAAAATCTGTCTTCAGAATACCTGTTATGCAATGATATGGTATGTATATGCATATGCAATGTTTCCAAGGACCTCGTGGGATTTAAATTTGTTAATAAAAAAGGAAACAAAGAAACTTAGTAGTAAGTTCAAATTATAACTGACTTTTAGGCTTACAATGAAAACAAGATAGTTAAATTATGAAAATCCTAAGGCCTAAGGTATTAAGTCTCCCATGGACGCTTCCTCTTTGTGTTGACATATGCATCAAGGCTCTGCTCTTCGTGGAGTTGTTTCGTCAACTCCAATACTTTCTTCTCACTAGCATAGAACCGAGTCTCAAAAGTATCCCTTTCTTCCTTGAGTTGAATCTAGGACTTATGTAGTTCTTCAAAGTCACTAGGCATATCAGGATGAAGAATGGTATGAGGAAAATCTCCTTTAATAACAGGCTCTACAATTACTGGTAGGACAGCAAGACATGACATTATAAGATATTGAGCACGAGACCGCATCCATCTGAAATAGGGCTCCAAAGGGATGGGGTTATTATTCCACAAAGTCTTTCTATCAATCTTATTGATCATGCCCCAAGCACGGATAAACCTTTGACGATAACCTTGAAGATCGTTCTTGTAGTCGAATACAATACCCTGGATAACCATATCATGAGTACCATCTCTTCGAGCATAACCAAACCGGTGTAGAGCTAGAGAAAGGTTGTAAGTGATACCTCCCCTTATTCCAAGGAGTGACATATTAGGGAATTCCTCACAGTGGTCAATAATAGTGATAACCTCTTGAGATCGGGAACATCAATAGCTATATGAATGAACGAGTGACATTAACCTTTGAGACCACCTCAAACCTTGTTTATTCTTCATCATTGATCGGGGAAGGTGCGAAGTAAACCACCTAGAAAGTAAAGGTATGCAACACATGAGAGTGCCTCTCTTCCTCATAGTACGAGTGTGAAGAGAATGCGGAATATCTCCAAGCAAAGTAGGCACAAGATTATGAGTAAGAAATATTTTGATGGAGTTCACATCTATGAGTTGGTCCGGATTAGGAAATAGTACCAAACCATAGATCAGCAAAGCCAAAATATCATCAAAAGCATGAAATATCATGGCATCCAGAAATAATTGAGCCTTCTCTATCAAAAATTTAGCAAGAAGACCTTTAACTCCACTTCTTGTTTCATAATTAAATACAATGTCTAACCGCTTTAGATGTAAGGCTGCTGCAATATCTTCAGGTTTTGGAACTTTCTCTTGACCGGTGAAGGGTGTCTGATCAAGAATAGGCACTCCAAGTAGCTTAGAGAACTCTTCTATTATGGGCACCAACTGATAATCTGGGAAGGTAAAATAGTGATGCTTAGGATCAAAGAACTGGAACAGAACACTCATCATGTCTTCTCTGAAACAACGAGTAACCAAACTGAGTAGATAGCCCATGCCTTTTGGTGAATTGAGAGTTTTCGGGAACCTTTTAGAATAACTCCTTAAGCTTTGAAGGTACCCTTACAAAGTCGATTAAGATAGTATTTCTGCGAGCGAAACCATGACCTACAACAAGGGACAAAGATAAACCCCTAGGTCCTTGAAACAGTTAGTGAAAATGTTAAGATATCATGATGTTATGTTCATGTATAAACAAGTAGCAAGCACAAACAAATCACACAAGAGCCTTAGGTTTAAAGGCTTGCATGTGGTCCATAGGTAAGTACCCTTCTCTATTGAAGTTAAGTTGGCTCAAACTGTCCTAAAAATAGTAATCGGGTTCTTTGAATATCATATCACTGATCTTTCTCACAAGCTTTATTTTAGCACGGCAACTGGCTTACTGCCAAAACATCCTGAGAGTTGAATCTCAATGAGCGTAGTGTCGAGTATAAACCAACCTTGGACTGCACTAAAGCCGACCATCTCACTACCTTCTAATGGTCAAGATGGGTCAATTAAGGTTCTAAAAGTAAGTTAGTGCTAATGACACCACATGGAAGCCTAATGTTATCCTTGACTGACTCAAGGAACATTAGTATAAACCATAGTGTCTCACTAACCGTAGCCATCACTTCAACCATATCGTTCTACGTCGTACAATTTTCATGATCTATTGCTACTTACCTAAGGCATCCCTAGATCCGGGTGTAAGATCTTTGAAATAATAACCCCAAGCAAGATCTTAAAGTTAAAGAAGATAAAGAACACAATTTAAGCAAGTAAAGTGATCTAAACTCTTAAGGTAACCCCTCTTTTTTAAGTACTCCCCAGCAGAGTCGCCAGTTCTGTAATACGGTGGGAGAAATGACTTTTTAGCATTTTATCGCAAATGTTGCGGTTAGCAAGAGTCGCCACCGACTTTTCTTTTATCCAATATAAGGAAAGGTAAAAAGAACATGAAATACCTTTGATAGATTTTGAGTTCAGGGGGTAAGTTATGAAAAGGGAAGGTGTTAGCACCCTTTTCATCCATATTTATCTACGGGCTCTTAATCGATAGCTCACTTTTGAAAATTCGCTTTGTGTGTGTGATTTGTTTGAAAATATTTTGAAAAAAGACAAAGTACGACTAACTTTGTAATGGTTCTTGTATCATTCCTCAAGAACACATACAAAGTGTTTAAAAATATTTGTTTTGAAAAGGTGATGTGTAAAATATTTATTTTTTAGAAAAAAGCTGTGAGCAAAAGATTAAAAGTTCTTACCCACTCAAGGTAGTTCTTATTCTTTTCCTTCTCCTTTAGAGATAGTGCTATCTGTACCATTAGTTGGTAGGTAGTCCTATCTATTGGATATGATGGAACATGGGAAGGGTCGTCGTACCGTCATAGAAAGCAACTTGTAAGGATACTTTAGCAATTCGAAGGGAATGTCATCATATTATCTGTAGACAACAAGGGACTAGATTATCTTTTCGTAGATAACTCGAGGGACATCACGTGATTATGATCTTTATTCGAAGGGACTATGATGATTTAATCAAGGGTCTTTGCTAAAATACCCTTACTTTTGAGGGACATGACCATGTTTTCCGAAGGCAACCGAGGGAATAACCCTAGAGGTGTATGTGTGCAAAGTGATTCGATTACAGTTATGTTATCTTGGAATTTCTTAAGGTTATCTACCGATTAATTTTATCTTGTCATACAAGCCTGTTACAACACAATTATATATATATATATATATATATATATATATATATATATATATATATATATATATATATATATATATATATATATATATATATATATATATATATATATATATATATATATATATATATATATATATATATATATATATATATATATATATATATATATATATATATAAGGCGTAAAGTATAAGTGCGGAAAGTAAAGTCCTAGGACTATTACATGGCTTCGGGACAATTACAATATTTGCGAGAATTAAACACTAAACTATTACAATTTTTATACAACCTGTACATTTGTCTAAAAATAAATAGCAAATAAATGAAAATACATGTTAAAAATTAATTTTAAAAAAAACCTAAATGTCTAAAATGCCACTTTTATTTTTATTTTGGGTTAAATTTAAGCATTTAGAAAATAATTAGTTATCTAATTCTAAATTAATTACAAAGGTTAATTAATTAAAAAAATAAGTCTAATAAAATTAAATTAAAAATATTTCAAAAATTAGATTAATTAATAAAAACTCTAAGACTATTTTGTACATCGGGAGGTGGTCGGGTCTGAACCAGCTTCTTCTGAATCAATGCCGGTAGTAACTCTATATAGCTCATAGGAATAGGGTCATAAATCTCCCTTCTCTGATTATACCCTTGATTCCCCTTCTGGGACAATCTCTGATAAGCAACGATAGTTGGAGCTGCACCCACAACTGGAGTAACTGAGGCGACTTGCTGATGACGCTGAGAATTCCTTCTAGGAGTATTAACTCTCCTCTCTTGCATAACAGCATTTGCATCCCCTTCCTTCTTCTTGGTAAACCCATAAGATGGCTTCTTCACACCTCCAGATCCTTCACTTCTTGTTAAACGGCTCTCTCTTACAGCCTCTTCTAAGCGGATACTCATTCCTACCATTTCAGTAAAGTCACTTGGCGCACTTGCTACCATCCTCTCGTAGTAGAAAGCACCCAAAGTTTTCAAGAAAATCTAAGTCATCTCCTTCTCTTCCATGGGAGGAATCACATGGGCGGCTATCTCACGTCATCTCTGTGCATATTCTTTGAATGATTCCCTGTCTTTTTGAACCATGGCCCTGAGTTGATCACGGTCAGGCGCCATGTCCATGTTGTAATTGTATTGTTTGATGAACGCTTCTCCCAAATCATTGAAAGTATGGATGTTAACACTGTCCAAACTCATATACCACTTCAGCGCAGCACTAGTCAAACTATCCTGAAAAAACTGAATCAGCAGGCACTGATCATCAATATGGGTAGACATTCTCCTTACATACATCACCAGATGAGCATGAGGGAAAGTGTTGCCCTTGTACTTCTCAAACTCTGGGACCTTAAACTTAGCAGGTATCTTAACATTCGGGACCAAGCATAACTCATTCACATTCTGCCCAAATAGCTCTTTTCCGCTGAGGGCATTCATCTCTCTCTGCATTTTGTCAAACAGCTCTTAAAAATCATCCATTATATCATAAAGACCCAAGTCTTCACTCGGTGGAGGGAAAGGACGACACACATCATCGTTAACAAACAGAACCATATTCACCGAAGGAGGTGCAACAGGACAGCATGCACCACAGGAGGTGCAGGATCAACAATAGTCTGAATAATTGGAGTATCTTGAGGACCAAGATTGAAACCTTCAGGTGCAAAATTCTATGGCATTCCCCATGGATAACCTTAAGGCATGCAGTTTTGAACAACAACTGGAGTAGCAGATACGAGAACAATCGGAGCTTTAATAGTTGCCCTTGTTGGTTGAGGTTGGATGCTCAGTGGCTGATTCTGAGCAGCCACCAAACATTCCATCAGAGCAGTAATATTGGCCATGCCGACCTTCAAAGCCGAAACCTCCTCGCGCAGCTCGCGATTCTCTTGTTCTAAGTTGTCCATCTTCTTTCTGAAATTAGCCCGAGTGTTGTAGTGATGAGTCAGCTTGTTGAACGAAGTAAATAAGCTTGGTAAGACACCTGGATATGCATAAAAAATGCAATAAATATATGAAATATGATGCATGATATGTGTTGTACCCCAAAATTTGCCCTCCTATACTCTTCAAGATTTGCCAAGATCAAGCTTCAAAATCTCTCAAAGGTTGCACAGTCCAATTGCCTCCCAACACAGTCAAAATTAGGGTTTTGGTTCTTGCAAAGAAAATGAGGTTCTCAAGGGTCCAATCAAGTTCCACATGCCCATATACATTGTCAAGCATCCATATGTCAAGTTTCAAGACTCACAGCATCAAGTTGCACAGTCAAAAACCCTAAATGCTTCACAGTCAACTGCGGGGGAAAAATGGTCATTTGACAGTCAAAAGTAAAAATTTTTGGTCAACATCTTATTTTGAAGCCACAAACATCATTTGATCAATTCTTGATCATGATTCTCAAAGTATGGCTCAAAAAGTCTCAAGATGCAAAAGTTTCTATTTTTGGATAGCTGAAAAGTCAACTGCAAATTGACCAAGGCATAACTTCTTCATGGTTCATCAAAAAAATCCCATCCAAAGCTCATTTTTAAGAGGATGACATTTCCTACAACTCATCTTCACACTTCAAGTCCAAGAAATGCTCTCACAAAAAGTTATCAATTTCAACATTATAGGTCATTTTCAAAAGTCAACAAAAAGGCACTTTAAGTCAAAGACCATAAATTGAGATTGGTGAATCAAAATGACATGGGACCAAAGGCATTGGTTAGAGCACTTCAAGACCTTTCCAAAATGTCCAAGAACATGATCATAGCTTCAAAATTGAGCAAGATATGCATTGGAGAAATTGGGAAATTTTTGGGAATTTTGAAAAGTCAACTTTGCCTAAAACACTTCAAAATTTCTAATGGGCCTCAATTTCTTTCTTGAATCATTACCCAAAGCTTATGCACGACCCATTGAGCTTAAAAGGATTGATTTTCTTATTTTTAATTAATTAATTGAATTTTTATTCTTATTAATTCATTTAATTAGTTTTAATTGTAGAAAAATATCAAATAATGCTTTTCAAATCTTTTTGTGCAACAAATCATACTAGGGCAAGCTGGCAAGTCGTTTCACATTCAAAAAGGGAATATTTTCCATGATTGGGAAGGGCTTCCATGAAAAAAAGATTGAAAAAGATATGATAAAAATCAAATATTGAAATCATCAATTCATGGACTTATGGGCTTGTTTCTTGACCTAATTTCGTTCATATACTTATGCATAACCTAACCTAATGGGGACATACACGAAAAGCTGCTCACAAACATAGAACAAAGTTGCAACTTTTCATCAAAAATTTGAAAACTGATTTCGTATTTGCAGGATCATTCAAAGCCTAAAACCTATTCCAACACCTTGCTGACATTGCTGGGAAGCTATAGCAACCAAGAACAAGCTTCCACGTCCAAGGAAACGGTAGAACAGAATCGTGTTATTCACAAAAAATTTCATAATCGAATTCTGCATTCTATGCATCATTGTTATATTTTGATTGTTGATTTACACTAATAATGATCTTCTGAAGCTTTTGGTAACATTTAATTGGACTAACACTGCCTGTAGCCAAATCCACCATTGATGAAACCTAGGGTTTCAGAAGCTTCAAAATAGGGCTTCTCATATAGGGTAAAATTAGACCACCAAACCTGTATGGACACATTCGTGGAAACAAGACGAATCCAATGATGCCCTCGCGCCCTTTTTATATTTATTCCTCTTCTAATCGCTATTTTTACAGTTTCCATTTAGTGGGGGTTTAAAACCCCTGCTACTTGTTTTATGTTTACAGGAAAAAGATGAAGAAGAAGCTGAGGTGTCTGAGCGTGATAGGAGCGTTCAAACTTTGGCGCGGTTTTTTTAATATTTCAGCATAATGGACATATTTTATATATTATGTTTCTTTATTATATTATATACAAACGAACGCAATAGATCAACTGGCAAGGGACGTGTACTGCAGGCATTGGGACCTGGGTTCGATTCCCAGGTCCCCCCATATGTTTAATAATTTTTGTCTTAACGTGTTCACATGCAGCGTACTCCCAACGTTCCACCATACACACTCATACGTTAGCCTGCCAAGTGGCTTCAAGGTACAATCTGAAGGCCAGAACGTGAATTCCAGGGTGTACCTCAGTCAAGCCTCACACGCATGATCGGAAAAGTCAAATAAGGCCTTGGCTGATGGGCCTGAATTTCTCAAATCACACCTCCATTCTGGGCCTGATACCCCCTGGTTTGCACCTTTTTAATTCTAATTTTGTTTAAATTGTTTTAATTGTTTTCTTTAATTCCATAAAATAACTTTTTCCATAATAAAAACAGAAAAATACAAAATATGTTAATTATTTATTAATTTACTCATTAATTTATTTTTGTAAATAAATTTTAATAATTAATTTAGTTAATTTAGGTTTTAAACTTTAATCCTTTTCTTAATAAATAAAAAATATCTAGACTTAGGTTTTTTTTGACATTTTTCATCCTTTTCTTAATTAATTATTTTTCTCATTATTTATTATTATAATTACTATTTATTTTTGTAAATAAACATGTATATTAATTAATTAGTAAATTAGAGTAACTTTAATATTTCTTTTTATTAATAATTAAAATATTTAGAACTAGGGTTTCCTTCTAATTTTAATTTTCCTCATTTTCATAAATACCAAAAACATAAAAAACAATTTCTTTTCTTTAATTAAATAATTCATTAGACTTTAATTTCATTTAATTTCAAAAGGGTCAAAACCCTCGGACGTTCGATTTCTTTTCGCGCATTATTTTCTTTTTGAATATTATGTAACTGCTCAAGGATTGTAATAGTAATTAGGTCTTTTTACTTTCCTCATTTTTATCAAACGGGTCTTTGTACTTTGGCGATGTATAGACCCGCGCCTTGTAATAGCGTAGTTTTTATCTTTCCGCTTTTACTTTCCGCATTTTTAAATTCTAACTTGCATGAAAGAATGTATGCCAATTAAAAACAAGCGTAGCTCACAATGCCATAATCAAAGATAAACTTAACCTGAAAACAACACACAAATTCACACACCACTTCTAGGGTACGCCTCACCTGTTGCCTTTGAAACGTGGTCGTTAAGTATAGGACGTTTCAGTAAGTCCTTATGTCCATGATCCAGTTGCCTCAAAACAAGTTGCCTCGAAACGGTTGCCTCGGAATAGTTGCCTCGAAATGGTTGCCTCGGATTAAAAAAGGATCAAGGACATAAGGGTAGCTTCTAAGGTGTCCTACTATTGCTTCGGTGACCACATTGTCCCTAAACTCGAATTGACTCGAATACCTCCAACGGTGGTGCTACCTACCTCTCAATGGTGGGATGGCATTACCTTAAGGACTTCTACACAGCTTAATTCCTTAGGGTAGGTAGATGACTCATAGATACTTGCTCTCTTCAAAAACAAATCAAAACTCTTTTCACCGACACTTTCAAAAAGCTTTCAAAACAATTTTTCAAACACTCTTGAGGACAGATACAAGAGTTATTCAGACATCTTTAAACAAAACTTTTTCAAACCCACTCACAATTGAAAAGCAAACATTTTGAAAACATAAAGAGCAAGTATCTAAGAGCCCGTGGATAACCACAGATAGAAAGGGTGCTAACACCTTCCCTTTCTATAAATCTACCTCCCGAACCGAGAAACTATCTCATAAGGAATTTTGCTGTGCTTTTGTCCTGTCCATGTTGGAGAAAATAAAAGACGGTGGCGACTCTTTCTTACTGCGACATTTCGCGAACCAGCGTTAAACAGTCAGTTCTAAATCCACCGATCACAATATGCAATGCACATGATTTTATTTTATTATTTAATATTTCAAGGGATTTAAAATTTATGGACATATTGCAAATATCAAAGTAATAACGCATTTGAAATACATAAATTTTTTATTATAACAACTCCAAAATGGATTACAAGTTTCAATGATCCCAAGTACAAGATGAAAATAAAATCTAAAACCCTGATAAGTAAAACTAATGGAGATCACTCTATACGCTGGCGCTTCCCTATGAGCTTGGCAATCTAAGCCTTCAACCTCTGGTTTTCTTCCACATATCTGGTGGCAACCTCCTTCCAATCACTTTAATCAGGGAGTGAGCAAATAGCATCTAACCGAGGTTTAGGAGAAAATAAATCCCCTTGCCTCTCCATGGTCTCTACAGCCCGTCTCTCAAGAATCTCAATCAAGTCGTCTTTCTCCTTCAAGTCTGCTCTATAGGAAATCTCTAAAGTTTGGCACTTATTCTTCCAAGCGTCCTTTTCCTATTGCATCCTGACCAAAGCAAGCTGCAGCTCTTCTAGATCATCTAATAGGGGAGGAGTGGTCTTCACAAACAGATTAGGCATATATGTTTCCCGGGAATACGACATCTTAAACTGAATAGCTCTCGTTTGGACCCACTGAAGATATGGCTCCAAAGAAACAACACCCCTAGGTCCCAAATCCCTCCTACTCTTCTTATGAATGTGACGCCAGGCCTTCGTAATCTGCTCCCTAGCTTCCCTATGGTCTTTTTCTTCCTTCAGAAAGAAACTACTCAAATGAATACTATTTGGTTTATCCCTCATCGGATAAGCGAGCTGTCATCGTGCAAGAACATAGTTATAGTTAATTCCTCCCTTTGTACCAAGAAGAGGTACATTAGGGAAACTACCACAACTGTCAATATTCTCTATATCCTGGTAAGCTCGATGTACCAATCAATATCCGAGTGAGTAAGTGCCATGATCTTAGGAGCCCAACGGGGTTCCTTCTTGACATCCCAAAAAGCATCAGACTGAGGCATATGAGAAATAAACCACCGCTACAACAGAGGCGTACAACAGATAATCATCCCCCCATGGTAAGAATTTTGAAGATGAATAGAGTAATAAGCATCACCCAACAAGGTAGGAAATAGGTTTCCAATCATGAATACCCTGATAGCATTAATGTCAACAAACTTGTCCATATTAGGAAATAAGAACAACCGTAAGTAAGTAGAGCAAAGATGGCCTCAAAAGTGACTGTACTCTTCATCCTGGCAAAGTAGCGAGCTTTATCCAATAAGAACTGAGATGGTAATCCTCTAATCCCTCCTTTGGTAGCCATATGGGCTTCAATCTCAGACTTCCCCAGATAAATCAAAGCAGCAATCTCATGTGGTTTTGGCTCACCCTCCAAACCACTAAAAGGAACACAACCGGTAACAGGTAGATCCAATAGATAAGAATACTCCTCCAGTGTAAGTATCAACTGATAGTTGGGAAAAGTAAAGCAATGATACATAGGATTATAAAACTAGGCATGATGTATGAAGAAATTTGGGGGGGGGGGGGGGGGGGGGGCACGTTTGAGATTGTCCATGCCCATAAACGCAGGCCTAGCTTCCTGTATGGATCCCCTATTGCTGGTTCCCGAGAGTCTATTGTGAGCGCATGGATATACGCGTCAGATTTGGGATGGTAATGATTTAATGGTGATGATATGATAATGCATGGTGTATGTGCTAAGCCTTGAAACACTAAATCTGCAAGGAAAGGATTGAACCCCTGCCCTTTCCATAACAAAGCTTTAACGTGCGCTGTCTCAACCATTGGGACGGTCATACATCCGGTAACTAAAACACAATTAATTGATTAAATATTAAAAAATGTCATGATCATTGACTGGAAAACACACGCGCCCAGAGTGGGTCCCTGCCATTTGAATGGACCAACCAAAAGACTCCATTATGCCACGCAGAGTCCCCGACCAGTCAAAACACCCTGGACGGTGCCTCCGGTCACCATCTCCGGTTGGACAAAATTCAATCCTGCGAAATTCAATGAAAACCAACAAGAAAACAACCCTACTGGACTAATTAAGGCCTTGTGAATCCAATGGCATGGCTAGTTTATCCTGAAAAGGTCTGTATCATGAGATACAAAGCTTTAAAAGATTCATTCCATAACAATGGCACAAGGTTGTTTGTGCATTAAAGCTTCCATGTAAAACGTTAGAACATTCACAATGATGTGTATGAACTATGTTAGCATGCTTACAACAATTGAAATCATCACAAAATCTAAAAATCACAACTTCCCCACTTACCAAATTGGAGCTTCTTCAAGAGGGGGTTCTGGCCCTTATTTATGGTGAACAAGGAATGGTATCAACCCTTGGAAATCTCAGGAGAGTGATACTAGGCTTGAAATCCCTTGAGCACGACTGAAGGATAAGGTTTAAAGTCCATAGGGTTCTTGGAATATATTGAGATTTTTGAAAACTTTAGAGGCTAGGGTTTTGTGTCCTATTTTGGTCTGAATCGAGAGATTATATAGTGTGATTTTTGGGTCAAAACCAACAGACTTGGATCTTTGTACAAAATATTTGATTTGATTTTAATTATTTTTCATTATTAATGAATTAAATAAAAAATAATTGAAATAATTAAAGTAAAATAAGGCCAAAGGGTATGAGAAGCAGATTTGAGGTGTAGAAGGAGTAATATGCACGTTTAGGCCCTCAATTCATGGCCCACAAGTCAAAAATATCAAAATTAGTCAACTAGAAGTTCATGCATTTCACCAAAATTTCTCAACTTGCAATGGTCATCGAGGGAGTCTTCTCAAATATAATTTTCCTATCGTTCATCAGGCGTTGAACACCTATCTTCAGCAACATACAACCATTATGCATGGATGCACAAAGGTAACAATCTTCATCATAACCCGAGAGTAAACCGACTCATAACATATTCTTCTTAACAACTGGAAGAGGAGTAGTCAGGTCATTCACAGAAGAAACAAAAAGAACATCATCAACAACATTGATACCCTTGTCATGCTTGGGCATTGGTGCAGTAATCACGTTGGGATTCTCAGGAGGGTCAAACTCAATCTCCTTTGTATTAATAAGGTGTTGAACCTTGTTCTTCAGAGCCCAACAATCATTTGTGTCATGCCCCAGACTATTAGAGTGGTAAGCACATCGTACGTTTGGGTTTTAGCGGGAAGAGGAAGTGTTTGGGTTTTGATGAGGATCCTTCAAAGTAACCAGGTTAGCCTTTAACAAATGCTATAATTCCTGAGACAGTGGCATATTAATTCTTGTAAATTACCTTCTAGGCGCAACATGCCTACACTGATTATTTGATTGTTACGCCGATGCAGGGTTAGAGATCATTACAACTCCTACCGTTGGACAATGTTCGACTTTACCATTACTTCTCTGACCATAGGTAGAATTGACCTCCCTCTTTCCACTGAACGGTTTCTTCATAACACTTGATGATGCACCCCCTTGGATTTTACCACTCTTGATACCAACTTCAACTCTTTCTCTTGTCAATATCAGCTCAGTGAATCCGGCTGAATATCTTCCAATCAAATGGTTGAAAAATGGGTCTGCCAGAGTACCCATGAACATGTCTATCAACTCCCTATCAGACAGGGGAGGCTGGAATCTACCTGTAAGGTCCCTCCACTTTTGGGCGTAATCTTTGAAACCCTCACTAGAACCCATGGACATGCTTTGGAGTTGCATGCGGGTTAGAGAGAGGTCAACATTGTATTGATACTGCTTGTAAAAAGAAATAGCCAAGTCTTACAAATTATGGATATTGGTTCCTTCAAGTTGATAGAACCATTCTAACTGTGTTTCCAACAAACTCTCTTGAAAGAAGGGAAACCATAACTTCCTATCAGCTGTATGGGGTTGAATCTTCTTGACATAAGACCTCAGATGAATCTTGGGACACGAAACACCTTCATATTTTGCAAAAGTGGAAACTTTGAATTTATGTGAGATGACCACTCTTGAGACCAACCCTAGCTCTTCAAATTCCAAACCAAGTACCCTCTGAATCTCCATAGCATTGAGACGATCCTCCAACTGTTTATATTTTTCATTAGCAGGAGGATATTGTTCCTCAGAATAGTCTGCTTCCTCTTCTTCTTTCACACTCTTGTTATCCTGTTCTTGATTATCCTCTTCATTTGATGGGGTTGCGAATTCTAGAGCTCGCTTGGCTGGTCCTCTAAATATTCTCCCCATGTTCAGGATGCCAATCTGTTTCTTTACCTTCTTCTTCTTCTCTTTAGGGATGAGAGCTTTCAGATCTTCCTGTCCTTTAGCCAGAGTCAGGAACATCTGTTAGAATTGAGCATTATGTGCTTGAAGATCTTTCACAGTTTGTTCGAGAGCCATTTCTTTTTTGCTGAAATAAACAGCGAAAAGATAAGAAACCTGTCTTGAAGTACCTATTTATGTAATGATATGCATGATATGTTTATGAATTGTTTTCAAGGACCTCGTGTGATTTAAACTCTTTAATCAAAGGAAACAGAGACAACGATTTTTTTTAGTAAGTTCAAGTGAAACAAAATATTACAAAGAAAACAAATCAAAGACTTCTAAAACTCTTAAGTCTCCATGGATGCTTCCTCTTTATATTGACATAGGCATTAAGATTCTGCTCCTCGTGAAGCTGCTTCGTCAGTTCTAACACTTTCTTCTCACTTGCATAGAATTGAGTCTCAAAGGTGTCTCATTCTTCCTTGAGTTGAATCCAAGACCTTTGCGGCTCTTCAAAGTTTTTTGGCATATCAAGATGAAGAATAACGCGAGACTCATCCCCTTGAACAATAGGCTCTAAGATCACCGATAAGATAACGGGATATGGCATCATAAGAATTTGAGCACGAGTTGGCACCCATTTGAGGTAAGGTTCCAAAGGGATGGAATTCTTGTGCCCCAAAGTCTTACCATCAATCTTCTTTACCATTCCCTAAGCGCGTAAGAACCTTTGACGACAACCTTGCAGATAGTTGTCATAGTCGAACACAATACCTTGGATGAGCATATCATGAGGATCATCTCTTCATGCATAACCAAACTGGCGTAAAGCTAGAGAAGGGTTGTAAGTGATGCCTCCCCTAATGCAAAGGAGGGAACATTAGTAAATTCTCTGCAGCAATCAATAATAGAGACGTCTTCCTAAGAGCGAGAACACTAATAGATATCAGCGTGAGAGAGAGAGAGAGAAGTCAACCTTTGAGACCATCTTAAGCCTAACTCATTCTTCATTACCGATCGAGGAAGGTGCGAAATAAACCACCTATAGAGAAAATGTATACAACACATAAGACTTCCTTGTTTCTTCAGAGTATGGGTATGGAGAGAATGCAGAATATCTCCGAACAATATAAGCACTGGATTGTGAGTAAGGAAAATCTTGATGGCATTCACATCTATAAGTTGGTCCGGATTAGGGAACAATACCAACCCATTAACCAGGAGGGCCACGATATCCTCAAAAGCATGGAAACTTATGTCATCTAGGAACAACTGATCTTTCTCTATCAGAAACTTTGCAAGAAGACCTTTAACCCCACTTCTCCTTTCCCAATTAGATTTAATGTCAGATGGTTTCAAGTGCAAATTTGTCGCAACATCTTCAGGCTTTGGATCTTGTTCAAAACCAGTGAAGGGTATCTGCTCCAATATAGGCACTCCAAGTAACTTAAAGAATTCTTCCAATGTGGGCACCAATTGATAATCGAGGAAAGTGAAACAATGATGCTCAGGATCAAAGAACTGGAATAAGACGCTCATCACACCTTCTTCATAATCGGTAGTAACCAAATTGAGCAAGTGACCATGTGTTATATTGAACTGAGAACTTTCAGGAGCCCTTGAGTCCAATTCTCTAAGCTTGGAAGGTATTCCTATGAAGTTGATCCGGATAGTATTTCTGTGAGTGGAAGCCATAACCTACAAAACAGAGAAGAGATAAATCCATATGTCCTTGAAATGGTTAGTGCAAATGCTATGTTATGATGTTTATGATGTTATGTTCATGCTTAAAATAGAATAACAAAGACAAACAAATCGCACAAATACCCTAGGTTTAAAGGCTTACATGAGGTCTATAGGTAAGTACCCTTTTGAAGTTTAGTCAGCTCAACCTGCCTTAGAAATAGTAACTAGGTTCTAGGGATCTCATATCATTGATCTTTCTCTCAGGCATTGTTTCAGCTCAAGCATGTGAATTGTGACTGAAATATCCTGAAAGTCCAATCTCAACGAGTGTAGCATCGAGTATCAACCAACTTCAATCTGCATCAAAGCCGACCATCTCACTACTTTCTAATGGCCAAGATGAGTCAATTTAAGGTTGTAAAGGTCAGTTAGTGCTTAATGACACTATGTGGAAGCCTAATGTTATCCATGACTGACTCAAGGGACATTAGTACAAGCCAGAGGGTCACACTAACGTAGCTATCATATCATCCATATTGGTCTACACCATACATCCTCCATGATTTATTGCTACTTACCTAATGGTGTTCCCCGATTCATGTGTAGGATCTTTGCAAGAAAATACCTAAACAAAATCCTAAAATGTAAAGCAATCAAAGCAAATAGTTTAAAGAAAGTAAATGTGACATAAGCTATTAAGGTAACCCCTCTTTTTAGGTATTTGTCCCCAGTAGAGTCACCAGTTCTGTAATACGATGGGAGAACTGACTCATTTATTTTGCGTTTTTATTGCAAATGTTGCGGTTAGGAAGAGTCACCACTAACTTTTCTTTTATCATATAAAGGAAAGGTTGAAAAGAACAGGAAAGACCTTTGAGATTTTTCTGAGTACGGGGGGTAGATTATGAAAAGGGAAGGTGTTAGCACCCTTTTCACCCGTAGTTATCTACGGGCTTTTAATCACTTGCTCACTTTATTTTTTTTTTGTGTGTGCTTTTGAAAAAGTTTTGAATTGCTAAATAGAAAGGCAATTTGCTTTATGATGACTCTTGTATCAGTCCTCAAGAGTGTTGATAAAGCGTTTTGAAAATGTTTTTAAAAGTGTGAGGTGTGAAGAAAGGATTTGTGTGAGTAAGCGATTAACGGTATTCTACCCTTACTGAAAAGTCTTTCGCGTTATTTTCCTCTTTCTTTAGATAGTACTACCCCACCATTAGTTAGTATGTAGCCCTATCGTTGGATGTTTGAGAGATATGCATAGGGTCTTCGTTATGTTCATTGAAGGTAACATATAGGGATACCTTTAGCAATTTGAAGGGACGTCATCATATATTCGTAGGATACATCGAGGGACAAGATTATATATCATAGTCAACTTCGAGGGACATTGAGGGACTATGATCTTTATGATGATTTATGACTGAGGGACTTTGCTAATGGTATCTCCATGTTCAAGAGACATGACCATGTACTTGTAAGGCAACAAGAGAGGTTAACCCTAGAGGTGAAGTGTGCATAATATGCTTGATTCAATTCATTTATCTTGCAATTAGGGTTAGCTATTGATTTCTTTTATGTCTTGACATGCAATCCTATTAATCTGAGCAGTTATAATAACAGTAAAATAGTAAAGAAGAAATAAACATCCTACACTATTACAGAGCTTCGAGAAGTGGGATAGAAACCATAAAACTTTAGGGAAAAGACAGTAAGTAAACCCTAGTTTAAAACTATTACAAACTGTGATCAGATACAATATTTGAAAAAAAATAAGAATAAAGGAAATAATAAACGCGCGAAGATTGAAACAGGAACAAGTTTGAAACCCTAAAAAAATCTAGTTATTTAATAAAATATTTAGGTGTTTTATTCAGAAAAAGATTTGAAATTTTAACCTAATTCAAATTAATTTTTAATTAATGAAATAAGTCAAAATAATTAAATTGAATTAATTTATTTACCAAAAATTAAATTTAATCAGAAAAAGCCTAATTTTCTGATAAAAATAAAATTGCTTTTAAAAAAAACATAAAACAGTTTAACAAAATAAAAGTAAAGAAAATAGAAAATGGGCCTGATGTATGAAGCAATTTGGGGGGGTGCATGTTTTTGATTGTCCGGGCCCATATACGCTGGCCCAACTTCCTGTATGGATCCCCTGTTGCTGGTTCCTGAGAGTCTATTATGAGCACATGGATCAGGGGCATCAGACCTGGGATGGTAATGATCTGATGGTGATGATATGATAACACATGGTTTGTACGCTGAGCCTTGAAACACTGAATCTTCAAGGAAATTCAGAAAAATAATATTCAAGAGGCAGGGATAGAACCCCTGCCCTTTCCCATAACAAAGCCTTAACGCGCGATGTATTAACTGTTGGGACAACTATATATTCGGTAACTAAAACATAATCAATTGATTAAATATTAAAACACGCCATAATCGTTGATTGTCAAACACACGCGCCCAGAGTGGGTGCCTTCCATTTGAATGGACCAACCAAAAGACTCCATTATGCCATGTAGAGTCCCCGACCAGTCAAACCACTCTGGTCGGTAGCTCCGGTCACCATCTCTGGTTGGACCAAATTCAATCCTGCGAAATTCAATGAAAACTACCATGAAACTAACCCTACTGGACTACTTAAGGCCTTGTGAATCCAATGGCATGACTGGTTTATCCTGAAAAGGTCTTTATCACGAGATACGAAGCTTTAAAAGCTTCATGCCCTAACAATGGCACAAGGCTATTTCTGCATTAAATCTTCCATGTAAAACGTTAGAACATTCACAACGATGTGTATGAACTATGTTAGCATGCTTACAACAATTGAAATCACCACGAAATATAAAAATCACAACTTACCCACTTACCAAACCGGAGCTTCTTCAAGAGGGGGTCCTGGCGCTGATTTATGGTGAACAAGGAATGGTATCAACCCCCTGGCAATCTCAGGAGAGTGATACTAGGCTTGAAATCCCATTAGCACAGCTGAAGAATAGGGTTTAAAGTCCCTAGGGTTCTTGGAAAATATTGATATTTTTGACAACTTTAGAGGCTAGGGTTTCGTGTCCTATTTTGGTCTGAATAGAGAGATTATATAGTGAGCTTTTGGGGTCAACACCAATGGAGTTGGATCTTTGTATAAAAGATTTGATTTGATTTTAATTATTTTTCATTATTAATGAATTAAATCAAAAATAATTGAAATAATTAAAATAAAATAAGGCCAAAGGGTATGAGAAATAGATTTGAGGTGTAGAATGAGTAATATGCACGTTTAGGCCCTCATTTCATGGCCCACAAGTCAAAAATATCAAATTTACTCATCTTGAAGTTCATGCATTTCACCAAAATTTCTCAACTTGCGATGGTCATAACTTGTTTAAATTTCTTCTTTTAAAATGATCTGGGACTTTTTGGAAATCTCAAGATGTCCCCTACAATCTCTCTTTTGATCATTTTTTCATTTGGAGAATTTATCTTGATGTAAATATCCTTGACAAAAAGTGCCTTTTGTTGACTTTTAAAATGACCTGTAATGTATTGGCTCATATCTTTCCAATGGTGCATTTTTTGGACTTGAGAATAAAAACAAAGTTGTAGAGGATTGAATTCTCTTCAAAATGGGATTTTGTTGGGGAAACATTAATGAAGCATGTGAAAGTTATGCCTGGTCAAAGTTCAGTTGACTTCTTCTAAGGAAACCCTAATTTAGTAACTTTTGATTCTTGATGATTTGAGAGCTTTATTTGAGGAATCATGATCAAACCTTGATAAAATGATGAGTATCACTTTATAATGTTTATGTTGACAAAAAATCTTGAAGTTTAACTATGTATTGACCATAATTGACTTTTAACCTAATACAATTGATTTTCAATCACATGAGCAATTGACTGAGCAAACTTGTGATGCAAGGCATGGAACTTGGTATGAGCATTCTTGAGGACATGTAAGAAACCATGGAAACCACTTGAGGCCTTTGAAATCCAAACTGCTTTATGAAAAGTGAAAACCTAGTTGGAAGTTCATTTCTTAGGAGGAGAATTTGTCTGATCAATTCTTGGTCCACCTTGAGCCTTTGAGAACTCTAGGAGTATGTCTTGAATAAAATGAGAGGGAAATTTTTGGAGTACAATAGCAGCTATATACAATCACATTTTTTTTTCCGACTAGGAGGCAGTAAAACAAGAGGCTTTGTCAAATATTCCTTGATTGAGTCAAAAGCCTCTTGCTGCTGTTTACCCCATAGGAATTCGCCTTCTCTTATGATCTTGAGTAGTGGCGAGAACACCTTTGTTTTTCCACTTAGATTCGATATGGATCTCCTTAAGAAATTGATCTTCCCCAACAAAGATTCCAATTGTTTCTTCATATAAGGAGGCTTGATATTCAAAATGGCTTTCATTTTGTTTTAGTTGATCACTAAGCCTAAGAAGTCTCCTGCATGTACACCGAATGCATATTTTAGTGGATTCATTTTTAATCAATATTTTCTAATCCTTTCGAATGATCGTCGAAGGTAGTCTATATGACCATCCTCAGATGAAGGTTTAATTACGATATTGTCAATGTAAATTAGCATAAAATGCTCTATAAAATCATGAAATATGGCATTCATAACCCTTTGATAAGTTGCTCTGACATTTTTTAAACCGAATGGAATTACGAGCCATTCATAAGTCCCTAAGGCCCCTGGACATCGAAACACCATTTGGGCACGTCTTCGTCTGCTATAAAAATTTGGTTATATCCAGAATAATCGTCCAGCATGCTCAATTATTCGAAGCCTACATCTGAATCGACTAAAACTTCTGCCACGAGCATCGAATATTCATCCTTTGGAGTTTCTTTATTTAGATCCCTAAAATCTACGCAAACTCTAGGAGTCCCATTTTTCTTAATAACAAGAACAATATTTGCTAACCATTCGACGTACCTTGCATTTATGATGAAATTGCTCTTGAGAAGTATCTCAATCTCTTGTTTGATCTTCAATGTGATTTCTGGTGCGAATCTCAGAGGATGTTGCTTTACCGACTTTTTCCCTTGCTGGATAGGCAGATGATGTTCCACGACGCTCCGACTCAAATTGACCTTTTCACCATAGTCTCATGCAAAGCAATCTTTATAATCTTTTAACAAGTTAACCAATTGAACATTCATCTTCGACCCAACTTTCGTACTGATATAAGTGGGTCTTTTCGTTATGCCATCGTCTAGATCCACTTCTTCTAAAGAATCTTAGGTCTGCATTTTCTGCATCGAATTCAACGAGTGTTGTAACTGGATTTGAAATTCAGTCGTCACTACTAGTTTTTATCCTAAGGAAGGGAATCTAATAGGAAACACTAATTTTGTACACAGAGATTCTAGGTTCTTACTTCATTTAGACGAAAGGAAGGTGTTAGGCACCCCTCATCTACCTTGTTTGCAAGGATACCAGGGTTTAGGCTTTAAAGGTTTAGGGTATGGGTTTTAATTTTTTAATAGTGGAACTCGCCACAATTTTTATCATATGCCTATGTATCCTCTTATGAGGAATCAAAGTCCTAATTCGTAGTCTGTATGGGTTTGTGTTTTTTTATGGATTACACAGATATTTTAATTCCACTTGTACTTAGTCCGGTTGTGTGAATAACGGAGATTTTGGACCTAGCGCACAATTAATTAATATTTATTCGTAACTCTTTTCGGAAATTAATTGTTGAATTAATTTGATTATAAAAATAATTTGATGTTGGTAAAATGTTTTTTATGTATTAATTATGGAAAATATCTTAATTAATGCATGATAAAAAAAACTGAATACAATAAATAAAATATATTTGGATGTGTTAAAAAAATAATATTTTATTTAATAATAATAACTATATTAAATTTAATATATATTAAATAGAAAATATAAAAAAATATAATAAAATGATAAAGAAAATAAATTAAAATGCAGGGGGTGTGAATTTAGTTTAGAAGTAAAAACGAGAGGTGTTAACAACATGGGCCCTGAAATCATATATTAAATTCAGGCCCAAAAGACAAGGGGGTTTGAATTTTCGCGTGTTAGTAAATCTGGGGGTGTGAGCAATAGGGGCCCATGTCCAGATTTTGGACTTGGCCAATTAAGCTAAGGGGGGGGGGGGGGGGTGAAGTTGAACGTGTTTAGAAAACGAAAACAAAAAGGAGGTGTGAGCAGCAGCTGGGCCTGACCCAAAGATGTTTGGGACAAATCTATTTAGCTCAGGTGGGGGAGAGTGTACTGGGTTACCATGGTAACACTTTTGGAAGGTTTGATGATGATCACACGATTGTGGTTGAGAGAGTACAGTAACAAACATAGGGTGACATGTATTGGATTTCAATAGAGTTATATTTTCTATTTTCTCTCAATTTTCAATTCATTTTCATTTGTCTTCCTCTCTCTTCCCGTCTCTCATCTCTCTCTCTCTCTCTCTCTCTCTCTCTCTCTCTCTCTCTCTCTCTCTCTCTCTCTCTCTCTCTCTCTCTCTCTCTCTCTCTCTCTCTCTCTCTCTCTCTCTCTCTCTTTCGTCTAACCCTAATTCGGATCCCTAAGCAGCGGCGGTGCTTGACCGCCTCTCTCCCTCTCCGATACAACAACCAACCCCCAATAGCTAAACAATTTTAGGACCCCAACAACAATTTACAAAGATCAAAGCAAGCTAAGTGATTACCTCTTCTACGTGTGAATCGTTTTTTGTGCCTCCTCTATGACTCCTTTTAATCTATCTTATTTCACCTATTGACAGGTACATCGGCCATGATGGAGATAATGGCGACGGTGGCATGGTGAAGATGGAGGTAGTGACAGTGCAACAACCAGATCTATGGTTTTAGATATTGAAACCCTAGTTCACACGGGGCGGTGTATTAAGATCACAATGACATGGCCTTCGATCGACCTTCTTTCAATTGTCCTTTATGTGAAAAAATCTTCTCTGTGATAACTTTTTTATCTGTCAATTTTTCTTCCTCTCTGATAATTTTTTCCTCCCCCTTCCCTTCTTTCTGACTTAGGTTTTATAGTGTTTTTTTAGGTTAGACATATTAGGAAATATTTTAATGTTCATCGATATTCTTTGATTGATTTAGAGAATTAGGAATTATTTTTGATTCTGCTGTAATTCGCGATTCGATCTGATTCTGTTTGGTTTACTATCAATTTATTTTAGCTAAGATTTAATTTTTTGTATTTGAGTTGGTTTTTTGTTTTAATATACAAATTTTTTATGAAATAGTTAAGATTTGATTTGTTTTTTGTGTTTGATTTATACAATATTCATTTTAGTAGTAAAGCATACGTTACTTTTCATTAATCTGAATAGTGTCCGTTCTTTCTGATTTTTGCAAACAAATGTTTTCTCCTTATATGGGCTTGGGCCTACTTAGATATAACGAGTTTTGCCTACGTGACTTTAGTAAAGGCCTTACTATTAACGTTTCAAAAATTTAAAACCAATATCTTTTGTAATTAAGTTATAAAATACTGATAAAAAATAATCAGTAATAATAATAATCGGTAAAAGTAATAATGGTAATGTTAATAATAATGACAAAAAATTTATAACAAAAAACCAACCAAAAAAATATGAATCGGGCCATGCTATTTTTTTAAATTATTGGGTTGTAACAAAAACGTTACTCTATATGGGTCTTCCTGATTCAACTATATCGGGCCTAAAAAAAGGTTTCTTATGGGCCTTTTGATTTAACTATATTGGGCTCTAAACAAAATGAATTTGTTTTATACACCATTCCACCTAAATGGGACATTCTGATTTAGAAATGGCCCAAGATGTTTTCAATAGCGTACACCCCGTTTGATTTAATTAAATTGGGCTTCAAACAAGATAAGTTATTTATACACCCTCAAACTTATCCAAAACCTAAATGGGCCCAAAATAAAACTTAACTGACCCCCCCCCTGTTTTGAAAGAGAAATCAAGTGGCCTTTCAATTCCATATGGGCCTTTCTGATTTTGAAAGGTCCAAGAGCTTTTGATAAAATAAACCCTTCAAGACTCGAAATTTTACATGTGCTTTTCTGATTTAGAAAAGCCCATTATTCTCTAATAGGAAAATGATAACTATAGGATTTGATAAAAAAATGATTGGAAATCCATAGGAAAAATTTGGGATATGACAGCTACCCCTATTTATTATTTTTCAACTGAATAGCTCGAGAATACACAGGTCTTGCACGTCCTGATTGGGAGTTTATTAAATATTGAAAGACCCCAAAATTTGTCTGACTGATCATGGGGATACATTATACAATGTTCCCATGAGTACGAAGAGTAGGCGTAGATGATGATGTATCATTTTACTAGCGTTTGAACCAAAGTTTGTTTTAATTTAGACATGACGACATGGACAACTCGTCAATATCTAAAAGAGATTATAAATTTTGCATATTTACCGTAAACTAGGAAGTAAATGATACATGTTTTGAAAAAGTTAACTTTCTAATGCTTGGAGACTGATATAGTAAGTTTTGGTTTGATTTTATATATTCATCACAACCCAGGGGATGAATAACATAGAGCTTGATAATACATTTTCGCATAATGAATCATGTTTCCCAGAATGATAACTTACTGTTGCTTCGAGACTAACACAATGATCCAAAGTTTTTTCATATACCTACCATATCCTAGAGGATAGACAGTACGAGCTTGATACCATATATTTGGAACTTGGAAAGATGACGTCGGTTGTGTCAGCCCTTAATCAAGAATCGATAACCAAATGAAATATGCTAGGTTTGAAGCGATGAACCCCAAAATTCCTTGATGATGTCGGTTGTGTCGTCCTCAACCAAGACTATTAACAGGAAGAAGTAAACCCCAAATTCATCAAAGATGTCGATTGTGTCGTTCTCAACCATGACTATCAACATGAGGCAAATAAAACCTAAATTTCATTGATGATGTTGGTTGTGTCGTCCTCAACCATGACTATCAACATGAAGAAATAAACCCCAAAATTCATCGCTGATGTCGGTTATGTCGTCCTCAACCATGACTATCAACATGAAGAAAATAAACCCCAAAATTCATTGATGATGCCAGTTGTGTCGTCCTCAACCATGACTATCAACATGAAGAAAGAAACCCCAAATTCATCGATGATGTCGATTGTGTCGTCCTCAACCATGACTATCAACATGAAGAAATAAACCCCAAAATTCATCACCGATGTCGGTTGTGTCGTCCTCAACCATGGCTATCGACATGAAGAAAATAAACCTCAAAATTCATCACTGATGTCGGTTGTGTTGTCCTCAACCATGACTATCAACATGAACCAAATAAAACCCATATTTCATCGATGATGCCCGTTGTGTCGTCCTCAACCATGAATATCAACATGAAGAAAGAAACCCCAAATCGCTTAAAGTTTGAACTATTTAGTTCACCCATATAAGCTTTCTAATGATGGACCCCAAGAAAATTCGTAAATTAACAAAAGTAGCTCTGTAAGATGCTATGCATGATGCATATGCATAATGCCCTAAATAGATATGCTGCCCAAGTGAGATATATGACCCGAATGTTTTAAATGGTCATGTACCGAAATTCTTATGTGTGCATATGCCCCAAATATCTACATATGTAACAAATGTGTATATGCCCCAAGTGTTTAATATGTCTATGCCCTAAGTATTTTTTTGATAATTCTCCTTTGTTAAACTGTTGTGTTCTTGTAGTCACCAACTTACCCAATGTTGTTTGTTGCTAGTTGTATCTCCAAGTTGATTTGGATTTTTATGTTTCTTTGTTGTATCTCTCAGTTGATTTGAATTTTGATAAAGCTCGGCGAACAGTGACAACGTGTCATAGCTAATTGTATTGCAGGCGCATGCGTATGCATGGACATAAACGTGGATTTTCTTTCGACATTTTTCTAACCAAAAATGCTTTTTGATGTATTTATCAAATGCTTTTATTTATATGTTAATTCCCCAAAATGATTTCAACGCAGTATTCACAAGAAATAATCGTAGTATTTTGCAAACAGGTCTAAAAAGAAAAAATGAAATTGAAAGATTTGAAAAAGTTTAGTGTTTTATTGATAAATATGCTTCTGAAAAGGCGAGCGTACAAGGTGAAATTCCTAGAAAGAGGTAATAAATAAATTTTAAACAATAATTGTAAATGGAAATGAAAATGATGATTGCTAGTTCTATTTCTCCAATGTTCTTTTGATAGCTCCAACCTCCTTTGCATTTAGAGTCAAATTATTTGGACCCATTTCTCTCCTTCGTGGTCGTGGTTTGTAGATGGCAGTATTTTTGTTCTTTATTTCTTTGAATAAGATCCCTAACTTTTTCCTGGATCGCCCTTTCAGGTTTTCAGTCCATCGGGATAATTTTTTTGTGCATGTCCCTAATTTATGCCTGGATCTCCCTTTAGTGTTTTCAATCCATTGGAACACTCCTTTTTGCCTAATTCCCCCGTTTAGGGTTCGAACTTAACGAGCTTTCTTATACAGTATTTTTTGACTGCGTCTGAATTTGTCGGATGTGGTAGTTCTTCCCTATCCATTGTTGTGAGGATGAGACCACCACTGGAAAATGTTGTTTTTACCATATATGGACCTTCGAAGTTGGGTGTCCATTTACCACGTGAATCGAGACGAGGCTGCAGAATATTCTTGAGTACCAAATATCCTTCTTTGAACACTCTAGGTCGGACTTTATTGTCGAAGTATTTCTTCATCCGCTTATGATATAACTGACCGTGGCACAAAGATGTTAAGCGTTTCACTTCAATGAGGTTGAGCTAATGAAGTCGCGTCTGAACCCACTCTACTTCTTCAAGCTTTTTTTTCCATTAGAACTCTAAGTGATGGAATCTCTACTTCAACTAGGAGCACTGCCTCCATACCATATACTAGAGAGAAAGGAGTTGCACCTGTTGATGTGCGCACCGAAATACAATAGCCATGTAGAGAAAAGGGAAGAATTTCATGTCAATCCTTGTATGTCTTCACCATTTTCTGAATGATTCTCTTGATGTTTTTATTGGAAGCTTCGACGACCCTGTTCATCTTGGGTCGATATAGTGAAGACTTATGATGCTCGATTTTGAAATTATCGTATAATTCCTTCGTCATTTTGTTGTTCATATTAGATCTGTTATCCGTAATGATTCTGCTTGGAACGCTATATTTGCATATGATATTTTTTTTGATGAATCGAGTAACCACTTGACTTGTCACATTTGCGTAGGATGCCGCTTCTACCCATTTGGTGAAGTAATCAATGGTAACCAGTATGAACCGGTGTCCGTTAGATGCTTTTGGTTCGATCATCCCTATCATATTAATTCCCCACACCGAGAATGGCCAAGGAGATCTCATGACATTCAGAGGAGTTAGTGGCACGTTCATTTTGTCGGCATAGATTTGGCACCTGTGACATGTCTTCGTATAATGGTAGAAATTGGCTTCCATTGTCAACAAATAATAACCCGCTCACAGGATCTTTCTTGCCATGGTGTGCCCATTTATATGAGTTCCAAAAGTACCTTCGTGGATTTCTCTCATAAGCATATCTACCTCTTGTTTCTCCATACACCTGAGTAGCACCATATCATGGTTTATTTTGTACAAGACATCACCACTTAGGAAGGATTCTGAGGCTAGCTTCTGTAGAGTTCATTTGTCAATGATAGAGGAATTTTCTGGATATTCTTGCTTTTCAAGGTACCTCTTGATGTCATAGAACCAAGGCTTGTTATTTGGTCCGTCTTCAGTAGCAAGGAAGTGTGTAGGCTCTTCAAAATGTCTGATTATGATGCGTGGTTCGTGGTTTGGCCAAGTTACTTTGAACATGGGTGATAGAACTGTTAAGGCGCCTGCCATCCGATTTTCTTCTCGTGGGATATGGATGAAGGTGATCTCAAAGAATTCTGCATCTAGATTTAGAACATGATCTTGAAATGGAATCAATTTGGGATGTTTAGTGTCCCATTCACTGTTGACTTGGTATATGACTAGCGCAGAGTCTCCAAATACTTAGAGATGTTTGATTCTTATATTGATGGCCGCTTCTAAACCCATGATACAAGCTTCATATTCGGCGATATTATTGGTGCAGTCAAAACATAACCTTGCAATATAAGCTTTGTGATAATTCTTTGGAGAAGTCAAAACTGCCCCAATGTCGTGCCCTAATGCATTGGAGGCTCCATCAAACATGAGTGTCCAATGTTCCCCAGGTTCAGGTCCTTCGTCGGGCCCTGGTATTTCATAGTCACCTATAACCATGACATCTTCGTCTGGAAAGTCGAACTTCATTGGCTGATATTCATGTAATGGCTGATGAGCTAGGTGGTCAGCTAGTACAGTACCTTTGATGGACTATTGAATAACATATTAGATGTCATATTCTGATAGTAACATTTGGAATCAGGAAATCCTTTCTGTAAGAGCCGGTTTTTCGAACACATACTTTAAAGGATCCATTCTTGCTATTAACCACGTGGTGTAAGTTAACATATATTGCCTCAATCATTTAGTAGCCCAAACTAATGCACAACAAGTTTTCTCGAGAAGTGAGTACCTAGTTTTGCAGTCAGTGAATTTCTTGCTAAGTTAGTAGATTACATGTTCTTTTCTACCTGTTTCGTCGTGTTGTCCCAATACACATCCCATTGATCCTTCAAGTAGTATCAGATACATGATAACTGCTATTCCAGAGACTGGTGGAATTAAGATCAATGGCTCTTGTAAATATTGCTTTTTTTGTCTCGAAGGTTGTTTGACAATTATCGTTCCATACCACTGTCTGATCTTTTTGCAGTAATTTGAGTATAGGCTCACATGTAGCAGTTAGGTGCACTATGAAATTTGAATTGTAGTTCAATCAACCTAAGAAACCACAAACCTCTTTCTCTGTCCTCGAATCTGGAGTTTTATTGTATGGCTTTTACCTTGTTAGGGTCCGCTTCAATACCATGTTGACTTACAATGAAACCCAATAATTTGCCTGATCTGACACCAAATGTAAATTTGTTTGGATTCAACCTTAGTTTGAACCTTCGCAGACGATCGAATAACTTTTGTAAATGTATGATGTGATCCTCCTCCATATGGGATTTGGCAATGATATAATTTACATACACTTCAACCTCTTTGTGATCATATCATGGAGTAGTGTGACCATAGCCCGTTGATAAGTTTCCCCCGGGTTCTTCAGACCGAACGACATTACTTTGTAGAAGAAAGTTCCCTAAGGTGTCATAAAAGTAGTATTTTCCATATCTTTGGGTGCCATTTTGATTTGATTATAGCTTGAGAAACCAACCATGAACGAGAGTACTGAAGCTTGAGTTGTGTTGTCCACCAAAACGTCTATGTGAGGTAACGGGAAATCATCTTTGGGACTTGCTTTGATCAAATCCCGACAATCCACACACATGCGTACTTTACCATCCTTCTTGGGTACTGGAACGATGTTATATATCCAAGGTGGATAATCTACCACCGCTAAGAACCCTACATCAAATTATTTAAGAACATCTTCTCGAATTTTGTTGGACATGTCTAGACGAGTTATCTTGAGCTTCTGCCTAACTGGAGAGAAACCTTCTTTAAGAGATAATCTGTGCACCCGAATGTATGTATCCAATCCTGGCATATCTCTGTAAGACCAGGTAAATATATCCACGTCCTCATGTAACAACTTGTTCAGCCTTTCTTTAATGGTCTTCTCCAATGTTGCCCCTAGCTTGATCTCTTTTGGATCTTTCTCTATGCCAAGGTTAACAGTCTCAACAAATTCCTGGTATGGTCGTATATCATCATCTTTTTGCTCTACCTCTCTTGCCAATTCTTCAGAAAGTTCAAGATATTCGTAATATTCTTCTTCATCTTGGTTGATGGATGTATCAAAATTATATTGGATGTCAGCAGTAACACTATTGGTGATTTTGGGCATGGATCTGCACATTTATCATGTTTTGGTGCAACTAAATTATGTGAATTTGGAAAATGCATATGGAGAAATTATCGCCATTTTTTAAATGTAAGAGATAAATGCAAGATAAAAATAGGGATCTTCATTGAAAGCGAAATAAAACTTTTATTAATCACGAATATTGTCTAAAACAAAATGGGGACCCTTACAAGCAACCCCTATGCCTCGGGCTTGACATAAGTTCTTTCAAAAACAAGAAAATTACTTTGGAAAGAAAAAGATCTCTGGAATTTCCACAACTGTCCAATTCTTAAGTTCTTCTCCTAGGGCGCATTCGTAGATGAAATCAGATGCCCTTTTGATGTTGTCTTTGTTAGATATCATTGCCACTTGTCTGCCATGCTCTACTCCTTTGTTGACGAAGATATCCTGGATCAGAGGAAATCGTTCTTTTCCCTTTAGAGTAGCCTTTGATAGTTCATAACCCAAACCAAAACGAATCTTATTCTCAGGTATTTCTAAAAGTTTTCCCCAACCCTATAAGGCACAACTTTCCACTGCTGTTTGTAAATCTCTCCACGAAGTCACGACAGGTTTCTTGATTTTTTCCACTGGTAAGGTCACCATTGAGGCAACCTCTAAGACTTGGAATGGTGTGGCTACGCAGTCTTCATCAACGCTGTTATACTTGTAGAATTCTACGTGACTTATAAAATGTCCTCTTTAGAATCAATTATGACCAATATCCCTTCAAGTTAGAAATTCAATTTTTGGTGTAAAGTCAAAGTGACTTCCCTTGCTGCATGAATCCAAGGTCGCTCGAGTAAACATGTATACGCTGGTTCTATATCCATGACTTGGAAAGTGATGTAGAACATATGTGGGCCGATATTTAAAGGAAGGTCCACTTCTCCAAATACTGTAGTTTGAGATCTATCAAAAGCTTTAACTATTGTAGAACTTGGTCTTATCACAACACCGTCTAGTGTCAACTTCATCAAACTAGATTTTGGTAACAAGTTGAGAGTGGAACCCGTATCAGTGAGTACCCTGGAAAGGCTTGTAATACCTATCTGAATAGAGATGTGCAATTCTTTGTTGTGAGCTCTATCTTGTGGAGGTAACTCACCGTCATTGAAACCAAATATGATCCAGACGTCATATTTTTCACAACATTATCAAATTGATTCACAGTAATTTCTTCTGCGACATGGGAAAAATTTAGAACCTTCATTAACGAATCTCGAAGCACTTCTGAATTAATGAGCATCGAGAGTATAGAAATTTTGGCAGGGGTTTGGCAAAGTTGATCCACCACCCTATAATCACTCTGTTGTACCCCAAAATTTGCCCTCTCTCTTTTTCACAAGAAATCACAGCTTCAGGCCTTTCCTGATTTTTCAGATTGGTTTAAGAACCGGTCAAACAAACTTTTCTCATCAGTCAGACAAAATTAGGGTTTCTTTTGATTCGCTTGAGTTTGGCTCAGGGTTTGATCAAGAAGACGCTTCTTTAACCTTAAATCAAGAATTAGGGTTTGCACGCACATTTTCAGAAGAATTTGAATCCACAGTGTCTTAATTGACTGTCAGATGGTTTTGACGTTTGTTCAAGATTTTTGTCTAAACATCTGGGATAAAAGCTGAGGCATTTGAATTGAGAATTTGCAGTGTTTGGTTTAATCAGTAAAAGGAAAGACATGTGGACGTTTGTTTGATTAACTGTGCAATGCTTTTGATTATTCGGAATGCCGGACGTTTATTGATTATTTATCATTTCTAAGTTAAAATTATTGGATATTGTCCAGTTATTATAATTCAAGAAATATAAATAATTAAATAAACAATTGAAGAGGAATTAAAAGAGAAATCTGACAAAACAAATTTGTTTATTCATTTTGAATTATTTGTTACAGATATTATTTGAATACTGTAAATTCATTTACAGTTATTTACATTAATATTATTACAAATAATTAAAATGAAATAAAGATATATCCTAAATGTCTTGAAATCTTCATCTTCTAATTACATCCTTTGCTCAACTGATTTTTACCTGCAAAAAGAAAAGGAAGAAGTCAAATGCAGATGAATTAAAAAAAAAGCAGACAGATATTTAAAGCTAATCATTAAAAGTGATTGGCCGGAATCAGTTTGTTCACCCTCTTTGCAAATCACAAGAGAACTCTTGGTTCACAAAAAGGGATAGAAAATTATCTTGCAAGCATTGGAATTAATTAAATGTACAAGGCAGCATAGTTTCAAATTGCAAAGTGTCAACAAAAATGTCAAAATGGACAAACTGAATATACCAAACAAATTACAAAGTCCAAACTGATATGCACATATGCAAACTGAAAAAATGGCTAACCAAGTGCAAAGGTGTCAAACTGTCAAAAGGATGCTAACAAGATATCAAAGCAATGCAGAAAATCTGGGACAAGTACAAGATGCAGAGGAAAGAAACAATGCAAGCAACATATTCAAACATTCATCATTTTCAAGGCCAAGACTTTTTCAGAGCAAGTACAGTCTAAAGCAATAAAAAAATGCTTTTTATCTGTGGAGAGAGAAAGAGAGGAAGAAGTGGAGAGGCTTACAGGAAGGCTTAGATATATAAAACAAAAGATATACCAGAACAAGGAGGAAGAGGCAGGACAACACACCAGAAAAAGACCACATAGAGGAGATATACCTCAAGCCTCACAAAACCATACAAACATACCAGCCTGTGTGAGTAAACAAAGAAGCCTCAAGCCTTAACCTGCATAAAACATATCAACCTGCATAGGCTACAAAAAATAACACAAGCCTGAAGCCTGTCCAAACTCAGTATCAAAAAACCTGCATCAAACATATAGCCTTAACCTGCTTCAAGCGAGCCTGGAACCAGAAGCCTGCCCAAAGCCATACAAACAACAAATAAACACAAGCCTCCAACCAGAAGCAAAGAACCCAAGCCTGTAACCTAGATATCAACAGGCCTGTTTTCCTCCAAAGCCAAACAAGCCAAAGTCCTGAAACCTGGTTCAAGCCACAAACCTCAAAGCTTGTAAACTCAAAAAGTCAGCCTTAGACCTGTTTCAAACATACAAGCATTTTCAAAGCCCTGCATAGCCTAAAGAACAAGCCTTGAAGCTCGTCTTTTCTCCAAGCAAACACAAACCTGTGTTCAACCTGCATAAGCTTCACTCAACCATCATCCAAATATCCAAACCAAGTCAGAATCAAACAAATCCCAATGCCTCAGCATCAAAAATCATCATAGGCTAAAATCCAAACCCTCAGAGCTAGGCTCATCACATGGTCTAACAACAGGCAGCTCAGAATCAATATCATCAAACTCAGAGGAAAAGAAACTCTGAAGAAGGCAATACTGAAGCAAGGCATTCTCAGATATTATCATCATTGAAAACAAACAAAAACAATACTCAAAATCAGATCATCATAGCATTGGAAATAAACGAAGCAAGCATAAGATATCAAAGAACTCATAATCAACATCAACATTTCAACAAGTATCTCAGAGGCAAGCAGTCAGAAGAAGAAGAGAATTAAAAATAGGGTTTTCAGTGTTCATCATAAAACCACAAAAGCTAAAAGATACTGAATACCAGAACAAGCTCACAGCATCACGCGTTCCTCGCCTTGGCCGCCTGAGGATGCCTCCTGTCCACTCCACTCCTCCGTCTCCAAAAGCCAACAAAGGTATAAAACTCTTCCCTTTCTTTTACACACCTCACACAGAAACGAATAACATATAAAAATAAATAAAGAGACAAGACATGCAAGAATGGAAATCTGAAAAACCCTAAAAATGCATTAAGACATAAAACAGAAATCAAACCTTTTCGTGTCACCGCCTTTCTTGACCATGGAGGGAGGAGGAGATGGACGGTGGCGCCTAGTGGCCATGAGCGGAGGTTTGTTCAGAAAGCATTGCTCAAGAAAGATGAAGAGGACAAAGGTGGAAGCGGCGTCGCTCTAAGCCTATGTAAAACTGTAACCCTAATCTGAGTAACAAAAAAACAAACCCTTAGAAAATGTCAAACGCGCGTGATGGGCCTGCTCCACTTTCTAAACCCCTAAGCCCAAACTTCTGGCGCCTTACCCCCCTTCCTTTTTCTTACCTTATTTTTTCTATTTTGTTTCCTTGGGCCAAGAACATTTTTTAAGACCCATATAACTTGTTATAAAATCAACACTTTTTAATTTCATAACCTAATTCTCTTTTGATTAAATAATACATTAATTTCTTTTTTGTAAAAATCTTACTAATATTGTTTATCACACTTGAAATGTAAATATTAGATTTTTTTTTGGTTTAAACAATTTTCTCTTTAGAACTTTTTTTTAATTAAAAACTTTTGTATATAAACTAAAATACATAAGCATTAATTTTTCTTAAACTTAAAACATTTTTATTTTCTTTTAATTAAAACTTTTGTTCATATAACATTAACAAAAAGCACAAAAAGAATAAATACTTACTTAATTTTGCATTAAGTTAACATCTTGCATCACTTGTAAATAATCACATACACTTTCACAAATACTTTTATTTCTCTTTGATTCTTATACTTTGCTATATTTTACATTGAGAATATGACAATTCAATTTGGTTGTAAATATTATTTGGACACTACTATCCTGATAAGTCTCATCCCCATTTGTAAATATTTGTACCCCCATCCCCGGATACTTATCTGTAATAGCTTAGACTTTAAATTCCCGCAATTTATCGCTTTCTATATACTGTATAGACTTAGGGTTTGTATGCCAATAAAATCAACCGCTAGATAACCTAACACAAAGATAAATGCATGACAATCTATACACCATTCACACTTGCACCCCTAGGGTAATCCCGCTTGTTGCCTTCCAAAATGGGCCATGTTTGCATGTTGGGTTCTTTGGCAAAACAAAAACAAATCAAATGATCATAGTCCCTCGATGACGCTTTCTCAAGTTGCCTAAAAATGATCAAGTCCATTAAAGGAAAAATTTCCAAAGACACTTGGCACTATTGCATTCATGGTCTAAACGATGACCCGCGCCCGTCCCGTTAACATCCTAACACAAGATTGCCCACCAAATACAATGGTGGAACAATACTGTTAAAAGGGTTAAAACATGAGAAAGACCTTTGAGTACAATAGGGTAGACAACTCTTAGTTACTTGATCAAACTTGCAAAACACGCTTTCCTACTTTTCAAAACACACTCCACAACACAACTTTCAAAACAACTTTCAAAAACATTGAAATATCTTTTCAAAAAGACAAACACCTTTGCATATACTCAAACAAGAGTCATTTCAATGGTTGCCTAGACAAGGCATCTTTTTCAAAACATTTTCAAACACACACACACACACACACACCGCCATTTCAAGCCATTGAAAATCAAAGGCAAGTGATCTAAAACAAGTAACTAAGAGCCCATGGATAACCATGGATGAAAAGGGTGCTAATACCTTCCCTTTTCAAAATCTACCCCCCGAACCCACGAAAACAACTCAAAGGTTTTTCCTGTGCTTTTTAACCTTTCCTTTAGGATAAAATAAAAAGTCGGTGGCGACTCTTGCTAAACTGAACAAGTGCGAATACAAACGCAAAACCTCAAGTCAGTTCTCCCACCGTATCACAGAACTGGCGACTCTGCTGGGGACTGATATATAAAAGTGGGGTTACCTTAGGGTTTTAGATCACCTTTACATACTTGCTTTGATTGCCTTGATTGCTTTACTTTTTGGGTCCTTGTTTGGGTTTGTTGTAAATCCTACACCCGAATTTGGGGGCACCTTTTTAGGTAAATAACAATAAAACTGTGAGGGAACTGTGCGAGGTATACCGACATGGTTGAAGCAGTAAGCTATGTTAGTGCGACATATTTGTGAGTACCGGTAACCCTTGAGTTCAATCAAGGAGAGTACGGGGCCGCTGAGTGATGTCATGAAGCACTAACAAATTCTTAGAACCTTAATTGACCATCTTAGCATTTTTAGGCGTAGTGAGATGACCGACTTTGGTGCAGTCCGAAGTTGGTAGATACTCGATACTACACTCATTGAGGGTTGTTTTCTTGGAATATTTTGGTCGCCAATTAAGTGGCTAAACCAAAACAATGAACACTGAAAACAATCCAATGATTTTGAGCTCCTTAGAACCCGGTTTCTATTTTAGGACAGGATGAGCCAACTAACTTCAAGAGGGTACTTACCTACAAACCCCATGCAAGCCTAAACCTAAGGACTTGTTTGCTTTGTGTGAATATGATTACCTGTATATACACTTACTTGCTTTTGCATACATGTACATAACATCATGACATCATACCATAGCATTTTTTCACTAACCATTTCAAGGATCTCGAGGGTTTTTTGATGAAGGGTCACGGTGAACCAGACATCTACCAAGAGGTAAGAGGTTTTCTCCTCTAAACAAATGCCATCAAAGATCAAGTGCAACGACTTGAATAAGGGGCTATGACCCACTTGACATGGTGAGCTTGATTCTCGTAGAAAGGCATCCACCGGTGCAAAGTTCTCCAATCAAAGACCAAAGTTCAACCTCTAACATTCTTTTATGTTTACCCCAAGAGATCCTTGAAAACATGCATCCACATATCATGCATTGCATCATAACAATTTCTGCTTTTCAGGTTTCCTTACTCTCCTACTGTTTATTTCAGTAAGAGATGGCTCTAGAGAGGACTGTCAAGGATATCCAGGACCAAAATGCTCAACTTCAAGAGATGTTCTTGAACCTGTTCCTGGGGCAAGAAGAAGTGAAAGCTCTCCTCACAAGGGGCATTGTCCAGGGGAATTCAAGCAATGCCAGGATTGATCAGTTGGAAGAGCTTCAGTCTGAGCTGACCACAATGAGGATCCAAATGATGGGACAACTGGTGGGCCAGATGGCTCTCATCCAGGACTTGGCTCAAAGACAAGAGGAACCCAGAGTTCTCGTCAACCAACTGCTTCGGGACAACCAAGTGGGGCAAACATCTGAGGTTGAAGAGCAAGTCACCATTCAACCCCCTTCCAGACAAGAAGATAAGGGAAAAGCTCCTCTACTTGCTTCAGGGTCACAAGCCCACCAACAACCGCGTCAGCATCAACGAGGTAATCGGCGTAAGCAAAATACGTCAGGAAGACAGTTCACTGAGACTGACATACCGTCATCTCTAATACTGGAGCGCTTGTTGGAGGTCAATCTGACTGCTTTAAGGGATCCTATTCGGAAGCCCAATACCTCCGCTCCTAGCTATCATCCCGACGCATTTTGTGTATACCACTCCTATAGTCCGGGACATGACACCGACGACTGTTGGGCCTTGAAGAACAAGATTCAAGATCTGATTGACATTGGAGTGCTGAGATTCATGCCCGATGGCGAGATGAAAATCTTCCGTTAAGGGTTTCTCCATCTGAAATGACAAAGCTCAAATGAGAGACTTTTGTTCCATTCGAATTTTCAATTTGTAATTTCTTTTGTTATTCAAACAATTTATCTATTAATGTCAAACTTTTTTTCATTAATGCATTTCATATGTTTGTCTTGAATTCATCCATTCGTTTTCACTACTCTTATGCTTTCTTTGTGATATTTAACTCTTGATAAAAAGCTGCAAGCCTTTAGAGGGAGGATGACGAAACAATACCATAATCTCATACAGTATGCTTTTGAACAGACCGTGCTGATGATGTACAGGCATTTCTTTCAATTCCCAAACACTGGAGTTATAAGGAAGATAATCCGTAGTCAACCCCTTCGAGCCAAAGAAGTAGGAGTTTTCTGTTCTAAACAAATTAAAACCTTTGATTAAACCTGGGGCAGGGTAATCGCTCAGTTAATTCAAAAAAAAGATGCGCATTGAAGTCGCAAGCTCTCAATTCGTAATACAACGAACGACACCAAAAAAAGAAAAGCATTCCTCTGGAATCAAAAGACAGTGATGGTTCCTTATCTCATAGGCAGTCATTACCTCTCAAAAGAGAAAAGCCCACTAAGCCAAAACCTATAGAGGAGGCTTAAGAAAGCTGGGGCATCCCGCTGACTGTAACCTCGAAAACAGGAACAGTCAGGCAAAAGTTAGGGATAACAAATCAAAAGAAAGAGGTCATTACAAATCCTAAACAACATGAAAAATGTTGCAAAAATGACTGCCTTCCCACAAAATTCAATTGGTGTGAACCATCACCAAAAAGTCGTTCCAAATTCGAATAGAGTGTGACGCGCAATTGTCTGAGTCTAGGATTGAAGGACATCACGAAGAGCGGGTGGGTACAAATATACTTTGAGCCTTTATCCTTTGTTTCTTAAATCGTGAACCAAGCCACGTCACAACCTTTCAAAAGTCCTAATTGAAGCATGGGTTAGTTCGAAAGCATACTATTACAAAAGGTATCCTGACTCCTGTAAGGCTTTGCCCTCAATCTTGTGTTGAATTTGTCTTATAAAAAGTTTTCTGCTAAAAAACGCATTTTTCAAAACTTCGAGACAAGCATAAACTTTGCATTATTTGAATATTGTTGTTTGCACATGGTTATTTGTTTGACGGCGAAGAAATTCCTACAGCGAATGTTCGGAGGAACGAAAACTCTCTCAGTGAGTAAAATCACTTCAAGAAGGATGACACTTCCAACGACAAATCTCCTATCAACAAGGGGGCATTGACATGTCACCATCCAGCACACCTGGGGCAGTCCAGTCAAGGTTTCAACAGATCTTTCAAAGTTCAGTTAACCTGGGGCAGTCCAGTAAAGGTTTCAACAGATCTTTCAAAGTTCAGTTAACCTGGGGCAGTCCAGTCAAGATTTCAACAAATCTCTCAAAAGTTCAGTGAACTTGAGGCAAGTCTCCTTCATCATCACTTGGGGCATTCGAATGTCAAAAGCGTTCAACAATTCCTTCATCACCTGTTGGAAGATACAATTTCAAATACGCTCCAGACACGGTAGCCATTCTGTCACTCATTCAGATCCTAGTTACAGTTTCAGATACACTCCAAACACGGAAGTCATTCTGCTACTCATACAGATCTCTACTCCAAGATACAGTTTCAGATATGCTCCAAACACGGTAGCCATTCTGTCACTCATTCAGATCCAGTTACAATTTCAGATACACTCCAAACAAGGAAGTCATTCTGCTACTCATACAGATCTCAACTCCAAGATACAGTTTCAGATACGCTCCAGACACGGTAGCCATTCTATCACTCATTCACAATATCAGACTACCGCGAAGCCTAGATTACGACCAGATAGTGGTATCTCCTAAAAGCAAGCTATGAAGGCCGGATTCGACTAGATAATAGTTTATATCCCCAACTAGTTATTGTGAAGCCTGGATTACAACCAAATAGCAGTTAACGGTTAACAGAATGAAGATTCTCATCCTTAAAACCTCAGAAGATTGGTATACTCCCGATTTCTGACTGTTAACAGAATGAAGACTCTCATCCTTAAAACCCCAGAAGATTGGTATACTCCCAATTTCTGACCCCCAACAGAATGAAGATTCTCATTCTCAAAGTGGCGTACACCCAAGTTCCAGATTAATACCTGTAGCAAGCCAGGAAAATATCTGTGGGCGACTGATCGTGGATCAATACCTGAAACCAGCCAGGAAAACCATCTACATGAAGAGATTGAAGATTAATACCTGTAACAAGCCAGGAAAACTATCTTTCTTTCTCAGGTCAGAGATTAATACCTGAAACCAGCCAGGACAACTATCTCGCCGACCGACCTTTTCAAGATCCCAGATCAATACCTGCAACAATCAAAAGATTCTTGCAATCCCCAGCGGAGCTAAAACTTCCAACTATCAATCCCCAAGCAGAGTGAAGACTCTCATTCTCAGTTCCTCATAGGATATTCAGATATTCCCCAGTGAAGATCTCCTCAAGATAGGAATCCCCAGTAGATTGACATACAACCCAAGCTCCTGATCCCCCAACAGTGGTCCCAGGACTTCTCATTTCCAACAATCCCCTGCAGCAGTCAAGGATTTACTTTCCCCAGCAGCAGTCAAGGATTTACTTTCCCCAGCAGCAGTCAAAGATTGCATTATCCAGGATTCGTCTTCCTCAGCAAGATAGCTACTCAGCTTACATGCGCATCCATTCATATCATAAACATTGATGAAGTACAATTCATTACATCATGACATTGCATACAACTAACTCTTTACCTTTTCAGGAAAGATCATCATCTTCCGAGATTCATCCAGAGATAGTTCAGATGTGACCCAGACATGGCAACATTCTGATACTTATTCCAGATTCATCCAGATGCAGTTTTACACGGGCTCATCATCAAGAAACCCTACACCGGTTCCTTCTCCACTTCAAGACTTCTGAAAACAGTTTACGGGTTCTCCAGACACGGATGTTAACCTATCGCTTGTTCAGATTCTTCAACCTCTAAAAACAGTTTACGGATTCTCCAAACACGGATGTTAATCTATCGCTTGTTCAGACTTAACTTTTGAAAACAGTTTACGGACGCTTCCCAACATGGATGCTGCTCTATTGCTTATTCAACTTCAATACTTCTGAAAACAGTTTACGGGTTCTCCAGACATGGATGTTAACCTATCGCTTGTTCAAATTCTTCAACTTCTGAAAACAGTTTACGGATTCTCCAAACACGAATGTTAATCTATCGCTTGTTCAGACTCAACTTTTGAAAACAGTTTACGGACGCTTCCCAACATGGATGCTGCTCTATTGCTTATTCAACTTCAAGACCTCTAAAAACAGTTTACGGATTCTCCAAACATGGATGTCGATCTATTGCTCGTTCAGAACCCCCCAGTTCAGAAATGTTCCAAAACATGGACACCTTTCTGATACTCATGTCTTTCACCTACAACATACATTCCAGATGGCATCTCTAAGCCCATCCTCCTACCAACAACTTCCAGATGGCATCTCTAAGCCCATCCCCCGACAAGATTCTGTCACATCCCTAGATGGCATCTCTAAGCCCATCTCCAAATGGCATCTTTAAGCCCATTCCCTCAAACTACGCTTTAACGAGTGCAAATTTTTTTCGGGCACTCTAGTGTCCAATCTCCTTTTACCTTCGAGACGCGAACGGAAAACTTGCCGATCTAACTCTTCAGGTTCAAGAAGATTGAACAGGGGCAACTGTTGTACCCCAAAATTTTCCCTCTCTCTTTTTCACAAGAAATCACAGCTTCAGGCCTTTCCTGATTTTTCAGATTGGTTTAAGAACCGGTCAAACAGACTTTTCTCATCAGTCAGACAAAATTAGGGTTTCTTTTGATTCGCTTGAGTTTGGCTCAGGGTTTAATCAAGAAGACGCTTCTTTAACCTTAAATCAAGAATTAGGGTTTGCACGCACATTTTCAGAAGAATTTGAATCCACAGTGTCTTAATTGACTGTCACATGGTTTTGACGTTTGTTCAAGATTTTTGTCTAAACATCTGGGATAAAAGTTGAGGCATTTGAATTGAGAATTTGCAGTGTTTGGTTTAATCAGTAAAAGGAAAGACATGTGGACGTTTGTTTGATTAACTGTGCAATGCTTTTGATTATTCGGAATGCCGGACGTTTATTGATTATTTATCATTTCTAAGTTAAAATTATTGAATATTGTCCAGTTATTATAATTCAAGAAATATAAATAATTAAATAAACAATTGAAGAGGAATTAAAAGAGAAATATGACAAAAAAGATTTGTTTATTCATTTTGAATTGTTTGTTACAAATATTATTTGAATACTGTAAATTCATTTATAGTTATTTACATTAATATTATTACAAATAATTAAAATGAAATAAATCTATATCCTAAATGTCTTGAAATCTTCATCTTCTAATTACATCATTTGCTCAACTGATTTTTACCTGCAAAAAGAAAAGGAAGAAGTCAAATGCAGATGAATTAAAAAAAAAGCAGACAGATATTTAAAGCTCATCATTAAAAGTGATCGGCAGGAATCAGTTTGTTCACCCTCTCTGCAAATCAAAAGAAAACTCTTGGTTCACAAAAAGGGATAGAAAATTATCTTGCAAGCATTGGAATTAATTAAATGTACAAGGCTGCATAGTTTCAAATTGCAAAGTGTCAACAAAAATGTCAAAATGGACAAACTGAATATGCCAAACAAATTACAAAGTCCAAACTGAACTGCACATATGCAAACTGAAAAAATTCCTAACCAAGTACAAAGCTGTCAAACTGTCAAAAGGCTGCTAACAAGATATCAAAGCAATGCAGAAAATCTGGGACAAGTACAAGATGCAGAGGAAAGAAACAATGCAAGCAACATATTCAAACATTCATCATTTTCAAGGCCAAGACTTTTTCAGAGCAAGTACAGTCTAAAGCAATAAAAAAAATGCTTTTTATCTGTGGAGAGAGAAAGCGAGGAAGAAGTGGAGAGGCTTACAGGCAGGCTTAGATATATAAAACAAAAGATATACCAGAACAAGGAGGAAGAGGCAGGACAACACACCAGAAAAAGACCACATAGAGGAGATATACCTCAAGCCTCACAAAACCATACAAACATACCACCCTGCGTGAGTAAACAAAGCAGCCTCAAGCCTTAACCTGCATAAAACATATCAACCTGCATAGGCTACAAAAAATAACACAAGCCTGAAGCCTGTCAAAACTCAGTATCAAAAAACCTGCATCAAACATATAGCCTTAACCTGCTTCAAGCGAGCCTGGAACCAGAAGCCTGCCCAAAGCCATACAAACAACAAATAAACACAAGCCTCCAACCAGAAGCAAAGAACCCAAGCCTGTAACCTAGATATCAACAGGCCTGTTTTCCTCCAAAGCCAAACAAGCCAAAGTCCTGAAACCTGGTTCAAGCCACAAACCTCAAAGCTTGTAAACTCAAAAACTCAGCCTTAGACCTGTTTCAAACATACAAGCATTTTCAAAGCCCTGCATAGCCTAAAGAACAAGCCTTGAAACTCATCTTTTCTCCAAGCAAACACAAACCTGTGTTCAACCTGCATAAGCTTCACTCAACCATCATCCAAATATCCAAACCAAGTCAGAATCAAACAAATCCCAATGCCTCAGCATCAAAAATCATCATAGGCTAAAATCCAAACCCTCAGAGCTAGGCTCATCACAGGGTCCAACAACAGGCAACTCAGAATCAATATCATCAAACTCAGAGGAAAAGAAACTCAGAAGAAGGCAATACTGAAGCAAGGCATTCTCAGATATTATCATCATTGAAAACAAACAAAAACAATACTCAGAATCAGATCATCATAGCATTGGAAATAAACGAAGCAAGCAGAAGATATCAAAGAACTCAGAATCAACATCAACATTTCAACAAGTATCTCAGAGGCAAGCAGTCAGAAGAGGAAGAGAATTAAAAATAGGGTTTTCAGTGTTCATCATAAAACCACAAAAGCTAAAAGATACTGAATACCAGAACAAGCTCACAGCATCACGCGTTCCTCGCCTTGGCCGCCTGAGGACGCCTCCTGTCCACTCCACTCCTCCGTCTCCAAAAGCCAACAAAGGTATAAAACTCTTCCCTTTCTTTTCCACACCTCACACAGAAACAGATAACATATAAAAATCAATAAAGAGACAAGACATGCAAGAATGGAAATCTGAAAAACCCTAAAAATGCATTAAGACATAAAACAGAAATCAAACCTTTTCGTGTCGCCGCCTTGCTTGACCATGGAGGGAGGAGGAGATGGATGGTGGCGCCTAGTGGCCATGAGCGGAGGTTTGTTCAGAAAGCATTGCTCAAGAAAGATGAAGAGGACAAAGGTGGAAGCGGCGCCGCTCTAAGCCTATGTAAAACTGTAACCCTAATCTGAGTAACAAAAAAACAAACCCTTAGAAAATGTCAAACGCGCGTGATGGGCCTGCTCCACTTTCTAAACCCCTAAGCCCAAACTTCTGGCGCCTTACCCCCCTTCCTTTTTCTTACCTTATTTTTTCTATTTTGTTTCCTTGGGCCAAGAACATTTTTTAAGGCCCATATAACTTGTTATAAAATCAACACTTTTTAATTTCATAACCTAATTCTCTTTTGATTAAATAATACATTAATTTCTTTTTTGTAAAAATCTTACTAATATTGTTTATCACACTTGAAATGTAAATATTAGATTTTTTTTTGGTTTAAACAATTTTCTCTTTGGAACTTTTTTTTTAATTAAAAACTTTTGTATATAAACTAAAATACATAAGCATTAATTTTTCTTAAACTTAAAACATTTTTATTTTCTTTTAATTAAAACTTTTGTTCATATAACATTAACAAAAAGCACAAAAAGAATAAATACTTACTTAATTTTGCATTAAGTTAACATCTTGCATCACTTGTAAATAATCACATACACTTTCACAAATACTTTTATTTCTCTTTGATTCTTATACTTTGCTATATTTTACATTGAGAATATGACGATTCAATTTGGTTGTAAATATTATTTGGACACTACTATCCTGATAAGTCTCATCCCTATTTGTAAATATTTGTACCCCCATCCCCGGATACTTATCTGTAATAGCTTAGACTTTAAATTTCCGCAATTTATCGCTTTCTATATACTGTATAGACTTAGGGTTTGTATGCCAATAAAATCAACCGCTAGATAACCTAACACAAAGATAAATGCATGACAATCTATACACCATTCACACTTGCACCCCTAGGGTAATCCCGCTTGTTGCCTTCCAAAATGGGCCATGTTTGCATGTTGGGTTCTTTGGCAAAACAAAAACAAATCAAATGATCATAGTCCCTCGATGACGCTTTCTCAAGTTTCCTAAAAATGATCAAGTCCATTAAAGGAAAAATTTCCAAAGACACTTGGCACTATTGCATTCATGGTCTAAACGATGACCCGCACCCGTCCCGTTAACATCCTAACACAAGATTGCCCACCAAATACAATGGTGGAACAATATTGTTAAAAGGGTTAAAACATGAGAAAGACCTTTGAGTATAATAGGGTAGACAACTCTTAGTTACTTGATCAAACTTGCAAAACACGCTTTCCTACTTTTCAAAACACACTCCACAACACAACTTTCAAAACAACTTTCAAAAACATTGAAATATCTTTTCAAAAAGACAAACACCTTTGCATATACTCAAACAAGAGTCATTTCAATGGTTGCCTAGACAAGGAATCTTTTTCAAAACATTTTCAAACACACACACACACACACCGCCATTTCAAGCAATTGAAAAATCAAAGGCATGTGATCTAAAACAAGTAACTAAGAGCCTATGGATAACCATGGATGAAAAGGGTGCTAATACCTTCCCTTTTCATAATCTACCCCCCGAACCCACGAAAACAACTCAAAGGTTTTTCCTATGCTTTTTAACCTTTCCTTTAGGATAAAATAAAAAGTCGGCGGCGGCTCTTGCTAAACCGAACAAGTGCGAATACAAACGCAAAACCTCAAGTTAGTTCTCCCACCGTATCACACACTCCTCTTAATAATCTTAAGAAATCCATCTTCCTCTTTATCAGTGAAGTTTTTCTTGGAGGCTCTTGTTCGTGGCTTGCTTCAACCACTACTTTCCTCTTTTCTTTAACCAACATATCATTTTTATTTTTCACCACATTATCATTCTTCTTTGGTGGTTCAGATCCAAAGACTCGACCACTGCGGGTCATGCCCCCTGTCCCTGCTATATTTGAGATTGCAGGTCCTTGACTTGACGATTGCTCACATTCTTGTTTTAAGCCATTGACGTATATGGTTGGATCGTAACTCCATGGTACTGCTTTGTCACTTTCGTAGGGGGTATGAGATGCCCCCCTAATCACCATTGTAGTCTTTGGAACTACTGGTATCCTCGGATTTTGTTTTGCTTTCATTATTGATGTCTCTGTTGACTCTCCCCATGATATCACAAGAGTTTTATTATTACAGTTCGACCCTTGGCAAGGAATTACCAATGGATTCTTTGTGCTTCCTTCAATTGCAGCTACATATTCACCTTCAGGGTATGATCTGAAGTAGACTATACCCTGATCCACCAATTGTTGTAATGTCATCTTGAAAGCTTCATTATGTTCCAAAAGGAACCCATATTTCAACATATATTCTTTCAACAAATTTATTAGGGCCTTTACTCGTCTGGCTGCCTCAAAGTCAATGACTATTTCAATTGCATTTATTGCTGCTCTACCATGCAGAGGCCTGGGGTTCGACTTGATATTCAGTTTATCAAAGGTGATATCTTGGGCATCCAACAAATCTTGAACCTTATGTCTAAAAGCCCAACATTTCTCTATGGTATTCCCTAGAGAATTTGCATGGTATTAACACTTGGCATTGGCATTGGCATCGGTATCGTACCTTGGTGGGAGTTCACCAACTAGAGGAGCTAGAGGTTTTATCTCTACCAAAGATGCCTTGGCTAAGTGTTGTAATAATTGATTGTGCGGCATGGGGAGAGGATCAAATTTTCTTGGAGGCCTCTGAAACCTGTTTTGTTGTTGTTCTCATGGAATCAATAATGGCTACTGTGCTCTTGGATGTTATGCTACCACATTGACTTCTCCTTCCTTCTTTTTTTAGAAGTTAGAAATATGTCTTTTTAAATTATAATGGGTACTCGGTGATGCCCCTTGTATCTTTCCACTTTTCACACCCGCCTCAATCCTTTCACCAATGGTTACTAAATCAGAAAGTACAGATGAGATGCTTCCTACCATCTTTACATAGTATACTCCTCGCAATGTCCCCATGAACATATTGACTAACTCTTTCTCTAGAAGTGGTGGTTGTACACGGGATGCCATTTCTCTCCATCTTTGTGCATAATCTTTGAAAGACAACTCCTTTTTCCGAGACAAGTTCTGGAGTTGTATGCGGGTAGGCGTCATGTCGAAGTTATATTTGTACTACTCAGGAAAACATTAGCAAGATCTTCCCATGTTTGAACATGAACCCTTCCAACTGCATATACCAATCTAAAGACGCCCCGCTCAAACTGTCTTGAAAACAATGAATCATCAGCTTCTGGTCTTGAGCATAGGCATGCATCTTCCTGGAATACATGCACATATGGTTCCTTGGGCAGGTGAGTCCCTTGTATTTCCCAAAGTCAGACACATTGAATTTTGGTGGGATCACCACATCAGGAACTAGACCCATTTTGAGGGCATCTACATCGAAAGCATCATAACCCTCCACAACTTTTAACCTTTCCTCCAGAGCTTTGTACTGGATGAGCACCAAGGGATTCTCATTAGCATGAGTATGGTTTGTTCTCTGAGGCGCTTGATTAACATCCTCTAAGTTGTGGTATCCATACTGCTAGTCCAAGTAGGTGTCTGCGTTATTGATTGGAATCTGTAGGGTATGAGATGCCCTTACCTTTGTGTAGCGGTAGAAATGTTTAAGACTATGCCATTGGATTGACTAGACTTATACAGATGAAAAATAAAAATCGCCACCACGCTTAATTGTTTCCAAAGGAATGGGAAAATAGCGAGTAACCCAAAAAGAGGGGGAAAGATTCTAGGTAAGGGGGTTAGTTATGCAAATGGAAGGTATTAGCACCCTAAACATCTACGGTACTCCGCAGGAACCTCTTTTAAAATCTGTATATTTTGGCTATAAAATATTGTATAAAAATGGATGGTGGAGGTGAGAAAAGAAATATATTTTTATGGTTTTTGCACCCGCCGCAGTTGCGAACCTTTAGTGCCTACGTACCACCTTTCGTGCAATAGAGGATCAGGGTACACGTAGTTCCTATTTGAAATTTTTTAATAAAAAAAACACAAGTGTGTTGGTTAATTTTAAGGGATAAGACATCGTCGTCATTGTCCGTGTGGAAAACATACTTACTACCCACGATCATGAGAAAGGAGAATTTACATCATCTCAAAGTGGAGGATATAGCTTGGATTTTAAAATCAACAATGCCTCACTCAACACCCAAGTGAAAAATATCTCACTTCACTACATATCATAGAAGTATAGTTGTTTGCATCACTACAAGGATTGATAAGAGTCAAATCTTTTGAGAAAAGTTTAAGATGAAAGCCAAGATGGAAAAATGGTTTGAATGAGATTGGTTGATTTTTAGTCTTCTCACAAAAAAAATGTTAAGGTATTATTAATGTTGATTGAAGTTTATTTGTGAAAGATGTTTTGAGAATGCATGGACCTAAGTCCAAGTTTATTATGAAAGTAGTTCAATTTAAAAAAAAAGTGTTTTCAAAAGGAGGGAGAAGATTTTTTTTGAAATTTAAGAAGATGGAAGGAGAAGAAGAGGCTATACTAAAGCATAAGGTAAAAGCTATGGATAAGAACCATCTAACCAACAAGAAGCCAATACTTGACATTATGAGCCAATATAGAATTCCCATTTTTTGGATTAGAACCATGCAAGCAAAGATACTAGACCTCTTGTGAGAACCAAACTTCAAGTGCATTAGGTCTTCATAAAAAAATTGGGCAGAGTAACGACTGTATACAGGTGAATTCCAGATTACAAATAAAGAATGTAATCACAATAACCTGCACAAAAACAAACAAACAATCTAATGTCTTGAGGTAAACCTCAAGAACTCCAGACAAAATATCAATTAAGGTCACAAGGTCTCCAACATAGGCCAAGGTTTCTAATCCTAAGTTCAAGAAGTCCAATATTCCATAATGCCAAGGATAGTAACCAAATAGTCCAAGTATCCTTAGATTTTTTTATGGTTCATGTTGATTATTAGGTGTCTTAGAAGAGAAAAGAAAAGGCTCAAGTGAGCAAAATAAAAATGACATGAAATGTAATGCTTAAAGTAAATGGTACACAAAGCATAAAAAATAAAAGGGCATAAAGTAAAAACAATTTAATAATTAGTGGTTAGTTGGATGATCATCTTGAAACTTGCATTTGAAAATCATTAGAGGATTGGTAGAACCAAAGCCTCCACACAACAAATTGCATTTGCTTTTTGTCAAGTATATCATCCATTTGAAATCCTCAAAAGTACCATTTAATGTTCAACAATGTTTAAGTGATCCGCATTGACCAAAAGTGTTGTAGATTCATTAGAGGATTGATAGAACCAAAGCGTCCACACAATGAATCTCAAGGTTATTGGATCAAAGAGATCAAATGAACATACTTAGGCTTGCAAACATAGGTTTGGGCCACGAATAATCATTTATTCGAATCGGGACAAAATTTATCGCTATATTAAGCAATCGTAAGTGGACTTATGTAGAAGTCACACCTATTTTGAGGCCAGTCAATAGCAATCTATGCACCATTTGTTTTGAGACATGATATAGAGATCATACTCTAATAACACTTATTGCAATGAGAAAGGGATGAGATGAAGAGGGGTGGGAGAGAATATACAGACCATATTTGAATTAAATTTAAATCAAACTATTATTAAAATCATTCATCCATTTTTGTGGAGTTAGACTCAACACCATGGATCCAATGATGTTAACAAAGTTCATGACCAAAAATTTAATCCATGATCAGCCAAAAAATAATCACAAAATAATATTGCATTTAATATATACATAAAAAAGGTTTTAAAAATGTTTTAAAATAGAAATAAAAGAGAAAAATATCAACTATATTCAAATTAATCAAGAAAATAAAATTAAGATCATAGAAAAATCAGAAATGAACTAAAATGATTTTATAAAATTTTATGTAATTTTTAAAAGTCAGAAACTATTTTTTAAAATTAAAAGAAATGAGTAAAATAAACCAAAAATGATAAAAAATAACAAAATCAGAAATAAAAAATAAACAAGGTCACCAATATTTGTCACAATATCATTAGATCATTCCATAATTTTTTCAGAATTTAAAAATGCATAAAAGTATTTTTAAACATTTAAAACAAATCAAATAAAGTGTAAATTTATAAAAAATATCAAAATACAAAATAAAATTGTGAAAAAATAAAAATCATAAAGAGAAAAATCAAAAATATTTATCATAATTTTTTCAGATTTTTTTGACTAAAAATGAATTTTCTATGATTTTTTGAAATTTGAAACAATTAAATATAAAAATCAGAAAAGAAAAATAAAGTCAAAAATATGTGGAGCTTTGGATGAGAGTAAAAACGCGTTAGTAATCAAATCCAAGGGATCTGGCACGCTGTGCATATCATGGTCATTAGTGAATAAAGCATAGAATCATTAATTAAATCAGATTTTCAAAAAAAAAAGATGGCACGCCTTCATTGGTTGGAAGATGAAACGTTGGCCATCTTCAACCTCCAGCCAACGTGAATTGCAGGTCTCTCAAACTGTAAAATCAGAAGCTCAGACCTATGCCATTCACTTCGTCTCAACAAGATGAAGACAACCACACATTCACGACAAATTTATATAAACTGTAGCTCAAGCAAATTCGGAAGGAAAGTTTTGAAAAGGGATTTGAAAATTCATGGTCAAAACATGTTTCCAGATAAAAGTAAGTGTTGCGACTAGAACCAGAACAATGAGAGCATCGCAATGATATCAAAGGTTTGAAGAATTGATGAAGGAATCTACCTATTGAAGTTGAGTTGCAGAGCTCTGAAACTGGACTTCTATGGGGCAATATAGGGCATGATTTTTGAATGTAATTATATGGTTAGCTTCATGGAAGATCAAGGAAGGTGAATTGATGGAGAAAAATGGATTAAAAAAGGCTTGAGAATAGATTTCGAAGTAGCAGAATTTTGAGTTATGGAACAAGTTTGGCAGGGTGATTCTGGCTATCCAAGATTGAGGAAATAAATGGGGGATGAACCTCTATTTATAGGGAATCAAATGGAATTTCCAAGCGTGTAAAATGATGAAGTTTGGAGGGAAATCATGTGAATTTGCAAACAAGAAAAACGTGACTTCTAATTTGATCAAAACTCATCCAAAACGCACGTTTTGTTGTGCTAATCAATTCTGGAAGTTCACTAAACATTTTTAGAGAAAAAAACGCATGGAAAACTTATGATTAGAAGCCAAAACAAAGATTTCAAATTCCGACTTATGGAGAAACTTCATTTCCAAGTTACCAAGTTCAATCCAATGGCATTCCCAACTTAAGGGGTCTTAAGGCATGATTCTTGCTGCTTTAGAAAGATGAGGTTACAAGCTTTGCAATGAAAAATAATGGAACCAAATGGATGTTTGATCTTAAAGTTGCATTGATTCAAAGTTGGGAAAAAGAAGTTGACTTTCCATACTTAGAAATATTTCAACTTTTCCTTCAAAAGTGACATATAATCTTTTGCATCCAAACATAGCCTTCCACTTGGAATTTGCTCTTGACCAAAAATTATGGCATGAAATAGACCTCTTGAATGACATTTTGAAACTTGAACCATTCAAAATCTCCAAAAATTGAGAGAGTTATGAGTTGTTGAAGTTGGCAAAAAATTATGAAATGACCTATAATCTTTTGTATCCTTCGGGCATATTCCATCCATTTTATCACTTTTCATATAAAAGAAAGCATAAATTTCACACCCTCAATATCATTTTGGAAAAAGAATGGGCTCAAGGTGATGAAAATTGACCAAGTTATGATCATTTGAAGTCACACATGAGAAATTGGGGATTCATCTAGAGGGCTTGTAATCTTTCTTCATCATCAAGTTTCTTCCACATGAAAACTCCTTGAAAGTTTTGAAGTGATTTGTTAATAACCCTTTGAAGAGAAGGATGTCTTTGGAATAAGTAAAAAATACCAAAATATGAGCAAGATATACTTCTTTGAAGTTCAAAACCCTAGCTCCTAGATCAAGAAAATGCCTTGAGGAACTTTGAAAATTTTGAACAAACTTCTTGTACCAACACAAATGCTTTGTAAATAGAAGTTGTTGAGGATGAAAATGGAAATTCATAGCCAGCAAAACCACTTCCATATCTGAGAATTGAGATAAAAATGCACTTGTGACCAATGGGAACACAGCCTTGTCCAAGCATGAAAACTTCTCCAATCAACCCCTTGTACTTTTGAATCAAATTTGATAACTTTGAAATATGGTGAACCAAAATAACCTTTCCATTCCATTTCTTCCAAAACAACTTCAATGGTGAGGTTTTAACTTCTCAAGCTTTATTGACTAGGGCATGGAAATAAACTCATGAACCCATGAAGCCATGAAGCAACTTGCTAAATCTCATCACCTTCACCTACATTAGTAACAAGCAAGATAACCCAACATTGAATTTTATTAATTAAAAGGAAAAAAACAAGACAAAATATTCATGATCACAAAATAAAACAAGTCAAGGTGCTTGGTGATTCCTCAAAGAGAAAAGCTAAAGGTAGGGAGGAGAGCCAAAAGCCCTAGTGCGATCTTGTTGTCATTGAATCAATATGGTATAATGAAGGGATCTTAGGGGCAAAAATTGGGGTAAAACACTTAGGTGGAGGTGGGATGAACCCTTCAGTATCATCTTGTCTTGTCTCTTGTTGAGCCATGATGGATTTTTTAGGCCCTGCCTCCGGTTCTCTCCTTGGTTTGTGACCGCTTGATGCACTAATAGTATGGGCTATTTCCTCAAAGGATACCCTAAAATTTTCTCTTGTCTATAAATGATGTTATTCAAGGCTAGAAGAACTTGTCTCATATCCCCTCTCATTGATTTGACGTTGCTTTTGAATTGTTTCAAATCTTCTTTGAATGCTGCTTGATTCTCTTCAATTTGTTCCATCACTTTTAGTTGATGAGCTCTTGTTTGGTACGGTGGTCGGAGAGGTGGTGCTTTTCGTCTACCAATGGTTTAACTGGAGACTTTTGAGAACGATAAGTTTTTGTATGAAATGCAAATGTTTGTGAATGCATGGACGCGTATGAATATGTATGAATATACTAAGATTTTTTTCAAATGTCTTATTCACTTTGATATATTTTTTCATATATATTTTTTAGGTTTTGCTTTTTTATTGGTGAGCATTTAAAAAATAAATACGCAAATGAGATACGAAAACAAAATGACTTTATTGAAAGTAATAGTTGTCTTTAAAAGAGAACATAATCCAGATATTGAAAAATATTACAAATTTAAAATAATAAACTTGCTGAAGGAAAATAAACAAAGGGAAACAATATTCGAAGTGCTCCTGTGGATGTATGCTCTGAAACTATTGACCATTGTTTGAAAAAGCTTGAGAAAGTATTCAACATGTTTTGGAAGAGGAACCATCACATTTTATGCGTCTCTCAACCTTCTAGGGATGTCTTCGATTAGATTGTTGGCTAAGAAGGCAAGTCTGGCATGCTTGTCTTTGTAGTATCAGTATTCACTGTAAAGATAATGGATTATGTTATGATTATTCTTTCCCGCTTAGGAGATCTTCACATACTACTCTTCCCAATATAACTTATCAACCCTCATCGCCGTATAAAGTCTCTGTTGTATTAGAAAATCTTTTCAGAGGCCTTCTAATTCAAGGCACACTTGCTCATACTCCTCGGTCTTTTGGGTAAGCAGCCTTTCTGCCACCATATTTTTGAGGCGTTCCCCCACTTCCAATTCTTGGCTATCTCGGAGTCTAGTGGTGAGGTACTGCATTTGTTCTTCTTGTTCTAGAGAGGCTTGGGCCAAAATTTGAATCTGGGTTCTCAAACTCTCCTCTCTTTCCTTTTTATCCTGCGTTACTTTTTGATACCACCTGTTCAATCTCCCGATTTCATTAGCAGCATCCTCCAAGCGTTGATTGTGAGAATCCAAGTTGAAAGTAGCACTTAACATCCCTTCAGTAGAACACTTTCGTTTAAGGCTCTCCTTTTCAAATGCTTCACGTTCTCTCTGAATCTGTTGATTTTTTTACTCAAGGATGCGTTGCATTTATCTTTTCTCTTTGGCTAAGTTATGGAGGTTAAGATCCAATTCTTCCTTTTACCTTTGAGCTTGCTTTAAGGAATTCTTCAGATCATCTATCTCTTCCAAGGATATAGGCGGAGCCTCTAGGACCCCTGGCTTCTATTCAGGATCTATGTCAAATGGTAGCTTAACAATTTGTACTCTATCTAAAACCCATCGAGTGTTGGGCTCTTTTGCCACAACGTTCTTATTTTCACCTTTTCTTTTATTAACCTTATTCCAAGCCCAAATGACTTTGTTGAGCAACTCTTGGTCATTTTTACCCATGTCATGAATGATTAATTGTTGAAGTTGTTCGTTTGAGGGTTTATCTTCCTGAGGATACCCTAGTTATCGTAGGGCCAAGGTAGGGTTGTAATTAATGCAACCTTGTGATCCAATCAATGGAACATTAGGAAAGTCCCTGCATCTATAAATGATATCACCAATGTCCAGCTTCCTTGCATACCATAATACAGAATTAGCAGTAAGAGACCTTAATTTTTGAGGCCACTCATATCTTGTGAGATTTGGAATCATGTAGTCTTCCTTTTAGAGATGAGTCATAAACCAAGAATACAATAATGGAATGCAACAATTTAGAGTGCCCCTTCTTTTTTTGTACCACGTATGAAGTGTATAATAAATGTCAGAAAACAAAGCGGGAGTTGGATCTGTATTAAAAGCTTTTGCACCCCAAAATACCCTAATAGTCGTATGGTCAATATAGTCTAAAGTCTGTGGAAATAAAATTACACCGAATACAAGCAGTTCTAAACAATCGATACAAGACTCCCATTCTTTATTATTAGCAAAATCGAAAACCTTGGTCTCCACGTAGACTCTCCTAATCCGTCGTATGTAACCTTCTTTCTGGTAATTAAATCATAATTCGTGATAAGGGATCCCTAAACCTCATTCTAAGATTTTGACGTTAATAGTTTTCCTTATACCCCCATGAGCTTTCTCTTTAGAAAAGTTAAGAATTCTATCAAATTCTTCCAGAGTCGATGCTAGCTGAAAGTCTTGAAAGGTGAAGCATCTCAGTGGAGGGTCGTAGAACTGAATTAGGGTAGAAAAAACATCCAATTGCACTTCTACTTTGGCCATGTCAAGGGTATCTCCATAGAGGTGAGTGAACATTTTCAGAGTCCTTTCAGACAATTTTTCTTTTATAGCCTTGATTTTTGTCATGTTTGGCTTGATGGAATTGATGCAGACAAGTCATTTCTGTTTGGTATTCATTTTTCAAGACACTCACCAAAAACCTTTTGTTATTACTTTTTTAACCATGTGAATAAGACAAACAAAAGAGAAATGGAGGATAAATATATGAAATGAAAAAAATGTATGAATGCATGAATGTGGGGCTTAGCATGGGAATTTATGAATGGTAGCCTTAGAAGGTAGGCTCCTAGTTTTGGCCTGCAAATATTCTACCCTCTCCATAAGGTGGTTTCCTTAAGGGTATCATGAATAACACTAGAAGGAAATGCACAAGGGCCTCCCTTAAGTGGAGCCTCTTTACAAACCGAAACATTCGTCTCTAGGTCATCAAAGGTCTCATCATGAGATTTTGGTTTAAAGATTGTACAAAGAGTCATAGGTTTAATTTCAAAGTCCTACTTCCCAATAAGATGTATCTTGGGACCTATTTCTTTCGCAGAAATTCCACCGACTCTAGGCGAAGTCGTCACATAAACTCATATGACTGATGTGCCCCGTGGCTAATAGATGAACCATCTTTCTAAGGGTTTTTTTTGAAAATATTATTGCGATAATAAAAATCTTACCACGAATAGATATTACAATAAATAATTAAATGCAATAAATAAACCAAAATAAATAAATAAAATAAAAACAAAATTAGAAAATACCAAAACGCTAAACTCAAAATAAACTAAACCCAAGATTTGGAGTACCCAACAGAGTCGCCAACTGTTGTAGCTGGATTTCAAATCGAGTTACTACTACTAGTTTTTATCCTAAGGAAGAGAATCTAATAGGAAACCCTAATTTTGTACACATAGATTATAACTTCTTACTTCGCTTAGACAAAGGGAAGGTGTTAGGAACCCCTCATCTACTTTGTTCACAAGGATACTAGGGTTTAGGCTTTAAAGGTTTAGGGTAAGGGTTTTAATTTTTTAATATGGCAACTCGCCATGATTTTTATCATATGCCTACGTATCTTCTTAAGAGGAATCAGAGTCCCAATTCGTAGTGCGTATGAGTTTGTGTTTTTTATGGACTACGCATATATTTTAACTCCCCTTGTACTTAGTCCGAATGTGTGAATAGCGAAGATTTTGGCCCAAGCGCGCAGTTAATTAAAATATATTCGTAACTCTTTTTGAAAATTAATTGTTGAATTAATTTGATTATGAAAAATAATTTGGTGTTGGTTAAATTTTTTTATGTATTAATTATGGAAAATATCTTATTTCATGCGTGATAAAAAAATTATTTAATGCAATAAATAAAATATATTCGAATGTGTTGAAAAAAATAATATTTGATTTAATAATAATAACAATATTAAATTTATAAATATATTAAATAGAAAATATAAAATAAATATAATAAATAAATAAAGAAAATAAATTAAAACACAAGGGGTATGAATTTAGTTTAGGAGTAAAAATGGGAGGTGTTAACAGCATGAGCCCTAAATTCAGATATTGAATTCAGGTGCAAAAGACAGGGGGTTTGAATTTGCGCGTGTTAGTAAATCTGGAGGGTGTGAGCAGTAGGGGCCCAAGTCCAGATTTTGGACTTGGCCCATTAGGCTAAGGGGAGGTGAAGTTGAACGTGTTTATCAAACAAAATCTAAAAGGAGGTGTGTGCAACAGCTGGGCCTGGCCCAGAGAATGTTTGGGATAGATTTTTTTAGCTCAGGTGGGGTAGAGTGTAATGGGTTACCATGGATGTGTGCTTTTGATGATCAGGCAGTTGTGGTTGGGAGAGTACGGTAATGAACATAGGGTTACATGTACTGGATTTCAATAGATTTATATTTTCTTTTTTCTCTCAATTTTCAATTCATTTTCATTTGTCTTCCTCTCTCTTCCCGCCTCTCATCTATCTCTATTGTCTAACCCTAATTCAGATCCCTAAGCAGCAACGACGCTTAGTACCTGCAAACAAAAGAAGAAGGAGTGAGAGATTAAAAAGAGGATTCATGAAATCAAAACTATACGACCAATATCATGACAGGAGAAGTAACACGAATCACGTAACTTTAGGGCTCTAAATTGTTGTTGTGATGTTTGCATTATTGATGTTTGAGTGTTGTGTTTCTGGAAATTTGGGATCTCTAGGGTTAAGGTTCTAACCTAAGGTTAGGGTTTTAGATCCTAGGGTTATAGTTCGTAGGGTTGTTTGAAGATCACGGTTAGGGTTCTTCATTGTTGGGTGTTCTACGTTTTTGGATAACTAGGGTTCATCAAGAACCCTTAGGGTTCTTAGGGTTCTACAAACCCAGATGAAGTTCCACGGTGGTGGTCTTTGAATGTTTGAAGTTTCTGATTGAGTGTCAACCAGAAAACTGGGAAAAGGGGTGGTTGGTGGTGGTTCAAGGAGAACAGCACGACCAAGGAAATTTCTGGTCCCTTGAGTTTTAGAGAGAGGTAAGAGCCTCTCTCTCCAGGTTTTATAAAGAGATTTGATGTATCATTGTAGAGAGATAAAGAGAAAGAAAAAAATGGACTTTCAGCCTAGTAAATGGTTTTTATAACCCTCCCCGATTCTGTGCCCGACGCCCACAAACTTTACCATGTGCTTCCCACCATAATCTTTAGATCATCATCAAACGCTCCTAAATCGCACGCCCAATGTAGTGCTATGTACTTTCCTGCTTGAAGTCCAAACAGACTCCCAAACATTTGTCAAACACTGGGCCTAGCCCATTGCTAATCGCGTCAGCCCTATTTATTTATTTTACTATTGCGCAAAAAAATTATACCCTCTAGCGCTATTGAGCCAAGTCCAACATCTGGACTTGGGCCCTTGCTGACCAAACCCCCACTTTTACAGACCTGAACAAATATTCACCCCCTCATGAGTTTGGGCCTCAATTCATCATCTGAATTCATGACCTTACTTTCTATACCCCCCTGTTTTACTAGCTCAACAAAAAAAACACCCCTGTGTTTTCTTTAATTTTCTTTTGTTATTTATAATTATTATTTTTATAATTTAATATGTTTATAAATTATAATTTTATTTTACTATTATTATAAAATTCAAATATTTTTTCTATTAACTCATAATTATTTTTTTATTGCAATAAAATTATTTTTTCCATGCATTAAAAAGATTTATTTATATATGAGTATATTTAAAAAATACCTAACCAACACTAAATTCCTTTTTTTAATAGCTTAATTAATTATAAAACAATTTTTTAAAAAGGATTATGAGGATGCTTTTAAATCAATTGCGAACTTCGTCTGACAACTCGGTTATTCACACACCTAGAATTAGTACAAGGGAAATTCAAAACATCGTAATTCATAAAAAAACACCAACCAACTGCGAACTACGAATTGAGACTCTGATTCCTCATAAGAGGATACGTAGGCATACGACTAAAATCTTGGCGAGTTCCATTAATAAAAATTAAAACCCTACTTCCTAAGTCGTAATTCTAAACCCTAGTATCCTTGTGAACAAGGTAGATGGGGGGTTTCTAACACATTCCCTTCGTCTAAGAACGAGTCAATCAACTTAGAATCTCTGACCAAATTAGGGTTATCTTTTATATTTCCTTATTGAAGATAAAAATTAAGGGTGGTGACCTTATATTTTTTGACGGTTATGACAGTTGGCGACTCTGTTGGGGACCCAACCCTAGGGTTAGAGGCCTTTCTTTGGATTTAGGGTTTTATGGTTTTCTATTTTTGATATTTTCTTTAATTTATTTATTTTGGTTTATTTAATTATATTTACTCTTTTATCATGATATATTTATTTGCGATGGGATTTTGTTTTTTTTAAAAAATATTTTTCAAAAACCCTTAGAAAGAAGGTTCGTCTATTAGCCAAGGGGATACATCAACCCTATTAGTTTATGTGACGATTTCGCCAAGATTTAGTGGAATTCTAAAAAAGAAATACGTCTCAAGAGACATCCTCTTAGGGGTAGGACTTTGGAATGAAACCCATGACTCTTTGTATAACCCTTAAACCAAAATCTCATGATGAGACCTTTCATGGCTTAGATACGAAAGTTTTGATCTATAAAGAGGCTCCACTTCAGGGAGGACTTTGTGCCTTTACCTCTAGTGTTAATCATGATACCCTTAAGGAAACCACCTCATGGGGAGGCTAGAATATCCCAAGGCCAAAACTATGAGCCTACCTTCTAAGGGTACCTTTCATGAAATCCCGTCATTAAGCCACACAATCATGCATTCATACATTTTGCATTTCATATATTCATTACCCACTATTTCTTTTTGTTTGTCTTACTCAAAAGTTCAAAAAAATAATAATCAAAGGTTTTTGGTGAAGTATCCTAAAAATGAATGCCATGAGGAAACAATTTTCCCGTATTAATGCCATCAAGTCAGATATGACAAAGATCAAGGCTATAAAAGAGAAAATATCTGAAAGAGCTTTGAAGATGTTTACTCGCTGTTATGGGGATACCCTTGAATTAAAAAAAGTGGAGGTAAAATTGAATGTTGTTTCAACCTTAATTCAGTTCTACGACCCTCCATTGAGGTGTTTTACCTTCCAAGACTTCTAGCTAGCGCCGACTCTGGAAGAATTTGACAGACTTTTGAATTTCTCCAAAGGGAAAGTTTATGTGGGAATCAGGAAGACTATTGACATCAAAATCTTGGCAGGGGGTTTGGGATCCCTTATCCCAAATTGTCACTTAATTACAAAAAAGAAGGTGATGTACGAGGGATTAAAAGATGTTATTTAGAGACTAAGGCTCTTGATTTCCCGATAACAAAGAATTGTAGTCTTGTATTGATTGTTTAGGACTGCTTGTGTTTGGTGTAATCTTATTTCCATGGACTTTGGACTATATTGACCCTGCGGCTATTAGCGTATTTTTGGGTGCAAAAGTTTTCAATACGGACCCAACTCCCACTTTACTTGTTGATATTTATTATACACTTCATACTCGGTACGAAAAGGGGAGGGGTACTCTAAACTGTTGCATCACACTCTTATATTCTTGGTTTATAACTCATCTCTATAAGGAAGACTACATGATTCTAAATCTAACAAGATACGAGTGGCCTCAAAAATTAAGGTCCCTTACTGATAATTATGTGTTGTGGTACGCAAGGAAGATGGACATTGGAGATATAATCTATAGTTGCAGAGACTTTCCAAATGTTTCGTTGATTGGATCACGTGGTTGCATAAATTACAACCTTACCTTGTCCCTACGATAACTAGGGTATCGTTTGGAGGATAAACCCCCAGATGAATAACTTCGACAATTGATCATTCATGACATGGGAAAGAACAACCAAGAATTACTCAACAAGATCATACGAGCTTGGAATATGGTTAATAAAAGAAAGGATGAAAGGAAGAGTGTTGTGGCGAAATATCCCTACACTAGATGGGTTTTAGATAGGGTACGAGTTTTTAAGTTACCATTTGCCGTAGATCCCGAGTACAAGCCAGATGTCCCAGATTCTCCGCCTATGTCCTTGGAAGAAATAGACAATTTGAACGCTGCTTTGAAACAGCTAAAAGGAGAAAGAAGAATTGGAGCTTAACCTCCATAACTTAACTAAGGAGAAAATACAAATGCAACGCATACTTGAATCAAAAGACCAACGGATTCAGAAAGATCGTGAGGCATTTGGGAAGGAGAGTCTTAAGTGGAAGCGTTCAACCAAAGGATTGTTAAGTGTCACTTTCAACTTGGATTCCCACAACCAACGGTTGGAGGATGCTGCTAGTGAAATCGGGAGATTAAATAGATGGTATGAAAAGGAAATGCAAGACAAGAAGGTGATGGAAGAAGATTTGAGGGCTCAAATCCAAAGTTTGACGCAAGCTTCTTTAGATCAAGAAGAACAAATGAAGTATCTTACCACCAAACTCCAAGATATCCAAAAATTGAAGGTAGGGGTACACCACAAAAGGATGATGGCCGAAAGGTTTCTCGCCCAGAAGACTGATGAATACGAGAAAGTATGTCTTGAGTTTGAAGGCTTACGAAAGGATTTCTTAATACAATGGAAAATCTATACGGAGAAGATGACTGAAAAGATATATTGGGAAAAGCAATATGTAAAGATCACCAAAGCAGGAGAGGATAATCATAAGATAACTCCTAACCTCTACCAAGTGTACCGGTTCTACAAATACAAGCATGCAAGACTCGCCTTCTTAGCCAACAATCTTATAGGCGAAATCCCAAGAAGTTTAAGAGACACGGAATATGTGATGGTCCTTCTCTCGAAATACATTGAAGACTTCCTCAAACTTTGTAGGACAATGGTCGTTGGCTTAAGAGTAGAAATCCGCAGGCGCACTTAGAAGACTTTTATGTCCCTTTAATTATTTCTTTTAGCAAGTTTTAATATTCTAAGTTTGAATATTTTTCAATATCTGAATTGTATTGTTTTTTTTTAAATACAATTACTATTTTAATAAAGCCATTTTGTTTTCGTATCTCATTTACGTATTTATTTTTTAGGTGCTCACCAGTAAAAAAGAAAAACCTATATATATATATATATATATATATATATATATATATATATATATATATATATATATATATATATATATATATATATATATATATATATATATATATATATATATATATATATATATATATATATATATATATATCCCGATGAATAAGACATCCAAAGACGAAACCCTTAGCATATTTATACGCATTCATGGATTCACAAACATTTCCATCTCATAAAATCATAAAAAAATCATCATTTTTCAAAAACATTCTTCAGTTAAACCATTGGTGGAAGAGCTAGAAAAGCACCGCCTCTCCAACCACCATACCAGACAAAAGCCCACCAACAGAAAGTGATGAAACAAATCAAAGAAAATCAAGAGGCATTCAAGGAAGATTTAGAGCAAGTAAAGGTAAACATCGACTCAATGAATGGATATATGAGTCAAGTTCTTCTAGCCTTGAAGAACATTATTGAAAGGTAGGAACAAATCCCCAGGGCAGCCTTTAAAGAAGTAACCCAAACCGTTGGTGCATCGAGCGGTCACCAACCAAGAAGGGAATCGGAGTCAGAACCCTAAAAGTCAACTATGGCTCAACAAGAAATAAGACAAGATGATACTGAAGGGGTTTTCCCACCTCCACCAAAGGTAGGGGCATCTCATACCTTGCAGATTCCGATCAACAACGTAGACAACTACTTAGACTTGCAGTACGAAGACCGTGACTTAGAAGATGTCAATCAAGCACCACAAAGGACAACCCATACGTATGCTACTAAAAATCCACTATCGCTCAATCAATACAAATCCCTTGAAGAAAGGTTAAAGACTGTGGAGGGTTACGATGCTTTTAATGTTGATGCTCTTGAGATGGGTCTAGTTCCTGATGTGGTGATCCCGCTGAAATTCAAAGTACCGAACTTTGGATTTACAAGGGACTCACGTCTCCGAAAACCATCTATGCATGTATGACAGGAAAATTGCATGTGTATTCTCAAGATCAAAAGCTGATGATCCATTGTTTCTAAGACAGTTTGAGTGGGGATTCCTAGATTAGTACATGCAGTTGGAACAGAATCATATCCATACATGGGAAGATCTTGCGAATGCTTTCTTGAGATAGTACGAATATAACTTGGACATGGTGCCTAACCGCATGCAACTTCAGAACTTATCTCAGAAAAAGGAGGAGTCTTTCAAGTAGTATGCTCAAAGGTGGAGAGAAATGGCAGCCCGAGTACAACCACCACTTATAGAGAAAGAATTATTCGATATGTTCATGGGAACTTTGCAAGGGTTATATTATGAAAAGATGGTAGGAAGCGTCTCTTTCAAATTTTCTGATTTAGTAACTATTGTTAAAAGGATCGAAGCTGGTATAAAAAGCGGGAAGATACAAGGGGTTTAAATCTTGTACCCCTTACAATGCGAAAAGACATGTTCCTAACTTCTAGAAAAAGAAGGAAGGAAAAATTAATGATGTAGCCTCGCATCCAAGGGTGTAACAACCCTTAATAATTCCACGAGAACAACAATACAACATGTTTGAAAGGCCCCCGAGAAAATTTGATCCGCTCCCTATGTCACATAGTCAATTGTTGTAACACTTAGTCAAGGCATCTTTGGTAGAGCTAAAACCTCTAGCTGCTTCAATCGAGGCACCCCACTAAGGTACGATGCCAAATCCAAATGCGAGTGTCATGCCAATTCTCCCGGAAATACTATAGAAAAATGTTGGTCCTTTAAGCACAAGGTACAAGATTTGTTGGACTCTCAAGATATCACTTTCGATAAACCGAATATCAAGACAAACCCCATGCCTCCGCATGGTGGACCAGAAATAAATGCAATTAAAGTGGTTACTGACTTAGGGGAAGTTAGACAAATGAAAGCCCCAATAAATCTTTTGAAAGAATATCTGTTGGAGTGTGGGTTCCTCTTGGAACATAATGAAGCTTTTGAGAATACATTACAAAAATTGGTGGATCAGGGGATAGTCCAATTTGGACCATACCCTAAAGGAGAATGTGTAGCTGCAATAGAGAGAAGTACAAAGAAGCCACTGGTAATTCCTTGGCATGGGCCAAACCTTAATAAGAAGACTCTTGTGATTCCACCGGGAGAATCAACAGAAACACCAATGATGACACCAAGACAAACTCTAAGGATACCAGTAGTTTCGAAAACTACGATGGTAATTAAGGGACCGTCTCCTACCCCTTACAAAAGTGATAAAGTAGTACCATGGAGTTATGATTCTACTGTATACGTCAATGGTTTAAAATAAAATGTGAGCCATCGACAAGCCAAGAACATGCAATCTCAAATATAGAAGGAACAGAGGGCATGACTCGCAGTGGTCGAATCTTTGGCTCTGAATCACAAAAGAAGAATGATGTTGTGGTGGAAAATAAGAATGATACTTTAGCGAAAGATAAAGGAAAAGTTGTGTTGGAGGCAAGTCACAAAGAAGAACATCTACGCAAGAATTTTACCAATCAAGAGGCAGAAGAATTTTTGAAAATAATCAAGAGGAGTGATTATAGGGTGGTGGATCAACTTTACCAAACCCAGCCAAAATTTCTATACTCTCGTTGCTCATTAATTCAGAAGCACATCGAGATTCTCTAATGAAGGTTTTGAGTTCTGCTCATGTCGCAGAGGAGATTACTGTAAACCAATTTGACAATGTTGTAGCAAATTTGACATTTGGATCATATATGGGTTTTAATGACAGTGAGTATCCCCCACAAGGCTGAGCTTACAACAAAGCATTGCATATATCTATTCAGATACATACTACAAGCCTGTCCAGGGTACTCACCGATACTAGTTCAGCCCCCAATGTATTACCAAAATCCAGATTGATGAAGTTAACACTAGATGGTTGTAATACGGTGGCAAAACCGACTGTTATACTGGTTTTGTGTTTGTATTCACAAATGTTGCGGTAAGCAAGAGTCGCCACCGACTTTTCTTTTATACAACAAAGGAAAGGGTGAAAAGAATAAAAAAAGACCTTTCAAGATTAATTGACTAAGGGGGGGGGGGGGGGGGGGGGGTAGATTATGGAAAGGGAATGTGTTATCTACGGGCTCTTAAATACTTAGCTATTTTGAAATACCTTGTGCTTTGTGTGTTTTGAAAAGTATTTTTGAAAGGGCCTTAGTGCGGATAACTTTGTAATGTTTCTCGGAATGGTAGAGAATGTATACAAAGTGTTTGAAAATATTTTTGAAAGAATTTTTGTGTATGTGTAAAAATTGTTTGAGCAAATATCTAACAACTATCTACTTTACTCGAAAGGTTGTTCTTTTCCTCTTTTCCTTTAGACAATGCTATCATACTATTAGTGAGTAGGTAGCCCTAGTCGCTGGATGTTTGAGGGACAATCGAAGGGACGTTGTATAGTCACAAAGGAAATTGGGCAAGAAACCTTAGTAACTATCATAGGGTTTTAAGATCATACCAAGGCAACATCAAGAGGGTCATTTTTTATCTTTTAAACCAGAGGGTAGCCACTAAAGTCTCTCACGTTTCAAGAGTTGTGATTATTTTCCGAAGGAACCCAAAGTAGGGATACCTTATAGGTGTATATGTGAGAGTGTGTTGTATTCAGTTATTTTTGTCTTGTGTTAGGTTTGCTAGCGTTTTATTATTATGTTCTTGGCATACAATCCTATTAGTCATTCATCTAGACAGTTAATAGTGTGCGGGAATTTAAAGTGCGGAATGTAAATCCTAAACTATTACAAAGCTTCGGGGATGGAGATTATTACAAGTCCAAAAATGGGGGAAATAAAAGCATTAAATATAAAGTTTTAGTTTAATTCAATTACATTCCATAAGCAAGTACATTAATATTAAAGTAAAGTAGAAATATCAAACGCGCGCGAAATGGAAAAAAATGTTTAAACCCTAAAAAGGAAAATCTTTTTGTTAGTTTTCGTTTTATGTAAGAAAATGTTTAATTGATAATTAATTAAATAATCTAGATCTAAAGAAAAAATTTTAATTATTAAAGAAAATTTAAATTTAAAAAGAAATTAATTCTACATTTTTTTTATTTTTGTTATGAATAAAATAAATTAAATGAATTAAATCCTAGGTCTATTTATTTTTAAATTAAATAAAAGGTTAAAGTTATTATTTAATTAATTTACCAAGTTAATTTAATTAAAAAAAGACTAACCTAATATTTTTATTATTTTTTGATTTTAATGTTGTAATGAAATAAAATTGATTAAAAAAGAAATATTAATTAAAACAAAATAAAGAAAATTGAAATGGGCCTGCAAAAAAATGAAATGGGGGGTGTGCTTCAAAGAAGTATCAGGCCTATCAGCAAGAGGGCCCAGGCATTTCAAAAATAGTTAGGGTGGTGAGAATAAACGGAAACCCCGGGCCCAATGACAAGAGGGCCCAGGAACCAATGGGATCTTCAAAACATAGGTTAGAAAAAATAAAAATTGTTTCCTGTCTCGGTCGAACCCAAGACCTGGAAAAGAAGTGCCTTAAGAATGGTGTCCTGTTATTTTAGCACTAATTGTCATATGAAACACGTTAAAACATTCACAATGATTGTTAATAACACAAATATGGATGCAATAGGTATTTACATGGCGTGAATATGAAATTTAGATTTCAAGAAACCTTACCAACCGGGGATGTGTGGATTCGATGATCTAGGATGTTGCAAGCCTTGAGAATGGGTGGAATAAGTTCCTAAGAATCTCAGGAATACGACTGAACAGTTGGTATGGATGGATGATGGCTAAAAAACTCAGTTTTGAATTTCAAAACTTTTATGATCTTTTGCAATTTTTTGGAGCTTTGGTAAGCCAATGTATTTTCGTCCCCTTTTTCTCATGCCTTGGTCTAGTATTTATAGAGGAAGAAGAGGGCTAGCAAAGATGGTAAAAATCCACCCATAATGGCTCTCTTTCAAACCAAAATCAAACACATTAAAAAAGTTCTAAAAATGCAAATTCTTTCCCATTTTGAGGTGTAATTCCCCTGGCCTCCTTTGCACGAAATTTTGGTCCCAAAAACAATTCAAACCATCAGCCCATATTGCGATAACCAATATTTACTATTTTATGCAATTTTATTTAGTTTTTATTTGAATAAAACAAAATCAATATGGATAAAATAGGTAGAAATGGCAAGGAAATGTAGAAATGATTTTAGAGGTCTCTCATAAGGTTAGGAAGATGTTTGAAGTCCAAGAAGTTTGGCCATTGACCTAAAAGTTCAAGTTTGCCCAATGAACAATTCTTGAAATTTCCCAAATTTTCCCAACTTGGGCAAACCATAACTTGCTCAATTTTTATCCAATGATGATGATCTTGGAATTTTTGGAAATACCAATATATCCACTTCAATCCTATATATATAAATTTTGCATTTGAAGAATTTATCTTGATGTAAATGGTCTTGGCATAAAGTGTCTTTTGTTGACTTTCTGAAAATGACCTATAATGTGTGAGCTTGTATCTTTCAAATGGTGCATTTCTTGAACTTGAGGATAAAAGAAAAGTTTTAGGTAATTGTATTCTCTTCAAAATGAGCTTTTGTTGTGGAAAATGGATGATGTATGTGAAAGTTATTCCTGGTCAAAGTTCAGTTGACTTCTCCTATAGAAACCTTAATTTAGCAATTCTTGAATTTTGATAAATTAAGAGCATTCCTTGAGTAATCATGATCAACCCTTTATCAAATGATTTATATCACTTCAAAATGTTGATTTTGACAAAAAATATTGAAGTTTGACTGTTTATTGGCCACAATCAACTTTTGACCTAGTACAGTTGACTTTCAAACATTTGAGCAATTGACTCAGCAAACTTGTAGTGTAAGGCATGAAATTTGGAATTGACATTCCCGAGGACATATTAGGGACCATAGAAATAATTTGGAGCTTTGCAACCCAAAAATCTTTGTAAAAAGGGAAACACTAATTGGAGGTTCATTTCTTAGGAGGAGAATTTGTCTAATCAATTCTTTGGTCAACCTTAAGCAATTGAGGACCTCAATGAGCATGTCTTGAGTATAAACGGGAGGGTAAATTTTGGGGATAATAGCTTCCCCTGTTCAATCTTCTTAAACCTTAGGATTTAGATTGGCTTGTCTGGCTTTTGTAATCTGAAGGTGCAAGATGATTGAACACTAGAGTGCCCAGAAATTTGCACTCGCATGAAGCAACGATGTTGGTTGATTATATCCAGAATGGGTTTACAGATGCCATTTAGAGAAGATAACGGGGAGTCATCAGAGATGGTCTTATAGATTCCATCCAAAGTAATTGTTGATAGGAGTATCATAATTAACATGCATCTAGTTTTATCTGAATCAAATGCTGGAAAGAGCCCGTGTGAAGCCGCGTCCAGAAATGTATTAGAAAGCAATCGTGTAAGACTGCTTCAGGATGAGCCTGTGTTAGACTACACCTGGAAATGTCTTAGTAGGAACTTGTGTAAGATTTCTCCAGGATGAGCCCGTGTTAGACTACATCTGGAAATGTCATAGTAGGAACTTGTGTAAGATCGCTTCAGGATGAGCCCGTGTGAAGCTGCATCTGAGAGGTTATTAGAGGGAACTCGTATAACATTTATTTAGGAAGAGCATGTGTAAAGCTGCATTTCAGTAAGAGAAGGAATCCGTTTAAGATTGCTTTAGGATGAGCCCGTGTAAAGCTGCATCTGGAAGGTTATTAGAGGGAACCCGTGTAAGTTTGCTTCAGGAAGAGCTCGTGTAAATCTACATTTCAGGAGGAGAAGGAATCTGTGTAAGATTGCATCCGGATGAGCCTGTGTAAAGCTGTATATGAAAGGTTATTAGAGGGAACCTGTGTAAGATGGCTTCAGGAAGAGCCCGTGTAAAGCTGCATTTCAGAAGAAGAAGGAATTCGTGTAAGATTGATTCAGGATGAGCCCGTGTAAAGCTGCACTTGGAAATTATGAGAAGGAATCCGTGCAAGATTGTTTCAGGGTGAGCCCGTGTAAAGCTACATCTGAAAGGTTATTAGAGGGAATCCGTGTAAGATTTCTTCAGAAAGAGCCTGTGTAAAGATGCATTTTAGAAGGAGAAGGAATCCTTGTAAGATTGCTTCAGGACGAGCCTGTGTAAACATGCATATGGAAATTGTGATAAGGAATCCGTGTAAGATTGTTTCAGGATGACCCCGTGTAAAGCTGCATCTAGAGATTATGAGAAGGAACCCGTGTAAGATTTCTACAGGTTGAGCCTGTGTAAAGCTGCATCTGGAGATCATGAGAAGGAACCCGTGTAAGATTGCTTCAGGGTGAGCCTGTGTTAAGCTGCATCTGAAAATTGTGAGAAGGAATCCGTGTAAGATTGCTTCAGGATGAGCCTGTGTAAATTTATATCTGGAGATAATGAGAAGGAACCCATGTAAGATTGCTTCAAGATGAGCCCGTGTGAAGCTGCATCTGAAAATTGCGAGAAGGAATCCCTGTAAGATTGTTTCAGGATGAACCCGTGTAAAGCTGCATCTGGAGGGTTATTAGAAGGGACCCGTGTAAGATTGCTTCTAGAAGAGCCCGTGTAAAGCTACATTGATGAGAAGGAATCTGTGTAAGATTGCTTTAGGATGAGCCAGTGTAAAGCTGCATTTGGAAATTGTGAGAAAGAATCCGTGTAAGATTGTTTCAGGAAGAGCCCGTGTAAAGCTGCATTTTAGTATGAGAAGGAATCCGTGTAAGATTGCTTCAGGATAAACCTGTGTAAAGCTGTATTTGGAAATTGTGAGAAGGAATCTGTGTAAGATTGTTTCAAGATGAGCCCGTGTAAAGCTGCATCTGGAAATATATTAGAAGGAGCCTGGGTAGGGCTGCTTCATCTAGTCGTGTAGATAGTTTTATCGTCTTGTTTCGGGAATTGATCCATAATCAGTTGTTCACAAATAGTTGCCCTGTTTGGTTTCAGGAATTAATCTGGAACTATTTTTGTTGGTTGTTAAGATAGTTTCCTTGTCTAGTTTAGGGCATTAATCCATGACCTGTTTTTGGCTAGTCACATAGATAGTTCCCCCGTCTGGTTTCAGGCATTAATCAGTGGCCTGCTGTATCTGTTGGTAAACCTGTCCTGCTCCGGGAGTTCATACCACTTGGTCGTGTAAATAGTTTCCCCGTCTGGGTTCGGGCTTTAATGTTTGACCTTCTATGCATAAGTTGATAGAATTCGTATGTTTGCGAATTCAACCTGAAAAGGTAAAGTCAGTTTCATGCGATGTTGTGATATGGTGGGAGAATTGACTGTTTATACTGGTTTTGCATTTGTGTTCGCAAATTTTGCGGTAAGCAAGAGTCGCCACCGACTTTTCTTTTATCCAACAAAGGAAAGGGTAAAATAAAAGAAAAAGACCTTTCGAGATTATTTCTGAGTAAGGGGGGTAGATTATGGAAAGGGAAGGTTTAACACCCTTTCCATCCATAGTTTTCTAGGGGCTCTTAGATTCTTAGCTCATTTTTAAAATACCTTGTGCTTTGTGTGTTTTTGAAAAGTATTTTTGAAATGCCAATAGTAAGGCAACTTGCTTTATGATAACTCTTGTGCCAGTCCTCAAGAGTGTTGATAAAGCGTTTTGAAAATGTTTTGGAAAGAAGTTTTGTGTAAGTGCAAAAATTTGTTTTGAGCATAGCATATATGAACTATCTACTTTTTCTCGAAAGGGTGTTCTTTTCCTTTTTTCCTTTAAACAGTGCTATCCTACTATTAGTGAGTAGGTAGCCCTAGTCGTGTGATGTTTGAGGGACATTCAAATGGATGTTTATACAGTCACGAAAGCAACTTAGAAAGAAATCTTAGTAACTACCCTAGGGTTTTAAGATCATTTTTACCGAGGCAACATCGAGAGGGTCATCGAGGGACTTATGATCTTTTTAAACTGGAGGGTAGCCACTAAAATCTATCACGTTTCGAGAGTTGTGACCATTTTCCGAAGGCAACCGAAGTGGGAATACCCTAAAGGTGCGCATGTGAAATTGTATTGTGTTTCAATTCTTTTTGTTGATGTTAGGTTTGCTAGCGTTCACTTTTAGTATTATCACTCAATCCTATTAGACATACATCTAACAGTTAATATATGTACAGGAAATAAAATGTGGGAATTTAAATCTACGCTTTTACAAGGCTTTGGGGAGGGGGAATTTACAAGTCCAAAATGGGGAAGAAAATAAAGCATTAAAGTATAAGTCCTAGATTAAAATATTACAAACCAGTAAGCAGTTACAATAACAAGAAAAAGTGCGAAAGTAACTAAATGCGCGTGAATTGAAAATAACGTCTAAATCCTAAGTGAAAGGAAACCTTTTTATTTTGTTTTTATTTTGGGAAAATGATTTAATTAAAATCTTAAGTATATTTAGTTTTAAATTAAAGAAAATGTTAAAATAATTAATTAATTAATTAACAAAATTTAATTCAAAAAGAAAACATTAAGCCTAATGCTTTTTATGATTTTTTATTTTTATGTTGATTAAAACTAGAATAAATAAAATAATGAAAAAAAAAGGACCAAGCAGTAAAAAATGGAAAGGGTGCAAAATGTAGAATGCAGGCTTGGATCGAAAAGAAGCCTAGAGCTGCATTTCGATCCAATGAAGAAACTGGTTGAAGGTGCATGATGGGCTGCACATTTGGGGGCACTGGATCTGAATTGGACAGCATCTGGAAGTAGGGGAATGTTGGTGCATGATATACTCCTTCAATCTGGGAACAATGGATCTGCAGGAAATTCATTAGGGAAACAAAACAAAATCCCAGACATGGGTCGAATCTGGTGTTGGATTCGACAGCCTGTGGCTGCATCATCCTAGTTAGAATCCTATGGGTCTGAATCGAAAGCTATTTCGTCTTGCAACATCATGAATCAAGAGATTCGAAAGAAGATACAAATCGTGCCCTAGCAATGGCACGATCTCATCCCTGCACTTAAACATGTATGTAACACACAGAAGCAATCACAAACATCAGCAATAAAATGAATGTATGATTAACATGAATTTAAAACCGCATAATTAGCTAGTTTGAGATAGAAAGCAAATTACCAACAGAGAGATTGTGTGAGTGATGCTCCGGCGTGTGTTAGAACTTCCTAGTGCTTGGGAACGTCTCCTGAAACCTTCAGGGAGTGAGTGGAGTGCTTGTTGAAGAGGTTTGGAAAGGTTGCTTCGATTTTGGATCACTTTGTGAATATTTTGAGATTTTTGGTGTGGCTTTCTGAGGCAATGTGTGATTTCTCTGCAAGAATGTTTCTGTGGCAATGTTTTTTTTGTCTCTCTTTTTTTCCGTCCCTGGAAATGTGTCTTTAGCCCTGTTTTTATTCAGAATAGTAGTGAATGGAAATGGCAAGAGACAACCATTAACCAGGCTTTGAAGGCAGAATCGAAAGCCTTAAACACATCTTTCATTATTTCCTACCCTTTTGGGTTTTGGGATGAACCTGGATATGTTTCACTCCCTGAATCCTTCGAATGCCTCCACGCCTTGTTCTTCGATTGGCTCTGAATTGTTCCTCTCAATGTCCCTGGGCTTCATTATTGTGGCTTCTTCGATTGAGCCCATATTTGCCCTGTTCTTCGATTGGCTCTGAAAATACCCAACTAGCCCAATCGAACACTTCATTTTGGCTAATCGAAGCTTCTTTTGTCATTTCCTTCGAATGTGATTGTGTAGGAGGCTTGGGCTTGGAAGCATGTAGGACTTTGGCTAGCAATCATCCTGAACCAGTCTCATCAAAAGGCAAAATAAACTTGTTTCCAACAATTGTGTATCCTTCGAATGGACAACATGTGTGTTCTTCGAATGGACCACATGTGTGTTCATCGAATGGACCACATGCATGTTCTTCAAATGGACCTTTTGAATTCTTTTTCGAATTGACCATATTGTCTGTCATAGTGTAGAAACTATGTATATTGAATGATTTTATAGATGGAGTCAGAGCAGACCTGAAGATAGACATTTCCCAGTCGAAGCTTGCACACAGATAGACATTATCCAATTGAAGCTTAGCATGCAAGAGAACACTTCTTTGTGAATCGAAGCAGGCATGTAGGAAGTTTTTGCCTTGTGAATCGAAGGCATACATAAAGAGGAAGCCTTTTCCTTATACATCGAAAGCAAGCACAGAGGAGGCACTTGTCTTATGGATCAAAGAAGACACGTAAGAGGCCAATGCTCAATCGAAGCTTGCATGCAGGAGGTCACAACTTTGTGAATCAAAACGAACATGCAGGAGGCTATTGCTTGTGAGTCGAAGCAACTCGTTTCAAAGGGAGCCATTTGCCCAGTCGAAGCTAGCACAAAGGAAGCCAATGCCTTGTGGATGCCTAGCATGAGAGAGGCCATTGCTTTGTGGATCAAAGCAGGCACAAAGGCGGCCATTGCCCAGAGAATCGAACCAGACACGAAGGAAGTATTTGCCTAGTGAATCGAAAGCAAACTTGAAGCAGCCAACACTTAGTGGAATCTTTGTGAATTAAACTTGATCGAAGGAGGCCGGGTGCTCAATCAAATCTTGTGAACCAAGCTTGCATCGAAGGAGGCCAAATGCCCAATCGAAGCTTGTGAAAAAAAGCTTGCTCGAAGGATTTTAGATGCCCAATCAAAGCTTATGAATCAAGGAAAACTTGCTCTTCTTTGATTTGATGCCTGAACGCCAAAAATCCAATTTTACTTGTGCAAACTTGCCCTTTTGAAAATCCTTGTGAGAAAATATCTTGAGAAAAAGGAGGGTAAATTTTGGGGTACAACATATGCACCTGTTCAATCTTTTTAAACCTGAAATTTTAGATTGGCTTGTTTTCCATTCTTGATCTGAAGGTGGAATATGATTGAACACTAGAGTGCCCAGAAATTTGCACTCGCATGATGTGATGGTTGATTGTGTAGGGAATGGGATTAAAGATGCCATTTGGATAAGATGACTGAGATTTTTCGGAGATGGGCTTAAATATGCCATCCAAAGTAGAGGCTGACTTCATAAGGGGTCTCTTCATGGGGATTCTTATTCCTGTTTTCTGAGGAGGACTCTGCTCAGGAAGGTTGATTTATGTTGTTCTCCTGCTTGAGAAAAACTTTCTGGGGAATATAATCTAGGAGCTTCAGTTGTCCAAGGCTCTATTGAGGAGTTATCTCTGGACTGGAGAGATGAAAGTTTTCTTTTTTCTGGTTGAACCCCAGGTTTCACAATAACTTGCTAGGGAGAATGAAATTAAGTGCTGTCTGGAAATGTATTAGAAAGAGCCTCTGTAGGGCTGTTTCAGGATGAGTATGTGTTAAACTTCATCTGGAGATTATGAAAAGAAACCCGTGTAAGATTGCTTCAGAATGAGCTCGTGTAAAGCTGTATCTGGAGATTGAGAAGGAATCTGTGTAAGATTGCTTCAGGATGATCCTGTGTAAAGCTGCATCTAGAGAGAAGGAACTCGTGTAATGTTACTTCATCTGGTTGTGTAGACAGCCACCCCATCTGGTTTCGGGAATTGATTTACAATCATCTATTCACAGATAGTTGTCCTGTCTGGTTTCAGGTATTAATCTGGAACTTGTTTTTGTTGTTCGTTTGAGATAGTTGTCCTGTCTGGTTTCAGGTATTAATCTCTGACCTTAGAGAAAGAAAGATAATTTTTTCGTCTTGTTTCAGGTATTAATCTTCAATCTCCTCATGTAGATATTTTTCCTTTTTGGTTCCAAGTATTAATCTACAATTAGTCGTCCACAGATAGTTGTCCTGTCTTGTTTCAGGTATTAATCTAGAACTTGTTTTTGTTGGTCATTTGAGATAGTTGTCCTGTCTGGTTTCATGTATTAATATGTTACCTTAGAGAAATAAAGATAGTTTTCTCGTCTTGTTTCGGGTATTAATCTTCAATCTCCTCATGTAGATAGTTTTCCTTTTTGGTTCCAAGTATTAATCTACAATTAGTCGTCCACAGATAGTTGTCCTGTCTTGTTTCAGCTATTAATCCAGAACTTGTTTTTGTTGGTCGTTTGAGATAATTATCCTGTCTGGTTTCAGGTATTAATATGTTACCTTAGAGAAAGAAAGATAGTTTTCTCGTCTTGTTTCGGGTATTAATCTTTAATCTGCTCATGTAGATAGTTTTCCTGTCTGGTTCTAGGTATTAATCTACAATCAGTCATTCACAGATAATTGTCTTGTCTTGTTTCAGGTATTAATCTAGAACTTTTGAAAATTGTTGATGATATTAATCTGTCGATCTTTCCTGAAAAGTTAAATAATTATATGCATGCAATATCATGATGCATGAAGTGAAAATGATGCTCTCAAAATAAATGAGATTGTGATATAGGCATTCATGCCGCATATGCTATGACACTTGTAAAATGGTGTATGAATGCAATGTATGAACACGTCAGTCGCTCTATTGGTGTATTATTGAACTAGGGAAAATAAATCCCTGTTTGTTGCTGGGGATGAAGATTGTAAGTCTTCAAATTTTGTTGAAGTTGAAATGCTGGGAGATGGATTTCCGTTGTTAGAGAAATAAACTCTATTGAGGCAGAGAAACTCCATGAACTGCTTGGGGATTTTTAAGAAATCCTGTTAGGGAATCTTGAAAAGCTTGTGAACCAGATTAGGGAATTTTTTTAAATGTCGGGGTAGTAATTGGAGATTCTTGCTTCGTCGGGAATATAAGAACGTCTGACATCATTAGGTTGTATGCTGAGGATATGGCGATGACATTAGTAACTGCTTCTTAAAGCCATTAGTAACTGTCTTTTTGTTTTTTATGTGTGTATTTGTAAACGTTAATCACATTCAAATGCATATCTTCAAAAATAATCACTGGACGTTTTTGCAAACAAAACAAAAAAATAAAAACAAATAGTTTTGCGCTTTCAAAGGGATAGTTTTTTGTATTAGTTGGAATAAGCGTTTTTTGTACAAGGAGACGAACATCCTTGTAAGAGAATGTCGTCGTAAGAATAGTAAACAAAGAAAAACAACTATGTGAAATAATCCCACTGATTTCCCATTCTTCTATTACCTTTATGTCTTTGAGCGTATTATCTTTTTTGCTGCTTGTACGAAGCTGAATGGATTGATTTGTACCATTTGAGCTTGATAGTTGATACTGAAGATTGGTTGTAAGGTGATCTAACGCGACATAGTTATACGCTTTAAAATCCCTAACTTTTGCATGGACCTCCCTTTCGGGTTTTCAGTCCACTGGAATACCCTTTTTTTCCCAAGCCGCCTTTTCAGGTTTTCGACTTACCGGGTGTATAGATTTTTCCATATGTATATCCCTAATTTTTGCCCGAACCCTTTTGGTTCACCGGGATGCCCTTATTTTTTCCTAGGCCAATCAACCTAGCTGGTCTTTGTTCATGCGTAGTGTCTTTTAACTATGTCCATGTTTACAGGGTGCAAAACGTCGTCACCGTCCATAGTGGTTAAGATCATGACTCCACCAGAAAATATGTTCTTGATTACAAATGGTCTTTCGTATGTAGGAGTCCATTTTCCCCTGGGATCACCTTGCGATAATATGATGCATTTGATTACTAGGTCACCAACCTGATATACCCGACGTCTGACCTTCTTGTTAAAAGCTCTAATCATACGTTTTTGGTACATCTGACCATGGCAGACAGCCACGAGCCTCTTCTCGTCAATTAGGTTCAATTGGTTAAGTCGAGTCTGAATCCATTTACCTTCACTCAAACCTGCGTCCTTCATGATTCTCAAGGAATGGATCTGAACTTTAATGGGTAGGACAGCTTCCATACCGTATAACAAAGAGAAAGGAGTTGCCCCTGTTGATGTGCACACTATGGTACGGTAACCATGGAGAGAAAATGGTAACATCTCATGCCAGTCTTTATATGTCACCGTCATCTTATGTATGATCTTTTAGATATTTTTATTAGCAGCTTCTACAGCGCCATTCATCTTCGGCCGGTAAGGAGAAGAGTTTTATGCTGGATCTTGAATTGCGTGTAGAGATCCATGATATTAGTATTATTGATATTGGTACCATTATCCGTGATGATTCTTTCTAGAATACGATACCGACAGATAAGGTTATGTCTGAAGAATCGGACCACAATGTTCTTGTTAACAAAAGAAAATGAGTCTGCCTCGACCCACTTTGTGAAGTAATAAATGGAAACCAGGATAAAGCGGTTCCCACTAGAAGCTGTAGGTCTAATATCCCCAATCATATCGATGCCCCACATTGAAAATGGCCAAAGAGTAGTCAAAATGTTCAAGGGGACCAGAGGCACATGTACTTTATCAGCATAGGTCTGGCATTTGTGACAAGTTTGTGAATGCTGATAACAGTCTGCTTCCATAGTGGACCAGAAGTATCCTGCCTGTAGGATCTTTTTAGCCATTATGTTCCCACTAGAATGGGTGCCAAAGGTAACTTCGTGCAAATCTGCAACAATCTTTTCAGCTTCACTTTTATCCACACACCGAAGAAAAGTAGAATTGTGATTGCGCTTATAGAGGATTCCGTTACTGAGGAAGAACTTGGTAGAGAATATTCTTAGGAACTTTTTATCATTGACCGAAGCTCCCTCGGGATACTCTTGGGATTCAAGATATCTTTTGACTTAATGTAACCAAGGTTTGTTCACTACTTCTTCGGTATCAACCTCGTAACAAGATACTGGTTCATCCATTATCTCAATAGTGATCTGAGGAGCTTCATTATCCCACATGACCTTGAATATGGATGACATAGTAGCTATCCCAATCGCTAGTTGATTTTCCTCTCGTGGAAAATACTCAAAGGTAACTTCTTCAAAGTGTGGAATCAGTGTCACCACATGCTCTCTGTAAGTGATGAGATTAGGATGCTTCATGTCCCATTCTCCTTTGATTTGACTGATTACTATGGCCGAGTCTCCAAATACACTCAAGAATTTGATCCTCAAGTCGATAGCAACTTTGAGACCCAAAATGCATGTTTCATATTCAGCTATATTGTTGGTACAATTGAAACATAGTATGGCAGTGAAAGGAGTATGACAGCCTTCGGGAGACATGATCACAACACCAATGCCATTGCCAAGTGCATTGGAAGCTCCATCAAAAACCATAGTCTATCAGGATCTTTTTTCAGGTCCTTCATTCGGTCCAGGTTCTTGACAATCAGTTACTAACATGATGTTCTCATTTGGAAACTCAAAATTCATGGATTGAAAGTCGTCCACAGCCTGATGAGCCAAATGATCAACTAATACACTTCCTTTAATTGCTTTCTAGGTTGTATACTGAATGTCATATTCGGTCAGAATCATTTTCCATCTTGCTATTCTTCTAGAGAGAGCGGGCTTCTCAAAGATGTATTTGATAGGATCCATTTTAGATATCAATAAGGTACTGTGAGTCAACATGTACTGTCTTAGTCAGTGAGTAGCCCATGCCAAAGTGCAGCAAGTTTAATTGAGTAGTGAGTATATTTTTTCTCAGTCGGTAAACTATTTGCTAAGGTAAGATATTTCATGCTCTTTTCGACCAGACTCGTCATGCTGCCCTAACACACACCTCATTGAATTCTCTAATATTTTTAAGTACATGATCATAGGTCTTCCTTCAACCGGCGGCATGAAAATTTGAGGCTCTTGAAGATATTCCTTGATCTTGTCGAAGGTAATCTGGCAATCATCATTCCACTTCACTGCTTCATCTTTCTTCAATAATTTGAAGATTAGCTCACAAAGTAGCGGTTAGATGGGAAATGAATCTGGCAATGTAGTTTAGACGTCCCAAGAATCCCCTAACCTCCTTCTCGGTGCAAGGAGTTGGCATTTCTTGTATAGCTTTAACATTTGCAGGGTCTACTCCAATACCTTTGCTGCCGAAAACGAAGCCTAAGAGATTACCGGATCTTACTCCAAAGGTGCACTTATTCTGGTTCAACCTCAGTTTGTACTTTTCAGCCTTTCAAACATCTTCTACATGTGATTAAGGTGCTCCTCTTCAGTCAGAGACCTGGCTATCATATCATCAACGTAGACCTCTATCTCGTAATGGATCATATCATGAAACAAAGCTACCATGGCATGCTGATAGGTTGCCCCGATGTTCTTTAACCCAAATGGCATAACTTTGTAATAGAAAGTGCCCACTGCGTGACAAAGGTTATTTTCTCCGTATCCTCAGGCGCCATTTTGATCTGATTGTACCCGGAGAAACCATCCATGGAGGAGAATACCTTATGTTGTGCCGTGTTGTCAGCTAGAACATCAATATGGGGAAGCGGAAAGTCATCCTTGGGGCTTGCCCTATCCAGGTCTCTGTAATCCACACACATATGTACTTTACTGTCCTTCTTAGGCACCACAACAACATTAGCAACCCATTGTTGATAAGAAGTAACAACTAAGAAACCAGTGTTGAACTGTTTCATGACATCAACTTTGATCTTTTCTAACATCTCTAGTCGCATACGATGAACCTTTTACTTCACGGGAGGGCAATCTTCTTTTGTTGGCAAGCGGTGAGCCACAATATCAGTGTCTATCCCTGGCATGTCTTATTATGACCAAGCAAAGATCTCAACATAGTCATGTAACATCTGAATTAACAGCTTTTTGACACTATGCTTCAAATCGGCACATATCTTGACTTCCTTCTTATCCTTTTCAGTACCCAAGTTTAATGTCTCAACTGGATCTTTATGAGGTTGTATTGCCATTTCCTCCTGTTGTAACAGTCTGGCAAGTTCTCCTGGTACTTCACAATCTTTCTCACCTTCTTCCTCGGCTTGGTAGATCGGATTTTTAAAGTCATATTTGGTAATAGCAGAACCGTTATCAATAGGATCCAGAGTGGACGTGGATCTGCAGTTTGATACGTGAGTGTGTGTAAGAGAGAATAATTGTTTTTGATAAAGTAAAGAGTAGAAAAGAAAAACAAAGAGCATAAAGTTTGCATGCAAAACGTCCAATGATTTATTAATGCCATATGAAGATGAAGTAATAATCCTCACAAATAGCCCATTGTGCCTCGGGTAAGACACAAGGCTTTAGAGCTTCAACTGTTCAAATATTATATATCCCAAAATAACTAAAAGATAATTACTCTTGAATAAAAGTAATAGGATCAAAATCTTTAGCCTCCCAATTATTGATTCCAACGTTGCTAGTTTGGAAGATCCACTTGTCCATGTCGCAGTCGCTATCACTATCTTCCAGAGCATTGACTCCATAGTTGTTTATGCATAGTGGTGGTTCCTCGATGCGAGCACGACGAATAACTCTTTGGGCCCCTGAAATAAAACCCAAACAAAATTTGTCAAATTTGTAGGGAATATCTGGAAATTGGCCCCAAATGGTACACCAAACTTCTTCGACTACTGATTTGGCATCCTTCAGAGAAGCCATCTTCAATGGAGGTCTGGTAATCTTCGGGACATTGGTAACAGTCTTGGTCGCAGCAACTGTCTATGGAACCTCCTCAAAGTTCAGACATGGGGTCTCAGTGAGCTCGCCGTCCATTTTAACATACCTGAAAGAGTTCAGGTGGCTTACAATGTATTCTTCCTCACCATGGACTGTGATAATCTTTCCATTAACTGGGTACTTCAACATTTGATGCAGAGTAGAAGTAACAGCACCGGTTCGATGGATCCAAGATCGACCGAATAAACAGGAGTAAGATGGGTGGATGTCCATCACGTAGAAAGTGGAGTCAAAAGTCTGAGTACCAACTTTGATAGGGATATCCACCTCCCCGTGCACCATTCTCTTGGAACCATCGAAGGCCCTCACCACAATATTACTGGGCTTCAGTGTGAGTCATTCACAATCCAACATGTCCAAAGCATTCTTGGGTAATACGTTCAACGATGAACCTGCATCTACCATAACATGAGCTAGGGAAGTTCCCCTGCACTCAATAGAGACATGTAGGGCATCATTGTGCTTTCTTTATTTGGATGTCAAATCTACATCAGAGAAACCCAATCCATTGTCAACTGTCAAACTAGCAACACAATTCTCGAATTGATCGGCGAAGGTCTCTTGAGGCACATGGGCTGACTTCAGGAATTTTACCAAAGCCTTATCATGGGCTTCTAAGCATAAAAGTAAAGCCAACATTGAGATATTTGAAGGGGTCTTCCCCAACTGCTCCACAATGTTGTAATCACTTTTCTTTATTATCTTCAGTATCTCTTCCATTTCTTTTTTAGAAGCCTCATGAATGACTTCTTTGTGCTCCGTCGTCCGAACAGGCTCAACCAGTACCTCTTTTCCCCGAGTCTCAACTGACTCAATAGCAGGGATAGCAACATGGATAAAAGTAGGAGTAGGAACGAGAGTAATAACAAGAGTAGTAGTAGGAGTGGCAATAGGAATAACTAAAGGAGTAGCAACAGTCTTTGGAGAGATTTCAGGAGAGAAAACCCTCCCGCTTCTAGTAGCTTTACTGGTCCCGATGATGTTTTCGATGTCAGGATCAGTATCTTCGGCAACTTTATCTTTAACAACCAATAGGTCTTTCTTGATGCCATGGTAGTAGACGTCAGCCCCATAATTCCAAGGAACAACTTTATTAGAGGAATATGGTATCAGCCCAGGAAGGGTGATAATCAAGGGAGCAAACTTAGGGATGGATGTAATCCTGATGGGTCTTTTGGTGGAGACCCTGGGAGGATTGTCGAAAATGGTGATTATTGATACATCTTCACACGAACTTTTTGCAGGGGAAACTTACTCAAACATGATTTATTTGTTAATCATCAGGCGCTGGACACCCATCTTTAACAACAAACAACCATCTGATAGAGACATACATAAGTGGAAATCCTCACCACAGTCCGAAAATAAATTGGCTTGCAACATATTCTCTTTAACAATCAAAATAGGAGTAGCTAATTCATCCATAGAAGAAACAAATAGGTCGTTATTGACGACATTGACACCCTAGCCATGTTAGGACATTAGTGTAGTTATTACATTAGGGGTCTCCGTCGGTTAAAACTCAATCTCATTTGCCTTGATAAGATCCTGCACTTTATTTTTTAGAGCCCAACAATTATTTGTATCATGTCCTGGACTTTCGAAATGGTAGGCACATCAAGCATTTGGGTTGTAGCGGGGAGGTGCAATATTAGGATTCTTAGGAGCTTCCTTTAGAGTCACCAGATTGGACTTCAACATGTGTCGCAAGACTTGGGATAAAGACATGTTGATCCGGGTGAACTATCTTCTAGGCGCATCTGGTCTGTGCTGATTATTTTGTTGTTGGTTTGATGCAGGATTGGAAATCATAACAGCCTCTACAGTCGGACGATGTTCAGTTTTTCTTTGATTTCTTTGTCCATAAGCAACACTGACCTCCTTCTTCCTAGAGAATGGTTTCTTTATTGTACTGGAGGATGTATCTCTCTAGATCTTACCACTCTTAATACCGGCTTCTACTTGCTCACCAGTCAAAATCATCTCAGCAAATCCAACAGAAGAGCTTCAAATCATATGGTTGAAAAATGGACCGGATAAAGTGCCTAAGAACATGTCTACCATATCTCTATCAGACAGAGGAGGTTGGACTCTTCCCGCAAGGTCTCTCCACTTTTGGGAATAATATTTGAAACCCTCGCCGAAACCCATAGACATACTTTACAATTGTGTACAGGTTGGAGCGAGGTCAACATTATATTGGTACTACTTGTAAAAAGCATCAGCCAGGTCTTGCCAATTATGAATGTTGATTCCCTCCAGTTGATAGAACCATTCCAACTGCTTCCCTGACAATATTTCCTGGAAGAAATGTACCCACAAATTCCTATCAGTAGTGTGGGGTTGAATCTTCCTGACATATGACCTTAAGTGCAACTTAGGACAGGAGACGCCGTCATACTTAGCAAATGTGGGATACTTAAATTTCAGCGGGATGACCACCCCAGAGACCAGTCCTAGCTCTTCAAAATCAAGCCCGAGTACCCTCTGAATCTCCATAGCATTGAGACGATCCTCCAGTTATTTTTATTTATCATCAGTAGGAGGATATTGTTCCTCAGAGTAATCAGCCTCTTCTTCATCAATTCCGGGGTTATTTTTTTTCTTCTTTTGTTGGCTTATCTTCTTGATTGTCCCCCTCATTTGACGGGGTTGCGAAATCTTGAGCTCGCTTAGCCGGTCCTCTGAACCTTCTTCCCAAATTCAATACACCAGCTGGTTTCTTTGCCTTCTTGGTCTTCTCCTTGATGATAAGAGCTTTCAGATCTTCTTGTCCCTTAGCCAGAGCCAGGAACATTTGTTGAAACTGAGCATTTTGAGCTTGAAGGTCCTTTACTATTTGTTCAAGAGCCATTTCTTTTTGCTGAAATAAACAGCGAAAAGAATAAGAAACCTGTGTTAAAATACCTGTTTAATGTAATGATATGCATGATAATGTTTATGGAATGTTTTCAAGGACTTTTAAGATTTAAAATTTGCTTAAACAAAGAGAGAACAAACATTAATTGCATTCGTAAGTTTAAATGATTACAACGATGCCTCTTGGGCTTACAATGGAAGAAAAAAAGATAAAATAAAACTCCTAAATCAAACAGGACTCAGGCTTCCCATGAGCGCATCCTCTTTGGTGAAATGTAGGCATTCAAACTCTATTCTTCACGCAGTTGTCTTGTAAGCTCCAAAACCTTCTCCTCGCTTGCGTAGAACTGGGTTTCAAAGGTGTCTCGTTCCTCTTTGAGTTGAATCCAAAATCTTTGCAATTCCTCAAGAATAGTCGGCATGTCAGGATGGAGAATAGTATGAGACAAATCTATATCGGCAATAGGTTCCATGATGATTGGTAGGATGGCGGGGTAAGGCATCATGAGATTTTAAGTGCCTGCTCACACCCACTTAAGATAAGGCTCCAAAGGGATGGAGTTCTTATGCCCCAATGTATTTCTATCCACTCTGTTCACCATTCCCCAAGCTCGAATGAACCTCTGACAACCCTTGGACATTATTCTCATATTCAAATGAAATTCCATGAACCAGTGCATCATGAGGACCACCCCTCCTAGCATACCCAAACTATCGCAATGCCAAACAAGGGTTATAAGTGATTCCTCCCCTGATGCCTAGGAGAGGGGCATTAGGAAATTCCCAAAAATGATCAATGATGGTAACGTCTTCCATAGATCGAGGGCACCAGTGAATATCCGAATGCGTGAGAGACATCATCCTATTAGACCACTTTATGCCTTTCTCATTCTTCAACACAGATCAAAGTAAGTGCGAAATAAACCACCTAGTAAACAAAGGAGTGCAACACATAAGGGTTCCTCTTCTCTTTACGATGCAAGTGTGAAAAGAGTGAAAATGTCTCAAAGTAAAGTAGGCACCGGGTTACGAGACATGAAAACCTTGACCGCATTCACGTCTATGAGTTGGTTCAGATTAGGGAACATTACCATTCCATAGATGAGCAGGGCCAACACCTCTTAAAAGGCTTGTAAGTCCAAAGTATCCCAAAAATGGTGAGCTTTCTCAAACAAAAACTTGGCCAGAAACCCTTTGACATCGCTTCTTGTTTCCCAATTTGTCATAACGTCAGACATTTGTAAATACAGGGCTTGAGCGATCTCCTCAGGATTTGGGTCTCTTTCCATATCGTTGAAAGGTAATTGATTGAGAATAGGCACTCCTAATAACTTAGAAAACTCTTCCATGGTAGGCACCAACTGGTAATCGGTAAATGTAAAGCAATGAAGTAAAGGGTCAAAGAACTGAAAGAGAACTTTCACCATGTCTTCATCAGGGCTTAAGATGACCAAACTGAGGAGTCAACGATGTTTTTTGCTGAATAGATAATTCTCAGGAACCCTTGATGCCAACTCTTTGCATTGAGGAGGCACCCTTACGAGGTTGACTTGGATAGTATTTTTGCAAATGGGAGCCATGTCCTACAAAACAGACACAAAGATAAGTCCTCAAAGTCCTTGAAATGGTTAGCGTGACATGCCTGTAGCGGTAGAAATTTTCAAGACTAAGCCATTGGATTGACTAGACTTTATACAAATCAAAATAAAAATTGCCACCATGCTTTATTGTTTCCAAAGGAATGGGAAAAGAGAGAATAACCCAAAAGAGGGGGATAGATTCAAGGTAAGGGGGTTGGTTATGCAAAGGGAAGGTATTAGCATCCTAAACATCTACGGTACTTCGTAGGAACCTCTTTGTAAAATATGTATATTTTAGCTATAAAAAAAGTGTTGTATATAAGATGGATGATGGAGGTGAGAAAAGAAGTATATTTTTAAGATTTTTGCACCTGCCGCGGTTGCGAACCTTTAGTGCCTACGTACCACCTTTCGAGCAATAGGGGATCAGGGTACACGTAGTTATTCTTTTAAAAGTTTGAAACACAAGGGTGTTGGTTAATTTTAAGAGATAAGACATCATCGTCATTGTCCGTGTGGAAAACATACTTACTACCCGCAATCATGAGAAAGGAGAATTTACATCATCTCAAAGTGGAGGATGTGGATTGGATTTTAAAATCAACAATGCCTCACTCAACACCCAAGTGGAAAATATCTCACTTCACTACATATTGTAGAAGTATAGTTGTTTGCATCACTACAAGGATTGACAAGAGTCTAACCTTTTGCGAAAAGTTTTAAGATAAGGGCCAAAGGGGCAAAATGGATTGAAATGAGATTGATTGACTTTTAATATTCTCACAAAAATGTCAAAGTATTATTAAATTGATTGGGGTTTATTTATGAAAATGTTTTGAAAATGCATGGACCTAAGTCCAAGTTTATTATGAAAGTAGTTTGATTTTTAAAACAAGAAGAGTTTAAAAAGGAGGGAGAAGACTTTTTTTAAATTAAATAAGATGGGAGAAGAAGAAGAAGGTATCCTAAAGCATAAGGTAAAAGTTAAGGATAAGATCCATCTAACCAACAAGAAGCCAAAGCTTGACATTATGAGCCAAGATAGAATTCCCATTCTTTGGATTGAAACCAAGCAAGCAAAGATACTAGACCTCTTGAGAGAACCAAACTTCGAGTGTATTAAGTCTTCACAAAAATTGGACAGAGTAACGGCTGTATGCGAATGAATTCCAGATTACAAACAAAGAGTGTAATCACAAAAACCTGCGCACAAAAACAAACAAGCAACCCAATGTCTTGAGGTAAACCCCAAGAGCTCCAGACAAAATAATCAAATAAGATCACAAGGTCTCCAAGATAGGCCAAGGTTTCTAATCCTAAGTCCAACAAAAAATCCACTACTCCATAATTCCAAGGATAATAACCAAATAGTCCGAGTACCATTAAGAGTTTTTTAGGGTTTATGTGGATTATTAAGTATCTTAGGAAAAGAAAAAGAAAAGCTCAAGTGAGCAAAATAAAATGGCAAGAAGATAAATGCACAAATGAGTAAAGATGAAAATAGCATGAAATGTAAATGCTAAAAGTAAATAGTATATAAAGCATAATAAAAAAAGAATAAAAGCATAAGATAAAACAAGTCAATAATTAGTGGTTAGTTGGATGACCATCTTGAAACTTGCATTTGGAACTCATTAGAGGATTGGTAGAACCAAAGCCTCCACACAACAAGTTGCATTTTATTTTTGTCAAGTATATCATCCAATTGGAATTCTCATAAGTACCATTTAATGATCAACAATGTTTAAGTGATCCGCGTTGACCAAAAGTTTTGTAGATCCATTAGAGGATTGGTAGAACCAAAGCCTCCACACAGTTAATCTCAAGGTTATTGGATCAAAGAGATCAAATTAACATACTTGGGCTTGCAATCATAAGTTTGGGCCACTAATGATCATTTATTCGAACCGGGACAAAATTTAGCGCTATGTTAAGCAATTGTAGTGGACTTATATAGAACTCGCACCTATTTTGAGGCCAGTCAATAGCAATCTATGCATCATTTGTTTTGAGACATGATATAGAGATCACACTCTAACAACATTTAGTACAATGAGAAGGGGATAAGATGAAGAGGAATTAGGGTAAAAATAGAAACCACATTTGAATTAATATTAAATCAAACTATTATTAAAATCATTCATCCATTTTTTATGGAGTTAAACTCAACACCATGGATCTAATGATGTTAATAAAGCCATGATCAAAAAATCAACCCAAGACAGCCAGAAAATATTCACAAAATAATAATATAATTAATATATACATTAAAAGGTTTAAAAATGTTTAAAAAATGGAAAATTAATGAGGAAAATGTTAATTATATTCAAATTAATCAAGAAATGAAATATAAGACCATAGAAAAATTAGAAAAGAGTCCAAGTAATTTTATAAAATTTTTGGGAATTTTTAAAAGTCAGAAACTATTTTTAAAAAATAAAATAAATGGGTAAAATAAAAAAATAGTAAAAAATAGTAATGTCAGAAACAAAAATAAAATAAGGTCACCAATATTTGTCACAATATCATTGGATCATTCCATAATTTTTTCAGAATTTAAAAATGTGTAAAAGTATTTTTAAACATTTTAAACAAATCAAATAAGTGCCAAATTCAAAAAAAATACGAAAACACAAAATTAAATTGTGAAAAAATAAAAATCAGAAAGAGAATAATCAAGAATATTTTTCATAATTTTTTCAGATTTTTTGGACTAAAAATGAATTTTCTATGATTTTTTGAAGTTTAAAACATTTAAAATATAAAAATCAGAAAAAGAAAATAAAAGTAAAAGATGTGGACCATTGGTTGAAAGTTAAAACGCGTTAGTAATTAAATCCAAGGGATCTGGTGCGCTGTGCATATCATGGTCTTTAAGGAATAATGTACAAAATCAATAATAAAATCAAAATTTGAAAAATACAGACGTCGCGCCTTCATTGGTTAGAAGATGACACGTTGGTCATCTTCAACCTCCAGCCAACACAAATTGCAAGTCTCTTAAACTATAAAATCAGAAGCTCAGACCTATGCCATTCGCTTCGTCTCTTCAAGAAGAAGACAACCACACCCTCGCGCCAAATTTACATAAACTGTAGCTCAAGCAATTTGGAAAGAAAGTTTTGAAAAGGGATTTGAAAATTCATGGTCAAAACATGCTTCCAGTGAAATGTAAGTGTTGTGACTAGAACTAGGGCAATGAGAGCAACACAATGATATCAGAGTTTTGAAGAATTGATGAAGGAATCTACCAATTGAAGTTGAGTTGTAGAGCTCTGAAACTAGACTTCTATGGAGCAATATAGGGCACGATTCTTGAACGTAATTATATGGTTAGCTTCAGGGAAGATCAAGGAAGGTGAATTGAGAGAAAAATGGATTGAAAAAGGCTTGAGAATAGATTTCGAAGTTGCAAAATTCTGGGTTGTGAAGCAAGTTTGGCAGGGTGATTCTGGCTATCTAAGCTTGCGAAATTGAATGGGGGATGACCCTCTATTTATAGGGAAGAAAATGGGATCAAAAGGAATAAAAAATGATGTGTTTTGGAGGAAATTTGTGTGGGTTTGCATCATGAAGAAAGTGTGACTCAAACTTGATCAAAACTCAGCCAAATCATGCGTTTCATGATACTAATCACTTCTGGCAAGTTGCTAAACATGATTAGAAACAAAAACGCGTGGAAATCTTGTGATTAGAAGCCAAAACAAAGATTTCAAAATTCTGACTTTGTGCAAAATTCAGTTTCAAACTACCAAATTCAAATCCATGGCATTTCCACCTCAAGGGGTCTTAGGGCATAGTTCTTGATGCTTTGGAAAGATGATGTTACAAGCTTTAAAATGGAAAAAGAATGGAATCAAATGGATGCCTGAGCTGAAAGTTACATGGAGTCAAAGTTGAAGAAAAATAGTTGACTTTCCATACTCAGAAATATTTCAAATTCTTCTTTAAAAATGATCTATAATCTTTTGCATCCAAACATGGCATTCCACCTAGAATTTGCTCTTGACCAAAAAAGATGGAATATAGTAGATCTCTTGAATGACATTTTGCAATTTGAAGCACTCAAAATTTCCAAAAATTGAGCAAGTTATGACTTGTTGAAGTTGGCCAAAAATCATGAAATGACCTATAATCGTTTGCGTTCTTAAGGCAACTTCTATCCATTTTCTAACTTTGCACATAAAAGAAGGAATGAAGTACACATCCTTAGAATCACTATGAAAAAAGAATGGGCTCAAGGTGATAAAAATTGACCAAGTTATGACCATTTGAAGTCACATATTGAGAATTGGGGATTCATCTGGGTGACTTGTAATCTTTCTTCTTCACCAAGTTCCTTCCACATGAAAAATCCTTGGAACTTTTGAAGTGATTTGTTGGTAACTCTTTGAAGAGAAGGATGTTTTTAGAATCACTCAAAAATACCAAAAGATGAGCAAGATATGCTCCTTTGAAGTCCAAAACCCTAGCCTCTAGATCAAGAGAATGCTTTGAGGAACTTTGCCAAGTTTGAACAAACTTTTTGTGCCAATATTATTCCTTTGTGAATAGAAATTGTTGAGGATGATGATGAGGACTCATGGACACCAAAACCACTTCCATTCCAATTCTTTCAAAACAACTTAAATGGTGAGGCCTAAATTTCTCAAGCTATATTGACTAGAGCATAGAAATAAACTCATGAACCCATGATGCAACTTGCTAAACCTCATTGCCTTTACCTACATCATTAACAAGTAAGACAAACCAATATTGAATTTTGTTAATTAGAGAGAAAATCAAAGCAAAATATCCATGATCACAAAATAAAATAAGTTAAGGTGCTTGGTAACTCCTCAAAGAGCAAAGCTAAAGATAGGTAGAAGAACCAAAAGCCCTAATGTGATCTTTTTGTGATTGAAATAATATTGTATGATGAAGGAATCTTAGGGGCAAAAATTGGGGTACAACAACTTCCCTTATTTAAGTTTCTTCTATCCGGAGATACGAAGGTTAAGAATCTTCGTGTCGACGTGATCGAAGATACTTAAATGCAAAGCTAACCCTATTTTTGGCCCTAAGATGCCATGCAAATGCTTATGCATATGAATGCATATGAACAGAACCAAAGAGACGCAAAGTAACATTGGAGATGCAACAAAAATGAAGAAACAAAGGAGCAACCCCACCAGGAAAATGAATCACTGGTGAACCACAAGAACAGAATCAGAGAGGAGGATAACAAGCATCGACGTTCACTGCCGGTGTCTACCAACATTCACTGAAGGTAGAAAGAGAGAATATATCATATCACCGCCGTTCACTGACGATGAACTATCAACGTTCACTGAAGATAGAAAAAAGATAACAAACACCAACGTTCACTGCCGATGTACTACCAATATTCACTGAAGGTAGAAGGAAAAAATATATCATACCACCGCCGTTCACTAACGATGAACTATCAACGTTCACTGAAGATAGCAAAAAGATAACAAACACCTACGTTCACTGCTGATGTACTACCAACGTTCACTGAAGGTAGAAAGAGAAAATATATCATACCACCTCCGTTCACTGACAATGAACTATCAACGTTCACTGAAGATAGCAAAAAGATAACAAACACCAATGTTTACTGCCGATGTACTACCAACGTTCACTGAAGGTAGAAAGAGAAAATACATCATACCATCGCCGTTCACTGACGATGAACTATCGACGTTCACTGAAAATAGAAAAAAGATAACAAACACTGACGTTCACTGCCGATGTACTACCAACGTTCACTGAAGGTAGAAAGAGAAAATATATCAAGTTTCCCCAAGATTCTGGTGTTTTTCCTAGAACGGGTCTCAACTTCTTCTTTAACCAAGGCACTCTGCCTGTAAAGGGTAATATGTAAGTTGTCTCAAATAAAGAGAATTCCACTCATTGTCAAGGGGAATTTCAAAGAGAAATGACCTTCTGGGAATAGAAATATGACTTCCCGGGGAAATGCCACGATATTCTTTCTGTGGAGATAAAGTCTTCCCGTCCAAAATAAATGCACAAACCAAAACTCCAAGTTCTCAGAAATCCAAAACAAATGATATTGTCATGCAACCACAAATTCAATTCAGAAATATACTGGAGCAAGACGGCCAATGAAGATACATCCTTTGAGAAATAAACTCATGAGGGAAACCCAAATTCAACTAAGCAAAGAGCGTTGTAGGATGGTCAGAACACAATGTTAATGAATGATGTTTTTTAGTCATGCATGATGTATGTATGAATGTATGAGTGCTATCGTGCATATGCTGGGAGAAGGATACATAATCAGTACAAATAAACAAAACTGCCTCAGGTACTAACAACATTGGGCTAAACTTCAACCAGAAAGATCAATCCAAGAAAGGTAAAAGCAACTGCGGAAACCAAACCCATTGTCTGCCTTAACTTTACTGAGGAGAAACATAATCCGGATGTATCCAAATCAAACAAATACCGGGATAAAACACCCTTCTTTTGGTTTCATCGGAGAAAACAACTTTCCAAAAGAAACATGCCTACTGGAGATTGCAAGACCAACCTCAAATAAAGCAGACCGACGCTGAAACAACCAAACCTCACTGGGGGATTCAAGCCCACCTCCCTGGAGAAAACTGCGGATTGAAAATTTCATCACGAACACTCATTCCAACAAGAGATGCCTTGGGATAACTTTCCCGGGAAATCAAGAAGTCAACATTAATGCCAATACTGCAAAAAGAGAGACATCTCAGCACACCAAGGGAATAAAACCTTTCATTATTTGAGGGAAGACTTGCTGGGGAATCTGGGATGGAGGCTTCTGACCATGCAAACCCAAAATCATAAGCGAACCAAGACTTGACTGGGGATAATGGGATCACAAACCCAATATTGTACCTTGCACCCACTGATATCGTCTTTAACTATCTGAGAAACATACAAAGATTGCGCACACAAGCAAAATGTCCTGAGAAAACCTTCATGAAGGGAGTAAATCTTCTTAAAATAACCGGAGTTTGTTCATTCTTGGGATCACCATTCTTGTTGTCATTGTTTCATCATAAATCCCAAAGTAAATTGAGTTGTAAAGATCTCTTCTTATTTTTTTGAAAAGTTAATTTTGCTTTTTTAATCTTTTTGCTTTAACAGTTATTATCAGTAATAAATGAAGTCTTTGCAAGCTAAATAAAATTAAGAACACAAAGAATTGGGTAAAAGCTCGAATTTCATTAATAGAATGGTATTCTATGAATGGCGAGACTCCACAGATGATTAAAAAGTTTGGGAAATGGTAATACATAATGGAAAAGATATATTGAGATACAATGACCACTATCCCCCTAACAACTTTTGAAATCCTGAGCAGCAGCTTTTGTTGAAGTATGGTGAGGATCCGAGAAGATTGTTGCTTCAACGATCAAGTCTTGTCTGACGTAGTTACTTGCCAAGAGAAATCCATAAATTTTGCCTAAGCTGCCCTTGCGGGTTTTCAACTTAGCGGGAAATTTATTCTGTTTATGTCTCTAATTTTTTCCTAGACCTCCCTTTCGGGTTTTCGATCTATCGAGACGCTCCTTTTTTGCCTAAGCCGCCCTTTCGGGTTTTCAACTTAGTGAGTTGTTCTTTTATTTCTTTAGGCGAAGTATTTCTTGACTGCATCAGCATTCATGGGACGTGGGAACTCCTCGCCATCCATTGTTTCAAGAATTAATGCACCACCAGAGAAGGCTTTCTTGACAACATACGGGCCTTCAAAATTGGGAGTCCACTTTCCCGTAGAATCAGTGTTGAAAGACATGATCTTCCTGAGCACGAGGTCACCTTCTCTGAATTTACGAGGTTTGACCTTTTTATCAAATGCTTTCTTCATTCTTTTCAAATATAACGGCCCATGACATAAAGTTGTCATCCTCTTCTCTTGAATCAAATTCAATTGGTCAAACCTGTTCTGGACCCATTCAGCCTCTATTAACTTGGCTTCCAATATCACACGCATTGAGGGAATCTCTACCTCGACAAGGAGTACAGCTTCCATTCTATACACTAGGGATAACGGGGTTGCTCCTGTTGAAATGCGAACAAATGTTCGATATCCATGCAGAGCAAAAGCTAGCATTTCATGCCAATCTTTATAAGTGACAACCATTTTCTAGATAATTCTCTTGATATTCTTATTAGCAGCTTTAACAACCCCATTCATCTTTGGCCTGTACGAAGAGGAATTATGATGGACAATCTTGAATTCTTCACACAGTTCTGTCATCATTCTGTTGTTCAAATTCAAGCCATTATCAGTGATGATTCTGTTCGGCACACCATACCGGCATATAAGATTATTTTTGATGAAACGCACAACCACCTGTTTGGTGACATTGGCATATGAAGTAGCCTCTACCAATTTGGAAATGTAGTCAATTGCTACCAATATTAAACGGTGTCCATTTGAAGCTTTTGGTTCTATCATCCCAATCATGTCAATACCCCACATAGAGAAAGGCCATGGGGAGGAAATTACATTGAGAAGTGTCGGAGGCACATGGATCTTATCTGCATAAATCTGGCATTTATGGCACTTCTTTGCAAATTTGTAACAGTCAGATTTCATTGTCAACCAATAATAACCTACCCTTAGCATCTTTTTAGCCATCGAATGTCCATTAGCATGAGTGCCAAATGAACCTTCATGGATCTCATGCATCAACATGTCCGCTTCGTGTGTATCCACGCATCTGAGCAGTACCATGTCATAATTTCTCTTGTATAACACATTTTCACTGAGGAAGAAACTGCTTATCAATCTTCTCAGTCTCTTTCTATCTTTCCTCAACGCACCAATCGGGTATTCCTTAGTCTGAAGAAAATGCTTGATATCATAATACCAAGGTTTTTCATCTGCTACCTCCTCTGTCGTAAACACATGAGCGGGCCTATCTTGCCGTCGAACTATAATTCAGGGTATATCATTCCAAGCATTTACTTGGTACATGGAAGCCAGAGTTGCCAGAGCATCCTCCATTTGATTTTCATCTCTAGGAATGTGATGGAATTCAAATTTATTGAAGAAGGGTAGTAATCTTCTAGCATAATCTTTGTAAGGGATCAAGCCAGGGTGAAGAGTATCCCATTCTCCTTTAATCGGATTTATTACCAAGGCTGAATCACCATACACATCCAGAATCTTGATTCTGAGATCAATAGCTTCCTCAAGACCCATGATGCAAGCCTCATATTCTGCCATATTATTAGTGCAATCAAATGTTAAACTCGCGGTAAAAGGAATATGTGATCCATGAGGAGTAACAATCACAACACCAATTCCTTTACCATAAACATTCACAGATCTATCAAATATCATAATCCAACAAGATTCAGGGTCAGGGCCCTCCTCAGGCAACGGTTCATCACAATCTTTCACTTTCAGGAACATCACATCCTCATCGGGGAACTCATATTCTGCAGACTGATGATCCTCCATCGGATGGTGAGCAAGGTAATCCGCCAACACACTAATTTTAATAGCCTTTTGAGTGTGGTGCTCGATATCATATTCGGATAAAAACATATGCCAGTGGGAAATTCTCCCAGTAAGAGCAGGCTTCTCAAAAATATACTTGATTGGATCCATTTTGGAGATCAACCAAGTGGTATGATTCAACATATACTACCGCAAACGCTTTGCCGCACAGGCCAAAGCACAACATGTTTTTTCTAGCATAGAATACCGCGACTCACAATCAGTGAACTTCTTGCTGAGATAATAAATGGCGAACTCTTTCTTTCCTGTTTCATCCTGTTGTCCCAGAATACAACCCATGGATTTATCTAACAATGTTAGATACATAATCAACGGTCTTCCTTCTATGGGAGGAAGCAAGATAGGAGGTTCAAGAAGATACTCTTTAATACTTTCAAATTCCCTTTGGCAGTCATCCGTCCACACACAACCTTGATCTTTCTTTAACAACTTAAAGATCAATTCACACGTTGCAGTCATGTGGGAAATAAATCTGGAGATATAATTCAAACGCCCGAGGAAACCCCTGACTTGCTTTTCAGTTCTTGGTGCTAGCATTTCTTGAATTGCTTTGACTTTGTCACGGTAAACTTCGATTCCTTTCTGGATAACAATAAAACCTAATAATTTCACCGATCTAACTCTGAAGGTGCATTTATTTGGATTCAAGCGGAGACGATATTTCCTCAAATGCTGAAATAACTTCAACAAATCTTCTATATGCCCTTCTTCAGTTTGGGATTTGGAAATCATATCATCAACATATACTTCGATTTCTTTATGCATCAGATCATGGAATAGGGTTGTCATATCCCTCTGGTAAGTTACACCAGCGTTCTTCAACCTGAAGGGCATCACTTTGTAATAGAATGTTCCCCAGGGTGTGATAAACGTTGTTTTTTCCATGTCCTCTGGAGCCATTCTTATTTGATTATACCCGGAAAATCCATCCATGAACGAGAATACTTTTAATTTTGCTGTGCTATCCACTAACATGTCAATGTGAGGCAATGGAAAATCATCTTTTGGACTAGCTTTATTTAGATCTCTAATCTACGCACATGCGAACTTTTCCGTCTTTTTTTGGAACTGGGACAATATTGGAAACCCATTGAGGATACACTGATGTCACAAGAAAACCAGCATTAATCTGCTTTAGGACCCCCTCTTTGATCTTTACTGCCATATCTGGGTGGGTTCTTCTCAACTTTTGTTTAACTGGCGGACACTCTGGCTTCAACGAAAAACAATGCTCGACAATGTCTGTATCTAGACCAGGCATATCTTGATAAGACCAAGACAAAAATCTACATACTCTTTCAATAACTCAATTAACCCGCTCTTTACATCAGGATGCAACGATGCTCCAATCTTGACTTCCTTTGGATCTTCTTTTGAACCCAAATTAACCACTTCCAAAGGCTCTTTATATGGCTGGATGGTATTTTCCTCGTGCTCAAGAAACCGTGAGACCTCTTCTGGAATCTCATCATAATCTTCTTCTTCAGCCCCAAACACAGGACAATCAAAGTTGGGAGAGGGTGCAGGGTCATTGTATTCAACGGGTTTTTTAATTAATCTACACATGTGATTTATGATTGCTTTTTAGAAACTGACACATATAACAAGTGATCATGCAGATTAATTTTCAGTTACTATTTATTTTGAAAGGTTTCTTTTATTACCATTTCCCAGGAAAAAGCAAAAAATAAAAGACATAATTTGGAAGCAAAGACAACTTTTATTAGTGATCTTAACAGTTATAGCAAACATATAAGCCCTACAACATTAATACTTCCACCTTGGGCAGAGTGAAAGCTTTTTCAAAAGAAAGAAACAGATTATCAAAACAAATTAATTTGAAACATGTATGCAAGAAGGAACATCAATGGTGACCCAGTTCTGAACTCGGACTCTATGCGTCACATAATTCGGTACTTCCTGCTCTACTTCATCCTCTTCAACATCATTAATTCCAGAACCAATTGGATGGAGGTAGCCTCCGTTGCCGAAAACATCATGATAACTGTTCACAGAAGACTTTGACTTCAAAATTTCTCCTTTGCCATTCTTCGAAGAGAAACCCAAACCAACTCTGTTTTTGTTCACGGGTGGATCCACAAGTCGTCCCCAAACTGCATTATGACCATTGCGCACGACCTGATGCGCGTCCTTCAGCGAAACCAAAAAATTCTCAATTCTCCTTATGTTGTCAATGGATAGAGCTTGGAACTGGGTTCCAACAGAAGCCTCATTCGCTTCTACAATACTGAAAGAAGATAGATGGGATATCAACAAGGCCTGCTCCCCATTTATGATCATTACCTTCCCTTCACGCACAAATTTTAGCTTCTGATGTTGAGTTGAAGTGACAACCCCTGCTTTGTGTATCCATGGTCGTCCTAGCAAACAATTGTTTGTGGGAATAATGTCCATAACCTGGAAGGTTATCAAGAATAAATATGGTCCTATATGGATGGGTAAGTCCACTTCACCGATGACAGATTTCCTCGACCCATCAAAAGCCTTCACAATGATACCACTTGGGCGCATAGGTGTTCCCTGATACTTTAACTTCATGAGGGTACTCCTCGGTATAACATTCAACGCGGATCCGTTATTAGTTAGCACATTGGACAGTGAATCATTCTTACAGTTCATAGATATGTGGAGGGCCAGGTTGTGATTCCTCCCTTCATCTGGTAACTCATCATCGCAGAAACTCAAGTTGTTACATGACGTAATGTTTCCAATTACGCTGCTGAATTGATCTAACGGAATGTCATTCTCCACAAAAGCTCGGTCTAGTACTCTCAATAGTGATTCTCTATGAGCGGAGGAATTCATCAATAAAGCTAGGATGGATATCTTTGAAGGAGTCTGCAATAGCTGATCTACAATTTTGTATTCTCTCATTTTATTATCTTCAAGATATCATCCACTTCTTTCTCTAATGTAGCTCCACTAGCCTCTCCTGCAGCCTTCTTAGGCTCATCATTCTCAACAATTTTCTTTCCAGCAACAACATCTCTTCGTACAACCGGCACAAACACATGACTACTACGGGTCACCCTGCTATTATAAGCTATATTTCCAACATCTAGCATTGGCTGGATGGGAACTTCCACCCCATCTTCTAAGATTGTAGCGTTTTATCTGTAAGGCACAACCTTATCTGATTTATAGGGAACAAGACCTGGCAGACTAATTACCAATGGGGTAACAGCTGGTTTTCTATGGTACTCCACCTCAAGATGAGCGGGTGCACCAAAACAAGGTACAATGATGTTTACCCCTTCCTCAACACAATCAGCCATCAAAAGATCATTTCCGGAAAACAAATCTTCGTCTGAAGAGAAATACTCATCCGCGGAGGCATACTCTTCCTCTGACTCTTCTTCCATCAAACAAAATTCAATCATATCAATCTCGTGATAATCATCTCTCTGACCTGTGATATTGATAGTTCCATTGTCTAACTGCAATTGAACACCCTCTCTCACAATAGAACATCCTCGGGGGTCTCGACAGCAAACTATGCAAGACCCATATTGGTGTTCCACCTGACCAGTAGTACGTTAGAAGGTAGCATGCAACTGCACGAGATCTTCATTCAAATGCTCCACATTAAAAATTCTGAATTCACCCAGACATCCAGAAACCATATTCACTTCCTCTTCATATTCTGCCCTAAGCCTGATTATATGGATTAAACCTTCATCCATCATCTCTTGTAAGTCAGCCTTTATCTTCTCGCAACCCTGTATGTTTATACTGCAAATAGCATAACCGGCATGGTCATGCGTGTAATAACTAAATTCACAAAGGTCTGCGTGCATCTTCACCAAATCCCCTCTAACCAGATTAATGTCAAAAATCCAGAAGTCACCTGGACAACCGGCCACCATATTTACAGCATTCACTCCACCGTGCTTGGGTAGAGGATTGTCTTTCACATTAGGTCCCATGTCTTTGAAAGATAGAATTCCATACTTTACCAACCTTTGCACTTCAGTCCTCAAAGGATAACAGTTTTCAACACTATGCCCTGGTGCTCCCTGATGAAAGGCACACGTCTGGTCTGCTTTGTAATACCAAGGCAATGGTGATGGTACAGCTGGAGGTGGTCGTGTCTGGACCAACTTCTTCTGAATCAATGTTGGTAGTAGCTCTGCATAGCTCATGGGAATAGGGCCATAGTTCTCCCTTCTCTGATTATTCCCTTGGTCCCCCTGCTGGGACTGACTGATAAGCAACGATAGTCAGAGCAGAACTCATAACAAAAGTAACTAAGGCAACTTGTTGGTGACGTTGATAATTCCTTCTAGGAGCGTTCACTCTCCTCTCTTGTATGACAACATTTGTATCCCCCTCTTTCTTCTTAGTAAACCCATAAGCTGACTTTTTCACACCTCCGGATCCTTCACCCTTTGTCAAACGGCCTTCTCTTACAGCCTCTTCTAGGAGGACACCCATTCCTACCATCTCTGTAAAATCACTTGGTGCTCTTGCTACCATTCTTTCATAGTAGAAAGCGCCTAGCGTTTTCAGAAAAATTTTAGTCATTTCCTTCTCCTCCATGGGAGGAATCACTTGTGCCGCTACTTCGTTCCATCTTTGCGCATACTCTTTGAACGATTCCATGTCTCTCTGAACCATGGCCCTAAGCTGGTCACGGTCGGGCGCCATGTCCACATTGTACTTGTATTGTCTAATGAATGCTTCTCCCAAATCATTAAAAGTATGGATGTTGGCGCTGTCTAAACTCATGTGCCATTTCAATGCTGCACCAGTCAGACTATCCTGGAAAAAGTGAATCAGCAGACGCTGATCATCGGTGTGGGTAGACATTCTCCTCACGTACATCACCATGTGAGCATGAGGGAAAGTGTTGCCCTTATACTTTTCAAACTCCGGGACCTTGAACTTAGCAGGCACATTAACATTCGGGACCAAACACAGCTCATTCACATTCTGCCCAAATAACTCTTTTCCCCTAAGATCCTTCATCTCTCTTTGCATTCTATCAAACTGCTCTTAGAAATCATCCATTATGTCATAAAGACCCAAGTCTTCACTCGACAGAGGGAAAGGACGACACACATCTTCATTAACAAACGAAACCAAATTCACTGAAGGAGGTGCAGCAGGAACAGTATGCACCACATGAGGTGTTGGAGTAACAACATTTTGAACCACTGGAGCATCTTGGGGGCCCAAATGGAAACCTTCAGGTGTAAAATTCTCTAGGATTCCCCACGGATAACCCTGAGGCATACGGTTTTGAACAACAGCCGGAGTAGAGGATACATGAACAGTAGGAACTTCAGCATTTGCCCTTGTTGGTTGAGGTTGAACACTCGGTGGTTGATTCTGAGCAAACACCAGAGCTTCCATCAGAGTAGTCAAATTGGCCAAGCCAGCCTTCAAAGCAGAAACTTCTTCTCATAGCTCGTGATTCTCCTGTTCCAAATTGTCCATCTTCTTTTTGAAGTTAGCCCGAGTGTTGTAGTGATGAGTCAGTTTGCTGAGTGAAGCAAAAAAGCTGGGTAAGGCACCTGGATATGCATAATAAATGCAAGAAATATGTGCAATATGATGCATGATGTGCAATGCATATGATTATTTTTATTTTATCATTTAATATTTCAAGGGATTTAACGTTTATAGACATATTGCAAACATCAAAATAATAACGCATTTGAAATACTGAAAAAATTTATTATAATAACTTCAAAATGGGTTACAAGTTTCAATGATCCCAAGTACAAGATGAAAATACAATCTAAAAATCCTGAGAAAAAGAACTGATAGAGATCAATCTGTACGTTGGCGCTTCCCTGTGAGCCTGGTAATCTGAGCCCTCAACCTCTGGTTTTCTTCCATATGTCTGACGGAAACTTCCTTCCAATCATCTGAAGCAGGAAGTGAGCAGCACCTGCTTGAGGCTTAGGAGAAAATAAATCCCTTTGCCTCTCCATAGACTCTACTGCTCGACTCTCAAGGATCTCGATCAAATCGTCTTTCTCCTTCAGGTATGCTCTGTAGGAACTCTCTAAAGTCAGGAACTTGTTCTTCCAAGCATCCCTTTCCTGTTGCATCCTACCCAAAGCAAGCTGCAGCTCCTCTAAATCATCTAATAATGGAGGAGTGGTCTTAATAAATAGATCAGGCATTGGTGTCTCCCGAGTATACGGCATTTTCAACTGAATGGCTCTCGATCGGATCCACTGAAGATATGGCTCCAAAGAAACAGCACCCCTAGGTCCTAAATCTTTCCTACTCTTCTTATAAATGTGATGCCAGGCCTTCGCAATCTACTCCCTAGATTCCCTGTGGTCTTCCCCTTCCTTCAGAAAGAAACTACTCAAATGAATACTGTTCGATTTATCCCTCATCGGATAACCAAGTTGTCGTCGTGCAAGAACAGGGTTATAGTTAATTCCTCCCTTTATACCAAGAAGCGGTACATTGGGGAAACTACCACAACTATCAACAATCTCTACATCCTGATAAGCTCGATGATACCAATCAATATCTGAGTGAGTAAGTGCCATGATCTTAGGAGCCCAACGGGGTTCTATCTTGACATCCCAAAAAGCATCAGACTGAGGCATATGAGAGATGAACCATCGGTACAACAAAGGCGTGCAACAGATAATCATTCCCCCATGATAGGAGCTCCGAAGATTAGCAGAGTAATAAGCATCACCCAACAGTGTAGGAACTGGGTTTCCAATCATGAAAATCCTGATAGCGTTAATGTCGACAAACTTGTCCACATTAGGAAATAAGAACAATCCATAAGCAAGCAGAGCAAAGATGGCCTCAAAAGTAACCGTACTCTTCATTTTGGCAAAGTAACGAGCTTTCTCCAATAAGAACTGAGCTGGTAATCCTTTAATCCCTCCTTTGGTAGTTATATGGGCTTCCATCTCAGACTTCCCCAGATGAATCAAAGCAGTAATCTCATGTGGTTTTGGCTCACCCTCCAAACCAGTAAAAGGAACACGATCAGTAACGGGTAAATCCAATAGATGGGAATACTCCTCCAGTGTAGGCATCAACAGATAATCGGGAAAAGTGAAGCAGTGATACACCGGATCATAGAACTGGATCAAGGTCGAGAGAATACCCTCCTTCATCTTCAGCTTCATGAGAGGAATAATGGATCCAAACTTCTTCCGAAAGTCTGCAGGACACTCAATCTCTAGAATTAGACTGACCAACTCATCTATCTTGGGATCCTTGAAACTATATTTCCCGGTCTTTCTTTTTCTAGAATCCATGGTTAAAAGTACCTGAGATATTCACAAATAGTCAACCTTTAAATCCCTTGAAATATTATTTTCTCAAAAGGATGCTTATGAGTGCATGGATGCATGATGCAACAATCACACACAAGATCACACATATAGGGTTCATAGGTTCAACGTCACGAGCATGAGGTCGAAGGTACTACCCATAAGGTGTTGGTCTAAAAAGTTATCACACGCCGAACAAGGTTCTAGAGGTTCCCAGAGTCTACATCCTTCCTTCAGATATTACCATATTCCCGATTACCTCTGTAATTAGTAATATTCTCAAGAAAGACTCGCTCGAGCGTAGTATCGCGTGACAACTATTTCTGGATTACTCCGTCATAGCTTCCGCACTACACCTAACAGGCCAAGATTGGTTTTGTATTCTACGGTCCTCAGTTTCAGCAGGCTCCCAGGTCGAAAGCAGTATGTCTTCCCAATTACTCGGTAAACAACACTACAGTCAAAGGGGCCTCCACTGAGTGGGGGATCTCATGCCTCCTTTTTTGGGATTACTCCCTCAAAGTTAACATGACTATACCGCCCATCCTATCTTAAAGTTTTCCCAAGTCCGGGTATAGGACTTTTGAGTAATCATCAAGCACCATGAAAACCAGGAAAATCCAGACAAACATATATACAAAATATAACACATAAATAACAATAGCACATATACAAATGTAAACAAAGATAGGCTTAACCCACTTAAGGATGGACCAGCAAGAGGTCAATCTTTCCCCAGTAAATTCACCATTTTTCTATAGCGGTAGAAATGTTCAAGACTAAGCCATTGGATTGACTAGACTTTATACAAATCAAAATAAAAATCGCCACCACGCTTTATTGTTTCCAAAGGAATGGGAAAAGAGCGAATAACCCAAAAGAGGGGGAGAGACTCAAGGTAAGGGGGTAGGTTATGCAAAGGGAAGATATTATCACCCTAAACATCTACGGTACTCCGCATGAACCTCTTTGTAAAATCTGTATATTTTGGCTATAAAAAAAGTGTTGTATATAAGATGGATGGTGGAGGTGAGAAAAGAAGTATATTTTTATGATTTTTGCACCCACCGCAGTTGTGAACCTTTAGTGTCTACCTACCACCTTTCATGCAATAGGGGATCAGGGTACACATAGTTCCTCTTTTAAAAGTTTGAAACACAAGTGTGTTGGTTAATTTTAAGAGATAAGACATCATCGTCATTGTCCGTGTGGAAAACATACTTACTACCCGCAATCATGAGAAAGGAGAATTTGCATCATCTCAAAGTGGAGGATATGGCTTGCATTTTAAAATCAACAATGCCTCACTCAACACCCAAGTGGAAAATATCTCACTTCACTACATATTGTAGAAGTATAGTTGTTTGCATCACTACAAGGATTGACAAGAGTCTAACCTTTTGAGAAAAGTTTAAAGATAAAAGGGACAAAGGGGAAAAATGGTTTGAAATGAGATTGATTGACTTTTATTCTTCTCACAAAAATGTCAAAGTATTATTAAATTGGTTGGGGTTTATTTATGAAAATCTTTTGAAAATGCATGGACCTAAGTCCAAGTTTATTATGAAAGTAGTTTAAGTTTTAAAACAAGAAGAGTTTAAAAAGGAGGGAGAAGGTTTTTTTGAAATTAAAGAAGATGGGAGAAGAAGAAGAGGCTATCCTAAAGCATAAGGTAAAAGCTAAGGATAAGATCCATCTAACCAACAAGAAGCCAAAGCTTGACATTATGAGCCAAGAAAGATTTCCCATTCTTTGGATTGAAACCAAGCAAGCAAAGATACTAGACCTCTTGAGAGAACCAAACTTCGAGTGTATTAAGTCTTCACAAAAATTGGGCAGAGTAACGGCTGTATGCAGATGAATTCCAAATTACAAACAAAGAGTGTAATCACAAAAACCTGCACACAAAAACAAATAAGCAACCCAATGTTTTGAGGCAAACCCCAAGAGCTCCAGACAAAATAATCAGATAAGATCACAAGGTCTCCAAGATAGGCCAAGGATTCTAATCCTAAGTCCAAGAAAAGTCCACTGCTCCATAATGCCAAGGATAGTAACCAAATAGTCCGAGTACCATTAAGAGTTTTTTAGAGTTTATGTTGATTATTAAGTATCTTAGGAAAAGAAAAAGAAAAGCTCAAGTGAGCAAAATAAAATGGCAAGAAGATAAATGCTCAAATGAGCAAAGATGAAAATGGCATGAAATGTAAATGCTAAAAGTAAATAGTATATAAAGCATAAAAAAAGAATAAAAGCATAAGATAAAACAAGTCAATAATTAGTGGTTAGTTGGATGACCATCTTGAAACTTGCATTTGGAACTCATTAGAGGATTGGTAGAACCAAAGCCTCCACACAACAAGTTGTATTTGCTTTTTGTCAAGTATATCATCCATTTGGGATTCTCATAAGTACCATTTAATGATCAACGATGTTTAAGTGATCCGCGTTGACCAAAAGTGTTGTAGATCCATTAGAGGATTGGTAGAACCAAAGCTTCCACACATTGAATCTCAAGGTTATTGGATCAAAGATATCAAAGTAACATACTTGGGATTGCAATCATAAGTTTAGGCCACAAATGATCATTTATTCGAATCGGGACAAAATTTAGCGTTATGTTTAGCAATCGTAAGTGGACTTATATAGAAGTCGCACCTATTTTGAGGCCGGTCAATAGGAATCTATGCACCATTTGTTTTGAGACATGATATAGAAATCATGCTCCAACAAATGGTGCATAGATTTGATAGGATCCATTTTAGATATCAATAAGGTACTGTGAGTCAACATGTACTGTCTTAGTCAGTGAGTAGCCCATGCCAAAGTGCAGAAAGTTTTATTGAGTAGTGAGTATCTTTTTTCACAGTAGGTAAACTATTTGCTAAGGTAAGATATTGCATGCTCTTTTCGACCAGACTCGTCATGCTGCCCTAACACACACCCCATTAAATTCTCTAATATTTTTAAGTACATAATCATAGGTCTTCCTTCCACTGGCGGCATGAAAATTTGATGCTCTTGAAGATATTCCTTGATCTTGTCGAAGGTAATCTGGCAATCATCATTCCACTTCACTGCTTGATCTTTCTTCAATAATTTGAAGATTAGCTCACAAAGTAGCGGTTAGATGGGAAATGAATCTGGCAATGTAGTTTAGACGTCCCAAGAATCCCCTAACCTCCTTCTCAGTGCGAGGAGTTGGCATTTCTTGTATAGCTTTAACATTTGCAGGGTCTACTTCAATACCTTTGCCGCCGAAAACGAAGCCTAAGAGCTTACCATATCTTACTCCAAAGGTGCACTTATTCTGGTTCAACCTCAGTTTGTACTTTTCAGCCTTTCAAACATCTTCTTCATGTGATCAAGGTGCTCCTCTTCAGTCAGAGACCTGGCTATCATAACATCAACGTAGACCTCTATCTCGTAATGGATCATATCATGAAACAAAGCTACCATGGCACGCTGATAGGTTGCCCCGACGTTCTTTAACCCAAATGGCATAACTTTGTAATAGAAAGTGCCCACTGCGTGACGAAAGTTGTTTTCTCCATATCCTCGGGCGCCATTTTGATCTGATTGTACCCGGAGAAACCATCCATGAAGGAGAATACCTTATGTTGTGTGGTGTTGTCAACTAGAACATCAATATGGGGAAGCGGAAAGTCATCCTTGGGGCTTGCCCTATTCAAGTCTCTGTAATCCACACACATACGTACTTTACTGTCCTTCTTAGGCACCACAATAACATTAGCAACCCATTGTTGATAAGAAGTAACAACTAAGAAACCAGCGTTGAACTGTTTTATGACTCCAGCTTTGATCTTTTCTGACATCTTTAGTCGCATACGACAGACATTTTACTTCACGGGAGGGTAGTCTTCTTTTGTTTGCAAGCGGTGAACCACAATATCAGTGTCCATCCCTGGCATGTCTTCATATGACCAAACAAAGATCTCAACATAGTCACGTAACATCTGAATTAACCGCTTTTTGACACTATGATCCAAATCGACACCTATCTTGACTTCCTTCTTATCCTTTTCAGTACCCAAGTTTAATGTCTCAACCTGATCTTCATGAGGTTGTATTTTCCTTTCCTCCTGTTGTAACAGTCTGGCAAGTTCTCCTGGTACTTCACAATCTTTCTCACCTTCTTCCTCGGCTTGGTAGTTCAGATTTTTAAAGTCATATTTGGTAATAGCAGAACCGTTATCAATGGGATCCAGAGTGGACGTGGATCTGCAGTTTGATACGTGGGTGTGTGTAAGAGAGCATAGTTGTTTTTGATAAAGTAAAAAGTAGAAAAGAAAAACAAAGAGCGTAAAATTTGCATGCAAAACATCTAATGATTTATTAATGACATATGAAGATGAAGTAATAATCCTCACAAATAGCCCATTGTGCCTCGGGTAAGACACAAGGCTTTAGAGCTTCAACTGTTCAAATATTATATATCCCAAAATAACTAAAAGATAATTACTCTTGAATAAAAGTAATAGGATCGAAATCTTTGGCCTCCCAATTATTGAGTCCAACGCTGATAGTTGGGAAGATCCACTTGTCCATGTCGCAGTCGCTATCACTATCTTCTAGAGCATTGACTCCATGGTTGATGATGCATATTGGTGGTTCCTCGATGCGAGCATGACGAACAACTCTTTGGGCCCCAGAAATAAAACCCAAACCAAATTTGTCAAATTTGTAGGGAATATCTGGAAATTGGCCCCAAATGGTACACCAACCTTCTTCAACTACTGATTTGGCATCCTTCAGAGAAGCCATATTCAATGGAGGTCTGGTAATCTTTGGGACATTGGTAGCAGTCTTGGTCGCAGCAACTGTCTATGGAACCTCCTCAAAGTTCAGACAGGGGGTCTCAATGAGCTCGCCATCCATTTATACATACCTGAAAGAGTTCAGGTGGCTTACAATGTATTCTTCCTCGCCGTGGACTGTGATAATCTTTCCATTAACTGGGTACTTCAACATTTGATACAGAGTAGAAGTAACAACACCGGTTCGATGGATCCAAGATCGACCCAATAAACAGGAGTAAGATGGGTGGATGTCCATCACGTAGAAAGTGGAGTCAAAAGTCTGAGTACCAACTTTGACAGGGATATCCACCTCCCCGTGCACCATTCTCTTGGAACCATCGAAGGCCCTCACCACAATATTACCGGGCTTTAGTGTGAGTCCTTCATAATCCAACCTGTCCAAATAATTCTTAGGTAAGATGTTCAACGATTAACCTGCATCTACCAGAACATGAGCTAGGGTAGTTCCCCTGCACTCAATAGAGACATGCAGGGAATCATTATGCTTTCTTTCTTTGGATGTCAAATCTACATCAGAGAAACCCAGTCCATTGTCAACTGTCAAACTAGCAACACAATTCTCGAATTGATCGGCGGAGGTCTCTTGAGGCACATGGGCTGACTTCAGGAATTTTACCAAAGCCTTATCATGGGCTTCAGAGCATAAAAGTAAAGCCAACATTGAGATTTTTGAAGGGGTCTGCCCCAACTGCTCCACAATGTTGTAATCACTTTTCTTTAATATCTTCAATATCTCTTCCATTTCTTTTTTAAAAGCCTCATGAATAACTTCTTTGTGCTCCTTCGTCCGAACAGGCTCAACCAGTACCTCTTTCCCCGAGTCTTAGCTGACTCAATAGCAGGGATAGCAACATGGATAAAAGTAGGAGTAGGAACAAGAGTAATAACAGGAGTAGTAGTAGGAGTGGCAATAGGAATAACTAAAGGAGTAGCAACAGTCTTTGGAGAGATTTCATGAGAGAAAACCCTCTCGATTCTAGTAACTTTACTAGTCCCGATGATGTTTTTAATGTCAGGATCAGTATCTTCGACAACTTTATCTTTAACAGCCAATAGGTATTTCTTGACGCCATTGTAGTAGACGTCAGCCCCATAATTCCAAGGAACAACTTTATTAGAGGAATATGGTATTAGCCCAGGAAGGGTGATAATCAAGGGAGCAAACTTAGGAACGGATGTAATCCTGATGGGTCTTTTGGTGGAGACCCTGGGAGGATTGTCGAAAATGGTGATTATTGATACATCTTCACACGAACTTTTTGCAGGGGGAACTTACTCAAACATGATTTATTTGTTAATCATCAGGCTCTGGACACCCAACTTTAACAACAAACAACCATCTGATAGAGACATACATAAGTGGAAATCCTCACTACAGTCCGAAAATAAATTGGCTTGCAACATATTCTCTTTAACAATCATAAGAGGAGTAGCTAATTCATCCACAGAAGAAACAAATAGGTCGTTATCGACGACATTGACACCCTGTCCATGTTTGGACATTGGTGCAGTTATTACATTAGGGGTCTCCGTTGGTTCAAACTCAATCTCCTTCGCCTTGATAAGATCCTGCACTATATTTTTTAGAGCCCAACAATCATTTGTATCATGTCCTGGACTTTTAAAATGGTAGGCACATCGAGCATTTGGGTTGTAGCAGGGAGGTGCAATATTGGGATTCTTAGGAGCTTCCTTTGGAGTCACCAGATTGGACTTCAACAGGTGTCGCAAGACCTAGGATAAAGAAATGTTGATCCGGGTGAACTGTCTTCTAGGAGCATCCGGTCTTTGTTGATTGTTTCGTTGTTGGTTTGATGTAGGATTGGAAATCATAACAGCCCCTACCGTCGGACGATGTTCAGTTTTTCTTTGATTTCTTTGGCCATAAGCAAAACTGACCTCCTTCTTCCCAGAGAATGGTTTCTTTATTGTACTGGAGGATGTATATCTCTAGATCTTACCACTCTTAATACCGGCTTCTACTTGATCACCAGTCAAAATCAGCTCAGTAAACCCAGCAGAAGAGCTTCAAATCATATGGTTGAAAAATGGACCGGATAAAGTGCCTAAGAACATGTCTACCATATCTCTATTAGACAGAGGAGGCTGGACTCTTCCCGCAAGGTCTCTCCACTTTTGGGAATAATCTTTGAAACCCTCGCCGAAACCCATAGACGTACTTTGCAATTGTGTACAGGTTGGAGCGAGGTCAACATTATATTGGTACTGCTTATAAAAAGCATCAGCCAGGTCTTCCCAATTATGAATGTTGGTTCCCTCCAGTTGATAGAATCATTCCAACTGCGTCCCTGACAATATTTCCTGGAAGAAATGTACCCACAAATTCCTATCAGTAGTGTGGGGTTGAATCTTCCTGACATATGACCTTAAGTGCAACTTAGGACAGGAGACGCCGTCATACTTAGAAAATGTGGGATACTTAAATTTAAGCGGGATGACCACCCCTGAGACCAGTCCTAGCTCTTCAAAATCAAGCCCGAGTACCCTCTGAATCTCCATAGCATTGAGACGATCCTCCAACTGTTTGTATTTATCATCAGCAGGAGGATATTGTTCCTTAGGGTAATCAGCTTCTTCTTCATCAGTTCCGGGGTTATTTTTTTCTTTTGTTGGCTTATATTCTTGATTGCCCCCCTCATTTGACGGGGTTGCGAAATCTTGAGCTCGCTTAGCCGGTCCTCTGAACCTTCTTCCCAAATTCAATACACCAGCTGGTTTCTTTTCCTTCTTGGTCTTCTCCTTAATGATAAGAGCTTTCAGATCTTCTTTTCCCTTAGCCAGAGCCAGGAACATTTGTTGAAACTGAACATTTTGAGCTTGAAGGTCCTTTACTGTTTATTCAAGAGCCATTTCTTTTTGCTGAAATAAACAGCAAAAAGAATAAGAAACCTGTCTTGAAATACCTGCTTAATGTAATGATATGTGTGATCGGTGGGAATGAGAACTGACTGTTTTGGAATGTTGGTTCGCGTTTGTGTTTGTTTTTGCAAAATGTCGCGGTAAGCAAGAGTCGCCACCGTCTTTTATTTTATCCAACAAGGAAAGGAAAAAAGCATAGAAAAATTCCTTTTTCGAGATGTTTCTCGGGTTTAGGAGGTAGATTATAGAAAGGGAAGGTGTTAGCACCCTTTCTATCCGTGGTTATCCACGGGCTCTTAGGTATTTGCTCAAAGTGTTTTCAAAATTTGCTTTTCTTTGTGATTGTGGGTTTGAAAGAAGTTTTTGTTTGAAAGGAGTGTAAGTGCGAAAAGTTTTGTTTTGTTTTAAATGGAGCAAGTACTTAAGAACCATATACCTACTCGAAAAAGGAATTAATCTGTACAAATGTCCTTTAGATAATGCTATCCTACTATTGATGAGTAGGTAGCACCGTCGTTGGAGTTTTAGGGTCAATTCGATTAAGGGACGTGTGGTCACTAAAGCAATGTTAGGACGCCTTAGCGGTAACCCTAATGTCTTAGATCATTTTTTCCGAGGCAACCGTTTCGAGGTAACTTATGATCTTTGGACAAGAGGGTGACCTCTAAAACTCCCTATACTCAATGACCACGTTCGAGGCAACCAAGTGAGGTGTACCCTAAGAGTGGCATGTGCAAGTGTGTTATTTTGGTTAATTTATCTGTACATGTCATGGGTGAGCTATACTGATTTTAGGTCAAAGATTGATCTTGTCATGCATTGCCTATTTATCAAACATCTAACAGTTAATATTGTGCGGAAATTGAATTGCGGGAAATTAAATCTAAACTATTACAAGGCGTCGGGTATTTACATCGCCAAAAACAAACCCATTAATTTAAATTGAGGAAAGTAAAAATAAAGCGGTAAATAAATAAAGTCCTAATTAAAAGCTATTACAAACCGGAAGCAATTACAATATTGGATCAAATGAATCGCGTGCGAGAAATTAAAACGAAGCCTTTTTTAGGGTTTTGATCCTTTTTGCAAGAAAGCATGTTTTTTTTTGTTGTGAAATTATGGAAATTAAAACTAAGTTGCTTAATTAATTAAATAAAAAATATATTTTTGGTTTTTTTTTTTATATTTAAGGAAATAAAATAAAAGTGATTAAAATTATTAAAAACCTAATTCTACATTAATTTTAATTTATTGCAAAAATATTGAAATTGTCCCTAATTAAAAACTAAATTAATTGATTAATATTTATTTACAAAAATAAAATAATGAAATTAGTTTCTAATGAATAAAAATAATATTTTGTTTTCTGATTTTATTAGAAAAATTATTAATTAGTTAATTAACAATAAAATTAAAATTAGAACAAAATAAATAAATGAAAATATAAAGAGTAAAAGAAATAACCCAGGGGGTGTGGGCCTAATTTGAAGGTGTGACTTGCAATTTTCAGGCCCAATAATTGTCAGCCTTGTTTGACTTTCAGGATCACCCACGCGCTTGTTGACTTGGACATATGATAGTCTTTCATTCCTGGCCACCAGATTTGGCCTGGAGGCCAGCTGGCACGTTGAGATTGCAAGCGTATGGTAGACCATGCTTTGGAGATCACATGCAATTCCCTGAAGAAAAAATACACAAATGTTTTGGGGGAGCTGGGATTCGAACCGAGGTCCTATGAGACAATCCACTAGCGCCTCCACCAACTGAGCTGTGTGTTCTTTTTGTTAATAGAATAAGCACTGAATATTATATGCACAACAAACAATTATGCCTGAATAAAAAAAACAAGCGCGAATTTTCAAAACTGGCCAATCAGGGGAGGACACCTAGTCGTCTTCTCCAATGGCCCTGGTATATTTTCCTGCGGATTTGGATCCGCAACAAAATTCGTGGCATCATCCTATAATCAATTCTAGGTCACAAAAATGCAAACCAAACCCATCATCCTGTTCGCCTCGTTCTCCTAAGTCCATCCATGGCCCTAGCTTGTCTTGATTTTACCTATAATCAAAACGCCTAAAAACAAAGAACCAAAACCCTAGCTTCGGGCATGGCTATACAGACTACAAGAATCAAATTAAACATTGCAAAAAGGTTGGAAATTATGCAAAGATCAAGATTATGTCAATATTTTGGCAAAAAAATGCAAGAACATGGATTCATGATTCCATGTTCAGAGCTATGTTCGTGGGCACTTACAGCGCTATTCAGGAGGTCTCAAGGCCTGGTTTTGATTGCTTTAGCTACACTGGATGTCAGTCAAGGAAGCTACGTTGAGATCTTGGGTTGAATCGTGCTCTAACCAAGATTTTGATCTCACACTTTTGCAAGCTTTTTTCAATTCTGGTTTTCGTTTTTGCAGTGCTTAGGTTGTGTCCTTTGTATCCATCGCTTGTGTGTGTATATGGGATTGCATTAGGTCAAGAATTGGGCTTTAATCCATGTGCATTGAAGATTTTGAGATTTGATATGATCACCATTGATAAAGTTTCCAAAATTGTACCAAATCCAAGATTTTGTTCACAATAAGGCTTGATACGAATTTGATTGAGTGTATCTTGATAATGAAGACCTTTAATGATCAAAAAAATCTTATTCCATCAATTTTTGGATTTTATTTGAATTAATATTGATTTAAAATGAATTAAATCAATAAAAATTAAATAAAATAGAAAAATTAATGATTGGTCATAAATTTGAAGATAGGACACGTGTGTGGTGTGAAAAGACCAAATCAAGTGGAAAAAAGTGGGCCCTTTTGTAAAAAATTGGAGTTTTGAGGATAGTTGACTTTTGGAAATTTTGGAAAAATGCCCAACTTCAACAATGCATAACTTCTTCAATTTAGAACTTTTGGAAGTGTTCTTGGACTTTTTAGAAACCTTGGGATGTCCTCTAACCAAAACTTTTGGTTTCATCTCATTTTGATATTCCATGCTTAAGTTATAAGCTTTGGCAAAAAAAGGTGTTTTTGTTGACTTTCAAAAATGACCTATAGTGTCCAAATTTGTAACTTTTTGTGAGAGCATTTCTTGATCTTGGGGTGTGAATATGGATTGTAGGAAATTGCATCCTATTCAAAATTAGCTTTGAATGGGTCATTTCGAATAAAGTATGAGAAAGTTATGCTTGGTCAAAGTTGAGTTGACTTTTCCTGCAAAACCCTAATTTAGCAACTTTTGAATCTTGATGAATCTTGAGCAATCCTTGATGAATCATTATCAACCCTTGATCAAATGATGAATTATCCTTCAAAATGAGAATGTTGACAAAAAAATCTTGACGTTTGACTATATTTGGGTCACAATTGAGTTTTGCCCTATCACAATCGATTTTTGGGCTTCTTGAGCAATTGACTGACCAAACTTTCTCTGCAAGGCTTGAATTTTGACATGGATGAACTTGAGAACATATTAGGACATTGGGGAGCAATTGAGGTCATTTGGATGTAAGGACCCTGATGCAACACAAAACCCTAATTTTGAATTGATTGCCGTAGGAGGTGGTTTGACTAACCAACTCTTGAGCCATCTTGAACAATTTGGAGATGATTCTTGACATGTATTGAGAAATATGGGAGGGCAAATTTTGGGGTACAACAGTTGCCCCTGTTCAATCTTCTTAAACCTGAGGATATAGATTGGCGTTCGGGCCTTTCGTGATCCGAACGTGGAAGATGATTGAACACTAGAGTGCCCTGAAATTTGCACTCGCATGAAGTAGCATCAGCATTGTGATGTCGAGAATGGGCTTACAGATGCCATTTGGAGATTGTTGGTTGGTGGTTTTTTCTTCGTTGACGGGTTGTCTCTATTGAAGGGTTGTCTCCATTGACGGGTTGTCTCTATTGACGGGTTGTCTCCATTGACGGGTTGTCTCCATTGACAGGTTGTCTCCATTGACAGGTTGTCTCCATTGATGGGTTGTCTCCATTGACGGGTTGTCTCTATTGACGGGTTATCTCCATTGACGGGTTGTCTCTATTGACGGGTTGTCTCCATTAACGGGTTGTCTCCATTGACTGGTTGTCTCCATTGACAGGTTGTCTCCATTGACAGGTTGTCTCCATTGACGGGTTGTCTCTATTGATGGGTTGTCTCCATTGACGGGTTGTCTCTATTGACGGGTTGTCTCCATTGACGGGTTGTCTCCATTGAATGGTTGTCTCCATTGACAGGTTGTCTCTTTTGACGGGTTGTCTCCATTGACGGGGTGTCTCCATTGACAGGTTGTCTCCATTGACGGGTTGTCTCCATTGACAGGTTGTCTCTATTGACGGGATGTCTCCATTGACGGGTTGTCTCCATTGACAGGTTGTCTCCATTGATGGGTTGTCTCTATTGACAGGTTGTCTCTATTGACTGGTTGTCTCCATTGACGGGTTGTCTCCATTGACGGGTTGTCTCTATTGACAGGTTGTCTCTATTGACTGGTTGTCTCTATTGACGGGTTGGCCTCAGCAAAATCTTTAGGAATCAATTTAACTGATGTTGTCTCCATTGACTGAATTGGCCTCAGAAAAATCTTTAGGAATTGATTTAACCGATGTTGTCTCCATTGACATAATTGAGAATTTAACTGCATCTTTCCTGAAAGGTAAAGGCCAGTCATATGCAATGCATGATATGGATCAAGCAATGATATTCTCAACATAAATGAGATTGTATTATATGATGCGTTTATGCATGTATCATGATGTATGGGAATGTGATGTTTTAGCTGGGGGAAAATAAATCCCGGAGCTGCTGGAGAGAGAGTTGAATTCTTCGTTTCCGCTGGGGATGATGAACGAAGGTGGTTGCGAGAATAAACCTGCAGGAGAAGAGAACTCCGTTGGGGAATAAACTGATGAAGAGATTACTCTGTGGGGAGAGATATTCTGCTGAATATTTTAACGATAAACTCTGCTGGGGGTTCCATTGATAAGCTCTGTTGGGGATTTTAATGATGAACTCTGCTAGGGATGGATTACTGTTGCTGGTGATATTAAATCTGTTGAGGATGGAACTCCTGTTCGGGGAAAGAAAGAACTTCGCTGGGGATGATCTTTCAGTTGCGACTTGCTAGGGATAACCCTGTTAGACTCTGTGGGGATAATCCTTTTGAATTTGGCTGGGGAGATTTATTTTGTACTCCGCTGGGGATAAACTTCCAGAGTCTAATGGGAATGATGATTCAACTCTGTTGGGGAAGCTTTTTAGACTGTGCTGGGAAAATTGACTCCACTAGGGTATCTTGTATTCTGCCGGGGAACATTCTTATACTCTGTTGAGGAATATTAAGACTGTCGGGGATACTCTAATACTTGCTGGGGAATATCTTTATACTCTGCTGAGGAATATTAAGACCTTCTTGGGATACCAAGCCTTTTTAGGGTTGATGGTAGACTAACTCTGCTTGGGGAGAGTATTGCTGATTTGTTCATAGCTGCAAGTCTCAGCTGGGAGAGCTACCATTACTGCCTTATTCTGCGGGGAGTGAAGGTATCTTAGCCATATTATTCAGCTGGATCTACCTTGTACCTGGTGGACGAAGTAACTACACAGCTTGGACATTTCTTATGCCCTTGCTTCTGACATTACCAGTAATTCATCCTTTGTTTCACATGTAAATATTTATGAGCAGCAATTAATGTCAAATGCATATATCAAAAATGAAACTTTGGACGTTCTTTGTAAAACAAAACAGGTAAAGGAAAAACAATTTGAAATTTGTCTGAAAATGAATTTGTATTGATTTTGAAGTTTGTCTGTAAATAGGCGTTTTTGTACAAGAGGCTGACGTCCTAGTAAGAGAACGCCGCCGAACAAATAGAATTTATACAATTTGTGAAAAGGAAACAAAACAGCTATGTGAATAATCCCACTGGGTTCCAACTCTGCTATTGCCTTTATATCTTCAAGCATCTCATCACCTTGCTGCTTAGTTGAAGATGAATCTGATTGATTAGTGTCGTTCGAACTTGATAGTCGATACCGAAGTCTGGATGCTAGGTGATCCAATGAGACATAGTGTTACGCTTTGATCCCTAACTTTTTCCTGGACTGCCCTTTCGGGTTTTCAGTCCATCGGGATACCCATTTTTGCCCAAGCCGCCTTTTCAGGTTTTCGACTTACCGGGTGTACAGATTTTTTTATTTTCATCCCTTATTTTTTCCCGAACCCTTTTGGTTCACCGGGAAGCCCTTATTTTTGCCTAGGCCAGTCAACCTAGCGGGTCTTTGATTATGCATAGTATCTTTTCACTATGTATGCATTGATGGGGTGAGGAAGGTCGTCACCATCCATGGTGGTTAGAATCATAGATCCTCCTGAGAAAATATTCTTAACCACAAATGGCCCTTTATAAGTAGGGGTCCATTTGTCCCTGGGATCCCCTTGAGGTAGGATAATATGCTTGATTACCAGATCCCCAACTTGATACTCCTGTCGTCTAACTTTTTTGTTAAATGCCTTAATCGTCCGTTTTTGATACGTCTGACCATGACAAATAGCAGTAAGTCTCTTTTCGTCGATTAGGTTCAGTTGATCAAGCCGGGTCTGAATCTAGTCGTCTTCGCTTAAACCTGCATCCTTCATGATCCTAAGAGAGGGTATCTGAACTTCAATGGGCAAGACTGCCTCCATGCCATAAACCAAGGAATAAGGGGTTGCCCCTGTTGACGTCCGTGCTGAGGTATGGTACCCATGAAGAGCAAATGGTAACATCTCGTGCCAGTATTTGTATGTCACTGTCATCTTCTGCACAATCTTCTTAATGTTCTTATTTGCCACTTCGACAGCCCCATTCATCTTCGGCCGGTAGGGAGAAGAGTTATGATGTTGTATCTTGAATTGCTCGCAGAGCTCAGTGATCATCTTGTTGTTAAGATTGGTACCATTGTCCGTGATAATCCTCTCTGGTACACCGTATCGACAGATCAGATTGTGCCGAATGAACCGTGCCACGACGTTTTTGGTTACGGTAGCAAACGAAGCTGCTTCAACCCACTTCGTAAAGTAATCAATCGCTACCAGGATGAAACGATGCCCGTTGGATGCCGTAGGTCTGATCTCGCCGATCATATCAATGCCCCACATTGCAAAAGGCCAAGGCGCTGTCAAAACATTCAGAGGAACTGGAGGTATGTGCACCTTATCAGCATAGACCTGGCACTTGTGACATGTCCGAGAATGCTGATAACAGTCGGCTTCCATTGTGGACCAGTAATATCCTGCCCGGAGGATTTTCTTTGCCATGTTATGTCCACTGGAATGAGTTCCGAAAGTACCTTCATGCAGCTCTGCCATGATCCTTTCTGCTTCAATCTTATCCACACAACGCAGTAAGGTCGAATCATGGTTATGCTTGTAAAGAATGTCATTGCAGATGAAGAACTTCACCGTGAACCTCCTCAGAAAATTCTTATCATTAACAGATGCACCCTCGGGGTACTCCTGAGCTTCAAGATACCTCTTCACCTCATGATACCAGGGCTTTTCTGTTACCTCTTCAGTCTCAAGATCACAGAAATGTGCAGGTTCGTCCAATCTTTCAATGATAATCCGGGGAGCCTCGTTGTCCCAATTGACTTTGAACATAGAAGACATCGTAGCTAGCGCGTCCGCCAACTGATTCTCCTCTCTTGGGAAGTGTTCAAAGGTTATCTCCTCAAAATGGGGAAGCAATGTCAACACATACTCCTTGTAAGGAATAAGATTAGGGTGTTTCGTATCCCACTCGCCTTTGATTTGACTGATCACAAGAGTGGAATCTCCGAAGACACTCAAGAACTTAATCCTTAGGTCAATTGCTGCTCTAAGACCCATGATACACGCTTCATACTCCGCCATATTGTTGGTGCAGTTGAAACATAGTCGGGCGGTAAACGGAGTATGAGAGCCATTAGGAGATATGATCACGGCGCCAATGCCATTACCTAAAGCGTTCGAAGCTCCATCAAAGTACATAGACGATCGGGATCCTTCCTCAGGTCCTTCATCCGGTCTGGGTATCTCACAGTCAGTTATCAACATGATATTCTCATCCGGGAATTCAAAGTTCATAGACTTGTAATCATCAACTGCCTGATGTGCCAAATGGTCTGCCAATACACTTCCCTTAATTGCCTTTTGGGTCGTATACTGGATGTCATACTCAGTCAATATCATCTACCATCTTGCTATTCTTCCGGACAAGGAAGGCTTCTCGAAGATATACTTGATTGGATCCATCTTTGATATCAACAGAGTAGTGTAAGTCAACATATATTGTCTCAGCCGGTGAGCAGCCCATGCCAAAGCGCAAAAAGTTTTCTCGAGCAGCGAGTATCGGGTCTCATAGTCGGTAAACTTTTTGTTAAGGTAGTAAATTGCATGCTCTTTTCGGCCAGACTCGTCATGCTGCCCCAGCACACACCCCATTGAGTTATCGAGCACTGTCAAGTATAAGATCAAAGGTCTCCCTTCAACTGGTGGCATCAGAATAGGTGGCTCCTGGAGATACTCTTTGATCCTTTCGAAGGCGGCCTGACATTCATCATTCCAATATACTACTTGATCTTTCTTCAGTAGCTTGAAGATTGGCTCACAGGTAGCAGTCAGGTGCGAGATGAATCGGGCAATGTAGTTCAGACGTCCCAGAAAGCCTCTGACTTCTTTCTCTGTTCTGGGAGCTGGCATTTCCTGTATGGCTTTCACTTTGGCAGGGTCAACTTGAATACCTTTTTCGCTCACAACGAAACCCAGTAGCTTCCCAGATCTCACCCCGAAGGTGCACTTGTTCGGGTTCAACCTTAACTTGTACAACTTCAACCTGTCAAACAGCTTCTACAGATGGTTAAGGTGTTCTTCCTCAGTCTGGGACCTTGCAATCATATCGTCGATGTATACTTAAATCTCATGATGGATCATGTCATGAAACAAAGCAACCATGGCACGCTGATATGTTGCCTCATCATTCTTCAACCCAAAAGGCATGACCTTGTAGCAAAAGGTACCCCATTGAGTAACAAAGGTCATCTTCTCCATGTCTTCGGGAGCCATCTTTATCTGATTATAACCGGAGAAGCCATCCATGAAGGAGAAGACCTTCTGCTGAGCGGTGTTGTCAACCATAACGTCAATATGAGGTAGAGGGAAGTCATCCTTGGGGCTTGGCCTGTTCAAATCCCTGTAGTCAACACACATTCGGACCTTACCATCTTTCTTAGGCACTGGAACCACATTGGCCACCCACTGAGGGTAAGAAGTAACTGCTAGAAAACCGGCATCAAACTGTTTCATAACTTAGGCCTTGATTTTCTCAGACATCTCTGGGCGCATACGACGAACCTTCTGTTTCAATGGAGGACAGTGTTCCTTGGTAGGCAGGCGATGAACCATAATATCAGTATCCAAACCAGGCATATCTTCGTAAGACCAGGCAAAGATCTCAACATAGTCATGCAGCATCTGAATCAAACTCTATTTCACACTAAACTCCAGATTTGCACCAACCTTGACTTCCTTCTTATCTGTCTCTGTACCCAGATTCACTGATTCTACTGGCTCTTCATGTGGCTGAATAGCCCTCTCTTCCTGAAGTAACAGTCTTGCAAGTTCACCAGGCACTTCGCAATCATCTTCACCTTCATCTTCGGCTAAGTTGATCGTATTTTTGAAGTCATAGCTGGCAGTAGCAGAGTCGTTACAAGTGAGATCCAGAGTGGATGTAGACCTGTATATGTGAGTGTGTGTAAAATAGCTGTTTTGCAATATATAATAAAGAAAAACAAAGAGCGCAAAGTTTGAAATGCAAGAACGTCCAATGCTTTTATTAATGATATATGAAAATGACACACAAAAGCCCTCACAAATGAAGCCACCGTGCCCCGGGTAAGACACCGGGCCATAAAGTTTGAAACATTGTCTATTACAAAATCAAAACAAAAAGTTTCATTACTGGGTGATAACAAAAATGGGCATAGAATCCTTCGTTGTCCAGTTGCTTAATCCACCATTGGCAGTCGGGTAGATCCAACTGTCGATATCAAACTCTTCATCATCATCATCCCTGATAGCATTTACCCCTGCCTCTTGTTTAAGCTTCCCTGGTGCTCCGAACTCGATCTCTTTCGCATCAATCAAGTCTTGTACCTTACTCCACAAAGTCCAACAATCATTTGTATCATGCCCCGGGCTATCAGAGTGATAAGCACATCGGGCATTAGGGTTATACTTCGGTGACATTGTATTTGAATTCTTTGGGGTTTCCCTTAGAGTCACCAGATTAGTCTTCAGCAACTGTGGCAGAATCTGAGATAAGGTCATGCTGAGATGAGTAAATTGCCTCTTAGGTCTCTCGTCCTTTTGTTGATTGTTGTACTCAGGAGTACCAGCAGGTTTTGAAATGACAACCGCATTGACAGCTTGGCGGTGTTCAGGTCTATTCTGTCTTCTTGCACTGTAGACAACACTTGACTCTTTCTTAAACGACTTCTTCTCGGTGCTCGATGAGGCACCCTTCTGTATCTTCCCAGCCTTAATACCAGCTTCAATCCTCTCACCAGTCAAAATAATATCTGTAAACCCAGATGAAGAGCTTCCAATCAAGTGGTTGAAAAATGGACCAGACAGGGTCCCCAAAAACATATCAACAAGTTCCCGATCAGCTAAGGGTGGTTGTACTCTTCCGGCGAGGTCTCTCCACTTTTGAGCATAATCTTTGAATCCTTCACCCGTTCCTATTGACATACCCTGGAGTTGGGTATGCGTAGGAGCGAGGTCGGAGTTGTACTGATACTTCCTGTAGAAAGCAGTAGCCAAATCTTCCTAACTACGGATACTGGTTCCGTCAAACTGATAGAACCACTCAAGCTGAGTCCTTGAGAGACTATCTTGAAAGAAATGGATCCATAAGTTCTTATCAGCCGTGTAAGGCTGGATCTTCCTCACATATGACCGGAGGTGCAGCTTCGGACAGGAAACTCCGTCATACTTGGCAAAGGCTAGTTCCTTGAATTTATGGGGAATCACCACCCCAAATGATATACCTAGATCTCCGAAGTCCAGACCGGGCACCTTCTGAATTTCCATAGCGCTCAAACGATCTTCCAGTTGTTTGTACTTATCCTCAGCAGGAGGATACAGTTCTTCATCGTAGTCCATCTCGTTGTTGGAGACCACAGGGCTAGGAGCCCTCCTTTCTTGTGGACTATCTTTCCCTCCAGATGAGGTGGTCAGATCAACTTCATTTTGTAGCTTGTTCCCAAACCTATGTCCTGTGTTAAACAGGATGGTCCTCTTCTTCTTCTTTTTCTTCTCTTTCAGAATCAAGGTCTTCAGGTCCTGCTGACCCTTAGCTAGATTCATGAACAACTCTTGAAATTGGGCATTCTCGTCCTGGAGGGCCTTGATAGCTTGCTCAGTTGAAGGTTCAGTAGACATGATGATCGCAGAAATAAACAACGAAGAAGATAAGAGACCTATAAAGGGTACCTGTTTATGAAGTGCATGGGATGAAATGCGTATGATTTATGATTTCAAAGACAATCGGGATTCAAATTTGTAAACAAGAAAGGAAACACACTTTATTAGATAAACTTGGTAATTCAAATTGTTCAACAAATTTCCCTTAAGGCGTTACAAGAATGGAAATATTGAAAAGTAAAAATAAAACTGGAAAGGAAATCATCAAAGGTCCATCAATGCTCCCATGGTATCTTCCTATCAGTGCGGACATAATCGTTGAGAATCCGCTCGTTCTCTAACTGCCTAGTCAACCTCTGGATCTTCTGCTCCTGCTCGTTGAACTTCTCCCGATAAGAATCCCGCTCTTCCCGCAGTTGCATCCAAGACCTCTTCAGTGCCCCAATGTCAGTGGGCATATAAGGATGGAGAATGGTTGGAAGAACCCCTTCTTCGTTAGCAACTTCAAGAGTGACAGGCCAGACAACTTCATATGGCATACCTAGATTCTGGGCACGGATGCGGACCCATCTGAGATATGGCTCCATTGGCCGAGAATTCTTTGGGCCCAACTCATGTGGATCAGATTGGTGAACTCTATCCCAAGCCCTTATGAATCTGCGACACTGCTCGTCGTTATCCCCCTGAAAATCAAAGATGATATGAGGCATCAGCATCTCATGAGGTCCTTCTCTTCTGGATCTTCAGAACTGACGGAGAGCTAAGCATGGGTTGTAAGAAATTCCTCCATGGGTTCCTAGCAATGGAACATTGGGGTACTCCCCACAGCGATCAATGATAGTCACCTCATCCATACCTTTGAGAGTCCAGATAATGTCATTATGAGAAAGAGACATCACTCTATAAGCCCAGCCCATTCCTTCTTTGTTCTTCATCACTGACTTAGGGAGGTGCGAAATAAACCACCTCGATAATAAAAGAGCACAACACATCAAGGTTCCCCGCTTTCGGGCAGTACGAGCATAGAGCTGATGAAGAATGTCACCCAAGAGAGTGGGTACAAGATTCTGAGAGATGAAGATCTTTATCGCATTCACATCAACAAAAGTGTCAAGATTCGGAAACAATACCAAGCCATAAATCAGAAGAGCCAGAATATCCTCGAACGCCTTAAAGTCTAGGCTATCCCAGAAGTAGTTAGCCTTGCCAACCAAGAACTTAGTCAGAAATCCTTTTGCTCCACTCCTAGTCTCGCAATTAGCCATTACCTCTTCTTTGGTCAAATGAAGGGCTGCAACAATCTCTTCGGGCCTAAGAGTCTTCTCCCAACCAGTAAACGGAGTCTGCTCCAAAACAGAGATACCGAGCAGCTCAGAAAACTCTTCTAGGGTAGAAACCAACTGATAGTCTTGAAAAGTAAAATAGTGGTACAGCGGATCATAGAACTGGACCAGGACACTCATCATCTGCTCGTCCAATTTGGAGGTGACCAAACTGAGAAGAGAACCGTGCCTCCTGATGAAGGAATTAGTGTCAGGCATCTTGGCAACCAACTCTTTAACCAAGGTAGGGACTTGGACAAAGTTGATCCGGATGGTATTCTTACGCATGGGCATCTAGATTAATTTTAATTTATTGCAAAAATATTTAAATTGTCCCTAATTAAAAACTAAATTAATTGATTAATATTTATTTACAAAAATAAAATAATGAAATTAGTTTTTAATGAATAAAAATAATATTTTGTTTTCTGATTTTATTAGGAAAATTATTAATTAGTTAATTAACAATAAAATTAAAATTAGAACAAAATAAATAAATGAAAATATAAAGAGTAAAAGAAATAACCCAGGGGGTGTGGGCCTAATTTGAAGGTGTGACTTGCAATTTCCAGGCCCAATAATTGTCAGCCTTGTTTGACTTTCAGGATCACCCACGCGCCTGTTGACTTGGACATATGATAGTCCTTCATTCCTGGCCACCAGATTTGACCTGGAGGCCATCTGGCACGTTGAGATTGCAAGCGTATGGTAGACCATGCTTTGGAGATCACATGCAATTCCCTGAATAAAAAATACACAAATGTTTTGGGGGACCTGGGATTCGAACCGAGGTCCTATGAGACAATCCACTAGCGCCTCCACCAACTGAGTTGTGTGTTCTTTTTGTTAATAGAATAAGCACTGAATATTATATGCACAACAAACAATTATGCCTGAATAAAAAAAACAAGCGCGAATTTCCAAAACTGGCCAATCAGGGGAGGACACCTAGTCGTCTTCTCCAATGGCCCAGTTATATTTTCCTGCGGATTTGGATCCACAACAAAATCCGTGGCATCATCCTATAATCAATTCTAGGTCACAAAAATGCAAACTAAACCCATCATCATGTTCGCCTTGTTCTCCTAAGTCCATCCATGGCCCTAGCTTGTCTTGATTTTACCTATAATCAAAACGCCTAAAAACAAAGAACCAAAACCCTAGCTTCGGGCATGGCTATACAGACTACAAGAATGAAATTAAACATCGCAAAAAGGTTGGAAATTATGCAAAGATCAAGATTATGTCAATATTTTGGCAAAAAAAGCAAGAATATGGATTCACGATTCCATGTTCAGAGCTATGTTCGTGGGCACTTACAACGCTATTAAGGATGTCTCAAGGTATGGTTTTGATTGCTTTAGCTCCATTGGATGTCAGGCAAGGAAGCTACGTTGAGATCTTGGGTTGAATCGTGCTCTAACCAAGGTTTTGATCTCACACTTTTCCAAGCTTTTTTGAATTCTGGTTTTCGTTTTTGCAGTGCTTAGGTCGTGTCCTTTGTATGCCTCACTTGTGTGTGTATATGGGATTGCATTATGTCAAGAATTGGGCTTTAATCCATGTGCATTGAAGATTTTGAGATTTGATATGATCACCATTCATAAAGTTTTCAAAATTGTACCAAATCCAAGATTTTGTTCACAATAAGGCTTGATACGAATTTGATTGAGTGTATCTTGATAATGAAGACCTTTAATGATCAAAAAAATCTTATTCCATCAATTTTTGGATTTTATTTGAATTAATATTGATTTAAAATGAATTAAATCAATAAAAATTAAATAAAATAGAAAAATTAATGATTGGTAATGAATTAGAAGATAGGACACGTGTGTGGTGTGAAAAGACCAAATCAAGTGGAAAAAAGTGGGCTCTTTTGTAAAAAATTGGAGTTTTGAGGATAGTTGACTTTTGGAAATTTTGGAAAAATGTCCAACTTCAACAATGCATAACTTCTTCAATTTTGAACTTTTGGAAGTGTTCTTGGACTTTTTAGAAACCTTGAGATGTCCTCTAACTAAACCTTTTGGTTTCATCGCATTTTGATATAACATGCTTAAGTTGTAAGCTTTAGAAAAAAAGGTATTTTTGTTGACTTTCAAAAATGACCTATAATGTCCAAATTAGTAAATTTTTGTGAGAGCATTTCTTGATCTTTGGGTGTGAAAATGGATTGTACGAAATTGAATCCTCTTCAAAATGAGCTTTGGATGGGTCATTTCTCATAAAGTATGAGAAAGTTATGCTTGGTCAAATTTGAGTTGACTTTTCCTACAAAACCCTAATTTAGCAACTTTTGAATCTTGATGAATCTTGAGCAATCCTTGATGAATCATGATCAACCCTTGATCAAATGATGAATTATCCTTCAAAATGAGAATGTTGACAAAAAAATATTGAGGTTTGACTGTATTTGGGTCACAATTGACTTTTGCCCTAGCACAGTCGATTTTTGGGCTTCATGAGCAATTGACTGACCAAACTTTCTCTGCAAGGCTTGAATTTTGACATGGATGAACTTGAGAACATACTAGGACATTGGGGAGAACTTGGGGTCATTTGGATGTAAGGACCCTGATGCAACACAAAACCCTAATTTTGAATTGACTGCCTTAGGAGGTGGTTTGACTATCCAACTCTTGAGCCATCTTGAACAACTTGGAGATGATTCTTGACATGTCTTGAGAAATATGGGACGAAAAATTTTTGGGTACAACAATATGAATGATAATGTTTATGCAATGTTTTCAATGACTTTTAAGATTTAAAATTTGCTTAAACAAAGAGAGAACAAACATTAATTGCATTCATAAGTTTAAATGATTACAACGATGCCTCTTGGGCTTACAATGGAAGAAAAAAAGATAAAACAAAACTCCTAAATCAAACAGGACTCAGGCTTCCGATGAGCGCATCATCTTTGGTGAAATATAGGCATTCAAACTCTGTTCTTCACGCAGTTGTCTTGTAAGCTCCAAAACCTTCTCCTCGCTTGCGTAGAACTGGGTTTCAAAGGTGTCTCCTTCCTCTTTGAGTTGAATCCAAGATATTTGCAATTCCTCAAGAATAGTCGGCATGTCAGGATGGAGAATAGTATGAGACAAATCTGTCTCGGCAATAGGTTCCATGATGATTGGTAGGATGGAGGGGTAAGGCATCATGAGATTTTAAGTGCCTGCTCACACCAACTTAAGATAAGGCTCCAAAGGGATGGAGCTCTTATGCCTCAATGTCTTTCTATCCACTCTGTTCACCATTCCCCAAGCTCGAATGAACCTATGACAACCCTTGAACATTATTCTCATATTCAAATGCAATTCCATGAACCAGTGCATCATGAGGACCATCCCTCCTAGCATACCCAAACTATCGCAATGCCAAACAAGGGTTATAAGTGATTCCTCCCATGATGCCTAGGAGAGGGGCATTAGGAAATTCCCAAAAACGATCAATGATGGTAACGTCTTCCACAGATTAAGGGCACCGGTGAATATCCGAATGCGTGAGAGACATCATCCTATTAGACCACTTCATGCCTTTCACATTCTTCAACACATATCGATGTAAGTGCGAAATAAACCACCTAGTCAACAGAGGAGTGCAACACATAAGGGTTCCTCTTCTCTTTACGATGCAAGTGTGAAAAGAGTCAAAATGTCTCAAAGTAAAGTAGGCACCGGGTTACGAGACATGAAAACCTTAACCGCATTTACGTCTATGAGTTGGTTCGGATTAGGGAACAATACCATTCCATAGATGAGAAGGGCCAACACCTCTTAAAAGGATTGTAAGTACAAAGTATCCCAAAAATGGTGAGCTTTCTCAAACAAAAACTTGGCCAAAAACCCTTTGACATCGCTTCTTGTTTCCCAATTTGTCATAACGTCAGACATTTATAAATACAGGGCTTGAGCGATCTCCTCAGGATTTGGGTCTCTTTCCATATCGTTGAAAGGTAATTGATTGAGAATAGGCACTCCTAATAACTTAGAAAACTCTTCCATGGTAGGCACCAATTGGTAATCGGGAAATGTAAAAAAATGAAGTAAAGGGTCAAAGAACTGAAAGAGAACTTTCACCATGTCTTCATCAGGGCTTAAGATGACCAAACTGAGGAGTCGACCATGTTTTTTGGTGAACGGATAATTCTCAGGAACCCTTGATGCCAACTCTTTGCGTTGAGGAGGCACCCTTACGAGGTTGACTTGGATAGTATTTTTGCAAATGGGAGCCATGTCCTACAAAATAGACATAAATATAAGTCCTCAAAGTCCTTGAAATGGTTAGCGTGACATGCCTGTAGCGGTAGAAATGTTCAAGACTAAGCCATTGGATTGACTAGACTTTATACAAATCAAAATAAAAATTGCCACCGTGCTTTATTGTTTCCAAAGGAATGGGAAAAGAGCTAATAACCCAAAAGAGGGGGAAAGATTCAAGGTAAGGGGGTTAGTTATGCAAAGGGAAGGTATTATCACCCTAAACATCTACGGTACTCCGCAGGAACCTCTTTGTAAAATCTGTATATTTTGGCTATAAAAAAAGTGTTGTATATAAGATGGATGGTGGAGGTGAGAAAAGAAGTATATTTTTATGATTTTTGCACCCGCCGCAGTTGCGAATCTTTAGTGCCTACATACCACCTTTCATGCAATAGGGGATCAGGGTACACGTAGTTCTTCTTTTAAAAGTTTGAAACACAAGTGTGTTGGTTAATTTTAAGAGATAAGACATCATCGTCATTGTCCGTGTGGAAAACATACTTACTACCCACAATCATGAGAAAGGAGAATTTGCATCATCTCAAAGTGGAGGATATGGCTTGGATTTTAAAATCAACAATGCCTCACTCAACACGCAAGTGGAAAATATCTCACTTCACTACATATTATAGAAGTATAGTTGTTTGCATCATTACAAAGATTGACATGAGTCTAACCTTTTGAGAAAAGTTAAAAGATAAAAGGGCCAAAGGGGCAAAATGGTTTGGAATGAGATTGATTGACTTTTAGTATTCTTACAAAAATGTCAAAGTATTATTAAATTGATTGGGGTATATTTATGAAAATGTTTTGAAAATGCATGGACTTAAGTCCAAGTTTATTATGAAAGTAGTTTAAGTTTTAAAACAAGAAGAGTTTAAAAAGGAGGGAGAATATTTTTTTGAAATTAAAGAAGATGGGAGAAGAAGAAGAGGCTATCCTAAAGCATAAGGTAAAAGCTAAGGATAAGATCCATCTAAACAAAAAGAACCCAATGCTTGACATTATGAGCCAAGATAGAATTCCCATTCTTTGGATTGAAACCAAACAAGCAAAGATACTAGACCTCTTGAGAGAACCAAACTTCGAGTGTATTAAGTCTTCACAAAAATTGGGCAGAGTAACGGCTGTATGCGAATGAATTCCAGATTACAAACAAAGAGTGTAATCACAAAAACCTGCACATAAAAACAAACAAGCAACCCAATGTCTTGATGTAAACCCCAAGAGCTCCAGACAAAATAATCAAATAAGATCACAAGGTCTCCAAGATAGGCCAAGGTTTCTAATCCTAAGTCCAAGAAAAAGTCCACTGCTCCATAATGCCAAGGATAGTAACCAAATAGTCTGAGTATCATTAAGAGTTTTTTAGTGTTTATGTTGATTTTTAAGTATCTTAGGAAAAGAAAAAGAAAAGCTCAAGTGAGAAAAATAAAATGGCAAGAAGATAAATGCTCAAATGAGCAAAGATGAAAATGGCATGAAATGTAAATGCTAAAAGTAAATAGTATATAAAGAATAATAAAAAAGAACAAAAGCATAAGATAAAACAAGTCAATAATTAGTGGTTAGTTAGATGACCATCTTGAAACTTGCATTTGGAACTCATTAGAGGATTGGTAGAACCAAAGCCTCCACACAACAAGTTGCATTTTCTTTTTGTCAAGTATATCATCCATTTGGAATTCTTATAAGTACCATTTAATGATCAACGATGTTTAAGTGATCCGGTTGACCAAAAGTTTTGTAGATCCATTAGAGGATTGGTAGAACCAAAGTCTCCATACAATGAATCTCAAGGTTATTGGATCAAAGAGATCAAATTAACATACTTGGGCTTGCAATCATAAGTTTGGGCCACGAATGATCATTTATTCGAATCGGGACAAAATTTAGCGCTATGTTAAGCAATCGTAAGTGGACTTATATAGAAATCGCACCTATTTTGAGGCCAGTCAATAGCAATCTATGCACCATTTGTTTTGAGACATGATATAGAGATCATGCTCCAACAACATTTAGTGCAATGAGAAGGGGATGAGATGAAGAGGAATTAGGGTAAAAAGAGAAACCACATTTGAATTAATATTAAATCAAACTATTATTAAAATTATTCATCCATTTTTTATGGAGTTAAACTCAACACCATGGATCCAATGATGTTAATAAAGCCATGATAAAAAAATCAACCCAAGACAGCCAGAAAATATTCACAAAATAATAATATAATTAATATATATATTAAAGGGTTTAAAAAATGGAAAAATAATGAGGAAAATGTCAATTATATTCCAATTAATCAAGAAATGAAAAATAAGACCATAGAAAAATTAGAAAAGAGGCCAAGTAATTTTATAAAATTCTTGGGAATTTTTAAAAGTCAGAAACTATTTTTAAAAAATAAAATAAATGGGTAAAATAAACAAAAATAGTAAAATATAGTAAAGTTAGAAACAAAAATAGAATAAGGTCACCAATATTTGTCAGAATATCATTGGATCATTCCATAATTTTTTCCGAATTTAAAAATGTGTAAAAGTATTTTTAAACATTTTAAACAAATCAAATAAGTACAAAATTCATAAAAAATACCAAAACACAAAATTAAATTGTGAAAAAATGAAAATCAGAAAGAGAATAATCAAGAATATTTTTCATAATTTTTTCAGATTTTTTGGACTAAAAATGAATTTTCTATGATTTTTTTAAGTTTAAAACATTTAAAATATAAAAATTAGAAAAAGAAAATAAAAGTAAAAGATGTGGACCATTGGATGAAAGTTAAAACGCATTAGTAATCAAATCCAAGGGATCTAGCACGCTGTGCATATCATGGTCTTTAAGGAATAATGTACATAATCAATAATAAAATCAAAATTTGAAAAATACAGATGTCGCGCCTTCATTGGTTAGAAGATGACACGTTGGTCGTCTTCAACCTCCAGCCAACACGAATTGCAGGTCTCTCAAGTTGTAAAATCAGAAGCTCAGACCTATGCCATTCGCTTCGTCTCTTCAAGACGAAGACAACCACACCCTCGCGCCAAATTTATATAAACTGTAGCTCAAGCAATTTGGAAAGAAAGTTTCGAAAAGGGATTTGAAAATTCATGGTCAAAACATGCTTCTAGTGAAATGTAAGTGTTGCAACTAGAACCAGGGCAATGAGAGCAACACAATGATATCAGAGTTTTGAAGAATTGACGAAGGAATCTACCTATTGAAGTTGAGTTGTAGAGCTCTGAAACTGGACTTCTATGGAGCAATATAGGGCACGATTCTTGAATGTAATTATATGGTTAGCTTCAGGGAAGATCAAGGAAGGTGAATTGAGAGAAAAAATGGATTGAAAAAGGCTTGAGAACATATTTTGAAGTTGCTGAATTCTGGGTTGTGAAGCAAGTTTGGCAGGGTGATTCTGGCTATCTGAGAATGGAAAATTGAATGGGGGATGACCCTCTATTTATAGGGAAGCAAATGGGATCAAAAGGAATAGAAAATGATGCGTTTTGGAGGGAATTCACGTGGGTTTTCATCATGAAGAAAGTGTGACTCAAACTTGATCAAAACTCAGCCAAATCGTGTGTTTCATGATGCTAATCACTTCTGGAAATTTGCTAAACATGATTAGAAACAAAAACGCGTGGAAATCTTATGATTAGAAGCCAAAACAAAGATTTCAAAATTCTGACTTTGTGCAAAATTCAGTTTCAAATTACCAAATTCAAATCCATGGCATTTCCACCTCAAGGGGTCTTAGGGCATAGTTCTTGATGCTTTGGAAAGATGATGTTACAAGCTTTGCAATGGAAAATGAATTGAATCAAATGGATGCCTGAGCTGAAAGTTACATGGAGTCAAAGTTGAAGAAAAAGAGTTGACTTTCCATACTTAGAAATATTTCAAATTCTTCTTTAAAAATGACCTATAATCTTTTGCATCCAAACATGGCCTTCCACCTAGAATTTGCTCTTGACCAAAAAAGATGGAATGAGTTAGATCTCTTGAATGACATTTTTCAATTTGAACCACTCAAAATTTCCAAAAATTGAGCAAGTTATGACTTGTGGAAGTTGGCCAAAAATCATGAAATGACCTATAATCGTTTGCATTCTTAAGGAAACTTCTATCCATTTACTCACTTTTCACATAAAATAAGGCATGAAGTACACATCCTTAGGATCATCATGAAAAACGAATGGGCTCAAGGTGACAAAAATTGACCAAGTTATGACCATTTGAAGTCACATATGGAAAATTGGGGATTCATCTGGGTGACTTGTAATCTTTCTTCTTCACCAATTTCCTTCCACATGAAAAATCCTTGGAACTTTTGAAGTGATTTGTTGGTAACTATTTGAAGAGAAGGATGTTTTTGGAATCAATCAAAAATACCAAAATATGAGCAAGATATGCTCCTTTGAAGTCCAAAACCCTAGCCTCTAGATCAAGAGAATGCTTTGAGGAACTTTGCCAAGTTTGAACAAACTTTTTGTGCCAATATTCTTCCTTTGTGAATAGAAATTATTGAGGATGATGATGAGGACTCATGGCCACCAAAACCACTTCCATTCCAATTCTTCCAAAACAACTTCAATGGTGAGGCCTGAATTTCTCAAGCTATGTTGACTAGGGCATAGAAATAAACTCATGAACCCATGATGCAACTTGCTAAACCTCATTTCCTTTACCTACATCATTAACAAGTAAGACAAACCAATATTGCATTTTGTTAATTAGAGAGAAAATCAAAGAAAAATATCCATGATCACAAAAGAAAATAAGTTAAGGTGCTTGGTAACTCCTCAAAGAGCAAAGCTAAAGATAGGTAGAAGAACCAAAAGCCCTAATGTGATCTTGTTGTGATTGAAATAATATGGTATGAAGAAGGAATCTTAGGGGAAAAAATTAGGGTACAACAATGCCATGTTATGATGTTATGATGTTATGTACAAACACATATATACAAGTACACAAACAGATCCTTAGGTTTAGGCTTGCATGGATTCCATAGGTAAGTACCCTCTTGAAGTTTAGTTGGCTCAACTTGTCCTATTAATAGTAACCGAGTTCTAGGGAATCTCAATATCACTGATCTTTCTTCACCAGGCATTGTTTCAGCGCAAGCCTCTTTATTGGCGATCGAAATATCCCGGAAGTCAGATCTTAATGAGTGTAGTATCGAGTATCAACCAACTTCGGATTGCACTAAAGTCGGCTATCTCACTACTTCCTAATGGCCAAGTTGTTTAATTAAAGGTTCTAAGGTCAGTTGGTGCTTCGTGACATAACACATCGACCCCGTATTCTCCTTGACTACTCAAGGGCTACCGGTACCAATAAATGTGACACAACAACATAGCAATCGTTTCAACCGTGTGGGTATACTCCCACACTCCCCACGATCTATTACTACTTACCTAAAAGGTGCTCTAGATACGGGTGTAGGATCTTTACAAGTTAACCCAAACAAAACCCTTAAAAGTAAAGCAAGCAAAGCAATCAAGGAATGCAATTTAAAATGAACTAAACTCTAAGGTAACCCCAATTTATAAGTATATCCCTAGCAGAATCGCTAGTTCTGTAATACGGTGGCAGAACTGACTGTTTATACTGGTTTTGCGTTTGCGTTTGAAGATGTTGTGGTAAGCAAGAGTCCCCACCGACTTTTCTTTTATCCAACAAAGCAAAGGGTGAAAAGAACAAAAAAGACCTTTCTAGATTATTTCTGAGTAATGGGGGTAGATTATTGGAAGGGAAGGTGTTAGTACCCTTTCCATCCGTAGTTATCTACGGGCTCTTAGATGCTTAGCTCATTTTTTAAATACCTTGTGCTTTGTGTGTTTTTTAAAAGTATTTTTGAAATTCCAATAGTAAGACATCTTTCTTTATGATAACTCTTGTATCAGTCCTCAAGAGTGTTGATAAAGCGTTTTGAAAATATTTTGGAAATAAGTTTTGTGTAAGTGTAAAAATTTGTTTTGAGCATAGCATCTAGGAACTATCTACTTTTACTCGAAAGGGTGTTCTTTTTCTCTTTTCTTTTAGACAGTGCTATCCTACTATTAGTGAGTAGGTAGCCCTAGTCGTTGGATGTTTAATGGATATTCGAAGTGACGTTTATACAGTCACAAAGGCAACTTGGCAAGAAATCTTAGTAACTACCCTAGGGTTTTAAGATCATTTTTACTGAGGCAACGTCGAGAGGGTCATCGAGGGACTTATGTTATTTTTAAACTGGAGGGTAGCCACTAAAATCTCTTACGTTTTGAGACTTGTGACCATTTTCCAAAGGCAACCAAAGTGGGAATACCCTAAAGGTGCGCATGTGCAATTGTATTGTGTTTCAATTATTTTTGTTGATGTTAGGTTTGCTAGAGTTCACTTTTAGTCTTATCATGTAATCCTATTAGGCATACATCTAACAATTAATATATGTACAGGAAATAAAATGCGGGAATTTAAATCTATGCTATTACAAGGCTTCGGGGAGGGGGAATTTACAAGTCCAAAATGGGGAAGAAAATAAAGCAATAAAGTAAAAGTCCTAGATTAAACTATTACAAACCAGTAAGCAGTTACAATAATATGAAAAAGTGCGAAAGTAAATAAATGCGCGTGAATTGAAAATAACGTCTAAATCCTGAGTGAAAGGAAATATTTTTGTTTTGTTTTTATTTTGGGAAAATGATTTTAATAAAATCCTAAGTCTATTTAATTTTAAATTAAAGAAAAGGTTAAAATAATTAATTAATTAATTAATAAAATTTAATTCAAAAACAAAACACTATGCCTAATGTTTTTTATGATTTTTGTTTTTTATGTTGATTAATACTAGAATAAATAAAATAATGACAAAAAACAAAATAAATGGACCAACTAGTAAAAAAGGAAAGGGTGAAAATTGTATACTGCATGCCCGGATCAAAGAGAAGTCTAGATCTTCCTTTCGATCCAATGAAGAAACTGGTTTAAGGTTCATGGGGGTTGCACATTCGGGGGCACTGGATCTGAATTGGACAGCATCTGGCAGCAGGGGAATGATGGTGCATGATATACTCCTTCGATTTGGGAACACTGGATCTGCAGGAAATTCATTATGGAAACAAAACAAAATCCCAGACTTGGGTCGAATCTGGTCTTGGATTTGAAAGCTTATGGCCGCATCATCCTAGTTTGAATCCCCTGGGTATGAATAGTAAGCTATTTCGTCTTACAACATCAATAATCATGAGATTTGAAAGAAGATACAGATCGTGACCTAGCAATGGAACGATCTCATCCCTACACTTAAACTTGTATGTAACACATGGAAGAAATCACAAACATCAGCAATAACATGAATGTATGGTTAACATGAATTTAAAACTGCATACTTAGCTAGTTTGAGATCGAAATAAAATTACCAATGGAGAGATTGTGTGAGTGATGCTACAGTGTGTGCTGGACCTGCCTAGTGCTTGGGAACGTCTCCTAGAACCTTCAGGGAGTGAGTGGAGCCCTTGTTGAAGAGGCATGGAAAGGTTGCTTCGATTTTGGATCACTTTGTGAAGATTTTGAGATTTTTGGTGTGGCTTTCTGAGGCAGTGTGTGTGTAGCTTCAATAGGCAATGTGTTATCTCTCTGCAAGAATGTTTCTGTGGCAATGTTTTTTTGTCTCTTTTTTTTTTCATCCCTGGAAATGTGTCTTTAGCCCTGTTTTTATACGGGATAATGGTGAATGGAAATGGCAAGAGACAACCATTAACCAGGCTTTAAAGGCAAAATCGAAAGCCTTAAACAGGTTGCCATCTTTGATGATTTCCTACCCTTTTGGGTTTTGTGAAGAACCTGGATACGTTTCACTCCCTGACTCCTTCGAATGCCTCCATGCCTTGTGCTTCGATTGGCTCTGAACTTCTCCTTTCGATGGCTCTGGGCTTCATTATTGCGGCTTCTTCGATTTAGCCCCTATTTGCCTTGTTCTTCGATTGGCTCTAAAAATACCCAACTAGCCCATTTGAACACTCCATTTTGGCCAGTCGAAGCTTCTTTTGTCATTTCCTTCGAATGAAATTTTGTAGAAGCCTTGGGCTTGGCAGCATGCAGGACTTTGGCCAGCAAGCATATTTAACCAGACGCATCAAAAGGAAAAACAAACTTGTTTCCAACAATTGTGTATCCTTCGAATGAACCATATGTATGTTCTTCAAATGGACCATATGTGTGTTCTTCAAATCGACCACATGCATGTTCTTCAAATGGACATTTTGAATTCTTCTTCGAATGACCATATTGTGTGTCATAGTGTAGAAACTATGTATGTTGAATGGTTTTAGAGGTGGAGTCAGAGCAGGCATGAAGATAGACATTACCCAATCGATGCTTGCATGTAGATAGCCATTATCCAATCGAAGCTTAGCATGCATGAGACCACTGCTTTGTGAATTGAAGCAGGCATGTAAGAAGTTCTTGCCTTGTGAATCAGAGGCAAGCATGAAGAGGAAGCCTTTTCCTTGTGCATCGAAAGCAAGCACAAAGTAGGCAATTGTCTTATGGATCAAAGCAGACATGTAAGAGGCCAATGCTCAATCGAAGCTTGCATGCAGGAGTCACTACTTTGTGAATCAAAATAAACCGACAAGAGGCTACTGCTTGTGAATTGAAGCAAACTGTTTTAAAGGGAGCCATTTTCCCAGTCGAAGCTAGCACAAAGGAAGCCAATGACTTGTGGATGCTTAGCATGAGAGAGGCCATAGCTTTGTGGATCAAAGCAGACACAAAGGAGGACATTGCCCAGTGAATTAAACCAGGCACGAAGGAAGTATTTTCCTAGTGAATCAAAAGAAAACTTGAAGCATCCAACACTCAGTTGAAGCTTTGTGAATTAAACTTGATCGAAGGAGGCCGAGTGCTCAATCGAAGCTTGTGAACCAAGCTTGCATCGAAGGAGGCCAAATTCCCAATCGAAGTTGTGAAAGAAAGCTTGCTCGAAGGATTTTAGATTCCCAATAGAAGCTTATGAATCAAGGAAAACTTGCTCTTCTTCAATTTGATGCATGAAAGCCAAAAATCCAATTGTACTTGTGCAAACTTACCCTTTTGAAAATCCTTGTGAGAAAATGTCTTGAGAAAAAGGAGGGAAAATTTTTGGGTACAACAAATGTCATGATGTATGAATTTCATGATGCTCTTAAAATAAATGAGAATGTTATATGTGTTTCAGTTATGCATATGCTATAGTGTATTGTAAATGTTGTATGACTGTAATATGTGAGCGTATCGGTTTCTCTTTGTGGTTTCGTTGTACTAAGAGAAGATAAATCCCTGACTGCTGCTGGGGATGAAGAATGTGATTCTTCAATATTTGTTGAAATTGAATTGCTGGGAGATGAACTTCCGTTGCTAGAGAAATAAACTCTACTAGGGAAAGAAAGCTCCATAAAGTACTTGGGGATTTTTATGAAGCCCGGTTGGGGAACCCAAGAAGTTTATGAACCAAGTCGAAGAATTCTCCAACATGTTGGGGAAATGATTGAAGCTTTTGATCTATTAAGAAGATGTCGAAATGTCTGAAATTGTTAGGTTATATTCTGAAGACATGACAGTGACTTTGCAGGAGGACATCTTTGTCTCCATACCTACTGGGGAACGTATCCTTATTGATGACGAAATTTGTGAAGATAGTCCCCTAGGGGTGGTTACTCTGTGGGGATTTTATGGATGGTTTGAATGTTATCCCAACTCCTGCAGTCTTGAGTAAATGTTGATTAGGATGATAAGCCTTCTACTGATAGACAAGTGACGAAATGACGGGAAATAGTCGTATGCTTTAATCCCTTAATTTTTCCTGGACTATCCTTTCAGATTTTCAGTCCACCAGGATATTCTTTAGCCCAAGCCACCTTTTCATGTTTTCGACTTGCCGGGTGTACAGTTTTATTTATATATCCCTATTTTTTTCCTGAACTCCTTTGGTTCGGAGGGATGCCCTTACTTTTTCTTAGGCCAATCAACCTAGCGGGTCTTTTTTCATGCGTAGTATTATCCGACTATGTCCATGTTCATAGGGTGCGGAAAATTGTCACTGTCCATAATAGTAAGTGTTGCAGCACTGCCAGAAAATATTTTCTTGATCGCACGTGGCCCTTCCTATTCAATACCCTAAGTGATTCAGATGGAGGTCTGCCTCTGGCTATTCGACGCTTTTGAGGGATTCCTTGAATCTTGACTCGATTGCCCCCAGATCAGTTTAGATACCATGTCATGTCTCTTGATTATGAAAGGCCTATTATTGGAAATGTCTTTCCATTTGAGGTGATTTTTTTCATTGAGAGGATTTACGTTCATTGAATATTCGTCGTGCGAATTTCTCTATTGTTGAAGAATTAGTTATATGAAAATAGTGGTATTAAAAATGCAAAGCTTATGTCTGTCTTGAAGTTTTTAAAAATTCATTTTTTAGTAAAACAAAATTTGCAAGAATGTGATATCAACTCAGAATTTATAGCAAACCTTACAGGAGTCAGGATACCTTTTTGTAACAATATGCTTTTGAACTAACTCATGCTTCAGCTAGGACTTTTAGGGCTTGTAATGTGGCCTGGTTCACGGTTTAAGAAATAAATGATAAAGGCTCGAAATTTATTTGTACCCAACCCGTTCTTCGTGATGTTCTTCAGTCCTATACTCAGTTAACTATGGGTTTAAATCCCAATTAAGTTCTGGAATCTTGGCCCTGATTTTTGGTGATGGTTCGGATACTGAAAGTTTATTTGAGAAGGCAGTCATTTTTGTAACTTTTTCTGTTTGTTGAGGATTTGTAGCGACCTCTTTTTTTTAGTATCCCTATTTTCTTCCTGAACTGTTTCTTTTGTGATTACAGTCAGCGGGATGCCCCTGTTTTTTTTCTTAAGTCTGCTTCATAGGTTTTGACTACGCGAGCTTTTCTTTTGAGAGATAATGACCTTCTATTTTAATGATTATGCGGAACCATCACCATCTTTTGATTTGGAATGATACCTCTGACACTACTTGTCGTGTACGAGGGGAAAGCTTTCGATTGAGTGCACTATTAAATTAATTGAGAAACTACCCAGACCCAGGTTATGATTAAAGGTTTCAATTTGCGTGAAAAAGAAAACTCCTACTTCTTAGGCTCAAAGGGGTTGACTAAGGATTATCTTCCTTATAACTCCACTGTTTAGGATTTGAAACAACGCCTATACATCGTCAGCAAGGTCTGTTCAAAAGCACATTGTATGAGATTATGGTATCGTTTTCGTCATCCTCCCTCTAAAGGCTTACAACTTTCAATCAAGATTCGAATATCACAAAAAGGAAGTAAAAGCATAGTTTCGGTATAGTGAAAATGAATGTATTAATTCAAGACAAACATATGCAATGCATTAATGGATGCTCTCAATCTTGGCCATGATTCGGCATGGGAGCAGTGATCACATTGAGAGTCTTAAGAGGGTCAAATTCAATCTCCTTGGAGTCAATCATATTTTGAATCTTGTATTTCATCACCCCACAATCGTTAGTGTCATGTCTAGGACTTCTAGAATGATAGGAACACCTTGCATCGAGATTGTAGTTAGGAGAAGAAGTTTTGGGGTTTGGATAAGGTTCTATCAACGTAATCAGATTCATCCTCAACATGTGTTGCAATGCTTGAGACAAAGACATGTTGATTTTGGTAAACTGTCTCTTGGGATCGTCTTGCCTTCGCTGATTAACCCGTTATTATTGTCGCACTGGTGTAGGATTAGAAATCATAACTGCCCCCACAACTTGATAATGATATTCTTTCATATGACCCTTATGGCCATACATAGCATTAGCCTCTTTCTTTCCGTTGAAAGGTTTCTTCACAGCATTTGAAGACACATCCACCTGAATTTTCCCACTTCTGTTTCTAGCTTCTACTCTTTCACTTATCAATATCAGCTCATTGAACCCAGCCGAAGAGCTTCCGATCAAGTGGTTGAAAAATAGACCAGTTAATGCACCCAAGATCATATCTACCAGCTCTCTATCAGACAGAGGATGCTGGACTTTTCCTGCAAGATCTCTCCATTTCTGGGTATAATCTTTGAAGCCATCGTAAGAACCCATACACATGCTTTGAAGTTAAGTACTGGTTAGAGCAAGGTCAACATTATATTGGTACTGCTTGTAGAAATCATCAACCATATCCTCCCAGGTGCGGATTTTGGTTCCCTGTAGCTGATAGAACCATTCCAATTGAGTCCCCGATAAACTTTCTTGGCAGAAATGCACCCACAAATTCCTATCAACAGTGTGAGGTTGGATCTTCCTGACATAAGACCTCATATGCAGTTTAGGACATGAAATCCCTTCATATTCAGAAAACACGAGAACCTTGAACTTTGGTGGGATGACCACTCCAGAAACTAGCCCTAATTCTTACATATCCAGACCAGGTACCCTCTGAATTTTGATGGCGTTGAGACGATCTTCCAGCTGCTTGTATTTGTCATCAGCAGGAGGATATTATTCTTCTTCATAATCAGCCTCTTCTTCATCGGTCTCTGGGTTGTGGTCTTCTTCTTTTGGCTTCTCTTCCTGATTATCTCCCTCGTTTGACGGATTTGCGAATTCTAGAGCTCGCTTGGCTGGTCCTCCGAGTATCCTTCCTATATTCAGGACACCCACTGGTTTCTTGGCCTTTTTCTTATTGTCTTTGAGAATGAGAGCCTTCAAGTCCTCTTGTCCCTTAGCAAGATCCAAGAACATCAGCTTGAATTGAGCATTCTGGGTTTGAAGGTCTTTAATATTCTGTTCGAGAGTACTTTCTTTTGGTTGAAATAAACAGCGAAAAGATAAGAAACTTGTCGTTGAAATAACTGTAATGATACGTATGTCGTGTTTATGCGATGTTATCAACAATCTCGCGGGGTAAACACAAGAAAATGTTTGAATTTTTATTGCAACTTTGATCGAAGAACTTCGTATTATTGAATGTTCTTCTACGAGAATCGAGCTCACCATGTCGAGTGGGTCCTAGCCTCTGACTCAAGTTGTTATACTTTTGTCTTTTGACATCATTGGCTAGAGGAAAATAAATCCCCTTACCCCTTGCTAGACGTCTGGGTCATCATAACCTGCATCATAGGCCCTAGAGATCCTTGATATGGTTAGTGAAATGAGAATGGATGTTATGATGCATGATGATATGTTTGAAAAATTTAATCACACACAAGCAAAACACACAAGACCTTGGGTTTAGGCTTGCATGGGGTTTATAGGCAAGTACCCTATTGAAGTTTAGTTGGTTCAACCTATCTTAGAAAAGTAACCGAGTCCTAAGGAGTCTCATATCACTGACCTTTATTTCAGGCATTGTTTTAACTCAAGCACCAAAGTATTACAGACAAAATATCCTAAAATTTCAATCTCAATGAGTGTAGCATCGAGTATCAACCAATCTTCAGTCAGAACCAAAGCCGGTCATCTCACTACTTTCTAATGGCTTAGGATGAGTCAATTAAAGGTTCTAAAGGTCAGTTAGTGCTTTATGACACCATAAGGAAGCCTAATGTTATCCTTGACTGGCTCAAGGAACATTAGTACAAGCCAGAGTATCACGCTAACATAGCTATCACTTCGTCTATATCGGTCTACGCCGTACAACCTCCATGATTTATTACTACTTACCTAAAAAGGTGCCCCAGATCCGGGTGTAAGTTCTTTTAGTAATAACCCAAACAAGCCCTCAAAAGTAAAGCATACAAAACGCACAAGGTAAATCAAAATTAGAATGATCTAACTCTAAGGTAACCCCACTTTTTATAAGTTCCCCAGCAGAGTCTCCAGTTCTATAATATGGTGGCAGAACCGACTATTATACTGGTTTTGCCTTTGTATTTGCAAATGTTGAGGTAAGCAAGATTCGCCACTGACTTTTCTTTTATCCAACAAAGGAAAGGGTGAAAAGAACAGAAAAAGAACTTTCGAGATTATTTTTGAGTAAGGGGGGTAGATTATGGAAAGGGAAGGTTTTAGCACCCTTTCCATCCGTAGTTATCTACAGGCTCTTAGATGCTTAGCTCATTTTGAAATACCTTGTGCTTTATGTGTTTTGAAAAGTATTTTTGAAAGCGCCTTAGTGAGGAGAACTTTGTAATGTTTCTCGGAATGGTAGAGAACATATACAAAGTGTTTGAAAATGTTTTTGAAAGAAGTTTTGTGTAAGTGTAAAAATTGTTTGAGCAAGCATCTAACAATTATCTACTTTACTTGAAAGGTTGTTCTTTTCCTCTTTTCCTTTAGACAGTGATTGAAGAAGTGAAAAACACAAGAAGGGGGGTTGAATTGTAAAAACTGGAAATCAATTGCAATCAACACGATATTTTTATCCTGGTTCGTTTGATCTCAAACTACTCCAGTCCACCCGTCAAGGTGATTTCGCCTCTCTCCAACGAGGTCTTAATCCACTATATTCAACTGAATATTACAATCTGCTTTAACAACTGCTAAAGCCTTCTTGATGCAAACCACAAACCGGTTTCTCAAGGAATTACTTTCTTACAAAGAATTGAAATCTAGGTGTGTGAATGTTTTCTACAAAATTGTTTATCACAACTGTGATACTACACAACTTAAGCTTATGAGAACTAGATTACTAAGATAATTGAGTAAGGAAATTGAGAGCTTCTAGAAAACTGAGAGTAAGGAAGATGATGAATAGCTTTTGGCGTGTAGATTGTTATAGAGCATTAGCCAATTCAATCTTCATTGACTTGTTTATATAGCATTGGTAATAGTGTATGTTGGAGTAATAATTCTGTTTCAATGCCAATAACATTCTTTCCTTAATAAGCAGATCTTGTCTGGAATGATGCCATTGGTAATAAATCATCTTGAATGCACAGTACCGTTGCCACTTAAGCGTGTTCTGGCTTTGGCTCATTCTGACGCTGCTTAGGTGCTGATGAATTGTTGTTGTCTTTATCAGAGATCAGAGTGTTGAGCGCAGATCTGTTCATCAAGCTTCAGCATAAGCGCAAGTTGATCTTCTGATTCTGGTATCTGATATAACATCTTCTGATGCTGATGTTGATAACCAATTTTCTGATGCTGATGAGGATGTTCTCATGCTGATACCCATCAGAGTTTTTGTAAAACAGAATGTAATTTTTAGATAGCATATGTGTCTTACATGAATCATACAATTAATGTATCTTAGTATTTTGTTATCATCAAAACTTAAACTTAGGGTAGTAGATTCAAACTTTGTTCTAACAATCTCCCCCTTTTTGATGATGACAAAAACTAGATATTTTTTAATTGAAAATTAGCGTGAAAAAGTATCAGAGATAACTAAATAATAATTTGTATCAGAATTAATTAGGAAGTTATCAAAGATAAGGGATAAAGAGATATCAGAGTTTAGATCGAAGATACTCCGCCTGAATTTATTACTTCCCCTTTTTAATTCCAAGAGTTCTTCAGGATCAGATCTTTATTGACTTTCTTTGAACATCAGAATATCAGAGCTTCAGATCAGGATATCAGAGCTTCAGTGTATCAGAGTATATCTTGTACCTGTAGACTTATGCAAAAAACAGAAAACATTCAAGTATATCAGAGTGTTAGAATGTTTGAGACTTTTTGTCTCAATAATCCGTTATTGAAAAAATATCATTCTTGTTCTCCCCCTTTTTGTCAGCAATCAAAAAGTGTAAGTAATATAAGCTAAAACGATCAGAGCAGAAAAACTTGTTATATTAAATTCAGAGCCAGACAAAATAGTACAGATGATATGCAAAGAAAACATTGAAAATATCATGAATGAAAAACTAAGGTTGGGGTGGAAAGCGTGTGAACAAAGTCTCCAGCATTGTCTTAATCTGATCAGCAGTTTCATTCTGCTTGTGCACCATGCTGACTACTGTATCTATCTTGCTGTCTTGCACATCCATCCTTTCCTTCATCTTCTGATCATTTTCATCCATTCTTTGCTGCAGATGAATGTCATTCAGCCTCAGCTCTTCCAGAGTCTTCCTGTCCAAGGAAGCTTGAGAAACGTCAGAAGCAGGAAGCTTCTGAGAGCTTTCTGCAACATCTTCAGCTTGACTAACCTCTTCAGCTTGAGTTGTCTGATCTTCTGCTGGCTGCACTTTTGAAGCTGGACGCTTCTCAGACCATGGCTCACTATCCAGAAGGAGCACTTCTTCCTTCAGCAGATGACTTCCAACTTCCTTCAGCAGCTTGCTGAAGTTCTGCTGTGCCTGCTCATAGTTGATGTCTTGCAACTTGAGGGCTTCAACGCGTACCCATATTCTGAAACGTGTCCAGAGTTGGTCTGAGGCAGCAGGATCAATCATTCCAGGGCAAACTCGCTTTAGAGAAGCAATCCATTGCTGCAAGCCTGTTTCAAAATTCACAATGCCAGAGCCAACATCTAGCTGTTTTGGTTTGGGAATGGCTATTTTATTTTTGAGATCAGCAAGACGGTCAAGGATTGTTAAATCGATGAAGGTCCTGATGTGGTCTTCAGTAGTTTGTTTGGGAGATGGAGTGGGAGAATCAGAAATAATAATTGGACTGTTTGGAGTATTTGGAGGGGTAGTTTCTGGTGAGGATGGCAACTGGGGTATGTTTATGGTTGTACCACATTGCAGCTGAATTGCCAAGGGTTGTGGCTCAGAGGATTGAGGAGAATGAGGTTCAGGTGATGGAGTTTCAGAATGATGAAACTCAGGTTGTGGAGGTGATGGTTGAGGTGATTATGGATGAATTTCTGGTTTAGGATAGGGAGGAGGAATTGCTGGTTGTGGAGAAGGAGGAGGAATTTCTGGTTGTTCAGGAATTTGTGGTTCTTCTGGTATGGGTGAAAGAGTATGTTCTGGTTGAAGAGAGTGGGCATTTTCTGGTTGAGTGTTTGGATTATTTGAGAGGGGAGCAGAAGCACGTTGATCAATTTCAGACAGAACTTTGTCAAGTTCTGATTCTGTTGATGGTGTGGGTTTTGGATTTTTGGTGCGGGATCTCCTAAGAGTCAGTGACTCAGAAGGGTCATCTTCTGGTTTGGTTTCATCAATAGATGGTATGGGGATTGGAAGTTCATGTGAAGCTGGGGTTGGGATTGATGTTGGAATAGCAGAAGAATTTAAAACATTAGCAGCAGATAGATTACCTCTTTTCTTAGGGGTCTGCTGGGATGGTCCTTCTGAAGTGGCCTTTCTTTTCTTCGTCTTCTTCAGAGAAACTTCTGGTTGTTGTTGGTGCAGATCTTTAATATTCAGTTTGGGATCTGTACCATCAGCCTTGCAAGCGTCCAAGTATCTGAGAACCACAACTGGTTTTGATTCAATCTCAGAAAATAATGGAAAGTCGTTCAGTGGGACTCTTCTGCTAGTGATGTCAGCAAGAGGAGTAGCGCTGGGCTCCTTTCTGATATTCTCTATCAGTTTCATTTTCTTCAGATTCTTGGCGTTCAGAGGCTTGCCAACAGTAGGTTCAATAGAACTTAATTCCTGAGCTTCTGTGAGGTGTTCTATCAGCCTATTCTCATTCAGAATATCTGATATTAACCTGCCAAAGGGTATCCAATCCCTCTTTGTCCTTTCTTCTTCCCTTGTCTCCTTGACGCTGGTCCTGAGGTGATTAAACAGAAGATGAGCCAAGTTAATTTTTACCTTCTGATTAATAAAATAGATCAGAAACTGCTGATCTATATTTATATAATCAGGAGAGCTTGTTGGCTTCATGTGATTAAAGCACCCCAGAATAATCTTCGCCCATATTCTGTCCTGATCCTTTAAGTCTCTGATTTTGCTGCTGGGAACCCCATGGGTGAAAATCTGCCTTGCAATGACAGCAACGTCAGAGAATCTTTCTGCCATGTCGATACAGCGGATACCACCACCATTGTATCCAATCAATCTTGCTATGTGATCCTCAGTGATCACAATCTTCTTTCCCATTATGTAGGAGGTAACTTGATGTGTTGATGAGTACGCATGAATCCAGAACTCCTGGACCAATACTGGGAACGTTGGTCCAACCAACCTATCAAAATATCTCTCCCATCCCTGTGCCCTAACTTCTTCTGTCAAATCGAATCCATTTTCTTTCAGACTGGAGAAGTCAACAATTAGTTCAGACAGCACTTCCAAATTCTTCAATGGTGTAAGGAGTGTTCTGAAAGGAACTTGGTATTGTTCAGAAGAAGCCTCCTTCTGAGAACCTGCAGAAACATTGCTGGAGGTTGCCATGTTCACACTTAGGGTTTTTCTGAGAAAACTGAAAAAATGGGTTTCTTTTGAGAGAGATGAACACACAAGGAAAATGCAGAAAATATTTGTAAGATTGTAAGAAACGGTAAAGGATTAATGAATGATGTTAATGTGCTTAAATAGATTTCAAAATATGTTTTGAAAACGTAAACGGTTTCAAGAAAGAGAAATAATTCATGATTACATTTTTAAAACATGATTACGTGCATTTAATGCTTGCTGATTTTGGGGGATTTGAGAAAGATACTTAAAACAGTTACCAGACATGTGTCTCAATGCACCCAATCAGCATTTTGCCTTCTCAGAAGCGTGCACGCGTTCTGCTTCAGAGATTTGCTGATGATTGGATGACACTTGTTTGATTTAGTGAGCAGCACGTCTATCCTTGAGCTGAAACGCTCAGATCTTTAAGAATAGAATCTGATGCAATCTGCATGTCTATCTTTCTGAACAGAGATTAATCAGAAGTTCACAGTAAAACAAATACATTCTGAAGGTTAGTATATAAAATTAAAACATTTTCACTCTGGGCAGAGTTTCATGCTGAGATGTTTCAGAATGAAATTGAACCTATCTTCAGAAAGGGGTTTAGTGAAGATATCAGCCCATTGATGGTCTGTATCAATAAATTTTAAGTTCAAAATTCCTTTCTGAATATAGTCCCTAATGAAGTGATGTTTTATTTCTATATGCTTAGCCCTAGAATGTAAAATTGGATTCTTACTTAAGCAAATGGCAGAAGTATTGTCACAGAGTATAGGGATGTTACTCTAAAAAATCTGGAAGTCTTCAAGCTGACTTTTCATCCAGAGCATTTGTGTGCTACATCCTGCTGCTGCTATGTACTCAGCTTCTGTTGTTGATAGCGCAATTGTGGATTGCCTTTTGCTGGACCAAGAGATCAGATTTTCTCCCAGAAACTGGCAGCTTCCAGAAGTACTTTTACGCTCTACTCTGTCTCCAGCAAAGTCAGCATCGCAGTAGCCTACTAAGCTGTAATCACTAGATTTTCTATAAAATGAACCCAGATTAGTAGTACCTTTCAGATACTTGAAAATTCGCTTAACAGCTGTTAAGTGAGATTCTCTAGGATCTGATTGGAATCTAGCACAAATACATACGCTGAATAAAATGTCAGGCCTTGAAGCCGTCAGATAAAGGAGAGAGCCAATCATACCTCTGTAGACCTTCTGTTCTACCTTTTTGCTTACCTCTTCTCTTTCCAGAATGCACGTGAGATGCATTGGAATCTTTGATGGCTTACATTCTGAGAGGTCAAATTTCTTCAGAAGATCTCTGACATATTTGCTCTGATGAATGTAAGTTCCCTCTGGAGTTTGATTGATCTGAATTCCTAGAAAGAATTTCAGTTCCCCCATGAGGCTCATCTCAAATTCTGCCTGCATACACTTAGAAAATTTTCTTCCAAGAGAAGGATTAGTAGATCCAAAAATAATATCATCAACATAAATTTGACAGACTAAGATGTCATTCTTAACTGACTTACAGAATAAGGTAGTGTCCACCTTCCCTCTGGTGAATTCATTTTCTAACAGAAAGTTACTTAGTCTTTCATACCAAGCTCTGAGAGCTTGTTTCAGACCATATAGTGACTTCTTTAGTTTGAAAACATGTTCTGGATGTTTTGTACTTTCAAAACCAGGGGTTGGTGCACATAAACCTCTTCTTCTATATAACCATTTAAGAATGCACTCTTGACATCCATCTGATACAGAGTGATGCCTCTATTAACAGCAAATGAAATTAAAAGTCTGATAGATTCTAACCTGGCGACTGGAGCAAAGGTTTCTGTATAGTCTATCCCCTCTTGCTGACTATAACCTTGTGCTACCAGTCGTGCTTTGTTTCTGACGACTTCACCTTGTTCATTTAGCTTGTTTCTGAACACCCATCTTGTTCCAATGATGTTGAATCCTTTTGGTCTGGGAACAAGATCCCATACGTCATTTCTGGTGAATTGATTCAGCTCTTCTTGCATTGCTATAATTCATTCGTTGTCCAGAAGTGCTTCATCAATAGAAGAAGGTTCAATCAGAGACACAAGTCCCATGAGGGATTCTTCAGAGTTTCTGAAGCTTGCTCTTGTTCTGATTGGATCTTCCTTTCTTCCTAGGATAGTTTCTTCTGGGTGATCCAAGTTGCTTCTGGGTAGTCTCTTCTGAGGTTGATCAGCAGCTGTTGTAGGATTGCTATCAGTTCTCCTTTCAGATGTTGAAGGAGTGTCTGTGTTGAGAGCTTCTGATGACTTGTCTTTAGAACCTGTAAATTTAACTTCCATACCTGCAAAAACTTCATTCTGCTTTGACTTTTCAGAGTCAAGCTTATCATCAAAACGAACACTGATTGATTCTTCCACAATCTGTGTTTCTGTATTGTATACTCTGTACCCTCTTAAGCATTCAGAGTATCCTAACATAATACACTTCTGTGCTTTAGAGTCAAACTTGTTCAAATAATTTTTTGTATTTAACATAAAACAAGTACATCCAAATGGATGAAAATATGAAATGTTGGGCTTTCTGTTCTTCCACAATTCATATGGAGTCTTTTCCAGAATAGGTCTTATTGAGATTCTATTCTGAATGTAGCACGCTGTGTTTATTGCCTCTGCCCAGAAGATCTTAGCAACGTTTGTCTCATTGATCATGGTTCTGGCCATTTCTTGCAATGTTCTGTTCTTTCGTTCTACAACTCCATTTTGTTGGGGAGTTCTAGGACAACAGAAATCATGCAGAATGCCTTTGTCATTAAAGAATGACTCAAAATCTTTGTTTTCAAACTCTCCACCATGATCACTTCTGACTTTAACGATTCTAAGATCCTTTTCATTCTGAACTTGGTTACAGAAGGTAACAAACACAGAGTGTGACTCGTCCTTGTGTCTTAAAAACTTTACCCATGTCCATCTGTTATAGTCATCTACGATTACTAACCCATACTTCTTGCCACTGACTGAAGCAGTTTTAACTGGTCCAAATAAGTCAATATGCAGAAGTTCTAATGGCTTAGAGGTAGAAACAACATTTTTAGCTTTGAAAGAAGGTTTTGCAAACTTGCCTTTCTGACATGCTTCACACAGAGCATCTGAATTGAACTTCAAATTAGGAAGTCCTCTGACCAGATTGAGTTTGTTAATCTGAGATATTCTTCTCATACTAACATGCCCCAATCTTCTGTGCCAGATCCACTGCTCGTTGTTAACAGACAGAAGACACTTTACATTCTGACTTTTCAGTTTAGAAAGTTTGATTTTATAAATGTTGTTTCTCCTCTTTCCATTAAACAAGATAGTCCTATCTTTCTGACTAACAGCTTTGCATGAATTTTGATTAAAGATTATATCATAACCGTTATCACTTAATTGACTTATGGATAACAGGTTATGCATTAATCCATATACTAATAAAACATTACTTATAGAGGGAAGATTTCCATTACCTACAGTTCCAGAGTTAATGATCTTTCCCCTCTGATTGCCTCCAAAGCCAACGTGGCCTCCAGGCTTAAGTTCCAGGCTTTGGAACATATGCCTTCTTCCCGTCATGTGTCGCGAGCAGCCAGAGTCCAGGTACCACGACTGGTGTTTCTGATTTGCTGCTAAAGATATCTGCAACATGTATTATTTTATCCTTAGGTACCCAGATTTTCTTGGGTCCTGATTTGTTAGATTTACCAAAACTCTGGTTGAATTTTGGTTTCATAGAATACTTACTGCTAGTGTATTTAATATCATGTGTGTGACCATACACGAAATGTGAGTTCAGAGGAGTGTGTTTAATGGTTAAATCTATGGCATTCTTTGGTGTAGGAACCTTACCTTGGTATCCTATTCCCTTCTTGCCGTTTCTACTAACTCCATAGATCATTGAAGCCATTTTTCTTCTATCTATGCTTTTAGAAAGGAACTCCTGGAAACTGTGATCATACTCCTTGATGATCTCATCAGCGCTGCTGGGAGTTTCAGAAATTGGTTCCTTCTGAGAGTTTTGTAAAACATTTTCTAATTTTGAAATTTTATTTCTCAGCTCAGAATTTTCCAATTTAAGACTCTCAGTCTTATCAGAGTCAGATTCAAGATTCCTTTTCAGGTTTCTGAATTTAACTCTAATCTGCTGGTACCTTTCCAGAATTTCATTAAGGCTTTCAGCAAGTTCAGCCTTAGTAAAATTAATTGCAAAGTCAGGAAATACCTCTTCAGTATCTGATTCTGAGTCTGATTCAGAAGCTTCACTGTCTTCTGAAATGTTGGCCATGAGAGCTATGTTTTCTCTCTCATCATCTGATTCTGAGTCAGCTTCAGACGAGTCAGAGTCATCCCATGTAGCCATGAGACTTTTCTTCTTTTCTCTTCCAAACTTCTTTTTGGGCTTTTCCCTCTGAATCTTTGGGCAGTCACTCTTGTAGTGTCCTTGCTCATTGCACTCATAGCAGATGATGTCCTTGGTGTTTGGCTTTCTGCTTCTTGAGGAGCCTTCGGATCTTCTGTATCCAGAGGAAGAATTTGTCCTTCTGTATCTGGAAGAAGACTCGTTCTGATCAGATATTCTGGGATTCCTGATCTTCCTTTGCCTATGCTTCCATAGTTTGTTCACTCTTTTGGAGAGGAGAGAAAGTTCGTCTTCTTCTGATGAGGATCCATCAGATGTTTCTTCAACTGCCTGCAAAACTTTAGACTCAGATTTTTTGTTAGATTTTAATGCTAAAGGCTTACCTTGCTTCTGAGGTTCATCAGCTTCTAGCTCTATCTCATGACTTCTGAGGGAGCTGATAAGTTCCTCCAGAGAAATTTTGTTGAGATCTTTTGCTAGCTTCAGAGCTGTAACCATTGGCCTCCACTGCTTTGGTAAGCTTCTGATGATCTTCTTGACGTGATCAGCAGTAGAGTATCCTTTGTCCAGAACCTTGAGACCAGCCACCAGAATTTGGAATCTTGAGAACATTGTTTCAATGGATTCACTTTCTTCCATTTTGAATGCCTCATACTTCTGAATGAGCGCAAGAGCTTTAGTTTCTTTGACCTGAATGTTGCCTTCATGCGTCATTTTGAGTGAGTCAAACATGTTCTTTGTTGTGTCTCTGTTAGAGATCTTTTCATATTCAGCATAGGAGATGGCGTTGAGAAGGATGGTTCTGGCCTTGTGGTGATTTTTGAAGTCACGCTTTTGTTGGTCAGACATTGCTTTCCTGTCAATCTTCTGACCGTTTGCATTCAATGGGTGCGTGTATCCATCTGTCACCATGTCCCACAAATCAGCATCATGTTCCAGAAAGAAGCTTTCAATTCTGTCTTTCCAGTAATCAAAATTTTCTCCATCAAAGACTGGAGGTTTGCCGCTGAATCTGTCTCTGTCTTCATTGTTGTCATTGCTGGTGTGTTGATAAGTTCCTGCCATTGTGTTTTTCTGACGCTGGATCTTGTACTGACACAGTTAAGTGTTTTAGCTCAGAACCAGGCGCTCTGATGCCAATTGAAGAAGTGAAAAACACAAGAAGGGGGGTTGAATTGTAAAAATTGGAAATCAATTGCAATCAACACGATATTTTTATCCTGGTTCGTTTGATCTCAAACTACTCCAGTCCACCCGTCAAGGTGATTTCGCCTCTCTCCAACGAGGTCTTAATCCACTATATTCAACTGAATATTACAATCTGCTTTAACAACTGCTAAAGCCTTCTTGATGCAAACCACAACCGGTTTCTCAAGGAATTACTTTCTTACAAAGAATTGAAATCTAGGTGTGTGAATGTTTTCTACAAAACTGTTTATCACAACTGTGATACTACACAACTTAAGCTTATGAGAACTAGATTACTAAAATAATTGAGTAAGGAAATTGAGAGCTTCTAGCAAACTGAGAGTAAGGAATATGATGAATAGCTTTTGGCGTGTAGATTGTTGTAGAGCATTAGCCAATTCAATCTTCATTGACTTGTTTATATAGCATTGGTAATAGTGTACGTTGGAGTAATAATTCTGTTTCAATGCCAATAAAATTCTTTCCTTAATAAGCAGATCTTGTCTGGAATGATGCCGTTGGTAATAAATCATCTTGAATGCACAGTACCGTTGCCACTTAAGCGTGTTCTGGCTTTGGCTCATTCTGACGCTGCTTAGGTGCTGATGAATTGTTGTTGTCTTTATCAGAGATCAGAGTGTTGAGCGCAGATCTGTTCATCAAGCTTCAGCATAAGCGCAAGTTGATCTTCTGATTCTGGTATCTGATATAACATCTTCTGATGCTGATGTTGATAACCAATTTTCTGATGCTGATGAGGATGTTCTCATGCTGATACCCATCAGAGTTTTTGTAAAACAGAATGTAATTTTTAGATAGCATATGTGTCTTACATGAATCATACAATTAATGTATCTTAGTATTTTGTTATCATCAAAACTTAAACTTAGGTTAGTAGATTCAAACTTTGTTCTAACAGTGATATCCTACTATTAGTGAGTAGGTAGCCCTAGTCGTTGGATGTTTGAGGGACAATCGAAGGGACTTCATATAGTCACAAAGGAAACTGGGCAAGAAACCTTAGTAACTATCCTAGGGTTTTAAGATCATACTGAGGAAACATAGAGAAGGTCATTTTTTATCCTTTAAACCAGAGGGTAGCCACTAAAGTCTCTCACGTTTCGGGAGTTGTGAATATTTTCCGAAGGAAACCAAAGTAGGGATACCCTAGAGGTGTATATGTGAGAGTGTGTTGTATTCAGTTATTTTTTCTTGTGTTAGGTTTGCTAGCATTTTATTATTATGTTCTTGCCACACAATCCTATTAGTCATGCATCTAGACAATTAATAGTGTGCGGGAATTTAAAGTGCGGAAGTGTAAATCCTAAACTATTACAAGGCTTCAGGGAGGGGGATTATTACAAGTCCAAAAATGGGGGAAACAAAAGCAGTAAATCTAAAGTCCTAGTTTAATTCTATTACATCCCATAAGCAAGTATATTAATATGAAAATAAAGTAGAAATATAAAACGCGTGCGAAATGGAAAAACGTCTAAACCCTAAAAAGGAATATCTTTTTGTTTGTTTTTGTTTTATGTAAGAAAATTTTTAATTGATAATTAATTAAATAATCTAGATCTAAAGAAAAAAAAGTTAATTATTAAAGAAAATTGAAATTTAAAAAGAAATTAATTCTAAGTTTTTTGTATTTTTGTTATGAATAAAAGATATTAAATGAAATAAATGAATTAAATTTTGGGTCTATTTATTTTTAAATTAAATAAAAGGTTAAAGTTATTATTTAATTAATTTACCAAGTTAATTTAATTTAAAAAAGAATAACCTGATTTTTTTATGATTTTTTATTTTATTTTAATGTTGTAATGAAATAAGATTGATTAAAAAAGAAATGTTAATTAAAACAAAATAAAAAAATTGAAGTGGGCCTGCAAAACAAAATGAAATGGGGGGTGCGCTACAAAGAAGTGTGAGGCCTATCAGCAAGAGGGCCCAGGCGCTGCAAAAATAGTTAGGGGGTGAGAATAAACGGAAACCTCAGGCCCAATGACAAGAGGGTCCAGGCGCCTGTGGGGTCTGCAAAGCAAATGTTAGAAAAATAAAAATTGTTTCCTGCGTGGGTCGAACCCAGGACCTGGCAAATGAGTGCCCTAAGAATGGTGTCCTATTATTTTAGCACTGATTGTCACATTAAACATGTTAAAACATTCATAATGATTGTTAATAACACAAATATGGATGCAATAGGTATTTACATGGCAGGAATATGCAATTTCGATTTCAAGAAACCTTACCAACCGGTGATACATGCATTTGGTGATCTAGAATGTTGCAATAATTGGGAATGGATGGAATAAGTTCCTAGGAATCTCAGGAATACGAATGAGCAATTGGTATGGATGGATGATGGTTGAAAAACTCAGTTTTGAATTTCACAACTATTATGATTTTTTGCAATTTTGTGGAGCTTTGGTAAGGCAATGTATTTTCGTCCCCTTTTTCTCATGCCTTGGTCTTGAAGTTATAAAGGAAGAAGGGGCTAGCAAAGATGGTAAGAATCCATCCATAATGGCCCTCTTTCAAACTAAAATCAAACACATTAAAAAAGTTCCAAAAATGCAAATTCTTACCCATTTTGAGGTGCAATTCACCTGGCCTCCTTTGCACGAAATTTTGGGCCCAAAAACAATTCAAACCATCAGCCCATATTTCCATAAACAATATTTACTATTTTATGCAATTTTATTTAGTTTTTATTTGAATAAAACAAAATAAATATGGATAAAATAGTTAGAAATAGCAAGGCAATGTAGAAATGATTTTAGAGGTCTCTCATAAGGTTAGGAAGATTTTTGAAGTCCAAGTAGTTAGGCTATTGACCTAAAAGTTCAAGTTTACCTAATGCACAATTCTTGAAATTTCCCAAATTTTCCCAACTTGGGAAAACCATAACTTGCTCAATTTTTATCCAATGATGATGATCTTGTACTTTTTGGAAAGCCCAAGATATCTAATTCAATCCCCTAATCAATGTTGAATTTATAGATTTTATCTTGATGTAAATGATCATGGAAAAAAGTGTCTTTTGTTGACTTTCTGAAAATGACCTCTAATGTGTGAGCTTATATCTTTCAAATGGTGCATTTCTTGAACTTGAGGATATAAGAGAAGTTGTAGGGAATTGGTTTCTCTTCAAAATGATATTTGGTTGGGGGAAAATGGATGAAGTATGTGAAAGTTATGCCTGGTCAAAGTTCAGCTGACTTCTTCTATAGAAACCCTAATTTAGCAATTCTTGACTTTTGATAAATTAAGAGCATTCCTTGAGGAATCATGATCAACCCTTGATCAAATGATGGATATCACTTAAAAATGTTGATGTTGACCAAAAATATTGAAGTTTGAATGTTTATTGGCCACACTTTACTTTTGACCTAGTATAGTTGACTTAAAAACATGTGATCAATTGATTGAGCAAACTTGTAGTGTAAGGTATGAAATTTGGCATGGACATTCATAAGGACATATTAGGGACCATAGAAATAACTTGGATCATTTGCAACCAAAACATCTTGGTAAAAAGTCAAACCCTAATTGGAAGTTCATTGCCTAGGAGGAGAATTCGTCTGATCAATTCTTCGGGCAACCTTGAGCAATTGAGGACGTCAATGAGCATGTCTTGAGTAAAAATGGGAGGGAAAGTTTTGAGGTACAACAATAGTGTTGTGATAAGGCCCAGTTCTATGATAGTTAAAGCTTTTGACGGTTCTCAAAGTTCAATATTTGGACAAGTGGACCTTCCTGTGAAGATCAACCCATATATGTTTTATATCACTTTTCAAGTCATGGATATAAAACCAACATATACGTGTTTACTTTGACGACTTTGGATCCATGCAGCAGGGGCCGTCACTTCAACATTACATCAGAAACTAAAGTTCTTCGTTAAAGGAAGATTGGTTATAATTGATGGTGAATAGGACATCTTTGTAAGTCACATAGAATCTTACAAGTATATCAGTACTGATGAAGACTATATTGAAAAACCACTTCAAGTCTTAGAGGTTGCCTCAATTGTAACCCTACTAGTGAAAAAAATCAAGAAACTTACTGTTACTTCGTGGAGAGATTTGCAAATAGCTGTGGAGAGAGGTACCTCAAATGGGTTAGGGTAAAATCCCAGAAATACCTGAGAAGAAGAATCGTTTTGGTTTGGGCTAAGAATTATCAAAGGCTACTCTGAAAGGAAAAGCACGGTTTCCTCCAATCCAGGAGATCTTTATTAACAAAAGAGTAGAGCATGTCAGACAGGTGGCAGAGATATCTGAAAAAAGTAATACCAAAAAGGCATCTGATTTCATCCATGATTGTGCCCCAGACGAAGAACTCGAGAATTGGACAACTGTGGAGATTCCTTAGATCTTTTTCTTTCCAAAGTAATTTTTCTTCTTTTTGAAAGAACCTATGTCAAGCTCGAGGCATGTGGGTTGCTTGTAAGGGTCCCCTAATTTGTTTCATACAATATTCATAATTAATAAAAGTTATATTTCACATTCAATTAAGATCCTTGTCTTTCTCTTGCATTTATCTCTTATATTTAAAAATGGAAATACTTTCCTTCATATGCATTTTCCAAATTCACATACTAAAATTGCACTAAAACATGATAAATGTGCACATACATGCTTAAAATCACCAATAACATTACTGCTGTTATCCGATATAATTTTGATGCACCCATCAACCAAGCAAAAGAGGAAGATGATGAAGATCTTGAACTCTCTGAAGAATTTGTGAGGGAGATAGAGCAGAAAGCTGAAAATATACAACCATACCAAGAACCAATTAATACCTTTAACCTTGGCACAAAGGAAGATCTAAAAGAAATCAAGCTAGGGACAACATTGGAGAAAAACGTCAAACAAAGACTGATCAAGTTGTTACATGGGTATGTGAATATGTTCACCTGATATTACAGAGATATGCAAAGATTGGATACATATATCATAGTGCATAGGCTTCCTCTCAAGGAAGATTATTCTCCAGTTAGACAAGCTCATAAGGACTCGTCTAGACATGTCTAGCCAGATTCGAGAAGAAGTCCTTAAACAGTTTGATGCAGGGTTCTTAGCGGTGGTAGATTATCTTCCTTGGATATCTAACACTGTTCCAGTGCCCAAGAAGGATCGAAAAGAACGCATGTGTGTAGATTATTAGGACCTAAACAAAGCAAGTCCCAAAGACAATTTCCCGTTACCTCACATAGATTTTGTGGTGAATAATATAACTCAAGCTTCGGTATTCTCATTCATTTATGGAAGCTAGCCTCAAAATCATTTCAGAGTGGTGACGTGTTATACCTAAGAAACCATGATATGATGTTACTCAGGTGTATGGAGAAACAGGAAGCATATGCACTTATGAGAGAAATCCATGAAGGTACTTTCGGAACTTATACAAATGGACATGCCATGGCTAGAAATATCCTACGAGAAGGTTATTATTGGCTGATGATGGAAGCTGACTGCTACCATTATACAAAGACATGTCACAAATGCAAAATCTATACCGACAAAATGAATGTGCCACCAACTCCTTTGAATGTCACGAGCTCTCCTTGGCCATTTTATATGTGGAGAATTTATATGATAGACATGATCAAACTAAAAGCATCTAATGGACACCGGTTCATACTAGTTGCCATTGATTACTTCACCAAATGGGTGGAAGCGGCATCCAACACAAATGTAACAAGTCAAGTGGTTACTCGATTCATCAAGAAGAATCTCATACGTAGATATGGGGTCCCAAGTAGAATTAATGCGGACAACGGGTCTAATTTGAACAGCAAAATGATGAAGGAGTTATGCGATAGTTTCAAGATCGAGCATCATAATTCCTCACCATATCGACCCAAGATAAATGGGGCTATTGAAGCTGCCAATAAGAACATCTAGAAAATCATTCAAAAAATGGTGAAGGCATACAAATATTGGCATGAAATGCTTGCCTTTTCTTTACATGGCTATCGTACTTCTGTACGTACATCAACACGTGCAACTCCTTTCTCTCTGGTATATGGAACGGAGGCAGTACTCTCGGTTGAAGTAGAAATTTCGTCACTTCGAGTTCTAATGGAAACAAATCTTGAATAAGAAGAGTGGGTTCAGACGCGACTTGATCAACTTAACCTCATTGGAGAGAAACGCTTGACAGCTTTGTGCCACAGTCAGTTGTACCAAAAATGGATGAATAAAGCATTCGATAAGAAGGTTCATCCTAGAGTGTTCAAAGAAGGGGATTTGGTGCTCAAGAAGATTTTTCTATCTCGCCTTGATTCACGAGGTAAATGGAAACCCAACGATGAAGGTCCATATGTGATAAAAACAACATTCTATAGTGGGGGCATTATCCTCACAACAATGGATGAGGAAACACTACCACATCTGGAAAATTCAGACGCAATCAAAAAATACTATGTATAAAAAGCTCGCTAAGTTCGAACCCTAAATAGACAACTTAGGCCAAAAGGAGCGTCTCGATGGATTGAAAACCCGAAAGGGAGATCCAGGCAAAAATTAGGGACGTACACAAAAAATTTATCACGACGGATTGAAAACACGAAAAGGCGATCCAAGCAAAATTTAAGGATCTCATTCAGAGATAAAGAACAAAAAGAATGCGATCTATGAACCACGACTACGACTACAAAGGAGAGGGATTTAAATAAATCATTTGACTCATAAGTAAAGGAGATTGGAGCTATCAAAAGGATATTGGGGAAACTGTAATAACAATTATAATTTTCATTGCCATTTTAAGTTTTAAAATTTTTTGTAATTACCTCTTTTAAAGAATTGCATCTTGTACTTTCGCATATTTAGAGACATATTTATCAATAAAACATTTACTTTTTCAAATATTTCAATTATGTTTTCCCTTTTCGGACTTGTTTGCAAAATACTATGATTATTTTTGTGAATGCTGCATTGAAATCATTTTGGGGATTTGACAAATAAAAGAATTTGATGTAACATCAAAAATAATTTTGGTTAGAAAAACATCAAAAGAGAATCCCCGCCTATGTCCACGTCTATGCCTACGTCCATATCCACCCCAAATGTCTACGTCCACAACTGTATCCACACATACACCTGCGCCTGCAATATTAATATCAAGATCTTGCTGTCACCTTTCATCCGGTTCAAATCAATTCAGAGATACTGCAATAACGCAACATTGGAGAGTTTGTAAAACAAAACCATGGGTTTAAAAGGAGAGAATATCAAAAAAAATTTATTATTATTACATTTTGGGGCATATACATACATTCGGTGCATATTTAAACATTTGGGCCATATACAAAATACTCGATGCATATACATTCTAGGTTCCATATCAATCTATGACACTATGCACATACATCATACATGGCATTTTCTCAAAACACACTTTGGGTAAAACCAACATCTTGGGAACCTTTGTCATATTATTAAAGCAAGCAATTACCTGGGTTGAGAACAGACACAACCCATAAAACTATGATCTCATCTTTGATTTAGTTATCTAAGATTCGATCACCAAAACACTTTTCAATCATCTACCCCCTAGGTTGTGGTAGGTGTGCAAATTACTAGGTTCATATTATTCATTCACTAGATCTTAATGAATACATGAATCTATCTTTGTGCCGTTTATCCCCTAAGTCGTGGTAAACGCATAAATTCTTCAAATATCTATCCCATGGGTTGTGATAGGTATGCAAATTTTCAGGATTGTACTATTCATCCCCTAGGTCGTGATGAATAATGTAAGCCTATCCCTCTTGTCTTTTATCCCCTAGGTCGTGATAAATGCATAGATTCATCCTCGTACTACTACCTCTCTAGGTTGTAGTAAACATAACAAAATTTGCATAATTCATTGCGTCAGTCTCCATGCAGCAATGCATTATTAAAAATTTGTTTTATTCATCCCCTAGGTGGCGATGAATAAACAAAACCTGCATTATAAACTTACTATATTAGTCTCGAAGCATTAGTAAGTCAAATTTTCAAAATTTGTACTATTTTACCTCCTAGGTTATGGTAAATATGCAGAAATCTACAATCTCTTTTAGATATCGACAAGTTATCCGCGTCGTCATATCTAAGTCAAAATAAAAACTTTCTTTTCTAACCCTGGTAAGATGATACATCATCATATATGCCTATTTTTCATACTCTCGGGAACACTGTACAGTGTATCCTTATAAATCGTTCAGACAAATTTTGGGGTCGTCCATTATTTAATAAACCTCTTATTCAAATGTGCGAGACCTGCGTATTCTCTCACTATTCAATCAAAGAATAATTAAACAAGGGCAGCTATCATACCCCAAATTTTCCCTATTGGTTTCTAATTAATTTGTTCTTTATTATTATCAGTTCTTTATAAAGTCTAGATTTCTATGGAAAAATTCATTGGGGGTTTAAAACCTTAAGGATGGTTTATGGGTTTTTTTTAAAATCAGAAATGTCCATGTAATTTGTTTTTAGGCCCATTGGGGATTGTTTTGATTTATGTTAAGAGTTAGGCCCATTAAGGTTTGTTAGAAATTTGCTAATTAATGAAAAGGGGGGTGTATTGTCTTAAATAGACCATCAAAATTTGATGGTCCATTAAGAAAATTTTGCTGGCCCGTTTCAAAGATTAAAAGTGGTGATGTTTTGGGCCATCAAAATCTGATGGACCATAAAAGAGTTGATGCGTTTTAACAAAGAAAGGGGGTGCATTTTGAAAGGCCTAATAACTGGACAATGCCGGCCCAGTTTGGATTTTTTGAGGACCTGTATTGTTTTTTAATTAATTATTGTTTAGCAACAATGTCAATAATTTTGTTTATCTATTTATATTATTAATATTTATTTTACTATTATTGTTTTTTATTTTTATTAAATGTATATTTTAGTTTTTTTGTTGGCCCAAGTCAACGTGGAGGGTGGAAACCCTAATTTTGCATCACTGCTTTTCTTCTTTACTAAGACAACCCAGAAATCTAGTCGAACAAACATTCACTATTCAGATATAAAAAAAGAAACACACTATTGAAATCAAAGTCAAATCTTTCAAATAAAAAATAGATTTGAATCAAATCTAGCAAAAAAAAGACAAAACTGAATATTACAAATACGCGTGTCCAGATACAACCTAATCTTATACAAAGGGAGAATCAATTACAGATCTAGATCGAATCCCTAAAACAGATCTTACTCTTCTAATTCCTAAATCAATCATTACTAGTCATCAATTGTAAAAACAAATTACAGAATAATTTCCTAATTTCTTTAAATATAAACCTATAAATTAACCTAAAAATTCTAAGAAGAGGGGGGGGGGGGGGCGGGGAATTGAGACAAAAAAGAGGACAAAGATTAAAGAAATAGAGAAAGACTTAGGTTTTCAATATCTGAAACCCCAAAAACTTTAAACCACACTGCTCTCATCCCCAAGCTACCGTCGCTACACTGGCAACACCTTAGTACCTGCAAACAAAAGAAGGAGTGAGAGATTAGAAGAAGGATTCAGGAAATAAAAACTATACGACCAGTATCATGACAGGAGGGGTAACACAAATTAGTTAGCTTTAGGGCTCTAAATTGTTGTTGTGAATTTTGCATGATTTATGTTTGAATATTATGTGTCTGGAAATTTGGGGTTTCTAGTGTTAGGGTTCTAACCTAGGGTTAGGGTTATTAGATCATAGGGTTAGTGTTCTTAGGTTTGTTTGAAGATTAGAGTTAGGGTTCTTCGTTATTGAGTGTTATGGGTTTTTGGATAGTTAGGGTTCATCAAGAACCCTTAGGGTTCTACGAACCGAGATGAAGATCCACGTCAGTGGTATTTAAATGCTTGAAGTTTTCGGTTGAGTGTCACCCGGATAACTGGGAAAATGGGTGGTTGGTGTTGGTTCAAGGAGGACGGTGCTGCCAAGGCAATTTCCGGCCGCCTGATTTTTAGAGAGAGGTCAGATCCTTTTTCCTTAAGTTTTTATAAAGAGTTTTATTGTATCGTTGTAGAAAGAGGAAGAGAAAGAAAAAAGGGTCTCTCAATCGAGTAAATGGTTTTTATAACCCTCCCTGATTTTGTGTCCATGCACCCAAAAACCTAACCATGTGCTTCCCACCACAACCTTTGGATCATTATCAAACGCTCCTGATTCGCATGCCCATTGTAGCATTGTGCACTCACCCGCTTGAAGTCCGAACGGACTCACAAATGTTTGTCAAACACTATGCCTAGCCCATTGCTAATCACGCCACCCCTGTTTTTTTATTTTACTACTGCGCTAGAAAATTATACCCCCTAGCGCTATTGGGCCAAGTACAACATCTAGACTTGGGAACTTGCTGACTGAACCCTCATTTTTACTAACCTGAATAAATATTCACCCCTCCTGCATTTGGGCCTAATTTAGTATCTGAATTCAAGGACCTACTTCCCATACCCCCTTTTTTACTAGCTCAACACAAAATACACCCCCTGCGTTTTTTTTTTAAAAATTTCTTTTGTTATTTATAATTATTACCTTTACAATTTAATCTATTTATAAATTATAATTTTATTTTACTATTATTATAAAATTCAAATATTTTTTCTATTAACTCATAATTATTTTTTTATTGCATTAAAATTATTTTTTCCATGCATTAAAAACATTTTTTATATATGAGTATATTTAAAAAAGACCTAACTAACACTAAACTCCTTTTTTTAATAGCTTAATTAATTCTAAAACAATTTTCAAAATTGATTATGAGGATGCTTTTAAATAAACTGCGAACTTCGTCTGACAACTCTGTTATTCACACACCTAAACTTAGTTCAAGAGAAATTCAAAACATCTTCGTAATTCATAAAAAACACCAACCAACTGCAAACTACGAATTGAGACTATGATTCCTCATAAGAGGATACATATGCATACGACTAAAATCATGGAGAGTTCCCCTAATAAAAATTAAAACCCTACTTCCTAAGTCGTAATTCTAAACCTTAGTATCCTTATGAATAAGGTAGATGAGGGGTGTCTAACACCTTCCCTTCGTCTAAGAACGAGTCAAACAACTTAGAATCTCTGACCAAATTAGAGTTATCTTTTATATTCCCTTCTTAAATATAAAAATTAAGGGTGGCGACTCTATATTTTTTTCCTGTTACGTCATTATCCCCAACTTGAGTTTGGAAAAAAATACCGTTTACCTTGGGCATTGAAAATTTCTAAAACCCGGTCATCCATATCGTAGATTGCAAAATGCTTTTAATGGAGAGCAAGAGTTTGATGAAGCTCTTGAACCTTTAATCGGGGATGAATTTTATCAACGACAGTAACAAATTACTGTTGTCTTTAGGAAGAGAGAAAAATAAAAAGGGGCAGTTGCAGAAAATATATGGAAAAAGAGGTCCATCTTCTTTGATCTTCCATATTGGTCAAGTCTTGATGTTATACATTGTCTTGATGTGATGCACGTGGGGAAAAATGTATGTGATAGTTTTATTGGAACACTTCTAAATATTCCAGGCAAGACTAAAGATAGTAAGACATTCGGTCTTGATATGGAGGTGATGGGTATACAAATACAATTGGCTCCAATAGAGAAAAGAAAACAAACTTATCTGCCTCCAGCATGTCACATGATATCTCAAAAGTAAAAGAAAATTTTTTGTGAGTGTTTGCAAGGTATTAAAGTTCCGCAAGATTACTCATAAAACATCAATAAATTTGTATCAATGAAAGATCTCAAGTTAATTGGTTTAAAGTCTCATGATTGTCATGTATTAAAGCAACAACTTCTACTAGTGGTTATCTGTGGGATCCTACCAAAAAATGTGAGAGTGACTATAACGAGATTGTGCTTATTCTTCAATTCCATTTGTAATAAAGTTATTGATTTAAAAAAATTAAATTAATTATAAGATGAGGCTGCCATAATCTTGTGTCAATTGGAGATGTATTTTCCTCCATCATTTTTGACATTATGTATCTCTTACTTGTTCATCTAGTCAGAGAAATCTGAATTTATGGTGCAATTTATTTAAGGTGGATGTATCTAATAGAGTAATATATGAATATCTTTATAGTATATATGAAGAATCATCACCAATCGGAAGCTTCGATTGTTGAAAGGTACATCTTAGAAGAAGCTGTTGAGTTTTGTACAAACTATTTATCAGATGCAAATTCTATAGGAATTCCAAAGTCTCGTCATGCTGACACGGATGGAAGAGGTATTCAAGGTCTAAATTTTAAGTCAAGGTCTTAGGATGTAGTTATTCAAGCACATTTCTATATATTGAATAATATAGATGAAGTTAAACCTTTCATGTATACTCACAAAAGACTTTTGAGAAAAAAATATCACCGAATAAGTGAGAAGCTGTTGTTGATAAAGAATAAAAAAAGATTCATGGATTGATTTAATAGAAGTGTATCTAATAATTGTAGTGCATCCTAGATACTTAAATGTTTATCCTACGAGCAAATATTTTTTGTCTTCACTTGGACTGCATACGACATTGGTCATTATACCTTTTATCTAAAATCAATAGATGATCGTAGTACAATACAAAATAGTGGGGTTATGATTAAAGTGAATCAATGTATTTCTCTAGTTCAAATGATAAGAATAATGTAATGACAACTACCGCGTTTTATGGTGTCATTGATGAGATTTGGGAGATTGATTGTGTTATTTTCAAAGTGGTTTTATTTAAATGCAAGTGGATTCCCAATAATGATTGGGAGATTTGGGAGATGTTGTGCATGCTATTTGAAACGATCATGAAGAAGGAATATGGGAAAATTAACAAGTACATAATTTATTCTTTATTCATAATATATTAATTGTATGTTATAGGTTCTAAGTATTTTTACTAACAATTATAATTAATTGAAATCATAGTCCTTTAGAGTCAAGACACCAAGAGATAAGACACCAAGAGACAAGACACCAAGAGAGAAGAAACCAAAACACCAAGTTACAATTATGTGATATTATGTAATGTGTAAATTGTAGGTTGTTTGTTCTAATAAATTGTATGATGTTTGTTCTGATACAATTTAATATGATACAATTATGTGATATTATGAATATGATACAATTAATATTATTATGATAACTTTATCACAAATGTGAGTTGTATTTTCTATTGTGATATGGTAAACAATATTATATGTTAAAAAATGAGATTAATTATAAAGGCAAGATAATATTTGTAATTATGCACAAAATGAAACAACAGGTATATATATCATAACCGTTATAATAACTTGTGCGTTGTCTAGAAAAAAATCAAAACAGCACAGATGGAAATCTAACCTAGGACCATTATTTTTATCACAATGGTCTTTTGGAAAACCCGTTGTGATAGGGCGCACACTTTCCAGTTTATTACAACCGTTATTTGGTCGTGAATGTAAGTACCATATATAGAATCACACTCTACATAACAACATCTGGGCCCACATGATTATATATCTTTCTCAACCGTTGTTAAATGGGTTTTCCGTAATAGTGTTTGATTCAATAATAGGGGTGTGATGAAGGGTAGAGTGGATGGGCTCTTAACCTTCAAAGTATTTGTTCTTCATTTGAATTATGATGAATATTGATAGAAATATAATGATGATTTTGTTTTTATACAGCATGTTATTGTTGTGTTTTTGAAATCGATTGAATCCATGAAAACTTGATTTTTAGGTAAAAGAGGATTTTATGTCTTAATCTTGATGTTGTAATGTGTTTATTTCTCTTGATTCATGTACCATATGATATGATAAGATATGTTTTGGGATTGTTAGGGTTCACAATTTGGGGTTTTAGGTCTTTTACAAGGATGAAAAACAAGAGAGATCGCATAAAATCGCATGAAAAATGGGTTTTATAGGCACTATTACGGCATGTAATGGACATTACAGGTGGTCGTAATATCCCCATGTATTATGGTACCGGGGTGTGCCCAAAGTGAAATACTATGAAATAGTTTTTGCCATAACTTTTAGTCCGTAAGTCCAAACGGGATTTCGTTTGAAGCGTTGGAAACTTAACGCGAGTTTTTATCAAGTGATAATGTAATCATGGTTATAATACTGATAAGTGAAATTCTTAAATATTATTCAAATGTCTACTTTGTTGATGAAGTTATTGATTTATATGTTTGGTTAATGAATTATTGAATTGTGTGACAATGTTGTATGATAATGATGTTGTTATGAAGTGATGTTGATGATGTTGTTGTGATAATGTTGTTAATCATTATGCATGTTGCAACAACTGGAAAAATCATCAAAGATAAAACTCAATGAAGTCTCCATTGAACGTTTTTTATTCTTCCGAAAGGGAAAGGTGAACATCGTGTAAACCTGAGAAGGGTGAAATTAAGGTCTTGTGACCGTAGAGATCGAGTAAGGAAGTTGGTTATGTGATGGGAAGGTATTTGCACCCCACACGTCTGTGGTACTCTACAGAATCCACTTGTGTTTGTTCAGATATAAAGGTGTGTAAAATCTATGTATAAGGCTTAATGATAAAAGGGAATGTATGTGAAAGAAAATTTATGGAAAAGAAGGAAGATTTTACAAAGTTGTGCTGGCTTAGGCCCCGCAAACCAATGCCTATGTATCCCTTTTAAGGAATTAGAATGCCGTAGTACGGCTCAATAGTTTCAATTGGTCGCAATGCTTTTTATGAACAATGCTAGTGAAGCATATCCTTTTTGAAAAGGTTTTAAAAGAAAAAGAAAGTCGAAAGACAAAAGACTTTGAATTGGTTAATGTTTTTACCTTGAAAAAGGATTTGAGTAGTGTTAGAGTGTTTTGATAAGTTTGAAAGAAAAAGAAGTTTTAGTTTTAATGAGATGCAAAAGGGAAGAAAAAGTCTAAGGGGAGCCTAGAAAAATAGCCCTAAAGTTGTCATGCAATGTTAATCCTATAGATAAGAGAGGGAAATATCTACCTAATATTGTCATGCATGGATAAATATCCTAAGTTCTATTCATTTCAAACTTAGAAAAGAGTGAACTGAAGACCTTATGGGGAGCATACAATAGGAGAATCAAACAAAGAGGGGGAGGGATGACAAAAAATCACACATGAAGATGACAAAACATCAAGAGACATGTATCAAGTATAAACGACCAAAAATCTAATATGGATGACAAAACATCAAGCATGGAAGGAGATGACAAAACATTGAGTCTCTAAGAAAAGAGAAGAATGATAAAAACATCAAGCCGGTATGATATAACATCATAAAGTTGATAAAACATTAGGCATGGATGACAAAACATCACAAAGATAATAAAACATCAGGCATGATGACAAAACATTGCAAAGATGATAAAACATCAGGCATGGATGACAAAACATCGCAAAGATGAAAAAACATCAGGCATTGATGACAAAACATCGCAAAGATGATAAAACATCAGGAATGGATGACAAAATACCGCAAAGATGATAAAACATCAGGCATGGATGACAAAACATCGCAAAGATGATAAAACATCAGACATGGATGACAAAACATTGCAAAGATGATAAAACATCAGGCATGGATGACAAAACATCACAAAGATGATAAAACATCAGAGAAGAAAACATACAAGATAGATATACCTAAGCACTAATCAAGAATAGAAAAGAGATGGAAAAGCATCAACACCTAACAATGATATCAAGGATCAAAGTAGGATAGGACACATACAAGAGATGGCAAAACATCAGCATATCGAGAATAAATGTCAACACATCAACAAACATACATGACATAGGGCAAAGGGAACATACAAAGCATACAAAGAGAATGGCCAAAGGAGGCAAGAAACATTGTCCAATTTAACAAGTAAAGATCAAAAGAAGAGAAAGCATAATTGAATAATTATGTCATGTATGACATGTGTAGTAAGTTAACTCGATATGAGACTCAAGAGCAACCAAATAAGAAGATGAAACTTCCTACACAAGAAAAGTCACTTAATTGATGAACAAAATCATCTAAGATGAATAATACTTGTCTTAAATCAAATGAAATTGATAAAACTCAAGTAAAAGTGCAGTGGCATATTTTATATCATGGGGTGATAATGATACCCTCACAAGACATCAATCATGAACATAAAGACTCGAGTAATGTTAACAAGATAACATACTTATATGCTTATTTGGCCTTGCATAAGGTAAATTTAATTGAATTTTGCATGTAGTTGATTATTGAGATTAATAATTATGGACAGTTGTAGAATCAGATGAACTTTTCTTTAATTGTTTGAATCTCATAAATATTGACGCGGTGACTTATTGTTGATTATTGACTTTACGAGTTGAAGTTTAATTTTGATTCAATAATTGTTCATAATTGTTGAATTTCATGAGTTGATCATTATTTTCGAGTTGATTAATTGATATCAATGCATTGATAATTTTTGTTTCGAAGCTTGAAAATTGGTGTACCAGTATTGATGTAACGTTTGCAATTTATTTATGAATTTCGAGTAACGTTACAAGTATCAATGTGTGATGATTTTTGCGCGTTAAACACTATTTTCCGATTGATTTTTAATGGACATCGATACATGTAAAGTTGCTTCCCGAAATTTTCAAATACATGTAAATGTTGCATTTAATTATCAATTCATTCATGTTTAGCTTTCACTTGTTGATTGTTGCCTATTGTTAATTAGTTTTGATGATTTTAATTCGACATTTTGGATGCTTCATGAGATTAATACAATGTTGTATGGATTTTAAAAACGCACATGGAATGGGATTTAATTGTTTCTTAATGCATGCTTGAGTTTCATTTGATGAATAATTGACATTGTTATCGATTTTGGTTGATTTTATTTCTACTTTTTGAGCCGTTCATGAGATAAAAAGTTGCTGCCTGAAATTTTGTTTTATGGTTCTATTGCTTGTTCAAAAATTGTTCTTTCATGATTTAATTTCAATTTGAGTTGTAATATAAATTTGTAACTTCAGTTATGTTTCCTTATTATTACTAACTCATCTTGTGAACTTATGCAAGCTTCCGAAGGTGTCTTGATACATGAGACTTGTCGCTTGATTTTTACTTTGTCGAGACTTATATCTTATGCAGGATTATTTGTTCGATATTCGGATGTCAATTGTGATTTATTTTCACAGAGATGAGGCTTCAAAACTTATTCTGAGAATTTGGTTTCTGAGTTATTTTTCTTTGATTGGTGAAGCTTCTCGAAGATCTCCTGGTTTCTTTTGCTTTGATTGCGCTTTGCTACATACATTATTATTCATTTGGTATTGTTTTTTATGCTAATTATATTCCACATTTTCTTTTAAATTTCTTGCAACGAGAATTAGGAATAGAGATGCATGCCTGGGAGTCCCTACTTTAGGTGGGAAATACTGTTTAAAGTCCTTAAATGAGGCAATGTTTGTGCTTGTTTAAAGACCTCAAAAGGGGGAAACTTTGTGTGTTTGTTTAAAGTCCTCAAAAAGAGGAAATTTTGCTAAACTCCTCAAAGAAGGAAATTCCCCTCCCCTTTTACTTTGTACTTGCAATCGAGTAAATAAAAAGTGGAACAATAGGGCTCACAATCATCCCCCATACTTTCAAGTCCTTTGGTCATTCTTAGCTTGCAATGTACGTTTATACTTAGAATCATTCGTCTCTTGTCCTTGAGACAAATGAAAGTGGAAAGGGATCGCAATCATCCCCCACGCCTTGTCATTGCTTCGACAATATCTTTTCTCGCGTTTATTAATGTTGATGCTTCGAGTTATTACTTGATTTTGTGATTATGCTATCCTAATGGAAGAAGGGCCCTTCGACTCATCGACCTTATTTTCATGTACAAATATCTCATGTCTCGAGTCGATGCTTCTTAGCATCTTTGTTTGTTTACTTTCTTGCACCTCTGCTTATTCTTTTAGGTTCACCTTTGCATGTTCCCTTAGGATCACTTGTTTAGTTCTCGAATCAAGGTAGACATTAGGTTTGTAAACCATGCATGTTGACTTAGGAAGGTGTTTCTTTTTGTATCTAAAATTTAGGACCACTATTGCATGATAACATTAGGATTATTAGTTTCCCTTATACTTTTTCATTCACCTTTTGCATCATTAAAACAAACACTTATTTTCTTAAGAAAACTCTAAAACACTTAATAAAGAAAGATACAAATCATATTCAGTTGAGTCTTATGGGGTAGAACGAATCGATTTAGACAAAATCTTTCTCTATTTTCACTTATGGACTTTATTACGGTTCAAATTGCAAACGCTTTCTCAAATAACAAAAACACAAACCAATTCAAACCTTTTTGTCTTTGGACTTTTTCCTTTTAAAACCTTTTAGATAAGGATGTGTTGTTTCAAGTTCGAGCAACCTAGAAATGCTAAGTGTGCGAGTGGCCGAGCATGAGTCTTTTTTACGAGCTACAACACCAAGCACGAATTGAAATACTAACCGTAATGATGCAAAAATAGAATTATCCATAAAAAACACACAACTAACTAAAACTTTTGAGAAGAACTAAGAGTGCGTTGATCTCTATTGCACGAGCGGTGGTACGTAGGCACAAATGTTCGCAACCAAGGCAAACACGACTAATAAAACCTTTTTTCTTTGTATATACACTTTGCATACATGAAATTTTCCCCTTAGCTCGTAAGCTTTAGATATGAACACACCCTTTGATTAGAACAACAAGAGTGGATCCCGTAGAGTACCACACACGTGAGGGGTGCTAATACCTTCCCCTTGCGTAATCGACTCACTTACCCGATCTCTCAGTCGTAAGATCGTGATTTTTCCCTTCTCAGGTTTTTCTTTTATGATTTCCCTTTCCCTTCCTGTTGGATAATTAAATACTCGATGGTGGCTTCATTGATTTTCTCTCAATGATTTTATGCTAGTTGTTTCACTCTCCATTAAAAGCCATCTGTAATATACAATAAGGATGACCGGGTTTTAGAAATTTTCGATGCACAAGGTAAACAGTATTTTTTCCAAACTCAAGTTGGTGATAATAAGTATTATCTTCACAAGTAGGACACCCTTTATGTCCTTTGAAACAATATCCAGCTAAGTTACCGTAAGCAAGAAAGTCGTTGATTGTGCAAAATAACATTTCACGCCTTCATCCCATAAGAGTCGTAAATCATCAATTAATGGACTTAGATAAACATCTATGTCATTAACAGGCTGTCCTGGTCCAGAAATCATCATACTTAACAATATATACTTGAGTTTCATGCATAACCAAGGAGATAGATTGTAAATAGTGAGAAGATCATGCCACGAAGAATGATTAGTGCTCATATTACCAAAAGGGTTCATTCCATCGGTGGAAAGCCAAAGCCTAAGGTTTCTTGGCTCAACTCCAAAATTTGGAAACAACGAATCAATTTTCTTCCATAGCAACAAATCATCTACATGGAGAATGTTTCTATCACGAGTCCTTTCATCTGCATGCCATCTAAGATTCTTTACATCATTCGAATTAGCAAAAATCCTCTTAAATTGTGAAGTTATTGGCAAGTACCATAACACTTTAGTAGAAGGATGCTTCCTACTAACATTGTTATAGTTATTGTCATCACCATTATTGGCCTTCAGCTTGTAACGCGACACACCATATTTCAGACATTGATACAAGTCTTCATGCTTTTTCTTGTATAATATGGAGTCATTAAGGCAAGCATGTATTTTGATATACTCCAGACCCATTAGATACAATATCCTCTTGGCCTCATAGCAACGATCCGACAATTTGTTATTTTCTGGTAACATTTGCTTTATAAATTCAAGTAATTCAGTGAAACTTTTATCTGACCATCCATTTTTCCTTCATATTAAACAACTTTAACACCACCGACAATCGTGTAAAATTTGGGCATCCCTTATATAAAGGGGTGGCTTTATCACTACATAAATTATCATAAATATGAGCATTCTTAAAAGAAGATTCCCCAATATCACGGAACATAACATCTAGTTGATCTTCCATATATTTATCTTATTCACTCTTTGACTTTATGACACCCTACTTTCCTCTTTATCCACCTCATCATGCCACATCCATATTATATAATTTTAACATATACCATCACAACAAAGATGCTGTAATATTTCATCTTTTATACCCTTATCTATATTCACACAAACAACACAAGGACAATAAAATATACAATTATTGTAGGGAATTCAAGAATTCCTTTCTCATAAATCGGACCTAATCTATCGGCTTTCATCCAACTACGATCCTTAACAACTTCTGAAATTTATACACGTATAATAATGTGAATGACACACCAAAATCTAAACCTAAAGCATATGAAAAATGTACTCTCATATTGACTTGAGCATATATATACAACATAAACAAAGAAAAAAGGAATGAAGATGTTGAAGAGTACCATACTTCGAGGCTGAAGAATCTTATGCACGTAAGGAATGAAGAGGTTGAAGAGTGCCATACTTTGAAGATGGCTTGAGTTGTTGAAAGATTTTGATTTTGGTCTGAATTACCATCCTGGTAAGGCTAATGTCATAGTTGATGCGTTGAGTGTGAAGTATTTGCACATGTTGATGCTTATGGTTTGAGAGTTGGAATTGATTTAGAAATTCATAGATATGAGTTTACTATGTGAAAAGACATATTACAGTGTAAAATTTGGTATGTTGAAGCTGACCAATGACATTCTTAATTAGCTCAGGGAAGGGCAAAAGATCAATTTTAGATTGATCAATAGGTTGCTTCTAATCAACTAAGGTAAAAGTGATGACTCCAGAATCAACGAGAATTGTTTGATGAGACTCAGAGATTGAGTGTGTGTTCTAGATGTGACTGAACATAAGAAGGTTTCTTGAGGAAGGACACCATGGTAGGTTGAGTATTCATCCAAGTGCGACCAAAATGTATCAAGACTTGAAAAGGATGTTTTAGTGGCCAGGGTAGAAGGAAGATGTCGCAACATTTGTCTATGCTTATTTGACTTGGCAAAAGTCAAAGATTGAACAGTAGAAGTCGTTTGGTCTGATGCAACCATTGAATATTCCATAATGGAAATAGGATAACATTTCCATGGATTTTGTGACAGGCTTGCCGAAGAATTCTAAAGGGTGTGATTCCATTTAGGTGATTGTTGACATGTTAGCGAAATCGACTCATTTTATATAGATAAAGATCAATCACTTTTTGCCGAAGCTGACTGATTTGTATAAAAAAGATATCGTGAAACTACATGGTATCCCTTTGAGTATTGTGTCAGATAGAGATCTAAGATTTATATCAAGGTTTTAGGAGAGTTTGCAAACTTTTTTGGGTACTAAGCTAAAGTTGAGTTATGCTTATCATCAACAGACAGAAGGTAAAATAGAGGGGACTATAGGGTCTTTGGAGGATTTGATGAGGGCTTGTGTGTTAGATCAAGGACGTTCTTGGGATATCTACTTTCCATTAATTAAGTTTACCTACAACTACAATTTTCATTCTAGCATTGGAATAACACCATATGAGGTATTGTATGGTAGCAGATGTATGACTCATTTGGGTTGGTATGAGTCAGGTGAAAGTGTTGTACTTGGACCTGAGATTATTCATCAGATGAATGAGAAGATCAAAATGATCCAAGAAAAGATGAAAGCATCGCAGAGCCTTAAGAAATGTTATCATGACAAGAGGAGAAAAGAAATTGAGTTCCAGGAGGAAGATCATGTGTTTTTGAGAGTCACAACGGTGACTGGTATTGGTCGAGCTTTGAAGTCTCGAAAGCTCACTCCATGTTTTATTGGTCTGTACCAGATCTCGTAGAAGATACGACGGTAGCCTATCATATTTTCTTACCACTTCCATTTGTGAATCTTTATGATGTGTTTCATGTGTGTCAGTTGATGAGGTACATTCTTGATTAGTCTCATATGATCCAGGTGGACAATCTGCAGGTGAGAGATAACATGATTGTTGAGGCATCACCCATACTGATAAAGGATCGAGAAGTGAAGCATTTTTTATGTAAAGAAATTTCCTTTGTGAAGGTATTGTGGGAAGGACCAACTTGTGAGAGCATGACTTAGGAGCATAAGGAGTAGATGCAAGAGTCGTATCCGACTCTATTTTCTTCAAGTAATTTTTTAGGGTAGATTTTTTTGAAGTGGGGGAGAGTGGTAACACCCTATTTTTCATATATAATGATTTACCATATTCTATTTTATTTAATATGTATTTTGTGTGAATAATGTGTTTCATGTGTGAGGGGTGTAGAAGGATGGTTGAGAAGGATAGGATATAAGTGAGTAGAATAATTTGGAACTTTTGGGGTAAATGTGAAAGTATGAGAAATTAAGATGTTAGTTGGAATAAGTTAGAATCATTTATAATTATTTTAGTAATTAAATAATAGGAGTTTATTTAATTATTTGAGTAAACAATATTAAAATAATAAAATAATTATAAAAAGTGAATGTGTATAGATTTTAAGGGCGGGGTGGTAATTACAAGGTTAAGTTGAGGGTAGTATAGGGAAAGTCAGATTTTATTGTACATAGAAATTTGGAGAAAAGAGAAGGAAGACTAGGGCAATAGTCTAAAGGTGATCTAGAGGAAGTGGGTGAAGGTTTCACTTCAAATTTTTGTAAGGAAATCATGTAAGGGTGGGAATTCGGTTCAATAATAGGAGCTGATGAAAGGTAGAGTTGAGGGACTCTTAACCTCCATAGGATTTGTTCTTCATTTGAATTATGATGAATGTTGATGGAAATCTAATGATTATTTTATTTTTATATGGCATGTTGATGTTGTGTTCTTGAAATCGATTGAATCCGTGAAAACTTTATTTTTAGGGAATAGAGGATTGTATGTGTTAATCTTGATGTTGTAATTATCGTAACCGGAAAAAAATACGAGAGTCGCCACCACTGTTTTTTGTCCTAAGGACTGGAAAGGATTAGAAAACCCTAATTGCTTTAGAGATTACTAGATTCGCGAGTTAATTAGAGAAAGGGAAGGTGTTAGGCACTCCTTATCTCCCTTGTACTCAAGGGGACCCTCTTTAACTTTAGGATTTTGACGGGAATATTTTCTATTTAATCATATTATTAGGCATACAAAAACAAGGGAAAATTAATTTTTTTTGTTAGTGGATTCACCTTGGTTTTTGAATTGTGTGCCTACGTATCCTCTTGCAAAGAAATCAGAGTCCGTCGTAGTTCGAATACTTTGGTAGGGTTTATTATAAAATGGTGTAAAATTCCTTTCGAATGATTTTCGCACTTTGTCTGGGTTTAAAAATTGAATGATGATAGACGCAGTTTGAATTTGTTTTGAAAGCAATTTTAACAATCCTTTATTGAAAAAATCTTGATTTTTATTATGTTAGTAACAAAAGATTTGAATACGCTAGCTCTTTTAAATCAATTTGATTTGTGTTTTGAAATTGAAAACGTTCGATAGTTAGAAAAATGCATGGCCATTTAGATAAAATAATTTTAATTTAGTAAAGGAATTGTATAAAATTAATATTGACTAAGTTAGTGATTAGGGTTAATAAAAATCTGTTAAAGTCATAACAAAACTTAAACGAAACTATGGTGAAATTAAGTGTAAAATTTATAGTAAAAATTACAAAAAAAATATTATTATTGTACAAAAAAATAGTATATATAAATAAAATAAATAGTTTAAAAAGAGAACAAATTTAATATTCTAATTTATAAAAAGGTTTATTATAAAAAAAGTTTATATATATATATATATATATATATATATATATATATATATATATATATATATATATATATATATATATATATATATATATATATATATATATATATATATATATATATATATATATATATATATATATATATATATATATATATATATATATATATATATATATATATATATATATATATATATATATATATATATATATATATATATATATATATATATGAAACAAAATATATAATAAAAATTGGAAAAAATAATTAAAACACAATGTTTTTTTTAACCTACCAAAAAAGGGGTGGTCATGGTGTGGCAGCAGGGACTGGGAGGGTTGGATCTTGATATGGTTGAATCAGGGTGTTATGGTGTGGCAGCAAGGACTGGGAGTGTTGGATCTTGATCAAATGGCCCTCAAGAGTTAATCCTGGAGCGTTGATCAACAATATTGCAAACGACGGGCTGAGATGCAATTTTGACTAGAGATTATGGTGGATTAGCGTGCATAGAGGCCAGTCATGGGTTCTCCAATCGTATGGCCAGTAAATGGCCATATGTCGCATATCTAACGAACGATGGGGAGATTATTTATTTGACCATCCTTAACATTTTCTCATTTTCCTTTCTTTTTCACTCTATATGTTCGCTCCCTCTCTCTTTAAACCAAACAGTCTCACCTCTATCTACGATTTCGATGATCGGAAAGCGCCACCACCAGCCAGAAATCGCCTCCGTTGATGGTTCGCCTTTAGCCACCCAAACCACCATACAATCCAGATTTCCAGTTGAAGTTCAGCTAGAATCTTCAAACATTCAAATATTCAAGCATTCAAACCCATATCCTCCCAAACCCTTATAATCCTAGCACGAACCCTAGGAACCCTACCAATTACCCTAACCCTTCACCCTTAGAACCTTAACCCTTAACCACCATGAAGGGCGCGAAGGCCGCCATATTAGATGGGAGTTCGCTGGGAACTTCATCTGTTTTTCTAGAAACCGATGAACCCTAACCTTAATTTTAAGAACCTTAACCCTAAGTTAGAACCCTAAAACTAACCTTAAACAAAATTTATAGAATTTCACAAAATCAAACACATCAATCGCAACAAAATTATTAAAGCTAAGTGTGTTTGTGTTTACCTCTCCCGCCATGAAACTTTTAGTAATTTTCCTTGTAATTTTCTATGATCCCCCCTCTAATCACCCTTTCTCTATTTGTTTTCAGGTGCAAAGCTTGTGGAATTCACAGCAAGGACAAGAATTTGAGCTTACCAATCTCCAACTCTCTTCCTTAACTATGCTTCTAATTTTCAGTCCTTAGGTATGTCTTAGGTTTATAAATTTATAGCCTTAGGTTTAGATTGAATTAGGAAATAATTTAAATTTTATTTGTTGTTACAAATCAATTAGGAATTAGATTGATTTTAGATTAATTTTATCTTATAATTAGAATTAGGTTTCAGATTTGATTCATGTATTTGGACAAATTTCATATGTAAATAGAGATTCATCAATACAAATATGTTTTCAATCATTCATTTGTTTCTTTATTTGATTCACAAACTCTAGATTTAGGCTTTTGAGAACTTAGGGTAGAAGAAAGGTGACCTCGGCGCAGCTGAGCACAGGATTCGTGAAACCCTAGTTGACCTCAGTCAACTTTTTTTCCAAATTTTTAAATGAATAATAAAAATGAAATATTAGAATAATTAAATAAATAATACAATAAATAAAATAAATAAATAAATAAATAAATAATACGAATAATAATGAAGGTGTTGACCTCTGGTCAACCCAATAAGGCATAATAACAATAATAAGAAATAAAAATGCATAATAAAAGGGTACTTAATACTTATAGCTTATTAAATATTTATTTATTTTTATGTATATTTTTTTATAAATCCTATTAAGACCAATTTTAGTGTGGGCTTTTAACAAAAATTAATGGGCCATTTTAAATGATTAGATGATGAACCCCCTAGAGTTTAGTAAAAAATGTTTTCATTTTGCAAGAAATAAATTGTAAATATTTTTAACAATGTTTATAAAACTAATAAGTTAGTGCACACGAGAAAATTATTAATTAAACAGATGAGTAATAATAAAGACACAGTGTGAAATAACCTAATATATCTAGTAAAACAAATTTTTTGATTGTAACACCAAAGAGGGCAAATTTGGAGTATGAAAGCTACCCCTATTGAATTACTCTTCGATTGAAGGATGCGAGAATATAAAGTCCGCGCACGTTTGGATAGAGGGTTATTAAATAATGAAAGACCCCAAATTTTAACCAAAGACTTTTTTTTTAAATTTTTTTTAAAGAGTTTTGAACAATAAAACAAGTAAAAAGAGCAAGGATGATGCAGATAACTCATCAATGTCTGGAGTGTGGATTAACACATATATTTTTACCAAGAGACTAAACCAATAGATATGAAAAATGAAGATATCACAAATTTTGCATTCCTACCACAACCTAGGGGGTAAGTAACACAGGTATCAACTTTATTTATGCCAATGGACTAAACCAATAGAGTCGAAAAAAGATCTAAAAACAACTTGCTAACAATTTAGGACTAACATAGTAAGATGTATCACAAATTTTCATATTTATAACAACCTAGAGGATAAATGATGTGGTATCAATCTTATTTATTCCAAGTGACTAAACCAATAAGATCGAAAATTCCAGACAAAACTTATCATTGCTCAGGGACCCAAATGAATATCTATATCCGATTTTCCCATCTACCATAACCTAGGGGATAGATAGTGTGGGTATCAACTCTATTTTTACCAATGGACTAAACCAATAGATAAAAAAGGTTTCAAAACAACTTGTTAATGCTTCTGGACTAACATGGTGAGTTGTATCGCAGATTTTTGCGTATTTATCACAACCTAGGGGATAAACATTGCGGGCTTGAAATTTGATGTTTAAATTAAAAATTTGATAGTTGTAAATTGAGTAACTAGGCCATGGATATGAATCGTAAATATGCCGCATAGTCTAATTTTGGTTTGTAGCACCTGTAATTGTTATGTTTGTTCTTAACTGAGGTAACTATCTATAGTAGTGTAAAAATCTAAGATTTTAATTTTCAATTCGCGCGGGTGACTTAGGTGGTAAATAGGACTTAAGTTTTATCAGAGTATTACCGGGCCTTTGTGATTTTGAATGCAATGCCTGAATGATTATGTTTATGTACAATGCTTAATGAAAATGTTATTGATATGTATTTTGTGTGTAAATGCACCAAGTATTATGAATGTTTTTTTGATGATATTACTCCTTTAGATCATTGGGTCTTCAGGGTCACTAACTTCCCAATGTTCTTTGTTGTTTTGTTGTGGAATCTCCAATTTGACTTATATCCTGATGTATTATTGTGAACAATGTCAGTATGATTTTGGTGATTATACTTCAGACGTAATCGTGTATTTCTTTTGACATTTTTCACACCAAAGTGCTTTTTGATTTTAGTTAATGCTTTCTATTTTTTCATGTCTCCAAAGTAGTTTCAATGTAGTGTTTACAAGAAATAATCATCATATTTTGCAAACAAGTTGGAAAAAGAAAAACACAATTGAAAAGATTTGATAAATAAATTATTTTATTGATGACAGTGCCTTCGAAGAGGCAAGAATATAATACGCAATTCCTAAAAAGAGGTCATTACAAAAAGAAAAAAAAAGAAAATCGCAATGATAAATGATGTTCGATACTTTTATTTCTCCAATATCCTTGATAACTCAATCACCTTGCCTCTAAGAAAGATAATTAAATTAATTCCTCTCCTCCGTAGTTGTTGATGTAATGAGTCCTAGAGTCGCAGTCTTTTTGTTATTTTTGTCCTTGAGTAAAATCCCTAGTTTTTGCTTGGATCTCCCTTTTGGGTTTTCAATCCACCTGGATGATGATTTCTTTATATGTACCTAATTTTTTTCCGGATCGTCCTTTCGGGGTTTCAATCCACCGGGACACCCTTTTTTTCGTAAGTCACCCTTTCGGGTTTTCTACTTAACGGGCTTTTCTTTTTTTTGTAATATTTTTTTACTGTGTCAAAATTCAGTGGATGTGGTAGTTCTTCTCTGTCCATTGTCATGAGGAAAAGAGCTCCTCCTAAGAAGGTTGTTTTTACCACATATGGACCTTCGTAATTAGGTGTCCATTTCCCACGTGAATCTAGACGTGGTAGCAGAATCTTCTTGAGGACTAGATCTCCTTCTTCAAATACTCTAGGATGAACCTTCATATTGAATGCCTTTTTCATCCGGTTTTGATATACTTGGGCATGAAATAAAGCTGTTAAACGTTATTCTTCAATGAGGTTGAGCTGATCAAGTTGTGTCTGGACCCATTGTAATTTTTCAAGCTTAGTTTCCGTGAAGACTCGGAGTGATGGAATTTCTACTTCAACAGGGAGTACAACCTCCATGTCATAAACAAGAGAAAAAGGAGTTGCACCAATCGAAGTACGTACTGAGGTACGATAGCCATACAATGCAAAGGAAAGCATTTCATGCAAATCTTTATATGTTTTCACCATTTTCTAGAAGATCTTCTTGATGTTTTTATTGACAGCTTCAACAACCCCATTCATCTTAGGTTGGTAAGGTGACGAATTATGATGCTAGATCTTGAAATCGTCATATAACTCTTTCATCATTTTGTTGTTCTAGTTAGACCTGTTGTCTGTGATGATTTTTCTAGGAACCCCATATCGGCATATGATATTTTGCTTGATAAATCAGGTGATGACTTGATTTGTCACATTTGTGTAAGAAGCGGCTTATGTCCACTTGGTGAAATAATCAATGGCGACCAGTATAAATTAGTGTCTGTTGGAAGCCTTTGGTTCGATCATTCCTATCATGTCAATCCCCACATTGAGAACGGCCATGGTGAACTCAGGATGTTCAGAGGATTTGGTGGCACGTGTACCTTGTCATCATAGATTTGGGACTTGTGGCACGTCTTCATATAATGGTAATAGTCAGTTTCCATCGTCAACCAATAGTAACTCGTTCTTAAGATTTTTATCGCCATGTCATGTATGTTTGAATAAGTCTCAAAGGTTTCTTCATGGACCTCTTTCATGAGTGTGTTTGCTTCGTGTTTGTCCATGCATCTGAGTAGAACCATGTCGTAGTTTCTTTTGTACAATACATCCCCGTTTAAGAAGCACTTGGCTGCTAGCTTTCTTAGAGTTCAATTTTCTATTGAGGTACTTTCTGGATATTCGTGTTTCTCTAAATACCTCTTGATGTCGTAGAACCAAGGCTTATTATTTGTCCCTTCTTCAACTACGAGACAATGTGTGGGTTCTTCGAAATGTATTATTGTGATGTGTGGTTCATGATTTGGCCAAGTTACTTTTAACATGGCTAACAAATATGCCAAGGCGTCTGCCATCTGATTTTCTTCTCGGGGAATGTGAGTGAAAGGGATCTCCATAAATTATGTAGCTAGCTCCAAAATATGATCTTGGTATGGAATTAATTTTGGATATAGGATGTCACATTCACCATTGACTTGGTGTATGACTAATGTTTGAAGATGTGAAAAACATAAGAAGGGGGGTTGAATTGTAAAACTTGAAATCAAATGCAGACAACACGTTATTTTTATCCTAGTTCGTTTGATCTCAAACTACTCCAGTCCACCCGTCAAGGTGATTTCTCCTCTCTCCAACGAGGTCTTAATCCACTATATTCAACTGAATACACAACTGCTTTAACAACTGTTAAAGCCTTCTTGAGTCTAACCACAGACCGGTTTATCTCAAGGAATTTCTTTTATAGATAAATGAACAAATGTGTGGTTGATGTTTTCTTACAAAACTATATATCACAACTGTGATAATACACAATATTAAGCTTGAATAAAAACGAGATTGCTAGAGCTATAGAGTAAGCGCTTGAGAACTTTAGCAAACTGGATGAGTGAGAACGAAAAGATGATTGGCTTATGCGTATGTGCGTATTGGAGAATTAGACATTTCTTTTCTCACTGATTTGTTTAAATTACCTTGGAATAGATACGTTGTTGTCCATAATTCCATTTCAATGCTCATAACATTCTTTCCTTTTTGAGAAGATCTTTGTCTTGGAATAAAGCCGTTGGTAATTAATCTGCCTTGAATGCAGTAACGTTGACACTTCATAATGTTCTGCTTAGTGAAAATTAGAGTGTTCTTGGTTTTAGCTTATTCTGGCGTTTCTGAGTGCTGATGACATGGTTAGGATCTTGATCAGAGTCAGAGTATGTTTTGCGCAGATTCTGTTCATCAGTCTTCAGCGTAGCACATGTTTGATCTTCTGATCTGACATATCTTCTGATGCTGATGTTGATACTGATATTCTGATGCTGATAACATTAGAGTTTCTGTAAATACAAAGCATAATTTTGAGTAGCATATATGTCTTATATAAATCTCATAATTCATTTAATCTTGTATTTTGTTATCATCAAAACTTTAACAGAGGGTTGTAGAATCAAACTATGTTCTAACAATCTCCCCGTTTTTGATGATGACAAAAACCAAATTTTTTTCAATTAAAATAAAGTGATGAAAGGTATCAGAGTTTAAGGATAGAGAGGAAACGGTATCAGAGATAATCAATTAACGCATAGAAGGTATCAGAGATAAGAAGATAAAGAATAAAAAGTATCAGAGTAATAAAGAGAAAAACTCCCCCTGAGTTGATTATTCCCTTTGATTCCTTGAGACCTTGAGCATCAGAACTTTACTTTATCAGAGTTCATCAGATTCTTGTACCTGTAAGCTTTTTAGAACAAGGAAATTCAAATATATCAGAATGTTATAATGTTTGAGACTTTTGTCTCAGTAATCTGTTATTGAAAAATATCATTCTTTCTCCCCCTTTTTGTCAGTTATCAAAAAGCACAAATAATCAGAGTTAAAAAGATCAGAGCAAAAAACGTTTGTATTAAAACAGAAGCAATGATAGTTTAGAACGAGTAAAAATATTACAGACAAACATGTAAAGAAAACAAGGTAAACACAGGAAAATTCTAAGAAGAAGGAGGAAGTCGTGTGAATAGAGCTTCCAACATGCTCTTGATTTGCTCGTTGGTTTCCTGTTGCTTAGATACCATGTTTGTTATAGAATCAATCTTGATATCCTGCTTGTCCATCCTTTCATTCATCAGCATATCAGATCTCTTCAAGTCCTCTAGAGTCTGCCTGTCCAGAGAGAAAGCTTGAGGATCTTCAGATACAGGCTGCTTCTCAGAGCTTTCTGTAGTTTCTTCTGCTTTACCCAAGTCTTCAGCTTGAATTATCTGTTCTTCTGCAGGTTGAACTGTAGATGCTGGACGCTTTTCAGACCAAGGCGCAATGTCCAGATGGAGAACTTCTTCCTTCAGCAGCTTGCTCAGAACTGGACCTTCCATTTCCTTCAGCAGATTGCTGAAGTTCTGTTGAGCCTGTTCATAGCTCTGGTCTTGCAACTTAAAGGTTTCAGTGCATACCCATCTTCTGAATTGAGTCCAGAGGAGATCTGATACATCAGGATCAACCACTGCCAGACTTGCTTGTTTCAAAGAAGTGATCCACTTCTGCATATCTGTTTCAAAGTTCAAAATGCTGGAACCAACATCTGGTTGTTTCGGTTTAGGGATGGCTGTTTTCTAGTTTATTGCAGCAAGGCGTTCAAATACTGTTAGATCAATGACTGTCTTGCTGTGGTTTTTTGTATTTTTCTTAGGTGAGGGAGTGGGAGAGTCATAAATTACGATTGGACTAGGTGGGGTATTTGGTGGAGTTGTTTCTGGTGAAGAGGGAAGTTGAGACATATTCACAGTAGTACCACAGGGCAGTTGAATGGCCAAAGGTTGTGGTTCAGGGGATTCATAGGTTTGAGCCTCAGAGTTTTGAGTCTCAGGTTGTGGAGATTGTGCATGTTGAGGAGAGGGTGGATTAATTTCTGGTTGAGGAGAGGAAGGTTGTGGGATTTCTGGTTTCAGTATTGGAGAGAGTGGAGTTTCTGGTATTGGTGAGAGTGGAATGTTAGGTTGTGGTGAGATGGGAATTTTTGTGTTTGGATTTGGATTTTCTGTTTGGGGAGCGGAAGAGTGTTGTTCTATATCAGAAAGAACTTGTGCAAGTTCTGGTTCTGGTATGGTTGCAGTATTTGGATTTTATGGTTTGGAGCGGGATCTTCTGAGGGTTAATGACTCAGAAGGGTCAAGGTCAACGTCAAAATCATCAAAGGTTTGAGGTGTTGGGATATCAGATGGAGTGGGAATAGATGTGGAAACAGTAGTTGAATCTAAAACAGTTACAGAAACAGGATTACCTCTTTTCTTTGGAGTCTGTTGAGATGATCCTTCTAGAGCAGCTTTTCTCTTCTTTGTCTTCTTCAGAACAACTTCTGGTGCCTTCTGCTGAAGATCTTGAATATTTAGATTAGGTGTTGTACCATCAGCTTTACAAGCATCCAAATATCTCAGAATGATTTGAGGCTTAGAGTCAATCTCTGAGAACATAGGGAAGTCATCCAGAGGGACTCTTCTGCTGGAGATTTCAGCAAAAAGAGTGATGCTGGGATCCTTCTTAATGTTCTCTATCAGCTTCATTTTCTTCAGATTTTTGGCATTCAGCTGCTTGCCAATAGAAGGTTCCAGGGTGCTGATTTCTTGTGCCTCTGTCAAATGTTCAATCAGCCTATTCTCTGTCAGAATATCTGATATCAATCTTCCTAAGGGTATCCAATCCATTTTAGTATGTTCATCTTCTCTTTTTTCCTTCACGCTTGTTATGAGATGGTTGAACAGAAGATGAGCTAGATTAATCTTGACCTTCTGGGAGATAAAATAGATCAAAAACTGTTGATCTATGTTTATGTAATCAGGAGAGCTGGTAGGCTTCCTGTGGTTGAAACAACCCAGAATGATCTTTGCCCAAATTCTATGCTTATCTTTCAAGTCCCTTATCTTGCTGGAGGGAAGCCCCAGCGTGAAAATTTACCTTGCTATGACAACAACATCTGCGCACCTTTTTGCCATATCTATACAGCGAATACCACAACCATTGTACCCAATGAGTCTTGCAATCAGGTCTTCAATAATCACAATCTTCTTCCCCATGATGTAAGAAGTGACTTGGTGATTTGAGGAAGAAGCGTGAATCCAAAATTCCTTTACCAGAATAGGAAAAGTTGGACCCACCAGCCTGTCGAAGTACTTTTCCCATCCTTGAGCTTGAATCTCTTTTGATAAATCAAAACCATTTTCCTTGAGACTGTTGAAATCCACTATTATCTCTGACAGAACTTCAAGGTTCTTGATTAGAGTGAGAAGCGTTCTGAGAGGAACTTCATATTGCTCAGATGATGCATCTTGCTGGGAACCTGAAGTTGGATTGCTTGAAGAATCCATGTTCACACGAGGTTTTTTGAAAAAAAATTGAAAGGGTTTTCTTGAGAAGGAAGAACAAAGAAATCAGAAATATTGATTGAAAACAAAAGTGAGGGTAAAAGGTGTGAATGGTGTTTAAATAGATTTCGAAAAAGTTTTTGAAAACATAAACGCTTAAGAGAGAGAAATAAATCATGATTAATAGCATTTAATGATAGCTGATTTTAGGGGATTCAGTAAGATACTTAAACGGTTACCCATGACATGTGTCTCAATGCATCCAATCAGCGCTTTGCCTTTTCAGAAGCGTGAATGCATGTTCAGCCTCAGGAAACAGCTGATGACTGGATGACACTTGTTTGCTTTGAGTGAACAGCATTTCTATCCTTGAACTGAAGAGCTCAGATCTTCATGGATAGATTATGATACAATCTGCATTTCTAAAATTCTGAAAGAGGATTGATCAGAAGTTCACAGGGAAATAAACATAATTCTTAAGGTTAATATATAAAGTTAAAACAATTTTATTATGGGCAGAGCTTCATGCTGAGATGTTTCAGAATGAAGTTGAACCTATCTTCAGAAAGTGGTTTTGAAATATCAGCCCGTTGATGGTCTGTATCAATAAATTTTAAGTTTAAGATTCCTTTTTGAATATAGTCCCTAATAAAATGATGTTTTATTTCTATATGCTTAGCCCTAGAATGCAAAATTGGATTTTTACTTAAGCAAATAGCAGAAGTATTGTCACAGAGTATATGAATGTTACTCTCAAAAATCTGGAAGTCCTCAAGTTGACTTTCCATCCAGAGCATTTGTGTGCTGCATCCAGCTGCTGCTATGTATTCAGTTTCTTCTATTGATAGAGCAATTGTGGATTGTCTTTTGCTGGACCATGAGATCAGATTTTCTCCCAGAAACTGGCAGCTTCCAGAAGTGCTTTTACGTTCAACTCTGTCTCCAGCAAAGTCAGCATCACAGTAACCTACTAAGCTGTAATCACTGGATTTTCTATAAAACAAACCCAGATTAGTAGTACCTTTCAGATACTTGAAAATTCGCTTAACATCTGTTAAGTGAGATTCTCTAGAATCTGATTGGAATCTTGCACAAATGCATACACTGAATAAAATATCAGGCCTTGAAGCTGTCAGATAAAGAAGAGAACCAATCATACCTCTGTAGACCTTCTGTTCTACCTTTTTGCTTACCTCTTTTCTTTCCAGAATGCACGTGGGATGCATTGGAATCTTTGATGGCTTACATTCTGATAGATCAAATTTCTTCAGAAGTTCTCTGACATATTTGCTCTGATGAATGTAAGTTCCTTCTGGGGTTTGATTGATCTGAATGCCCAGAAAGAATTTCAGTTCCCCCATTAGGCTCATCTCAAATTCTTCCTGCATACACTTAGCAAACTTTCTTCCCAGAGAAGGTTTAGTAGACCCAAAAATAATATCATCAACATAAATCTGACATACTAAAATGCCATTCTTAATTGTCTTACAGAATAAGGTTGTGTCCACTTTCCCTCTGGTGAATTCCTTTTCTAACAGGAAGTTACTCAGTCTTTCATACCAAGCTCTGGGAGCTTGTTTCAGACCATACACTGACTTCTTTAGTTTGAAAACATATTCTGGATTTTTTGAACTTTCAAAGCCAGGGGGTTGGTGAACATATATAACTTCTTCTATATAGCCATTTAAGAATGCACTCTTAACATCCATCTGATATAGAGTGATGCCTTTATTAACAGCAAAAGAAATTAAAAGTCTGATAGATTCTAACCTGGCGACTGGAGCAAAGGTTTCTGTATAGTTTATTCCCTCTTGCTGACTATAACCTTGTGCTACTAATCGTGCCTTGTTTCTGATGAATTCACCTTGTTCATTCAGTTTGTTTCTGAACACCCATTTTGTTCCAATGACGTTGAATCCTTTTGGTTTGGGAACTAGATCCCATACGTCATTTCTTGTGAATTGATTCAACTCCTCTTGCATTGCTAGAATCCAGTCATTGTCCAAAAGTGCTTCATCAATTGTTGATGGTTCAATTAGAGAAACAAGTCCCATGAGGGATTCTTCAGAGTTTATGAAGCTGGCTCTTGTTCTGATTGGATCTTCCTTTCTTCCTAAGATTGTTTCTTCTGGGTGATCCATGCTGCTTCTAGATGATCTTTTCTGAGGTTGATCAACAGAAGATGCTGGATTGCTTGCAATGCCTCTTTCTGATGTTGAGGGAGTGTCTCTATTAAGAGCTTCTGATGACTTGTCTTCAGTACCTGTGAATTCAACTTCCATACCTGCAAGTAATTCATTTTGCTTTGACTTTTGAGAGTCAAGCTTATCATCAAAACGAACACTGATTGATTCTTCCACAATCTGTGTTTCTGTATTGTATACTCTGTACCCTCTTGAGCGTTCAGAGTATCCTAACATAATACACTTTTGTGATTTAGAGTCAAACTTGTTCAAATAATTTTTAGTATTTAAAATAAAGCAAGTACATCCAAATGGATGAAAATAAGAAATGTTGGGCTTTCTGTTCTTCCACAATTCATATGGAGTCTTTTCCAGAATAGGTCTTATGGAGATTCTATTCTGAATGTAGCACGTTGTGTTTATTGCCTCTGCCCAGAAGATCTTAGCAACGTTAGTCTCGTTGATCATGGTTCTGGCCATTTCTTGCAATGTTCTGTTCTTTCGTTCAACAACTCCATTTTGCTGGGGAGTTCTAGGACAAGAGAAATCATGCAGAATGCCTTTGTCATTAAAAAATGATTCAAAATCTTTGTTTTCAAACTCTCCACCATGATCACTTCTGACTTTGACGATTCTAAGATCCTTTCCATTCTGAACTTGGTTGCAGAAGGTGACAAACACAGAGTGTGACTCGTCCTTGTGTCTTAAGAACTTTACCCATGTCCATCTGCTATAGTCATCTACGATTACTAACCCATACTTCTTGCCACTGACTGAAGTAGTTTTAACTGGTCCAAATAAGTCAATGTGCAGAAGTTCTAATGGTTTAGAGGTGGAAACAACGTTTTTAGATTTGAAAGCTGGTTTTGCAAACTTGCCTTTCTGACATGCTTCACACAGAGCATCTGAATTGAACTTCAAATTAGGAAGTCCTCTGACCAGATTGAGTTTGTTAATCTGAGATATTCTTCTCATACTAACATGCCCCAATCTTCTGTGCCAGATCCATTGCTCGTTGTTAACAGACAGAAGACACTTTACATTCTGACTTTTCAGTTTAGAAAGTTTGATTTTATAAATGTTGTTTCTCCTCTTTCCATTAAACAAGATAGTCCTATCTTTCTGACTAACAGCTTTGCATGAATTTTGATTAAAGATTATATCATAACCGTTATCACTTAATTGACTTATGGATAACAGGTTATGCATTAATCCATCTACTAATAAAACATTACTTATAGAGGGAAGATTTCCATTACCTACTGTTCCAGAGCCAATTATCTTTCCCCTTTGATTGCCTCCAAAGCCTACGTGGCCTCCAGGCTTAAGTTCCAGGCTTTGGAACATATGCCTTCTTCCCATCATGTGTCGTGAGCAGCCAGAGTCCAGGTACTATGACTGGTGTTTCTGCTTTGCTGCTAAAGATATCTGCAACATGTATTATTTTATCCTTAGGTACCCATATTTTCTTGGGTCCTGATTTGTTAGTTTTACCAAAACTCTGGTTGAATTTTGGTTTGACAGAATAATTACTACTAGTATATTTGATGTCGTGTGTGTGCCCATATACAAAGTGAGAATCAAGTGAAGTGCGTTTTATCACTAAATCCATGGCATTCTTTGGTGTAGGTACCTTACCTTGGTATCCTATTCCTTTTCTGCCATTTCTGCTAACTCCATAGATCATTGAAGCCATCTTGCTTCTATCTATGTTTTTATCCAGAAACTTCTGAAAGCTGTGATCATACTCCTTGATGATCTCATCAGCACTACTGCGAGTTTCAGGGATTGTTTCCTTTTGAGAGTTTTGTAATAGATTTTCTAATTTTGAAATTTTATTTTTCAACTCAGAATTCTCCAATTTGAGACTCTCAGTTTTATCAGAGTCAGAAGCAAGATCCCTTTTCAGGTTTCTGAATTTGACTCTGATCTGCTGATATCGTTCCAGAATTTCATTAAGGCTTTCAGCTAGTTCAACCTTAGTAAAGTTAATAGCAAAGTCAGGAAATACCTCTTCTGTGTCTGATTCAGAGTCTGATTCAGAAGCTTCACTGTCTTCTGTTATGTTTGCCATGAGAGCTATGTTTTCTCTCTCATCATCTGATTCTGAGTCAGCTCCAGATGTGTCAGAGTCATCCCATGTAGCCATGAGACTTTTCTTCTTTTCCTTGCCAAACTTCTTTCTGGGCTTTTCCCTCTGAAGCTTTGGGCAGTCACTCTTGTAGTGTCCTTGCTTGTTACATTCATAACAGATGATGTCTTTGTTGTTTGGCTTTCTGCTTCTTGAAGAGCCTTCAGATCTTGTGTCCAGAGGAGGATTCTGACCTTCTGTATCTGGAGGAGGATTCATTCTGATTCTCTGATCTTCTTGGATTCCTGAACTTTCTTTGCCTCTGCTTCCACAGTTGGTTCACCCTTCTGGAGAGGAGAGACAATTCATCTTCTTCTGATGAGGACCCATCAGAGGTTTCTTCTACAGCCTGCAAAACTTTGGAGTCATATTTTCTGTTAGATTTTAAAGCTAATGGCTTACCTTGCTTTTGAGGTTCATCAGCTTCTAGCTCTATCTCGTGACTTTTGAGGGAGCTAACAAGTTCCTCCAGAGATATTTTGTTGAGATCCTTAGCTAGCTTCAGCGCTGTGACCATTGGCCTCCACTGTTTTGGCAAGCTTCTGATGATCTTCTTAACATGATCAGCAGTAGAATACCCTTTGTCCAGAACTTTGAGACCAGCAACCAGAATTTGAAATCTTGAGAACATTGTTTCAATTGATTCACTTTCTTCCATCTTGAATGCCTCATACTTCTGAATGAGCGCAAGAGCTTTAGTTTCTTTAACTTGAATGTTGCCTTCATGCGTCATTCTCAGAGAGTCAAACATATTCTTTGTAGTGTCTTTGTTTGATATCTTTTCATATTCAGAGTAAGAGATAGCACTGAGAAGAATTGTTCTGGCCTTGTGATGATTTTTGAAATCACGCTTTTGCTGATCAGACATTGCTTTCCTGTCAATCTTCTGACCACTTGCATCTACTGGGTGCGTGTATCCATCTGTCACCATGTCCCACAGATCAGCATCATGGGCTAGAAAGAAGCTTTCAATTCTGTCTTTCCAGTAATCAAAGTTCTCTCCATCAAATACTGGAGGTTTTCCACTGAATCTGTCTCTTTCTTCATTGTTGTCATTGCTGATGTTTTGATGTGGTCCTGCCATAGTGTTTTTCTAACGCTGGATTTTGTATTGACACGGTTAAGTGTTATAAGCTCAGAACCAGGCGCTCTGATGCCAATTGAAGATGTGAAAAACACAAGAAGGGGGGTTGAATTGTAAAACTTTAAATCAAATGCAGACAACACGTTATTTTTATCCTGGTTCGTTTGATCTCAAACTACTCCAGTCCACCCGTCAAGGTGATTTCGCCTCTCTCCAACGAGGTCTTAATCCACTATATTCAACTGAATACACAACTGCTTTAACAACTGTTAAAGCCTTCTTGAGTCTATCCACAGACCGGTTTATCTCAAGGAATTTCTTTTACAAATAAATGAACAAATGTATGGTTGATGTTTTCTTACAAAACTATATATCACAACTGTGATAATACACAATATTATGCTTGAATAAAAACGAGATTGCTAGAGCTATAGAGTAAGCGCTTGAGAACTTTAGCAAACTGGATGAGTGAGAACAAAAACATGATTGGCTTATGCGTATGTGCGTATTGGAGAATTATCCATTTCTTTTCTCACCGATTTGTTTAAATAGCCTTGGAATAGATACGTTGTTGTCCATAATTCCATTTCAATGCTCATAAAGTTCTTTCCTTTTTGAGAAGATCTTTGTCTTGGAATAAAGTCGTTGGTAATTAATCTGCCTTGAATGCAGTAACGTTGATACTTCAGAATGTTCTGCTTAGTGAAAATCATAGTGTTCTTGGTTTTAGCTTATTCTAGCGTTTCTGAGTTCTGATGACATGGTTAGGATCTTGATCAGAGTCAGAGTATGTTTTGCGCAGATTATGTTCATCAATCTTCAGCGTAGCACATCTTTGATCTTCTGATCTGACATATCTTTTGATGCTGATGTTGATATTGATATTCTGATGTTGATTCCATTAGAGTTTCTATAAATACAAAGCATAATTTTGAGTAGCATATATGTCTTATATAAATCTCATAATTCATTTAATCTTGTATTTTGTTATCATCAAAACTTTAACAGAGGGTTGTAGAATCAAACTATGTTCTAACAATGTTGAGTCTCTATATACTTCGAGGAATTTGATCCTTAGATCGATAGTAGCTTCTAAGCCCAATATACAAGCTTTGTACTCAGGAATATTGTTGGTACAATCAAAACACAACTTTGTAGTATAAGGTTTATGAAAATTCTTTGGAGATGTCAATATTGCCCCAATTCCATGGCCTAGTGCGTTTGAAGCACCATCAAACATGAGTGTCCATCGTGCCCCTGGTTTAGGTCATTCGTTGATTCCATGTATTTCATAGTCTCATATCACCATGATATCTTTGTCTAGGAAATAAAACTTCATTGGTTGATATTTTGTCACTGATTGATGAGCTAGGTGATCAGTTAGTATGTTGCCTTTGATGGCCTTTTGGGTAACATATTGGATGTCGTATTCGGATAACAACATTTGCCATCAAGCAATTCCTTCTGTGAGAGTTGGCCTTTTGAACACATACTTAAAAGGATTTATTCTTGCTACTAACCATGTGGTGTGAGTTAACATATATTGTCTCAGTCATTTAGTGGCCCATGCTAGAGCACAACAAGTCTTCTCGAGGAATTAGTACCGGGATTCGCAGTGAGTAAATTTTTTGCTTAGGTAGTAGATGCCATGCTCTTTTCTACCTATTTCATTGTGTTGACGCAATACACATCCTTGTCATACCAAAAATTTGTCCTACCTTTTACTTTTGTCTGGCTCAGACTTCTCATTTCATCTACACCATCTTCACTAGTTCATTTGCATATCATGCATTTCATTGAATAAGGTACTTTGGTTCAAGAAACAGTATTTGTGCAAGACTAGGGTTTCATGTTGGTTTTGAGGTCCCTTCATTGTAATTGCAAGCTTTTCAAGTCATATTTAAAGCATGTGTTTTGATGAAGACAACATGGACATTAACATTCAAAGGATGTGCAAAAAGCTTATCAACATCATATAAGATTATTGAAGAATTATTGAAGAATCATCAAATGGCAAATGGTATAAATAATTCTTAATCTTGAATATAGATGTTCACAAAAAATATGCATTCATAATCATATACATATCCAACATGTTTTCTCTTAAGAAAAACTTTGTTTAAAATCTTTTTCAAAAAGAAGTTTTGAAAATTAACTTTCAGGAACCGGTTCCTCCCTAACAGGGAACCGGGTTCCAAACCTTGTTCAAAAACATGTCCCTGGAATTTGTACCAGGAACCGGGTTGTACCAATAGGGGAACCGGTTCCTGCATGATATTTTTGAAATCTGACTTATAACGTTCACTAAGAACCGGGTTCTGTCAGTGTCGGAACCGGTTCCTAGCGAACCAGTGCAGCTTTTCTTTTGTTTTTTAAACATTTTTCAAGTGGTATCTTTTCATGAATGCATTGCAACTTTTCATATGAATTGGCATGAATGAAGAGGTTCTTATGACTTTATAAAATGCTGCAGATTTTCTTATTTCAAAAACAATGCTTCAATTTTCAAATTAACAATTATACTTCTTCAATAAACAATTTTTCATCATTCACATTTAAATTCATATTTTCATGTGTTCATAATTTTGTGAAACTTGCCATATACACTTTCATTATCATTACAAGTTTCATACATACATTGTGAACATTTATATACATTGTTTGAAAATTGTTTATATCTTGAAGAAGAAGATCAATTGAAGATTGATAAAGCTCTCCATATACTTCAAATAAATCTCTTTCGTGTTGGAAAGGGGACTGGAGTACTCTCGGATTGTGAGGGGAACCAGGATATATCATCGTGTTCTTTACTTTTCCGCATTTATCGCTTTCATCACCATAATCAGGAAAAGATAAAGATATAATCAAAACCTTCAAACACTTAACCAAAAATTACTACCAAGCATTCTCATAAAACCGAATAAATTTTTATAAGACCTAATTCACCCCCCCCCCCTCTTGTGCAAGACTAGGGTTTCATGTTGGTTTTGAGGTCCCTTCATCAGTTAAAGGCAATTTCATTTGGTTCTTGAGCAGTGGACTATGTGGAATCAAGTTTTAAATTATGGTTATCGCAGATTTCTTTCTCATCAAGTTACAAGGACAACTCTCATTCAAATTCTTCCTACCCTAGATTAGGGTTTATTTCCCTTTTGTTTGTAAAGAGACTAGGGTTTTGGATCCATGGTTATTGTGAAATGTTTCTTTCATCTGCTTCAAAGACAACTCAAGGTCAAGTTATCTGGTTAGGGATTTCATGTCAAATATCTCCTCGCACTTCAAGTTTCCTTCTTGAGATCTTTAAGTCATTAATTCAAGATTCTAAAGGTTAAATTGATGAACATGGAATCCTGGCACCATAAATAATGTTGCAGGTTCATTGTAATCAAGGTGTTCTTGTTTCCTCAAGCGCCTGTCGTTCTAATGCATTAAATTTTGGACTTAAATTAGAAGACAAGTTGTGAATTTGGGTCCATTCAAGTGATTGGTTTGAGATTCATTCAAGTTTTATCCATTCATCCTCATTCAATTTATACAAAGTCCACCTTGATTCAAAGTTATTTTCAAAAGTGACTTGTATCAAGCGTATTCATCATCAAAGGAATTTCAATTGCAATTTGGGATTCAAATATCATTCAAGTTTCAACCAGGATTTAAGATTTGTCCAATTTCTATACAAAAAGTTCATCATTCATGAGTTAAAAAAGATATCATTCAAGTTTCATATTCATTACATTTTTGGGCAATTAAAAAAGAGAGTTATAAAGTTAAAATACAAGTTAAAATATCTTGTTTACAAAGAAATAAATAATTGTTCTTCAAGTTTTGTGCTTCATTTCAAGAAACTTGTCCTCACTCATTACCATGACTTTTCCTTCAAGTCTTCAACCTTGCTTTGCCTTTCCTTTTCACCTTCCATCATCTCTCACATGAAAAAAAGAAACAAATAAGAAATTGAGTTAGTTCAATCATAACTTGAATAAGAAGTTTGCAAGCAAATTTTTCTCTCTAATCTCATCATTAGGGTTTGCGTTTGGAATCATATTTTAGGGATATGAGTTAAATCATGCTTACTAGCAACATAATCCTTATACACTTGATTCACATCAAATCAAAAATTTGATTCAGTCATGGGCTATTTTCTCCTATTTTGTAAATCACAAAAGTTTTAGTTTTGGTTCACAAAAGGAAAAGAAATTCAAAACAAGTTTACTACAAAAAACAAAGTCAACAAGCAAATACTGCCAACTGTTTTATTTACAGAAAAAACAAAGCCAAAATAAATTCTCCAAACAGAACATGCCAAAAACCGGCACATAACTGTCCAAACTGTCCAAATAGAGTAAACCAAGACTGTCCAAGCTGCCCAAACATAACTGGCCAAAAAACCTGCACATAAACTTTCCAAACTGTCCAAACATAGTAAGCCAAAGTTGTCAAAACCAGTCCCAAAATTGCACCAAACTAGCAAGTTAACAGTAGTAATCAGAAAGCATCAGAACATGGCAGCAAAACAATTCAAAAACCAAGTTTTGTTTCCCCCCAAAATCTTTTTCCTTGGGATATATAACAGATACAAAAACATACAGCATGCACGGTTGTTTTTTTAAAAAACTGCAATAACATAAACCAGCAAGAAAACCGTAACTAACTGTAACTGCAACAAAAAACCAGAAAAATCGAATAAATGTTAATAACTTATTAAACTAATTTTTTTTATTAGATATTATTAGTCCTTTATAATAGTTAATTTTTATAGATAGTTTGATTAGTGTGTTTGTTAATTTTCTATTTGGTTATATTGCTTGTTTAACTAGATTTGTAATCGAACTTTCGATCTGATTCATCCTCATTCATAAACTTGTACCCACATCCCCATATGGTTTGCAATAGTTTAGGGTTTTTTTTATTTGCTATTTTATTTATATGTTTAAATTTATAATGATGCATATTTTATTCAATTAGAACATTTAACCTCCTCTTTGGCTCATCATCAATGAGCAGGTATCCACTTACAAATGCACACTTGCACACATTTCATAGTTTGGTCCCAGACTTTTCTACAGCATCAACTATTCAATCGATTATTTCAATTTGTCGTTTAGAATACTAGTGCCACGCTAGTCCCACTTTCTAGGAGAATGCATATGGCCACCTTGTATAGGCTTTTGATTTTCATCTTATACGTTGAAGAAAATTATCTCCCCTTGGTTTATATACCAAGCATATTCTTAAAACGGACTCATAGTTGAGTTCGGGCATGTCCACTCTCACGAGGATGGATAAGTTTGGGAATACTCTTATTTTATAATTAACACTTATCTTTCATAAATCAAAAATCCAAAAACGTTTAATCTTTAATCAGATTAATTTTTAAAACTCGTAAAACACTCAACCAATCAAAACTTCTCCCAAAGGGCATGTTATCTTTGTTCTACCGCGATCCAGGCCGTGCCTATAGCTTGAATGCGTACGTTAATGTTGCCCACTAAAAAACACCAAATAAGAAACATTTTTTAGAGGAACTATGGTGTCTTATTCCTCCACTGGGTACGTAGGCAAAGGGTTGCGAGACCCTCATGAATGCACTAATAAAAATCCATTTTCCCCCTAGCAAGTATAGTTATAAATAAACACACCCTTAGAAGCAAATGAACAAAATGGATCTTTTTGAGTACAACGAACGTGAGGGGTGTTAATACCTTCCCCTTGCATTACTGACTTCCTTACCCCTTCTCTTAGTCGTAAGACCATCTTATCCATCCTCTTGTGGTTTTCTATATATTTGCCATTCCTTCGGGATAAATAAAGTTTGGTGGCGGCTCTGTGTTTTTTTGCTGGTAGCTTCAGCTGGCGACTCTACTGGGGAGCTTTTGCAAGTCTATTCTAGTTTTGTTCATTCGTCTCTTTGGGTGTTTATTTATTTACTTTATTTTCTTTACCATTTTATTTATTTATTGCTTTATTGTTTTCTTTTGTATATATTGCATTATACTGTTGCCACTCACATATTATGGATATGTTGTTTCTTTTATGATGTTGGGTTGGGTGATTACATTTGATAAGTCTTATACCTGAACTTGGGTTACACTTAGGATTAGGACGGGCGGTATAGTCATTCTAACTTTGAGGGAGTAATCCCGAAGAAGGAGGTATGAAATGCCCCACTCAATGGAGGTCCCCTTGAATGTAGCGTTGTTTACCGAGTAATCAGGAAGACATTGCTGCTTTCAACCTGGGAACTAGAGAAGCTGAGAGCCATAGAATTACTAAACCATCCTATCTATTTTTAGGTGTAGTGTGGAGACTTTAACGGAGTAATCCAGAAGAAGTTTTCATGCGATGTTGCACTCGGGCGAGTTTTTCTTGTGAATATTACTGATTACCGAGTAATTGGGATGTTTGTAATATCCAAAGGAAGAAGGTATACTCTGAGGTATCGCCAGAACCTTGTTCGGAAGGTGATAAACCCCTAGTACATACCTTATGGGTGGTTACTTTGACTCCATGCTTGTGACATCGGACTTTGGATCTTGTTACTTTCAGTTTATGCAAAGGACTACATGATGGTTATCCAGAATACTTGGAGCTGAAATCTCATGCCATAGCATACCATGAAATCATACTATCATGTATATATATCTCGTATCTAAGGAATTCCAAAGACAAGTCTTGTTGGTCGAGCTCTTCAAAAATGAAAACAAATTTTTTTAAAAGATAGACGAGTCTTTGGATTTCCTCGGAAATGAAGATAAAACAATCATTCATACTATCATGCACTCATTATTCACAAAAAAACTTATTGGGGTCCCTTTTCCATCAGACTTCAGTGAACAACAAAGGCGACTTCTCCACATCCCTACCGTACAAGAATCAACCAGCGAAGAATTATGGATCTTTTTGAAGTGAATCATAATGCTCTTCGTCGAGATATGGACACCATGGGCACTCGCATGAATCAAATTATGGAAACCCTGCATGCTGTTATCAAGGGCCAGGAAGAGTTACATCAAAGTGTTTCCAAGCTTGCTACCGCTGCCCCCTCCACTTCTATAAATGGAAGGAATGATAATGCAAATGTTGAGACCCCTACGGGAGCTCCTCGGAATGATGTTGGTGATCATCACGATGTCATTGAGCTTGATGAACCCCACGCGAATCTTGCCGTTGGAGTTGCTGAAACTGCAAAGATGTACCATGCTCTTGAAGAGCGTCTCAAAGACATGAAGGGTATCAATACTTCAGAATTCAATACTTCTGCAATGTGTCTCGTTCCGGGGGTAGTTATCCCTTCCAAGTTCAAGGTTCCTGATTTTGACAAATACAGAGGCACTTCTTGCCCAGAGACTCATTTTAGTTCCTACTGTCGCAAGATGGAAGCCTATGCTGAAAATGAACCATTACTCATGCACTTCTTCCAAGATAGCTTCACCGGGGCACCGTTGGACTGGTATATGCAACTAGAAAGAACTCATGACATTACTTAGGGAGGGGTTGCTGATGCCTTTTTGAAACATTACCATTATAATACTGCCATGGCTCCTAGCCACACTCAGCTTCAAGGGATGATACAGAAATCTGAAGAGTCGTTCAAAGAGTACGTCTAAAGGTGGTGTGAACTGGCTGCAAGGGTCCATCCTCCTCTCTTGGATCGTGAACTGATTGATTTGTTCATGGGTACTTTACGAGGTACTTATCTCCAACATATGCTCATCAGTACCTCTACTTCTTTCTGTAATATGGTCATTATTGGAGAACATGTTGAAACTTGTATTAAGGCTGGAATGATCAAAGGTATCCCTAACAATAGCAATAACAATATTGGCATTGGTAGGAAGCCATTTTCTGGTTTCTTCAAGAAGAAAGAGGGTGAGACTAGTGTTGTCACAATCAACCAAGGAAAATTTCATGCATATCCTCAAGTCCGATTTCCTTATTTCCCAACACCTGCGGTTGTTCCTAATCAATATGTTCCTCAAGTTTATGTTGCTACAACTCCAGCACCCTTGATGGCCCAACAACAGCCTTTCTCTCCTCAACCACAATATCTCTCACAACAACAATTTGCACCACCTCCAAATTATCAACAATAGAATCAGCAAGCTCAAGGTCCGAGAGCTCAACAAAGTCAAAGAGCACCCGAAAGAAGATTTGATCCCATTCTTATGTCCTATGCTCAGCATCTCCATCAGTTACTTTCCAATCAGTTGGTTCAACTGCATGAACTTGGTCCACCACCAAATCCTCTCCCCAGGGGGTATGACATTAATGCTCATTATGAATTTCATTCTGGAGCCCCAAGCCACACGATTGAGAACTGTAGAGCATTTAAATGTAAAGTTTAAGACTTCCTCGATGCAAAGGCCATAAATTTCAACCTTGTTGGTCCCAATACTAAGAATAATCCCATGCCTCCTTACCCAGGGGCAGCGGTCAATGCTATTGAAAAATTAGTGAACAGACTCTAGTAACCAAGGTTGACGAGATCAAGATGTCATTAGGAACTGTTAGAGAACATTTGTTGGAGCACGAGGTACTGCAGGAACTCCGTGATTTTTGCTTAACATGTTCCTCTAAACCTGAAGAGTGTACTAGTTTGAAGACGACTATCCAACAACTAATGGATGATGGTGTCCTACAGGTACAGAATATATTTCGAGAAGAAGAAATTTATGTCTTGGAAATTCCTTATTATCTGAGAAGCATCTCAGCAACACCAGGCACCCCATTGACAATTCAAGCTCCTACTACCTTGTTAATGATTCAAGCTCCAGTTACCCCCGCGACAACTCAAGCTCCCATTCCTCCTCTATGTAACAACTCGAAGGCAGCTCCGTGGGAGTATAATGTGTTTTATATTCTTGGGAAGAAATATGAGTATCCTCTATTGGTTGACAAGAGTATTACCAACATTGCAAGAACCAGTAACATGACTCATAGTGGCAGGATCTTTTCTCCCCCACCACCGCCTCCCAAAGAAACTAACAGTGATACTCTGGCTAAGGCTAGGGGAAAGCAAGTGGTTGATAGTCAGCCTGAACCTTCTGTAGGACAAGAAGCAGAGCAGCTTTTGAGGATTCTTAAGCGAAGAGATTACAAAGTTGTGGATCAACTTAACCAGATGTTGTCCAATATCTACATCTTGTCTCTCATCTTGTGTTCAGAAACCCAAAGCAATGCCTTACTGAAGATTTTGTGTTATGCCTATGTTACACAAGATATTTCTGTGGTCCAGTTTGAAGGGATCATAACCAATATTACTGTAGGAAATTGTTTGGGTTTCTGTGATGATGAGCTTCCAGTTGAAGGCAGATCCCACAACAAAGCACTACACGTTTCCATGAAGTGTTTGGATATGGTTTTATCTCGAGTTTTAGTAGATACGGGTTCTTCACTCAATATGATGCCCAAGGATACTTTGTTTAAGCTGAATATGGATGGAGTAATGATGAGGCCTTCCACCCTAAGTGTTCGAGCATTTGAAGGTTCAAGGAGATCTATGGAGGGAGAAGTTTATTTGCCTGTTAAGATTGATCCCCACACTTTCTATCTGTCATTCTATGTTATGGACATTCGTCTATCCTACACTTGCCTTTTGGGTCGCCCATGGATCCATGTAGCAAGAGTTGTGACATCTACTCTTCACCAACGCCTGAAGTTCATTGTAAATGACAAAGTTGTTGTCGTTTGTGGAGATAAAGATGTAGTGATTAACAATCTGACGACCTACCGTCATGTGGAAGTGGATGGTGAGGTGCAGGAGTTACCCTTTCAAGCTCTAGAGGTTATTTTTGTCGACAAGTTCCCCGTCATAGAAGGTAAGAAGTCTGAAGCACTCATGGCCTCTTCGAATAATGCTAAAGCCCTCATGGAAGATAGATTTCCCCATGATGGTTGGGGAAAATTGATTGAAGTACCTGAGAAGAAAGATCGTTTTGTTCTTGGGTATCATCCATCATTCTTTGTGCAAGCTAGGTTGGTTCCTCACAAAGGAAAACAGGTTCCCCAAATTTCTAAAGTGTTCATCAGTGCTGGTACAAGCAAAGAAGGACAAGTTCTCTTAATAGATCATGAAGGTGACAATGAAGATGTTTCCAGATTTACCTCTCAGGTTACGCAGGACCAGGAGCTCAGCAATTGGACTGCCGTGGACATCCCTGAAGTTGTTTTCCTTTATGTGTAATTTTCTGTTTCCATTAAGTCATATGCCCTGCCCAAGGCATAGAGACGGCTTGTAGAAGGGCCCCCTTATGTTTTAATATCCGTTTAAAATTGAATGAAAATTTCATATTCGCATACAATTTTGTTCCCTTTCTTTCCTTTTACTTTTACTTTTCAAAATAAAATGGCAATGCTTTTCTTTTCGTATTCTAGATGTTTTCTTGAACTTTCTAAAATAAAATATAAATTCATCAATCATGCAGATCCGTCTCAAACTCTGTCAAAAATGATAGTGTTATGGTTCCTAATATCCTTGAGAATTCAGTTGACCACACTAACGAGGATAGTGGGGAAGATTGTGAAGTCCCTGAAGAACTAGAAAGACTCTTGAGACAGGAAGAGAATGTCATCCAGCCATATCAAGAAGAAACAAAAGTTATCAATCTTGGTACTTAAGAGGTAAAGAGTGAAGTAAAGATAGGAGCTTCCTTGCAAAGTGAAGAAAAAAAGGGGTTGATTGAGTTGCTTCGAGAGTATGCTGACATCATCGCCTGGTCGTATGAAGACATGCCCGATTTAGATACTGATACAGTGATGCACAAATTGCCACTCAAGCCAAAATGTCCTCCTGTAAAGTAGAAACCGAAAAGGACCAGACCCGACATGGCTTTGAAAATTAAAGAAGAAGTTCATAAACAACTTGATGCAGGCTTCCTATCTGTGATAAATTATCTGCCTTGGATTTCTAACATTGTGCCTATACCTAATAAAGATGGTAAGGTATGTGTGTGTTGATTACAGAGAATTGAATAGAGAAAGCCCAAAATATGATTTCTCGTTGCCTCATATTGATGTATTGGTTGATAATACTGATCAGTCTTCAGTGTTCTCCTTCATGGATGTATTCTCGGGTTACAATCTGATAAAGATGGCTCCTAAAGACAAGGATAAAACATCTTTCGCAACTCCTTGGGGTGCCTTTTACTATAAGGTCATGCCTTTTAGTCTCAAAAACATTGGCGCAACATATCAGCGAGCCATGGTGACTCTCTTTCACAACATGATTCATAAAGAGAACGAGGTGCATGTGGATGATATGATTGTGAAATCACAAACTCAGGAAGAACATTTGGTCTATTTGCAGAATTTGTTTGATCGTTTACAAAAGTTTAGGTTAAGGCTTAATCCCAACAAGTGAACCTTTGGGGTTCGATCGGACAAGTTACTTGATTTTATCGTAAGTTAGTGAGGGATTGAAGTAGATACTGACAAAGTAAGAGCAATACAAGATATACTGGAACCGAAATATGAGAAGGAAGTGTGTGGGTTCCTTGGAAGGTTTAATTACATAGCCAGGTTGATTTCTCATCTCACGGCTACCTGTGAACCCATCTTTAAATTGCTATGCAAGAATCAAAATGTACATTGGGATGAAAGTTGTCAAGAGGCCTTAGAAAAGATTAAGAAGTACCTTTAAGAACCACCAATACTCATACCTCCAGTTCCAGGGAGACTTGTCATTATGTACCTGACTGTGCTCGAAGGATCTATGGGTTGTGTGCTCGGACAACATGATGATATTAGACGAAAAGAACATGCCATTTATTACCTGAGTAAAAAGTTGACTGATTGTGAATCAAGGTATTCATTACTTGAAAAAACTTATTGCTCTCTTACGTGGGTAGCTCGACGTTCGAGGAAGTACATGTTGATGCATTCTACACTTCTTATATCTAATATGGATCCCATAAAGTACATCTTCGAGAAACCAACACTTGTAGGAAGATTGGCTCGGTGGCAAATGCTCTTGTCTGAGTATGACATCCATTATGTCAGACAAAAGGATATCAAAGGTAGCATTCTTGCTGGTCATATCGCCCACCACCCATTGGAAGAGTATCAGTCAATGATGTTCGATTTTCCGAACAAGGACGTTATGATACTTGATGATAAGGAAGGACTCGAACCAGGGGAGCGATGGACTCTCACGTTCGATGGTACATCAAATGCCATGGGCCATGGTATTGGGGAGGTTGTGATTTCTCCATGTAATACTCACATACCTTTCACAGCCATGATATGTTTTGATTATACAAATAATGTCGCGGAATACGAATCTTGTGTAATGGGCCTTGAAGCAGCTATTAATTTGAAGATCAAGATTATTGAAGTTTATGGGGATTTTACCTTAGTAATATATCAAGTACAAGGTTATTGGGACACACGAGACCCTAGTTTAGTTCCATGTCGGGATTAAATATTAGAGTTGTTGCCTGCTTATAATGAGAACACCTTTGAGCACATTCCTAGAGAAGTAAATCAACTGGCAGATGCTCTGGCCACTTTAGCAGCAATGTTCAAAGTCAGTTATCTGAATCATGCACCCAATATAAGAATCCTTTTTTACAAGGAGCCAGCACACGTTTTACCTGTTCATTATCTCACAACTTAAGACGTGTTGGACGTAAAGCCATGGTATTTCGACATCAAAATATATCTTGAGAAGCAAGAGTACCCCGGGGGTGCTAAAATTTTTAATAATCGTAATCTTAGAAGATTAGCCTCCAAGTTTTTACTGTCAGGAGACATTCTGTACAGAAGAAACTATGATTCGGTTATGCTCAGATGTGTGGATAGACATGAAGTAGAATCCTTCATACGAGAAATTCACGAGGGCTCTTTTAGGACTCATGCCAGTGGATATTCGATGGCCAAGAAAATCCTACAGGCACATTATTTCTGGATGATGATGCAAAGTGACTGTTGTGTATATGCGAAGATGTGCCACAAATGTCAAGTTTGTGCAGACAGGATACATATTCCTCCCACTCCTTTGAATATGATGACTTCACCATGACTCTTTGCAATATGGGGAATTGATACGATTGGAAGGATCGAGTCGAGCGCTTCAAATGGACACAGGTTCATTCTTCTTGCTATTGACTACTTCACCAAATGGGTGGAAGCTGCTTCGTACAAGAATGTAACCAAGTAAGTCATCACCCGCTTCATCAAGAAAGAAATCATATGCCGTTATGGAACTCCTAACAAGATCATCACTGATAATGGGTCAAATCGTAACAACAAAATGATGAAAGAAATGTGTGTAGAATTCATGATTGAGCACTATAATTCATCACCCTATCGGCCAAAGATGAATGGGGCAGTCGAAGCAGCTAACAAAAACATAAATAAGATTGTCCAGAAAATGGTGAGAACATACAAAGATTGGCATGAAATGTTGTCTTTTTCCCTGCACGGATATCGAACTTCGGTGCGTACTTCCACTAGGGAGACTCTTTTCTCACTAGTCTATGGTATGGATGAGGTGCTCCCAGTCGAAGTGGAGATTCCTTCATTGAGGGTTCTGATGGATACTAAACTTGATGAAGCTGAACGGATTCAAACAAGGCTCGACCAACTCAATCTCATCAAAGATAAGCGCCTAACAACCATTTTTCATGGTCAGTTATATCAACAACATCTCAAGAAAGCATTTGACAAGAAGATTCGACCTCGAGAGCTCCACACAGGTGACCTGGTTTTAAGGAAGATTCTTCCAATTTACTCTGATCCAAGAGGCAAGTGGCTCCCAACTATAAGGGGTCGTACATCATGAAGAAAGCTTTCTCAAGAGGTGATCTAATCCTGACAAACATGGATGGGGAAGACGTTCCACTTCCAATCAATTCAGACTTAGTCAAAAAATGTTACGCATAAAAAGACACGCTAAGTCGAAAACCCGAAAGGGAGGTTTAGGAAAAAGTTAGGGATCAAAAAAAGAAAAAGGAAAAAAAATAAATAAATAAGAGAATAACCCACTAAGTCGAAAACCCGAAAGGGCGGCTTAGGCAAAAATGGGTATCCCGGTGGATTGAAAACCCGAAAAGGCGATCCAGGAAAAAATTAGGGACAAAAAGCGAGAGACTGCAATCTGAAAGCTCTTCATGGATAACAAGTACACTCTCCTAACACGGGATGGATCAATTCAACTATTATACTTCGGAAGCACAACACTAGGACGATCCAGGATATGGGAACTATATAAATATAAATTTTAATGAATTCAAGATTTTCTTATTGCCATTTTACTTGTTGTATTTTGTCTTTTCTTTGTAAATTCATCATTTAGGAGTTGTTTCCATGTACGAATGCTTATTCACATGCCAGACTTATTAATAAAAATATGCCCTTCCACCGAAAAGTCTTTGTTATGTCCTTTTACTTTATTTTTCGTATGCGAATTATGATTTAAATTCTTTATTAAGCACTGCATTGAAAACAATAAGGCAATAATAAATCATAAGCTAAGATGCAAAACACGACATTACATGGATATAAAGGCATCCCAAGGGAATTCCAGGGCGTTCAAGTTTTGTTTTTTTATGCAGGTAGCAAGTCATAACGGTTACCTCGACCAAGCTTTCGTCCTCGTCACCTCCTTATAGATGGTTGAGCACCCGATTCTCCAACACCGAGAAACTTGGGGCATTTGATGAGATTCATGTCTCTACTCAGTCATCCACAAGAAGTCCAGCATGTGAGGAAAGTCAAATCAAGCTACTCCTCCTCAACAAGATTTAATCCCTATAGAACTCGACAAGGCTATAACTCAATTCTCGTATTTTTCAAGCACCAATATGTATTGGAATCTCAAGACAACAGGCAACGGACCCCAATGAGCCTAATATTTTGCACTATGAATACTATAATCATCATATCATATTATATTGCATCCTTAAATGCATAGCATATCCATCGAAAGGGATCATCACATCAAACTTCAAAATGCATATGAAGCATGAGCCAGATTTGGTACCTTGCAAGAAAATCCTCAAATCAATAAAACATCCCAACAAAGAATATAATCCTCATAATTCCCAATTAACATCTGTCATTACTCCCAACCAAAAAAATAAGTCGTGGTGCCAATACATTACGCTCATCAACTCTCAATACTTTCACGTTATCCTTTTTAGGGTTGTAGGTCGCCCGTAGATCTTATCTTCAGGTTATCCTTTTTAGGTTCGTAGGTCGTCCGTAGATCTTATCCTCACGTTATCCTTTTTAGGGTCGTAGGTCGTCTGTACATCTTATCCCCATGTTATCTTTTTTAGGGTCGTAGGTCGTCCGTAGATCTTACCCTCGCGTTATCTTTTCTAGGGTCGTAGGTCATTCGTAGACTTTACCCTCACGTTATCTTTTTTAGGGTCGTAGGTCGTCCGTAGATCTTACCCTCATGTTATCTCTTCTAGGATTAAAGGTAGTCCGTAGATCTTACTCTCATGTTATCTTTTTAGGGTTGTAGGTCGTCCATAGATCTTACCCTCATGTTATCATTTTTAAAGTCGTAGGTCATCCGCAGATCTTACCTTCGCTTTATCTTTTCTAGGGTCGTAGGTCATCCGTAGAATTTACCCTCACTTTATATTTTCTAGGGTCGTAGTTCATCCGTAGATTTTACCCTCACTTTATCTCTCTCTTGGGTCATAGGTCATCCGTAGATCTTACCCTCACTTTATCTTTCTCTTGGGTCATAGGTCATCCATAGATCTTACCCTCACGCAATATTTTCCAGGGCCGTTGGTCGTCCGTAGATCTTACCCTCACATTATCTTTTCTAAGGTCGTAGGTCATCCGTAGATCTTACCATCACATTATCATTTCTAGGGACGTAGGTCGCCCAAAGATCTTTCCCTCATATTATCTTTGCTAGGGTCGTAGGTCACCCGTAGACGTTACCCTCATGTTATCCTTTCTCTTGGATCATAGGTCATACGCCAATTTTTTTTATCCGTTGTCTTTACCTTTCTTTTTGGGTCGTGAATCCCACACGATAGATTCTCTATTGTTGTTGAGTTCTACCCGCCGCCTTTAAGTTATCATGTTGTCATTAATCCTACTTTCAGTCACCATGACATCATCAACCATATCGTTTCAGTTACTATAACACTCACTTCACCGAGAACCTTGTATCGGCACCGTTACCCCCAGTACAAGCTATCATTATTCAAACCGCATTAACCCATCATGCCCAGTTCACCAGAAAGTTCATTTTCATTCCCAACAGACATCACAAATAATAACACTCACACCATCTCTCCGAGACAAATTTCAGGTCTCAGTATTTAATCATCTTCTATATTGAACTTATGAAAGGTTGGCGCCAATCTCACCTTCAGGTTTAAGACGATTAAATAGGGGTAGCTGTCATACCCCAAATATTTCCAACCTTTTACTTTTTGTCTGGCTCAGACTTCGCATTTCATCTACACCATCTTCACTAGTTCATTGGCATATCATGCATTTCATTAAATAAGGTACTTTGGTTCAAGAAGCAATATTTCTCCAAGACTAGGGTTTCATGTTTGTTTTGAGGTCCCTTCATCAGTTAAAGGAAGTTTTATCATGTTCTTGAGCAGTGGACTATGTGGAATCAACTTTTAAAGTATGGTTATCGCGGATTTCTTTCTCATCAAGTTTCGAGGCCAACTCTCATTCAAATTCTTCCTACCCTGGATTAGGGTTTATTTCCCTTTTGTTTGTCAAGAGACTAGGGTTTTAGATCCATGGTTATTATGAAATGTTTCTTTCATATGCTTCAAAGACAACTCAAGGTCAAGTCATTTGGTTATGGATTTCATGTCAAATATCTCCTCGCACTTCAAGTTTCCTTCTTGAGATCTTTAAGTCACTAATTCAAGAGTCTGAAGGTTAAATTGATGAACGTGGAATCCTGGCACCATAAATAATGTTGTAGGTTCATTGTAATCAAGGTGTTCTTGTTTCCTCAAGCGCTTGTCGTTCTAATGCAAGAAATTTTGGACTTAAATATGAAGACAAGTTGTGAATTTGGGTCCATTCGAGTGATTGTTTTGAGATTCATTCAAGTTTTATCCATTCATCCTCATTCAACTTATACAAAGTCCACCTTAATTCAATTTTATTTTCAAAAGTGACTTGTATCAAGCATATTCATCATCAAAGGAATTTCAATTGCAATTTGGGATTCAAATATCATTCAAGTTTCAACCAAGATTCAAGATTTGTTCAATTTCCATACAACAAGTTCGTCATTCATGAGTTCAAAAAGATATCATTCAAATTTCATATTCATTACATTTTTGGGCAATTTAGAAAGCGAGTTACAAAATTAAAATTCAAGTTACAAATATCTTGTTTACAAAGAAAGAAATAATTGTTTTTCATGTTTTGTGCTTCATCTTCAAGCAACTTATGCTCACTCCTTGCCATGACTTTTCCTTCAAGTCTTTAACCTTTACTTTCCTTGCCTTTTCACCTTCCATCAATCCTCACATGAAAAAAAGATACAAACAAGAAATTGAGTTAGTTCAATCATAACTTGAATAAGAAGTTTGCAAGAAATTTTTTCTCTATAATCTCATCATTAGGGTTTGCGTTTGGAATCAGATTTTATGGATGTGAGTTCAATCGTGCTTACTAGCAATAAAAGCCTTATACACTTGATTCACAGCAAATCAAAATTTGGATTCAATCATGGGCTATTTTCTCCTATTTTGCAAATCACAAAAGTTTGAGTTTTGGTTCACAAAAGGAAAAGAAATTCAAAACAAGTTTACTGGAAAAAAAGTAAACAAACAAATATTGCCAACTGTTTGCTTTATAGAAAAAACAAAGCCAAAAAAAACTGTCAAAATTGTCCAAAAAGAATAAGCCCAAAACCTGCACATCAACTGTCCAAACTGTCCAAGCAGAGTAAGCCAAGACTGTTTAAACTGTCCAAACATAACCAGCCAAAAACCTGCACATCAACTATCCAAACTGTCCAAACAGAGTGAGCCAAAGCTGTCAAAACCAGTTCCAAACTTGCACCAAACTAGCAAGTTAACAGTAGTAATTAAAAAGCATCACAACAGGGCAGATAAACAATTCCAAAACAATGTTATGTTTCCCTTAAAAATATTTTTCCTTGGGATATATAACAGATACAAAAACATACAGCAGACACAGTTGTTTTTTAAAAAAACTACAACAACATAAACCAGCAAGAAAACCAAAATTGCAACAAAAAACTAGCAAAATCGAAAATCCATAAACCACATGAACCAGCAAAAAAAACAGAAAATCCAGTAACAACATGAACCAGCATCAACAAAAACAACAGTAATCCTAAAACATCAGATAGAAACATCATCATCTTCCCTTCCATTCCAAGAAAAATTTCAGTGAAAACTAAAACAGTTAGCAATCACAAAAAGTTGCCAAACAGATTCACAAACCCCAATCATCATCATGTTCCATACAAACCCTTTAGAGCTTAACGCAAGGAAACAAAGATAATCACAAACACCAAAAACACAACAAGCTATCAAAGACCACAAGCCCTAATCATCATCATATTCCCTAAGTCGCTAAACCCTTCAGAAAATCCGAGAAAGAAGAAGAGGAAAATATCTAAAATTGCAAACAAAACGAAAACAGAGAGATCTCACCGTGATATCACAAGAAGATAGCGATGCCGTAAAGGGTCCGAGGAGCGAGGCTCGATTTCTTTGTTCCTTTTCTTATTTTCATCATCAATTCATATTCTCCAGCATCACCATCTTCATTTGTATGAATTTTAAAACTAGGGTTTCAAAACCCCTTTTAAGATCTTTGCCAGATCTTTGATCCCCTGTAAAAAATAATGGTAGATTAGAGAAGAGAGAGGAGAGAAGATTCGGAAAATGTAAAAAAAAATTAGGATCAGAGCTCTTCCACCATGAACCGCCGCTGCCGTCGGAAAGCCATTTCTGGCGCGGCCAGAGTTTCTTCTCCGGTGAGGGAACCTAGAGAGGCGAGAGAACTGAGATTTAGAGAGAGAAAGAGAGAGAGATAGAGAGAGAGAGAGAGAGAGAGAGAGAGAGAGAGAGAGATAGAGAGAGAGAGAGAGAGAGAGAGAGAGAGAGAGAGAGAGAGAGAGAGAGAGAGATTTTTCTGTTTTAACTAAGTTGATTAAATTTTTGTAAATAAATTTAGTTTATTTGTTTTATTTTAATTTTGTTATATTTTTTAAATGTTGTGCTAATCTGGTGGTGACTATTGTCGCCACCCCTTGTGTTTAAGTCCTTTTGATCCGGTTTGTCATACACACTGGTTACTGTGTGCACTCCTCCACTCAGCCTTCTGATCCCCATCAAATCATCATCAATGTTATCTAACTCCTCATACATGCGCACCCATCATGCACCTTCCTGAGTTTGCAGCGTTGGATTAATCTGAGCTTTAGGTTGTCCTTTATTTGGGCCATGGATGCAATTCTAATCACATCTCCCAGATTTACTGCAAAACAGACCCATATACTCTCCCTTTTGATTTATTTTATTTGTTTATTTATGTTATTTCCTATCAAATATAAAATACAAAAATATTTCGTTTTAAAATAAATAATTAGGTTAGAAAATATTATATTTTTATTATTATTCAGAATTAGGTTTTTAGTTTTCTCTCAATATTTTCGCTAATTAAAAAATCATAAAGATGTATATTTAGACTTTGTTTTAATTTATTTCAATATTTTCTTTAAAAAACCAACAAAAAAATATATGTTTAGAATTGAATTTTAACTTCCTCTTAATATTTCCTTTATTAAAAATACACAAAAATGCATAGATTTAGTCTTAATTTTCTTTTAATAATTTCTTTACCAAAAAATATACAAAAAATATATATTTAGATTTAGTTTTAATATTATTTTAAATTTTCTTTCTTTAATTAGGAAACACAAAAAATAAGTTTAGAATTGACTTTCTTTTAATATTTTCTTTACTTAAAAATCATTAAAAATATATAAAAATACAAACAAAATTTGATTAATTTCCTTTTAATAACTTATTAAACTAAAATTTTTTATTAGATATTATTAGTCCTTTAGAATAGTTAATTTTTATAGACGGTTTGGTTATTTTGTTTGTTAATTTTCGATTTGGTTGTATTGCTTGTTTAACTAGATTTTTAATCGAACTTTTGATCTGATTCATTCTTATTTATAAACTTGTACCCCCATTCCCATATGGTTTGCAATGATTTAGGGTTTTGTTTCTCTGTTATTTTCTTTATATGTTTAAATTTCTAATGATGCATATTTTATTCAATTAGAACACTTGGCCTCCTCTTGGGCTCGTCATCAATGAGCAGGTATCCACTAACAAATGCACACTTGCACACATTTCATATTTTGGCCCAGGGCTTTTCTACAGCAAAAACTATTCGATCGATTGTTTCAATTGATCGTTTAGAATACCATTGTCACGCTAATCCCACTTTCTAGGAGCATGCATATGGCCACCTTGTATTGGTTTTTTATTTTTATCTTATACATTGAAGCAACTTCTCTCCCTTTGGTTTATATACTTAGCATCTTCTTAAAAGGGTCTCATAGTTGAGTTTGGGTATGGCTATTATTACGAGGTTAACCAATTCTTGCCCTTGGTTAATAATAACCCGAATCAACCACCTTGGTTCATATACAAAGTGTTTTCATGCACAAAGGGTCTCATGGTTGAGGATAAGAGCACCTATTCTCGTGAGATTAACAAATTACACCCCTTGGTTAATCATAACTCGATTCAATTCCCATACACCAAGCATTTCATTTATGCCTTTCATGATTTTAATCAGTTTGTTGTCACTTTTGCCATGACCACCATGCACGATCACTCTTTATAAACATTATCTCCTTTTACTTTGTGCTTATAACATGTTTCCTTAGGATGATAGTTTCCTCTTCTTTAGGATGCAAACTAATTAAACCCTAAGTTAGAAACCATGTATGATAATATTAGGGTTTTTCTAGTCTCCCTCTTAGACTTTTTTTATTCTTTTCTAATTAAAACTTCTCTTTCACAAATCAAAAATCCAAAAACATTTAATCTTTATTTTAATTCTTTTTTAAAACTCGCAAAACATTCAATCAATCAAAACATCCCCCAAAGAGCATGTTATCTCCGTTATACCGCGATTCAGGCCGTGCCTATTGCTAGAATGCGTGCGTTAACGTCACCCACTAAAAGAACCAACTAAAAAACATTTTTTAGAGGAACTACGGTTTTTGGATTCCTTCACTGGATACGTAGGAAAAGGGTTATGAGACCCTCACGAACGCACTAATAAAAAGTCATTCCCCCTAGCAAGTATAGTTATAGATAAACACACCCTTAGAAGCAAATGAACAAAAATGGATCCCGTTGAGTACAACAGATGTGAGGGGTGCTAATACCTTCCCCTTGCATAACCGAATTCCTTACCCTTTCTTTTGGTCATAAGACCATTTTATCCATCCTCTTGTGGTTTTCTCAATATTTCCCCTTCCTTTAGGATAAATAAAGTTTGATGGCGGCTCTGTGTTTTTTTTCTGGTAGCTTCAATCCCGTATATCCTTCAAGAAGTCTCAAGTACATAGAAATGGTCTTCCAGGAACAGGTGGAATCAAAATTGGTGGCTCTTGCAAGTATTTAATAAGTGGGTTTTGCATTATTTTTATCATTAGTTTCACTTTGCTATTTCGTTTTTTTGTCTGTTTTCTTCGTTTTTGCTATGTGTTATGCTTTGGTATTTCTTTTTTGTCATTTTCAGGTCCTTATGCCAGAAGAAAAGGGATCAAATCGAGTGAAAAACAAAGAAAAGCCCAAAAACCAAAAGTTTCCAGTACAAAAACAAGAGGTCGGTTATGGGTGCCCGTAACGCATGTTATGGCCTGTAATGGGCTACAGACTGAAGATCCCCTTGTGCACGCGCCTGGTATAAATATTTATGGCATGTTACGAGTGCCTGCAATGTGTGTTACGACCCATAACAAATAGGCGTGCTTTCACTATTTTTGTTTCCTTTTTCGGTTTGATTAATCGTTATTTTGGGATTTTTGCACATTCTAATTCAGGTTGATTCTATTTTTCATGGGAAATGGTGTTGATTATTTGTGCCATGTTTAAAATTTCATTATAAAACTCATAGGTAGTTTAGTTTTAGAGTATCCAATTTTCTATTCCAATTTTATTTTCAAGCTCTGTAACTCAAGTCTCCATTTGGAGCACGAGATCAATATAATTCAGGTTTCTATTTTACCGATTTATTATTATTTACTATGTTTTTTGTGATAAACTTGGTTATGTCTATGCTATTCCTTACCATGATGGAGTACTTCTTAAGGGAATAAGGGTCATGAAATCTATTAATAATTATACGTATGAATTAGCTTAAGTCAATTACGAGAATTACAACCTTTGTTTATTTTTAAAACCTGAGTTTTTGATTCAAACCTTGCTATGAAAGTGGGAGTGTGTAATACGGTGGGAGAACTAACTTCTTTTGCATTGTATCGCAAATTATGCAGATAGCAATAGTCACCACCGACTTTTCTTTTATCCAATAAGGAAAGAGTGAAAAGAACAGGAAAAACTTTGAGATTTTTTAGTTTGGGGGGTAGGTTATGGAAAGGGAAGTTGTTAGAACCCTTTTTATCCGTAGTTATTTACGGGATCTTAATTGCTAGCTCACTTTTGTTGTGTCATGTATTTGAAAAATATTTTGAAAATTTTCCAATGTAAGGCGAAACTTTATAATGAATCTCGTATTTGTCCTCGGGAATGCGTACAAAGTGTTTTGAAAATATTCTGAAAGTGTTTGTGTGAAATGTTTTTGTTTTGAAGAGCTTTGTGAGCAAGTGATTATGAGTATCTACCCACTCAAGTTCGTTCTTTTATTCTTCCTCCTCCTTTAAATAGTGTTATCTGTACCATTAGTTAGTAGGAAGCCCTATCGTTGGATGTGAGCGGACATGCATGGGTCATCGTACGGTTATCAAAGAAAACTGGTAAGGACGCTTTAGAAATTTTTGTAAGGGACTAGATCATTTACCGAAAAGGCAACGTCAAAGGGTCATCGAGGGACAATGATCTTTGAATCGAAGGACTTTTTCTAAAGCGTCCCCACTTTTGAGGGACATGACTGTTTTCCGAAGGCAACAAAGGAATTTACCCTACAAGTGTGAGTGTGGGAGTGATTTGTATTCAGTTATTTATCTTGAAATTAGGGTTTTGCTACTGTTTCTTTTTAGTATTTCCATACAACCCTAGTTACTATCAACAATATTGTAAAATAATAGCAGGAAAAGTAAAGTGCGGAAAATAAAAGTTCTTACGCTATTACATGGCCTTGGGCAGTTTCATAACAGAAAAGTGAGGAAAGTAAATCTAACTATTACAACCTATAAATAGTTACATAATAATTAGAAAAGGAAATGCGAGAAATAAAAAATTGCATTCACAAAAGCACATTTGATCTGAAAACGTAAAAAAATAGAATTGAGGGAAAAAGAAATGTTTTTTGATGATTTTTACGAAAAAGGTTTTTTTGATGATGACTAAATAAACCTAAAAATATTAATTAATTTCAATTAAAAAAGGTTAATTAATGAAATTAATTAAAAAAAGTTTAATGATAGAAGACCTAAAAATACTAATTAATTTTAGGGTTTGTAAAAGAAAAGATTTTATGGTTTATGGTTAAATGAATTTAGGGTTTTTAAGGAGAAAGAGAAACAAGGTTAGAAAATAGGGGGAAAACAACAAAATTTCAGGGGTGGGTGTTGAACCCACACCCTCAGCTCTTCTGCCCAGCATGCTCACCATTGCGCCAAGAGTGAACTTGTGTAAGGGAATGAAATAAGCGTGCCTTGTATCATAACCTGCAAAATATGGAAAAAAATGAAAACCCTCAAAACACCAAAAGGCATGGATCGAACTCACGCCTTGGTGTAGTAATGCCTTAACGCGCGTGCCTTTTCCACTGGGGTGACTATACATCTGGTGATATAAGCGAAACAAATTAAATATAAAATAAAACCATTGCCTGGACCAGAGAATCTTTTTCTTGATTTGCAAAACCAACAAGTAGTAGAGGTTCCCAAGGACCCTACCCCCATAAATCAAGCCCTGCAAGTTCAATGGAGGTATCATATTTGGCTAAAATGTGTTGTAATAAGAGATATATCTAGAATAAAGTGAATCGGTGCAAACATGGTGATGCACGATTCCGGCAGTATGGGACTCCTGTGATGGTCCAATCCTGCACTAATACGTCTCAGAAACACATTAATAGGGTTAACTTCGATGAAAACATAAAGAAAACTGAAATACGAATTTATGAAATAATGGAGAAAATGATGATGCATGCAATGCATTTCGATCCCTCTAGATCATCAAGGATGAACCGTTATTACCCTATTGTGTTTAAAGAAGTGAATGGAAAGTTATTTTTCTTTGAAAGTGGTTGCAATCAGGGTTTACAAGTTACCCTAGTTCTTTGATATTTTTGGAATTTTGGAATTGTGTTTTTGTGCAAAGATTTCGTGTGCATGCTTGTCTGAATTGATGAGAATATATAAGCATGAATTAGGTCAAATGTTTATGGGCTTGGACCTTTTGTAAGAAGCCTTATTTTTATTTTATTTCATTTATTTTGAATTTTAAATTAATAAAAATAAAAAATAAATAAAATAAAAACCCAAGAGGTTCATGAATAAGTTATGAGGTTCACAATAGGTTACAAACCAAAAATGGACTTTAAATCACAAGCCCAATAGCCCAAAATTCCAAGTTTGGTCACTTTTGGTTTCATGCATTTGCTAAAACTTTATCAACTTGCACTAACCATAACTCTATCAATTATTATTATTTTAAGGTGATCCTTGACTTTTTCGAAATCTCATGATGTCCTCTACAATATCTATTTTTATCATTGTTTCATTTGAAGACTTTAACTTGATGTAAAATGCCTTGGCAAAAAGTGTCTTTTTGTTAACTTTTGAAAGGACCTATAATGTTTAAGCCCATATCTCTCAAATGAAGTATTTATGGACTTGTGCTTAGAGATACAAAGTTGTAGAGAATTGAATTTCCTTCAAAGTAAGCTTTGGTTGAGGAAAATATGATGAAGCATGTGAAAGTTATGCTTGGTCAAAGATCAATTGACTTCTCCTTAAGAAAACCCTAATTTGGTAACTCTTGACTTTTGATGAATTTAGAGTTTTCTTGATTAATTATGATCAACCCTTGAACAAATGATGAATATCACTTCAAAATGATGATGTTGACCAAAAATCTTGAAGTTTGACTATATGTTGACCATAATTGACTTTTTATCCAATATAGTTAATTTTCAGTCATTTGAGCCATTGACTTAGAAAAATTGTGATGCAAGGCTTGAAACTTGGCATGAGGATACTTAGAGACATATAAGAAACCATGAAATCCACTTGAGACCTTATAAACCCAATCTTCCTTGAGAAAAGTGAAACCTTAGTTGTAGGTCAACTGTTTAGGAGGAAAATCTTTCTGATCAATTCTTGAGTAACCTTGAGCAAATGAAAACCCTATGAGAATAAGGAGGTCTATTTAATAGAATGGGATGGAAAAATTTTGGTTACAAAAGCTTCCCCTATTCAATCTTCTTAAACCTAAAGAGTTATATTGTTATGTCCGCTATTCGTGATCTGAAGGTAGAAGAGGATTGAACACTTAAGTGCCCAGAAATTTTTCACTGGAATGTGCAGGAGGTCATGTTGTTGGTTGATAATATTCCTTAAATGGGCTTAAATATTCTATTTGAAGAGGTTACGGAGTGTCGTCGGAGATGGGCTTATAGATTCCATCAAAGTGATTGTTGATAGGAGTATCATAATAAGTCTACGTTTGACTATATTTGAAGAATGCCTTTCAAGACGATTTTATGGTGAAAGTGCTTAAGTAGCTGCTTGTCAGATGTAGTCTCTCAGGGAAATGTTTATTGGATTTAGCCTCTAAGGGAAATGCTTGTCATATGGATAGTCGCCCCGTCCTATTTTGGGAATTGAGCCACAATTTATTTTTGTTGGTAAAATCGTCCAATTTTGGGAGTTCATACCACCTGGTCATGTTGATAATTGCCATGTCCTATTTCAGGAATTAATCTTTGCCTGGTCACACAGATAGTTGCCTCGTCCTATTTCAGGGATTAATCTTTGCCTGGTCATACAGATAATTACCCAGTCTTGTTTCAGGAATTAATCTAGGACCTGCTTTTTGTTGGTAAACTTGTCCTGTTTCAGGAATTCATACCGCTTGGTCGTATAGATTGTTGCCCCATCTTTTTTTGGGAATTAATCTTCGACTTGGTCATATAGATAGTTGCCCCGTCCTGTTTCGGGAATTAATATTTGACCCATTTGAAAATTAATGATGATATTCATCTGTTTGTAGACTTTTACATGAAAAGACAAAGTTAGTATTTATATAATGTCATGATGTATGTAATTCATTGTGTAATGATACTCTCAAAGTAAATGAGAGTGTTTTTTATGCGTTTCATATGCATATGCTATGATATTTATAAATGACTTATGGATGTAACATGTCATTGAAGCGTATTGGTAGCTTTGTATAACATCCTTGACTAGGGAAATAAATCCATGACTGTTGTTGGGGATGAAGGATATAAATCTTGTTTACAATGTCTCCATTGGGGATTCCCGCTTTCCTTTTGAGGATACTCCTCTGGGAATATTTGACTTCTTCTTAGGGATAGAGGAATTTTGGAATATTGTTCATCGCTCTATTGGGGAATTTAGTTCTTATATACCCTGACTGGGGATAAAAGAGATGGATAGCCTTCTGAGGTGTCGTCTGTCCAGGTTTCTGATACGGATGTTGTGATATGGTGGGAGAACAAACTTAGGTGTTTTACATTTTATCGCAAATGTTGCGGATAGAAAGAGTCGCCACCGACTTTTCTTTAGAATTAAATTTGTTGTTGTTGATCCTTCCAAAAATAGTGTTGAAGATGACGCGGTGAAAATACCCGATTGCAGGATTATGTATAGATGATGCATAAAGTCCATCCCAACTGGTCGGTTCTTCATCAGAGATAGCTTTCTAAATCCTGAAATCTATAGAGCATTGATAAAATTTGAAATACTGAGCCCTCTGGTGTTCTCCAGCTTCCCCATTTCTAAATGTAATCCCAGAAAGGTAGGGTTCCAGCCGTGAGTTTCTACATGCCATAGTTGAATCAAAGGTGGAAGATGGTTAAGTGTTTTGCGTGAGAATTTTAGGGTTTGAAAAGGAAGAGGGTTTTGAGAGTGTATAGAGAAAAATAGAGAGGGTAATGTGTGGGAATTTGTGAGTTTTGATGATTATGATAATGGAGGCAGTGAGAGAGGTAGTGGTTTAATGGAGTTAAACTGGGGTTTGAAGAAAATGAGAAAAAGAAGAATCGATAAGGGTTTCTGTGTTAAAAAAGAAACGCTTTTGTTTCTGACTCTGTGCGGAGGGGCACGATTTTGTGTCGGGTGTGACCAATTGGTGAAGCATGACGATCGTCACGCTTGTATGGCGAGCGGCACATAGCAATGAACATAATAAAAAATTTAATTTGTCTCCCAGACTTTACAATAATAAAAAGTATATATTTCAATACTTGTAGGAAGTACGTAAGCATTATATATATTGGAAATATTAAAGCATAGAAAATATATGTAAACATTATAATAGAGAATTTAATGAAAAGTAATGTGAATTCCAAAAGTAAACGAAGGAAAAACAAAACAAAATATAACTAAAAATAAATGATAAAAATGTACTCAAGAATTTAAAACACCAAATAATGGAAATTCTAATCTAATAGGTCTTCTCCCCACACTTAAACAAAATATTGTCCACAATGTTTAAATGTGAAAGGAATATATGCAGTAAGTCCGAAATAAAATTAGCCACATTGATAATAGGAAGAGAAGCAGAGTAGGCATGTTGATAAATATGGTCCAACTATTCTTCTATCACGTCCATGAAAGAATGGAAGTCGATCCTCAAAATAATGGGTTCATCTCGTAAAAAATCAAGCTCAGATTGAAGAGAAATTACAGCAGGATCTTGGCCAAATATGAGAGGTGGAGTAGCAACCGGAGCAGCGGAGGTGTTTGAGTCAACATATTTAGGAGATGGAAAATGATGGTAAGATGGAGGGGTGTCACGGTCAGTTTCCTCATTAGATAAGAAGGAATCAAGGTGGTCATAAATTAGGGGTGTCTCATGAGTAGGTGGTTGTGAAATGTGTGGTTCGGCCCAATTATATAACCAATTATTCCTGTCATGAATGTTAGTCTTAGGGTTAGGTAGTGTGAAAATAGGCATTAATTGATTGTTAATGAGCAGGTTAAAGGTACCCGGGCTAAGTTCCCAATAATTCCCCTATTGAAGCAAAAATGGATGTTCATTTGTCATCATCTACCTAAAGGGACAATGTTTAGCAGTGGTTGTCTCAGACCGATAGCATTTGCTATCATGGTCACTAGGCCTCCTATCCGGGTTGGTTCATGGACAGTGAAAGTTTGCTATCATGAAGGTAGCTCCATTTATGGGACGGCTTCACGATCCACAGAACATTATAAAAAGTTCAGCTCTATATATTGTGGTTATGTTTTCTGGCTTTCCAAAGAGGGTATGTGATAGGATCTTATGAAAATACCTTAAGGAGGGGTTATGAGTGTTTTCTGAGTGCATGTCATTAGGCTCAGGGTTACTTATACTTGTAATACTACCCCATAAATAGTCGAGTTCACCCATATCAAAAAGTTCCTCCTGGATTACTGTGAATGTATGGAGGCCGTGTGGAAATCCTAACGGTTCTACTATTTCCCTATGGGTAGAGGTGTATTCAATATCATACAGCCTAAACCTAATTAGTACCATGTTAAACCCTAGACCATGGTCAGGCTTATAGACAAGAGAGCTCATAAACTCTAGGGTTAGTCTATGATAGGAACTAAATCTTCTTCTTAAGGCAGATGTGTCCCAACTTATTTGGCTTAACAGAAATAAAACATTGTCTATAATCCCTAGTATGGTCATAGTAGGTCCATCAGGATAGATACTCAATCCCATCTCCCTATCAGCTAATGACTCAAAATGCTTCCTCTGATTTCTTCCTCTGAAAATAATTCACATAGTGTCAACTGGATTCATCGTGGTTAGTGCAGTTAGCTAATAGTTAAGTTAGCCTGAAGTATGTTGATAGTTAGAATTAAGTTAGTTGTGGGTAATAGTATAGAAATAATACTGCATAATTTTATAGAAATAAGAAATAACAAAACTAAGAAAAGAAAAGAAAAACTAAAAATAAGTAAAGCAAAAAGAAAAGACTAAAAAGTGGGTTGTCTCCCAATAAGCGCTTTGTTTTAAGTTGTAAGCTCGACATAACAGGTGATTAATATAATGAGTGGGGTGGAAGCGCATCTAACCTAAATGTTGTGGAGTATTCCTTATTATCGATGCAATGATAATGCTTTAAACGCTGTATGTTTACGATAAAAGGTTCACTAAACATTCCTTTAATTTCTATTGCACCATTTTGAAAAACCTTAGTGACTTCGAAGGGATCAGACCATCTAGTGTGAAGTTTTCTCAGAAATAGTTTAAGTCTTGTATTAAATAGGAGTACTATATCGCCTTGATTGAATTATTTCCTAGATATGCGTTTATCATGCCATTTTTTAGTTATCTCTTTATAAATCTGAGCATTCTCGTAAGCGTCTAATCTAAGTTCTTCAAGTTCGGGGATATCTAAGATTATTTTCTCACCTGTGGCAGTGTAATTTAAATTAAGGGTCTTAATGGCCCAATAAGCTTTATGTTCAATTTCTACCGGCAGATGACATGATTTCCCATAGACTAATTTAAATGGCATGGTTCCGATTGGAGTTTTGTAGGTCGTCCTATATGCCCATAGAGCTTAGTGTAACTTAGATGACCATCTTTCCTAGAGGTTGCTACCATTTTTTCTAAGATTTTCTTAATCTCTCTATTAAGAGACCTCTACTTGCCCACTTGTTTGTGGATGATAAGGTGTTGCGCCACGATGTCGGACTCCATACTTCACTAATAATTTTTCAAAGATTTTGGAAATGAAATAGGAGCCAACGTCACTGATGACGAGTCTTGGCATACTGAATCTTGGGAAGATTATGTTCTTGAAAAGCCTAACTACTACTTGCACGTAATTTTTTGGAGAGGCTACAGCCTCGATCCATTTTGAAACATAGTCGACAGTAACTAGTATGTAGTGATTTCCAAAGGAAGACGGGAAGGGTCCCATGAAATTAATTCCCCATACGTCAAAGACTTTAACTTCTAGAATGCACTTTTGAGGCATCTCGTCGCATCTAGAGATGTTTCCAGTGCGTTGGAATTAGTCACAATTTTTAACCGTAATATGGACATCTTTCCAAAGATTAGGCCAATAGAGGCCAGCTTATAATATTTTAGTGCATGTCTTTGAAGTTCTTGCATGTCCTCCATAGTGAGCAGCATGATAGTGCAAAATTATGTTTTCAATTTCATTTTTGGGAACACATCGATGGAAAATACCATCGGCGCCTCTCTTGAAAAGAAAAGGCTCATCCCAATAATATTGTTTAAGACCATGAAAGAATTTCTTCTTTTGTTGATAAGATATATCAGGTGGAAGCACTCCAGCAGCTAAGTAGTTGACAAAATCTTCATACCATGGCAGTATGAATTTATTGTAGACTGCTTCCACAACTTCATTTGTGTTCATGTCTTCATATGTCACATGTTATATGGTTGTAATACTTTCAAATTCTAATTGGGCTACGATGCGTTCATAAGGAAAATCATCATTGATAGGTACTGAAACAACCGGCCAAACCGTCATCTGATATATAAATCAATGAAGTCGCCACCGAATGACTTTTATCCTGCCAAAAGGGAAAGGTGAACATTGAGAAAACCTGAAGAAGTTAAATAACGGTCTTACGACCAAGAGATTGGGTAAGGGAGTCTGTTACACGAGGTGAAGGTATTAGCAACCCACACGCCCGTATTACTCTACAGTATCTAGTCTTGTTTATTATAATCTAAGGGTGTGAAAAATCCATGTCTATGCCTTAAAGATGAAAAGGGAATGCATGCAAAGAAAAAGGAAAATAAAGTGTGGGGAAAAGAAAGAAATATTTACAAAGATATGCTCGATTAGGCCCCACAAAAGCCTCCGTCTACGTATCCCTTTTAAGGAATCAACGCAGCCGTAGTTCGGCTCATATATTTGTTTCGTTTGTGTATTTTAGTTAAGAAGACAAAAGAAACAGTCAATTTGGAAAAACATCAAACAAAACGGCAAAACATTAACAATGATAATAAAACTAAAAAAAGGATGACAAGACATCACATGGTAACAAAAACCCATATAAGATCATAAAACGAACAAAATATCAGACAAGACGATGAAACATTACACCTAACAATGATATCGAAAATCAAAGTAGGATGATAAACATACACGATGGCGAAACATCAGCAACAAACATATGCGATGGTGAAACATCGGCTAAAAGATAGCAAGATAACATGGCAAAGATGGCGAGACATCAACAATTCAGATGATAAAACATCACACCTAACAATGATATTGAGAATCAAAGTAGGATAAAAAATATATGCGATGGAAAAACATCGGCACCAAACATAGCAAGATATCATGGCAAAGATGGAGAAACATCAATAATTCAGATGATAAAACATCACACCTAAAAATGATATTCAGAATCAAAGTAGGATAACAAACATATGCGATGGAGAAACATCAGCAACTCATAGCAAGATATCATGGCAAAGAAGGGGAAACATTAATTATTAAGATGATAAAACATCACACCTAACAATGATATTGAGAATCAAAGTAGGATAACAAACATATGCGATGGCGAAACATCAGCAATAAAAAAGATATCATGGCCAAGATGGTGAAACATCAATTTGACAAGGTTTAAAATAAATCAAAAAGGCGCACAAAAATTAAGTATGGTTTGTATTTTTTACCTTGAAGAAGGATTTAAGTTCATTAGAGGGGTTTTATGATTTGCCAAGAAGAAGCTTTAGTTTTAAGATGCAGTATGCAAAAGAAAGAAAACAACTAAGGGATACTATCCTAATCTCTAGCCCTAATGTTATCATACAATGATTGACCCTAAGGTTGAGGATAAAAATGGAAATTTCTAACCTATGCTAGCATGCATGGGTAAATATCTTAATGTCTAGCTCGAGGACTAACCATACACGAGCAATCCTATGGGAGCATGGTAAATACCAAACAAGTGAGCAAGCAAGTGCTTTGGCAAAAGCACACAATCGGGATATACTGACTCAAGGGATGTGGGTATGAAGAGAAAATGCTTTAGCTAAGGGGAGAGGATCACCCGAAGCAAACAAGCGGGAGACAGATGAAATAAGAAAAATGTGACACCCAAAGAGACTGAACACTTAACCAAGATATAGAAGATCAAGGTAGGCGACAAAAGACAATATGAACGATCACGGAGCGTCAACATCGGCCAATGTGAACTTCTGACAAAGCATGGGGGTTTGATTGTAAAACCCTTCTCCACTTGACGGACTCGATACATATGATCTGCACGACTCCAAAGCATCGACGCACAACGTGAGCTAAGGATGACATAGACTAGAATGTGCGGGGTTCGATTACAGACCCTCCTCGCCCGCCTCCTTTTGAGGACTTATCATCTGTAATATAATGCAGGAACAAATATAAACCCACATGCATAATACCTACTCCAAAGGTAGGATTTTAAAAAAACACAATTAGCATGCCGACAAAATTTCCTTAAACAGGGCTTTAAATAAACCAGAGAGGCTCCTAGCATATATCCGCAATGGAGGTCCCATCATGCAATAGAAAATAATAAAGTGCGAAACTAGTAAAAGGGAAGTAGTGAAATACCAAATGGATAACTATCTGTAGCAACTAAGTAAGAAAAAGAAACCCAGAGAACTTCGAGCAAGCTAGCATCAGTAAACAAATTAAGTCAGAAATCACGCCATCAAATATAAGCATTGAGGCTTCAAATTTTAATATAACCCACAAATGGTGTATAGCAGAAACAACCACATAGATATCCTACAAGGAAATAAAATATATACAAAGCACATGAATGGTGAAAACATAGCAAATTGTGTCTCTCAAATAAAGTGGAACACAAAGCCATAAAGTCAATATTGAAAACATTCTCAGGGTACCTTGCACACTTAACAAAAACAATTAGTAATTACAAGGATAATTGAAGAATCAATAAGGAATGGATGATAATATATCAAAGAAATGAGAAATGATGGAAAAACATCAAGGAAATAGATATAAGAGCCTTCAAGCAAACACAAACAACAACTAGGTCAAAACTTGTGAACTGTTGCTCCTTTCTTGTCACCATGTTGGATTAACAATGAAATGTTAACCAAGGATCAAATGAGCTTTGCATGATATCAAGCATTCTTTAACAAGTCAGAATCACTATCAATTCAACTTAAAATAAATTCAAATTATATTCAAAAGGTGATGCACATAAGTTATTTTCTTAATCATATTCGCAAGTGATAATCAAGCAAAGTTGACAAAATAAGAAAGTGGTGAGAACTTGAATGGTTCAATGATGAATTTAAGTCTCCAAAACAATGGAGGGGATCATAAAAATAAAATGAATTGACCCCACATAGTTTTCACAAGTGCATTCCCTTTACCTCTAATTCAAAAGATCATAAAAGCATACACGAGAGATTATTGAACCTAAAATAGAAACAAAGCTTGTAAAAATTATAAAAAATTATTCCAAGGTTAAAAAAGCATCAAGAGATCCAAAACATCAACCTCAAGGCAAAATTAGTAAGGCTCAAGTTGAAAACTAAATCAATACAAAGTAGAAACCCTAGATAAGCCTCTAAATGGGAACTCTAGTTTGATTAAATGGGGAAAATAGTTAGAGACGCAAGAAATTAATGAAAACACACACACAACCTAATGAAGTCAGTAGTGTCAAGAATTCAAAATATCAGTTCCCAAACATGCAACAAAAAACTCAAATAGAAGTCAACTTGTTGAGGCAAAGCTCAGAGGCCTAATTCACAAACTTAAATCAAGAAAAAATAGAAAGAGGCTTGCAAAAATCAAATGAGGATTTTTTTAAGTTCTCAAGACTTTTAAAAGTCAGAATCAATTAATTTGGTTCCTTGAATATGTAGAGAAAATGTGAAACAAAATTCAGTTTCCACAACTAGTTGAGATAAAACTCAAAATAGATATGTTTAACTAAATATTTTGGGAAAATAAGGTTTTAAAGTATAATTTCCAAAAAAAAAAATTCCATAGACCTAACACATTCAAAAATCTCAATCAAAAATTGTTTAATCTTTACAAGTCTTGAAAATTATTAAATTAAATCATAACTTGTGGTGTAAGAAACAAAGGTATCAAAAATGGTTCACCAACTTTACTAATTGTGAAATCAGAGACTCAAGCATGATAAAATCCCAAGAAAACCCTACAATCAATATTAAGTCATAAGGATGTCTAAAAATAATTTTTATCATTTTTTATGTCCAAGGAAAATAACAAATGGAGCCAAAGTGTGAAAATTATGATTAAAATAGGAAATGTATTTACACAAATATATAATGAATAAAAAAATTGCAAAATTTGTAAAATAAATTCCAGAATATGAAAATATAGTATTAAGGTAGGGTGATATATTTTTTGTGGATTTTTCTGTGAAAAATGATTAAAATAATTGAAAATACATAAGAAGCAGTTAAATCTTATTAAATATTTAATCAACTAAAAAAAAATGAAAATTCTAAAATAAATATCAAAAACCTAAAATAGATCAATCAAAGTGTTTAAAATATATTTGGTGTAATTTTTGAATAAAGGAAAGGTCAGAAACAAATATTAACAAAAAAAAAATATTATGCAAAAATCAATTAAACAAAATTAACTAATATACAATTTTTTTACCAAACAAATGATTTTTAAAAATTCCATAAGAATTATGACAAATGCTAGAAATTAAGACAAGCCTATGGTAATGTTTTCATAATTTTTGAAGGTGTTTTGATCATGAAATAAAATTAGATAAAACAATTAAATTCAAATGATATAAAATGCATTAAAAATTCAAATGATCTAATCAGAGTGCGCCATATCACTTTTTCTCCTACCTCCAGCATACTCCAAAACGTGTTTCACAAACAGATCCACAGCCTATATTCAGATCCATCAAATGCGCTTGTTTCTCAACAAAATTCCATGAATCAAAGCGCAAATTAAAGCTGACTGTGATACGGTGGGAGAACTGACTATTGTTTTGCGTTTTGTTTTCGCAAATGTTTCGGTTGAGCAAGAGTCGCCACAGACTTTTTATTTTATCCTAAGGAAAGGTTTAAAAAGCACAGCAAAAACCTTTGATATTTTTCTTGGGTTCGGGGAGTAGATTATAGAAAGGGAAGGTATTAGCACCCTTTCTATCCATGGTTATCCATGGGCTCTTAGGTACTTGCTTAGATCAACTTGCCTTGGTTTTCAATTATTTGAAATGGTGCTTGGTGTGTGATTTTGAAAATGTTTTGAAAAGATGCTTTGTGTAGGCTACCCTTGTAACAATTCTTTACTCGAATGTTTTACAAAAGCTGTTTTATCTTTAGAAAAGATGTTTCAAGGTTTTTTTGAAAGTTGGTTTTGAAAGTGTTTGTGAAGTGGGTTTTGAAAATAGGCAAGTGTTTTCTTGGCAAATTGACAAGTACTTAAGAGTTGTCTACCCTAAAGTTTTCTCAAAGATTTTTGTTATGTTTTAAACCTTTTGACAATTTTGTTCCACCATTGCATTTGGTGGACAATCTTGTATTAGGAGGTAAAAGGGACAAGCGAGGGTCATCGTTTTTAGACCATAATTGCAATAGTGTTAAATGTCTTTGGGCAATTTTTCTTTAAAGGGACTTGATCATTCATCTAGGCAACATTTTGAGGGACTATGATCATTTGATTGCTTGTTTTACCCAAAGAAGTTCAACATACAATATGGCCCAATTATTTGAAGGCAACAAAGTGGAATACCCTAGGGGTGCAAGTGTGAAAGGTGTTGTCCATTTTCATGCTTTTTTGTCTTGTATTAGGTCAAACTATTTTTTGTTCATTTTATTCGCATGCAAACCCTAACTCTAGCATAGTATATTTAGAAAGCGATAAAGTGCGAAATTTAAATTCCTACACTATTACAACACAATAATATGGGGTGGGGGTACAATGTCTCAAATGGGGTATATTTAGACAAAAATTTAAACCTAACTATTACATCATTTTCTTTGAATATTTACAAGACAAATAATTGTATAAATAAATGGAAATTGAAATAAATATGCAAAAATATAAAAAAAGGAATTTTTATATGTATGCAAGAAGATATTATTTATGTGAAATAAAAAAGAGAAATAACAAGGTATTATTTTTTGGAGTATTTTCAAATTTAGGGAAAAACCCTAATTTTAATCAAAATGGTATTAGTTATTTAATATTTGTAATATTTACTATTTATATACAAAAAATAAGATAAAAATATAATATACTTAAAAAATGTATTTTTTAGTATTAAATATTTAAAAAAAAATATGTACATTTTTTGGTATTTATATCCTAAGTGTATTAATATATTTCTATCTATTTATATTATTTACAAACTATGTTTTATATATATTAATTAATAATATTTAATATTTAAATAAAAAAAGTATTTTTCTATAAAGTATTTTCAGGAAGTAAAAATAAGATAAAGTATGTAAAAATGTATTTCCAATATTTTAATATTTTAAACAAAACATATATATTTATTTATTTGTGTATAAACTAAGAGAAAAAATCAAATAAATCCCTAATAAAATCAAAAATGATGAGAAAAAATATTTTTAAATTTTTAATATGCTGAGAAAAAATAAATGAGTTAATTAAAAAAAGAAAAAGTCAAAAAACATTAAAAATAAAGCAAATGGGCTCAGGGGGTGTAAAACCAATTGTAGGGTGCAAAAAGAAAACACAAAGCAAGCCCAGCCCAATGCCACCTTTCTTCAACCTCTGGACTGTGTCATTCAAAAAACGCGCACCCTGTTCTTGATCTTCTAACTCCTGATTCCTGGCTTATTAATGAAAACTCATAATATAAAAAATGTTCAGCATCAAGAGACGAATCCAACCATATGCAGAACTTGATCTAACTCTCTAAGATGAGGGAGAATTTCTTCTCCCCCAAATCCTAACCTAGATTTTCTGCCATTTTCAAACCTCGAATTCTCACAGCTCAAGTAAAAGAAATGAAAAGTAAAAACATGTACATATTCAGTGGCATGAGTAGAACATTGTTTATTCACAAACTTAGAGCTAATGATGCTTGATAAGAGAGATAGAAGTTCACCAAGATACCTGTTCAGCTGAAGTTCTATCTGGCAATGAGGAAGCTTTCAGTGCAAGGTGATGATTGGAAAAGCTTCCTTGAGGTCCAGGGATGCTATTCCAATGTTTACTTTGTCTTGAAAGCTTTTGAATCGTGCTAGAGCACTTCACCTGCAAAACAAGAAACTGAAAATGGTGGAAGTGGTTAGAGGGATTACAGGTCGTGTTTCAAGTCATGGTTAGCTTGCATAGATGCTAGGGAATGTATGTGAGCTGGTTTGGGCAAGAGAGCTTGAGGGAAATGGAAGATGGCACTCAAACTGCAGGCCTGGCCCTGTTTTTGCAGTTTGAGGATGATTCTGAGATTGGGAGTGTTTGAGAGGTGTTAGGGTCGTGCAATAGCTTGGTTGAGATCTCTTGAGTGTGTTTGATCAGTTCACTTAAGGGTTTGTAAGCTGATATGAGAGTTGTTATGAGTTATGATGTGTTTCTTACACTTTAAGCAAGCAATGGTTACTTTGTGCCTCTAGCCTGTACAGGCCCTCATACTATGCTGTATAATACCTCCTTGATCAGTGTGATTAACACATAAACTTGTGCCAATTAGATATGGACTGTACTTCTTGGATTTGTAATTGGACATAAAGCTAACTTTTGCAAAAATGGAAGAAATGCTTTATCTATTTTGGGATTAATCCTTTATGCAATGCTAGAACACAAAGAACATGGCTTTGGCACAAAGAATGTGCATTAAATTTATGAGTGTTGGATGGTTTAAGGACCTGTAATCAAGATATGCAAGCTGAGATTGAAATGCATAGTGTTATGAACATGTACATGGCCAAGAACAAAAGTGACTTTTTCCTATTTTGCAAAATTCGATTCTCCCTAACCATGAGGTTGTTTGAGAAGTTCTTGGACATTTTGGAAATCTTGGAATGTATACTACAATCCATTTGTGAAATTCCAATTGAAATTCCAAGTGGAAGTGTATGGAAAATGGCCTTGAAGTTAGGTAGAAAACCTTGTCAAAATAGGTTAAAATTTCACTAAGTTAAGAATGGTTTAGTACCCTTATTCAAAAATTTGTAACTTGAGATACAAGCCTCAAATGGGAAAACTTTGTGTATCCAAGTTGTAGATTATGCAACAAGCTACAACTTTCATGTTTTGACTTTTGTTTGAATCCAAATGGATCTTGGTGAAAAAGTGGGGCAAAGTTGGGAAAAAATTAGGGTTTTTTATAACTTAGAAAAATTCTAAGTTATGAAAAATCCTAATTTCTAACCCTAATTTGCATTTTGTGATTTCTTGGTGAACAAGTTTCATGATTTGGCATGTTTTGATGAAAAATGAATCTTGACTCTTGACTTTGACCAAAAAGTCAAAGTTTGACTTTTCAGTATACAGTCAAAATTGATCAATTGACTGGGAAATTTAACTGTCAATCTTGTGTACTTGGGATCTTTTGAGTTTGTTGAGCATGTCAAGATAATTCCATGGGGTCCTTGAATCCATATATGAGCTTGTTTTGCCATTGGCTAGGTCAAACAGTCAAAAATTGCCTTTGTGCAGTCAAAACCCTAAAAATGACCATTTTACCCTTTTGGTGATTTGATCAAATTTCTTGTGGAATTTTGATCCAAACTTGATCAAATGGTTCATATGAGTTCATAATGTTGATGTGGGTCAATTTCTATGAGGTTTGACTGTCAATTGGCCACAGTTGACTTTTCCCCAACACAGCTGATTTCTAGGTCAACTATCCAATTGACTGGGCAAAACTTGGAATCAAGGCTTGAAACTTGATGTGGATAAACTTGGGAGTCCAATATGAAGCATGAAAGTCATCTTAGGCACTTTAGGTCAAAACATCTTGGTGCAAACACAAACCCTAATTTGGGTCAACAGTGCAAGGAGAAGTCTTGAGCAGATGAAACCCTAACTGGATCTTGGGCTTCAAAGGTTTTGTGATGAGAAATCATTGAGAAATGGGAGGGAAAATTTTGGGGTACAACAGTTGCCCCTGTTCAATCTTCTTGAACCTGAAGAGTTAGATTGGCAATTTTGCCTTTCGCGACTCGAGGGTAAAAGGAGATTGGACACTAGAGTGCCCAGAAATTTGCACTTGTCAAAGCAATGGATGCGGGAATGGGCTTAGAGATGCCATTTGGAGATGGGCTTAACGATGCCATCTGGAAGAGTGACAGAAACTTGTCGGGGATGGGCTTAAAGATGCCATCTGGAAGTAGTATATCAGGAAGGTGTCCAAGCTTTGGACCATCTCTGAACTGGGGGTTTGAACAAGCCATGGATTGACATCCGTTGTTGGGAGGAATCCGTAAACTGTTTTCAGAAGTTTGAGAAGAGTCTGAACAAGCGATAGGTTAACATCCGTTACTTGGAGAACCCGTGAACTATTTTCAGAAATCTTGAGGTTGAATAAGCAATAGAGCAGCATCCGTTGTTGGGAAGCGTCCGTAAAATGTTTTCAAAAGTTGCATCTGAACAAGTGATAGATTAACATCCGTTGTTGGGAAGAATCCCTAAACTGTTTTCAAAAGTTGCATCTGAACAAGTGATAGATTAACATCCGTTGTTGGGAAGAATCCATAAACTGTTTTCAGAAGTCTTGAGCAGAATCTGAACAAGTGATAGGTTAACATCCGTTACTTGGAGAACCCGTGAACTCTTTTCATAAATCTTGAGGTTGAATAAGCAATAGAGCAGCATCCGTTGTTGGGAAGCGTCCGTAAACTGTTTTCAAAAGTTGCATCTGAACAAGTGATAGATTAACATTCGTTGTTGGGAAGAATCCATAAACTATTTTCAGAAGTCTTGAAGTTGAAGGAGGAACCGGTGTAGGGTTTCCTGATGATGAGCTTGTGTAAAACTGCATCTGGATGAATCTGGAATAAGCATTAGAATGTTGCCCTGTCTGGGTCACATCCGAACTATTCCTGGAAAGAAATCTCGGAAGATAATGATTTTAGTCTTTCGACAGATCTTACCTGAAAAGGTAAAGAGATAGTTATATGCAATGTCATGATGCATGTTACAATGTATGTTATGTGATATGAATGTAAATGAATGCGCATATAAGCTGGAGAGCTGTCTTGCAAAGGATAGATGAATCCGAGATGGCTGAAGATAAAAGTATCTTGACTGTTGCCGGGAAGAATAATTCCTGGTTGTTGCTGGAGAATAAAGAGCTTGGGTTGTATACCAATCTTCTGGGGAGCTCTAATCTAATAGACTCATGCTGGGGATGTAAGACTGAGCATCTTCAGTTTGGTGGGAAGTATCTCTGGCGACTTCACTGGGGAACTCAAGATTTGCCCTCCCAAAACTTTGTGGGGAGAAGGCTTATTAGTCTGGCTCCGCTGGGGATACTGAAACTTAAATTCTGAGGGGACTTGAATTCTGGAGGATTCTCTGACTGGGGATAACAAAGATAACCTCCTCTGGGGACTGTATTGATAAGTTATGCTGGGGAACTCTGATGAACTCCGCTGGAGGTAGGAAGAAATCTGGCGAGTGCGATCTTCTGTGGCAATAAGCTGAGGATAACCCAGTTATAAGCCCTTGTGAGGAATAACTTTGAATAAAACTCGGGATAGACGTCCGTACTCTGCAGGGGATAAGCTTCCAAAATCTACTGGGGATAAGCTTCAGGGTGGCTAGGGATACGGATTCCAAATCTCCCGGGGATTTCCTTTGGAGGGTATCAAGATATCTAACTGCACCTTTGACCTATCAGTAATCCTCTTTCTTGATTCGTAAGGAAATGATTATGTTCAAATGCATATTCCTATTTAACAAAACATTGGACGTTTCTCAAAAATAAACAAATAGTGCAAGAGAAAAGAAAAAGGAAATGACACAAATTTCTGGGAAAAGTATTTGTATTGACTTTCTATGAGTATATTTGTACAAAGGAGACAATCATCCTGTCGTAAATATTGAAATATTTATACAAAATAAAGGATGTCTATGTGAAATAATTCCATGGGATTCCTTTCCGCTATAGATTTCACAACCCTGAACGTCTGTCCATTCAATGCTTCGTTTAACGATGACTGGATTGATCAGAAGCCTGGAACTGGTTGATGAAGAGATTGTCCTTGAAGTGATCCGACGAGACATAGTCATACGCTTTAATTCCCTAACTTTTTCCTGAATCACCCTTTCGGGTTTTCGATCCACCGGGAAACCCCTTTTTGCCCAAGCCGCCCTTTTGGGTTTTCAACTTGTCGGGTGTACAGATTTTTTTGTTTTTATCCCTAATTTTTGCCTGAACCGCCCTTTCGGGTTTTTGGCTCACCGGGATGCCCATTTTTGCCCAAGCCGCCCTTTCGGGTTTTCAACTTGTCGGGTTATTTTATGCGTAGTATCTTTTGACTATGTCTGCGTTCGCAGGGTGCGGCAAATCGTCACCGTCCATGGTGGTCAGAATCATTGCACCACCAGAAAATATGCTCTTGATCACAAATGGTCCTTCATATGTAGGAGTCCATTTGCCCCTGGGATCACTTTGCGGTAAGATAATCCGTTTGATTATGAGGTCTCCGACTTGATACACTTGACGTCTGACTTTCTTATTGAAGGCCTTGATCATTCGCTTTTGATACGTCTGACCATGGCATATAGCAGCCAGTCGCTTTTCGTCGATCAGATTAAGTTGATCAAGTCGGGTTTGCATCCAATCATCTTCATTCAAGCCTGCATCCTTCATGATCCTTAGAGAAGGGATCTGGACTTCCATAGGCAAAACAGCTTCCATGCCATAAACCAAAGAAAATGGGGTTGCCCCAGTTGAAGTACGTGTCGTCATACGGTATCCATGCAGAGAAAACGGTAGCATCTCATGCCAGTCTTTGTAAGTGACTGCCATTTTCTGAATGATCTTCTTAATGTTTTTGTTCGCAGCTTCAACAGCACCGTTCATCTTCGGCCGATAGGGAGATGAATTGTGATGATAAATCTTGAACTGTTCGCACAATGCAGTGATCATTGTGTTATTCAGATTTGTACCGTTGTCTGTGATGATTCTGTCTGGAACACCATACCGACATATGAGATTTTGCTTGATAAAGCGGGCAACCACATTTTTAGTAACAAAGGCGAAGGAAGCTGCTTCGACCCATTTGGTGAAATAGTCAATGGCAACCAGGATGAAGCGATGTCCGTTGGAAGCCGTGGGCTTGATCTCTCCAATCATATCAATGCCCCACATTGCAAAGGGCCATGGAGCAGTCAGGACGTTGAGAGGAACCGGAGGGATATGAACTTTGTCAGCATAGACTTGACACTTGTGGCAAGTACGGGAATGTTGATGGCAGTCAGCCTCCATAGTAGACCAGTAATAGCCTGCCCTTAGGATCTTCTTAGCCATTGTATGCCCGCTCAAGTGAGTGCCAAATGTGCCGCTGTGTATATCAGTCATGATCAACTCTGCTTCAGCTTTATCTACGCATCGGAGTAACACACAATCATGGCTTCGTTTGTAAAGGATGCCGTTGCTCAGGAAGAACTTAGCAGCGAATTTCCTTAAGAACTTCTTGTCATTCACGGAAGCTCCTTCAGGATAATCTCGGGTCTCGAGATACCTTTTGATTTCATGGAACCAAGGTTGTTCCACTACTTCTTCGGTATTAATCTCGTGGCAATGTGCCGGTTCATCCATTCGCTCGATGGTGATTTGGGGAGCCTCGTTATCCCAGTTGAGTTTAAACATGGAGGACATTGTGGCTAGAGCATCTGCTAGCTGATTCTCTTCTCGCGGGAAATGTTCGAAGGTAATTTGCTCGAAATGAGGCAACAATGTCAGGACATGTTCTTTGTATGGGATAAGATTAGGATGTTTGGTATCCCACTCTCCTTTGATTTGACTGATAACCAAAGCCGAGTCCCCAAATACGATCAAAGATTTGATCCCCAAGTCTATAGCAGCCTTGAGACCAAAGATGCAGGCTTCATACTCAACCATGTTGTTTGTGCAGCTGAAGCAAAGTCGGGCCGTAAAGGGAGTGTGACAACCTTCCGGGGAAATGAGTACCGCGCCGATACCATTTCCAAGTGCATTTGAAGCACCATCGAAATACAGGGTCCATCGGGATCCCTTTTCGGGTCCGTCATACGGTCCGTCACCTTCAATGTTGTCCAAATTCATGATGTCCTCGTCTGGGAAGTCGAATCTCATGGGTTGATAGTCTTCGATAGCCTGATGAGCCAGATGGTCAGCTAATACACTCCCTTTTATAGCTCTTTGGGTGGTGTACTGGATGTCATACTCGGTCAAGATCATTTGCCATCTAGCTATCCTTCCAGATAACGCGGGCTTCTCGAAGATATATTTGATAGGATCCATTTTGGAAATCAACAAGGTAGTATGAGTCAACATATACTGTCTTAGTCGGCGAGCAGCCCATACCAAAGCGCAACAAGTTTTCTCGAGCAGTGAGTAGCGAGTCACATAGTCGGTAAACTTTTTGCTAAGGTAATAAATAGCATGCTCTTTTAGACCAGACTCGTCATGCTGGCCTAAAACACACCCCATTGAGTTATCCAAGACGGTCAAATACATGATCAATGGTCTTCCTTCGACGGGTGGCATCAGAATAGGAGGTTCTAGCAAATACTCCTTGATTCTATCAAAAGCGGCTTGACAATCGTCGTTCCATTCAACTTCCTGATCTTTCTTCAAGAGTTTGAAAATTGGCTCACAGGTAGAAGTCAGATGCGAGATGAATCTGGCTATATAGTTTAAGCGCCCCAAGAACCCTATAACCTCCTTTTCAGTACGGGGAGCAGGCATCTCTTGTATTGCTTTTACTTTTGCGGGATCGACTTCAATGCCTTTGTTGCTTACAATGAATCCCAGGAGTTTACCAGACCTAACTCCAAAAGTGCACTTACTTAGATTCAGCCTGAGCTTGTATTCCTTTAACCTGGCAAACAGCTTCTCTAGATGTTCAAGGTGCTCTTCCTCTGTTTGTGACCGAGCTATCATATCGTCTACGTAAACTTCAATCTCATGATGTATTATATCATGAAATAAAGCTACCATGGCGCGTTGATAAGTTGCCCCTGCGTTCTTTAGCCCGAACGGCATCACTTTGTAACAGAAAGTGCCCCATTGTGTGACAAAAGTCATTTTCTCCATATCCTCTGGAGCCATTTTGATTTGATTGTAGCCCGAGAATTCGTCCATGAAGGAAAACACTTTATGCTGAGCTGTATTGTCAATCAAGATGTCAATATGAGGTAGCGGGAAATCATCTTTAGGGCTGGCCCTATTTAAATCCCGATAGTCCACACACATCCTGACTTTGCCATCTTTCTTAGGTACTGGCACAATGTTAGCGACCCATTGAGGATAGGACGTAACAGCCAGGAAACCAGCATCGAATTGTTTCATTACTTCTGCTTTGATCTTTTCGGACATGTCAGGCCTCATTCGGCGAACTTTTTGCTTGATTGGTGGACAGTCTTCTCTTGTGGGGAGACGATGAACCACGATGTCTGTGTCTAAACCCGGCATGTCTTCATAAGACCAAGCGAAGATCTCAACATACTCATTCAACAACTGTACCAAGCGCTCCTTGACTTTTGGTTCCAGATTGGCACCCACTTGCACCTCCTTCCGGTCTTCCTCGGTCCCCAAGTTAATAGTTTCCAATGGCTCTTCATGCGGTAAGATGGCCCTTTCCTCTTGTTGCAGAAGTCTGGCTAGTTCCCCGGGTACTTCACAACCTTCGTCATCTTCATACTCGGCTAGATTGGCCAGATCCTCAGAGTTATTGAAAGATATAGCAGAATAGTCACCCATGGAATCCGGAGTGGATGGGTACCTGCATTGGTGAGTGTGGGTGTGTGTAAGGGATAGCCATCCTTAAACAAAAATGCAAAAAGGAAAGAAAATGAACACAAGCAGTTTATCAAATGAAAAACGTCCAATGAATCATTAAACATGGCAAATGGATATGAAAAATAATCAAAACCCTTACAAATGGACCTACATGCCCCGAGCAAGGCAGGAGGTGAAAAGATAGTGTACGGATTGTTTGAGAGTAAATATTACAGACCAAATAAGAAATGTTTAACAGATAAATTACTGATGAATAAAAGTGATGGGGACAAAGTCCTTAGCCTCCCAATTGCTCAATCCTCCTTTGACAGTTGGATAAATCCACTCTTCAATGTTGCTCTCCTTGTCTTCATCTTCCAGGGCGTTGATTCCGTAGGGAGAAATTTTGACTGGCACCCTTTCAATCTTCGCACGGCACATAGCTTTCTGGCCGGCGGCTGTGAACCCTAACCCAAATTTGTCAGTCTTATGCGGAAAGTCAGGTAACTGCCCCCATGCTGAATTCTTCCCTTCTTTTATTGCGGCCCTTGCGTCCTCCAGAGATGCCATCCTGGCCATCTGTCTCGGTGTCTCGGCTGCCGACTTTGCTACTGCTATTTCAGGAAGGACTTCTTCGAAATGTTGAAACGGTGTCTCAATGAACTCTCCTTCAACCTCCACATACCGGAAAGAATTTAAGTGGCTAATCATGTACTCTTCTTCGCCATGGACAGTGATGATCCTTCCCTTGACAGGATACTTCAACATCTGATGCAAGGAGGAGTTAACTGCCCTAGCATGGTGTATCCAAGGCCTACCCAGCAAGCAAGAGTATGACGAACGGATGTCCATCACATAGAAAGTGGATTTAAACACCTCGGTGCCTATCTTGATGGGAATTTCAACCTCTCCGTGGACCATTCTCTTCGAACCATCGAAAGCTCTGACAACAATATCACTCGGCTTCAAATCCAACCCCTCACAATCTAGTCGGTCCAAGGCCTTCTTAGGCAAAACATTCAGCGACGAACCCGTATCAACCAAGACGTGTGCGAGAGTGGTTCCTCGACACTCGACTGAAATGTGCAAAGCATCATTGTGATTTCTACCTTTAGGAGTTAGGTCGGCATCAGAAAAACCTAATCCATTGTCCGCAGTCAGGCTAGCCACGCAATTTTGAAATTGATCTGCAGAGGTTTCCTGGAGCACATGAGCTGCCTTCAAGAACTTTATCAGGGCTTTAGCGTGCGCTTCTGAGTAAAGTAGTAGTGTCAGCATGGAGATCTTGGAGGGGGTTTGCCCCAACTGTTCCACCACATCGTAATCACTTCTTTTGATTATCCTCAAAATCTCGTCCATTTCCTTCTTGGAGGTTTCCGGGATTACCAAGGGTTGAGCTCTCGTCCTGACGGGCTCATCTTGGATTCTCTTACCTTTGTCAGCAGCGGTAGGAGAGACGGTACTAGGAACAACAATGTCTTCAATCAGAGGAGTTCTAGCAGAGAGTTTTATTGGTGCAGGGATGACCTTGTTAGCTGATGAGGGTCCAAAGACTGCTCTTGGAGGGGCAATCTCTGGAGAAAATATTCTCCCGTTCCTGGTGATTTTGCTAGTGCCCGCAATGTTACTAATGTTGGCTTCTTCATCATCCGAACTTTCTTCAATTACCTCGATTTGCTTGATACCATGGTAGTAGACGTCACCGCCATAGTTCCAAGGTATCGACTTCTCAGAAACATAGGGAACGGGCCCTGGCATTGTTATCTTCAGAGGAACAGATTTCGCAGCTGGTGTAATCTTAACAGGCTTTTTGACAGCCTTGGAAAGATTGGCGTGAATGGTTATGATTGAGACATCTTCAGTATGAACTGGAACAGCAGAAACTTTTTCAAACAAAATTTGTCGACTATCCATAAGGCCTTGGATGCCTTTCTTCAGTAGCGGACAATCAATCGGCAGAGAGTAGCAACAATAGCAGTCTTCCTTACATCCCGGAAAGATCCCGGCCCTCAACAGATTCAACTTAATGGTTAACAGTGGAGTAGTCAGATCACTGACATCAGCAACATACAAATCTTCTTCAATGGCATTGACATTTCGGCCGTGCTTCGGCATGGGTGCAGATATCACATTAGGCTTCTCTGGAGCGTCAAACTCTACCTCCTTGGCCTCTATCAGGTCTTGGATTTTATGCTTGAGTGCCCAACAATCATTGGTGTCGTGTCCAACACTGTCTGAATGGTAGGCGCATTTAGCATTGGCATGATAATGCGGGGAGGATGTATTCACATTCTTTGGTGCCTCCTTGATGGTGGCGAGGTTCAACTTTAGTAGATGGGGAAGCACTTGCGCTGGAGTCATATTAATGCGGGTGAACTGCCGTTGTGGCTGTTCCACCCGTTGTTGATTTGGTCTGGACTGGTTATAGCGAGGCTGCTCACTTGGAGTGTTTTGAATCATTACGGCCCCCACAGTTGGCCGACGCTCCATCTTCCCTGCTCTTCTCTGAGAATATACCATAGCTGTCTCCTTCTTAAAAGGCTTCTTCTCAATACTTGCAGCAGCACCCTTCTGAATCTTTCCTGACTTGATGCCAGCCTCTATTCTTTCGCCTGTTAAGATCAAATCGGTAAACCCCGCGGAAGAGTTACCAATTAGATGATTGAAAAATGGCCCAGATAGGGTCCCAAGAAACATATCAACGAGCTCACGATCGGTTAAAGGAGGCTGCACCCTGCCAGCCAAATCCCTCCATTTTTGTGCATATTCTTTGAATCCCTCGCTTGTTCCTAGTGACATACCCTGAAGTTGGGTACGAGTAGGAGCAAGATCAGAATTATACTGGTATTGTTTGTAGAAAGCGGTGGCCAAATCTTCCAAATTTCTGACACTGGTTCCTTCTAGCTGATAAAACCACTCCAACTGAGCTCCCGAAAGGCTGTCTTGAAAGAAATGAATCCAAAGATTCTTATCTGCTGTATAGGGTTGAATCTTTCTCACGTAGGACCTGAGATGCATTTTGGGGCAGGACAGTCCATCATACCTCACAAACACTGGCACTTTGAATTTTGGGGGAATCACAATCCCGGCAACCAAACCCAAGTCTTCAAAGTCCAAGCCCAGTACTCTTTGTAATTCCATGGCGGCCAATCTGTCTTCTAACCCTTTGTATTTATCATCAGCTGGAGGGTATTGCTGGTCAGAATAATCTTCGTCCTCTTCAACCTCTTCTTCCTCCGCATCAGACTCGGAAGGCACCACAACTCCATCTCTTTTACTAGTCCCTTCATCAGAAGTAGGAGGAAATTCAAGCACTCTCCGAGCTTCTCCGTCAAATCTTCTCCCCAAAGTAGCCACCCCAATCCTCTTTTTCTTCTTCTTTACTGGGTCCTTATTCCCCAATTGAGTCTTGATATCCTCCTGACCCTTAGCCAAGGTCATCAGGAGTTGCTGAAATTGTGCATTCTGAGCTTGCAGGTCTTTGATTGTTTGCTCGAGATCCATTCTACTGAAATAAACAGCAGACAGATAAGGAAACCTGGAGTGAGACCTGCTTATGCACATGATGAATGGTATGCTTATGTATGCAATGCATTCAAGGATTTAGAACATTCACAATTGTTTCAGACAAAGAAGAACGCACGTCATATTAATAAGAAGAAGTTTGTTAGTATATAAATGCCCCATGGGCCAAATATTACAAAATAACTTCTCAAGGCAAAAAGACATTGCGCATCCTCTTTGGTGCGATGTAGGTATTGAGGGCCTCTTGCTCATGGATTCGGCGGGTAAGCTCTAGAACCTTCTTCTCACTGGCGTAGAAGCTAGCTTTAAAAGTATTCCGTTCCTCCTTGAGCTGAATCCAACTTTTCTGCATTTCCTCCCACGATGTAGGCATGTCTGGATGTAGGATGGTGTAGGGGACCTCTCCTTCATTGACGGGCTCTTTAATCACTGGGAGTACATGAGGATAAGGCATCATTAGACTTTGGGCTCGGGCTCGTACCCACTTGAGATAAGGCTCAAGAGGGATGGAGTTCTTGTGTCCCAGAGTCTTGCTATCAACCTTGTTGAGTTTTCCCCAAGCTCTGATGAATCTTTGGCGAAGTCCTTGCGCATCGTTGTCGAAGTCAAAAACTAGGTTAGGAATCAACATGTCATGAGGGCCATCCCTCCGTGCATATCCAAATTGCCTCAAAGCTAGGCAAGGGTTGTAGGTGATACCTCCCCTGATTCCAAGTAAAGGAACATTAGGAAATTCTCCGCAACGATCGACGATGATGACATTTTCTCTGGACCGAGAACACCAATGTACATCAGAGTGAGTAAGAGTCATCAACCGTTGGGACCACCTTGAGCCTTGGTCATTCTTTAGGACAGATTGTGGAAGGTGCGAAATAAACCACCTTGCAAGGATAGGAGTGCAGCACATGAGAACACCCCTCTTTCTCATTGTTCGTGTGTAAAATGAGTGAAGAATGTCCCCAAGCAATGTTGGTATTGGATTTCTGGACAAGAAGATTTTGACGGCGTTGACATCTACCAATTGGTCAGGATTTGGGAACAAGACCAACCCATAGATAAGGAGTGCCACAATTTCTTCAAAGGCTTGAAGGTCCAATGAATTCCAACATTCTTGTGCCTTCTCAAACAAGAATTTTGCTAAGAATCCTTTGACGCCGCTTCTGGTTTCCCAATGCCCCTTGATGTCGGATGGTTGCAGATGTAATGCTCGAGCAACATCTTCCGGCTTTGGTTCCTTTTCCGTACCGTTGAATGGTAGTTGATTAAGGATAGGAATTCTCAGGAGTTGAGAAAACTCCTCCAAAGTGGGTACCAACTGATAATCAGGGAAAGTGAAACAGTGGTGAAGAGGGTCAAAGAACTGGAATAGCACTTTCATCATGTCTTCTTCAATGTTGGTGTTGACTAGGCTGAGCAGTCTACCATGTCTTTCACTGAAGGATGAATTTTCCGGAATTCTTGAGGTGAGCTCCTTGAGTTGAGGAGAGATTCTCACAAGGTTGACTTGAATGGTATTTCTGCGAGGAACTTCCATGACCTACAAAACAGGAACAAAGATGAAGATCCAAACCCTTGAAATGGTTAGTGAATGCATATGATGTTTTATGATGTTTATGATGTATGCACAAAACATATGTACAAGCAAATCACACCAAACCCTAGTTTCAGGCTTGCATGGGGTTTCATAGGTAAGTACCCTCTTGAGTGTAGTTGGCTTAAAAACCTGTCCTATAAATAGTAACCGGGTTCTAAGGAGCTCAATATCACTGGATTGTTTTCATTGTTCATGGTTTTGGTTTAGCCACTTAACTAGCGACCAAAATGTTCCAAGAAAACGACCCTCAATGAGTGTAGTATCGAGTATCTACCAACTTCGGACTGCACCAAAGCCGGTCATCTCACTACTCCTAATAAAAGGCCAAGATGGTCAAGTAAGGTTCTAGGTCATTAGTGCTTAGTGACATCACTCAGCGGCCCCGTACTCTCCTTGATTGAACTCAAGGGTTACCGGTACTCACAAATATGTCGCACTAATATAGCTATTGCTTCGACCGTGTCGGTATACCCCGCACAGTTTCCACAACGTATTGCTATCTATGAATGTTTCCCAAAATCTGGGTGTAAGATTGTAAGCCCAAACAATAGAACCAAAGTATAAAGCAAACAAATCAAACAATTAGTCATGCAAGAGGGTGATCTAAGCCCTAAGGTTACTCCACTTTTAAAATTCTCCCCAGCAGAGTCGCCAGTTCTGTGATACGGTGGGAAAACTGACTATTGTTTTGCGTTTTGTTTTCGCAAATGTTTGGGTTGAGCAAGAGTCGCCACCGACTTTTTATTTTATCCTAAGGAAAGGTTTAAAAAGCACAGCAAAAACCTTTGAGATTTTTCTTGGGTTCGGGGAGTAGATTATAGAAAGGGAAGGTATTAGCACCCTTTCTATCCATGGTTATCCATGGGCTCTTAGGTACTTGCTTAGATCAACTTGCCTTGGTTTTCAATTGTTTGAAATGGTGCTTGGTGTGTGATTTTGAAAATGTTTTGAAAAGATGCTTTGTGTAGGCTACCCTTGTAACAATTCTTTACTCGAATGTTTTACAAAAGGTGTTTTGTCTTTAGAAAAGATGTTTCAAGGTTTTTTTGAAAGTTGGTTTTGAAAGTGTTTGTGAAGTGGGTTTTGAAAATAGGCAAGTGTTTTCTTGGCAAATTGACAAGTACTTAAGAGTTGTCTACCCTAAAGTTTTCTCAAAGATTTTTGTTATGTTTTAAACCTTTTGACAATTTTGTTCCACCATTGCATTTGATGGACAATCTTGTATTAGGAGGTAAAAGGGACAAGCGAGGGTCATCGTTTTTAGACCATAATTGCAATAGTGTTAAATGTCTTTGGGCAATTTTTCTTTAAAAGGGACTTGATCATTCATCTAGGCAACATTTTGAGGGACTATGATCATTTGATTGTTTGTTTTACCCAAAGAAGTTCAACATACAATATGGCCCAATTATTTGAAGGCAACAAAGTGGAATACCCTAGGGGTGCAAGTGTGAAAGGTGTTGTCCATTTTCATGCTTTTTTGTCTTGTATTAGGTCAAACTATTTTTTGTTCATTTTATTCGCATGCAAACCCTAACTCTAGCATAGTATATTTAGAAAGCGATAAAGTGCGAAATTTAAATTCCTACACTATTACAACACAATAATATGGGGTGGGGGGTACAATGTCTCAAATGGGGTATATTTAGACAAAAATTTAAACCTAACTATTACATCATTTTCTTTGAATACTTACAAGACAAATAATTGTATAATTAAATGGAAATTAAAATAAATATGCAAAAATATAAAAAAAGGAATTTTTATATGTATGCAAGAAGATATTATTTATGTGAAATAAAAAAGAGAAATAACAAGGTATTATTTTTTGGAGTATTTTCAAATTTAGGGCAAAACCCTAATTTTAATCAAAATGGTATTAGTTATTTAATATTTGTAATATTTACTATTTATATACAAAAAATAAGATAAAAATATAATATACTTAAAAAATGTATTTTTTAGTATTAAATATTAAAAAAATAAAATAAAATATGTACATTTTTTGGTATTTATATCCTAAGTGTATTAATATATTTCTATCTATTTATATTATTTACAAACTATGTTTTATATATATTAATTAATAATATTTAATATTTAAATAAAAAAAGTATTTTTCTATAAAGTATTTTCAGGAAGTAAAAATAAGATAAAGTATGTAAAAATGTATTTCCAATATTTTAATATTTTAAACAAAACATATATATTTATTTATTTGTGTATAAACTAAGATAAAAAATCAAATAAATCCCTAATAAAATCAAAAATGATGAGAAAAAATATTTTTAAATTTTTAATATGCTGAGAAAAAATAAATGAGTTAATTAAAAAAAGAAAAAGTCAAAAAACATTAAAAATAAAGCAAATGGGCTCAGGGGGTGTAAAACCAATTGTAGGGTGCAAAAAGAAAACACAAAGCAAGCCCAGCCCAATGCCACCTTTCTTCAACCTCTGGACTGTGTCATTCAAAAAACGCGCGCCCTGTTCTTGATCTTCTAACTCCTGATTCCTGGCTTATTAATGAAAACTCATAACATAAAAAATGTTCAGCATCAAGAGACGAATCCAACCATATGCAGAACTTGATCTAACTCTCTAAGATGAGGGAGAATTTCTTCTCCCCCAAATCCTAACCTAGATTTTCTGCCATTTTCAAACCTCGAATTCTCACAGATCAAGTAAAAGAAATGAAAAGTAAAAACATGTACATGTTCAGTGGCATGAGTAGAACATTGTTTATTCACAAACTTAGAGCTAATGATGCTTGATAAGAGAGATAGAAGTTCACCAAGATACCTGTTCAGCTGAAGTTCTATCTGGCAATGAGGAAGCTTTCAGTGCAAGGTGATGATTGGAAAAGCTTCCTTGAGGTCCAGGGATGCTATTCCAATGTTTACTTTGTCTTGAAAGCTTTTGAATCGTGCTAGAGCACTTCACCTGCAAAACAAGAAACTGAAAATGGTGGAAGTGGTTAGAGGGATTACAGGTCGTGTTTCAAGTCATGGTTAGCTTGCATAGATGCTAGGGAATGTATGTGAGAGGGTTTGGGCAAGAGATCTTGAGGGAAATGGAAGATGGCACTCAAACTGCAGGCCTGGCCCTGTTTTTGCAGTTTGAGGATGATTCTGAGATTGGGAGTGTTTGAGAGGTGTTAGGGTCGTGCAATAGCTTGGTTGAGATCTCTTGAGTGTGTTTGATCAGTTCACTTAAGGGTTTGTAAGCTGATATGAGAGTTGTTATGAGTTATGATGTGTTTCTTACACTTTAAGCAAGCAATGGTTACTTTGTGCCTCTAGCCTGTACATGCCCTCATACTATGCTGTATAATCCCTCCTTGATCAGTGTGATTAACGCATAAACTTGTGCCAATTAGATATGGACTGTACTTCTTGGATTTGTAATTGGACATAAAGCTAACTTTTGCAAAAATGGAAGAAATGCTTTATCTATTTTGGGATTAATCTTTTATGCAATGCTAGAACACAAAGAACATGGCTTTGGCACAAAGAATGTGCATTAAATTTATGAGTGTTGGATGGTTTAAGGACCTGTAATCAAGATATGCAAGCTGAGATTGAAATGCATAGTGTTATGAACATGTACATGGCCAAGAACAAAAGTGACTTTTTCCCATTTTTGCAAAATTCGATTCTCCCTAACCATGAGGTTGTTTGAGAAGTTCTTGGACATTTTGGAAAGCTTGGAATGTATACTACAATCCATATTTGAAATGCCAATTGAAATTCCAAGTGGAAGTGTATGGAAAATGGCCTTGAAGTTAGGTAGAAAACCTTGTCAAAATAGGTTAAAATTTCACTAAGTTAAGAATGGTTTAGTGCCCTTATTCAAAAATTTGTAACTTGAGATACAAGCCTCAAATTGGAAAACTTTGTGAATCAAAGTTGTAGATTATGCAACAAGCTAAAACTTTCATGTTTTGACTTTTGTTTGAATCCAAATGGATCTTGGTGAGAAAGTGGGGCAAAGTTGGGAAAAAATTAGGGTTTTTTATAACTTAGAAAAATTCTAAGTTATGAAAAATCCTAATTTCTAACCCTAATTTGCATTTTGTGATTTCTTGGTGAACAAGTTTCATGATTTGGCATGTTTTGATGAAAATGAATCTTGACTCTTGACTTTGACCAAAAAGTCAAAGTTTGACTTTTCAGTATACAGTCAAAATTGATCAATTGACTGGGAAATTTAACTGTCAATCTTGTGTACTTGGGATCTTTTGAGTTTGTTGAGCATTTCAAGATAATTCCATGGGGTCCTTGAGTCCATATATGAGCTTGGTTTGCCATTGGCTAGGTCAAACAGTCAAAAATTGCCTTTGTGTAGTCAAAACCCTAAAAATGACCATTTTGCCCTTTTGGTGATTTGATCAAATTTCTTGTGGAATTGTGATCCAAACTTGATCAAATGGTTCATATGAGTTCATAATGTTGATGTGGGTCAATTTCTATGAGGTTTGACTGTCAATTGGCCACAGTTGACTTTTCCCCAACACAACTGATTTTTAGGTCAACTGTCCAATTGACTGGGCAAAACTTGGAATCAAGGCTTGAAACTTGATGTGGATAAACTTGGGAGTCCAATATGAAGCATGAAAGTCATCTTAGGCACTTTAGGTTAAAACATCTTGGTGCAAACACAAACCCTAATTTGGGTCAACAGTGCAAGGAGAAGTCTTGAGCAGATGAAACCCTAACTGGATCTTGGGCTTCAAAGGTTTTGTGATGAGAAATCATTGAGAAATGGGAGGGCAAATTTTGGAGTACAACACTGACACTACCATCTACCTCATGATAATCATAGAACTTACAATGGATCAAGGATCTAAGAGAAATATGCACACAAAGTTTTTGAAAACGTGAAACATTCAAGTTGCATGAAATCACATAACACGATTTAAGCTCCAATCAAGAAAACCAAGTACATCAGACCTATGGTCTGGCTAGCTAATTCATCATTAACATGCATTGATTCATCAAATCAAGTTTAATCAAAAAAATCGAAGTTCAAGAAACTCACCTCAATGTGGAAACTGAGATCTCGATTCTTTAGTTATAGATGCGAACAAACTCCATAGTCTTGATCTACACACTTCTATGAAGTTGAATCCACCAAAAAATTGAAGAATGCACGAAGGAAATAGGAGAATCGAAGAAAACTTCAGCAGGAAGAAGAAATGTTCAGATCTATATTTGTGGTGAATGAAGCGTGGAGAGAGTGAAATGAGGCTTGGAGAGAATTATATAGAGTGAGTAGAGAAGGTTAGAAGAGGAAATTGATCCTCAAAACCGTTACATGGCCTGATTGGAAAATTTGGCTAAACATTTAGTGTACATGGGTGCCTGCGTTTTACTCATGCATTCTTTGACATCTCTTGTGTTTTGTGTGCCAAATATTGTCAGAAGAAAACCCCAAAAGATACAGGTCATGACTAATTAAATAGAGTGAGTGTTGGTGAATTGGCTTTTCGGGCAAGTTTTAGAATTTTGAGTGAAACAAGTACCATAGCATATGCGGGCACGAAATTGTTGGCATTATGGGCATCAGCAAGTCACAAATAAGTCATGGGTTTGATTAAAAGCAAAGGGGATGGCTGTAAATGAAGTTTGCAAGAAATTGAATTTGCTTGCTTGGCCAAAATTCAATAAAATGGCATGAAATTCAAAAGACCATAACTTGCTCATCCTTTGAAATTTGGACACAAATGAGTACAATTTGGAAAGGTCTTGGAAGGCTCTAGAACCTTGTAGTTTTAAGTTTTTGCATTTAAATCTACTAGTGTCCTAAAAAATTGGCACCAAAGTGACCTAGAATTTTCACATGTGATCATGATTCCTAAACTCCATAACTTTTCACCCTTGCATGTTTTTCTTTTGGTAAAATAATAAAAGTTATAGAGCTCTCTCTTAGCTTTGCCAGGATATAATATTTTCAACTTTTGGATAAGAAATGAATAACTTATGAATTTTTGAAGTTTAGTGCAAATTTTCCATTTTTAGTAACTTTCCAAGTTTCTTCATGAACAAGTTACATTCCAATCTTCCACTTCTCTTGACTTTGTGATGAAATTGATTTTGAAAAATGAAAAGAGGATGTTTGAATGGATGGTTGACCAAAATTTCAATTGGTCAACCTCTAATTTTGACTGATTGTCACCAAAATGACCATTTTTCCACTTCTAATCAATTGAACCTTTTCCAATCCAAATTGAACCTCAATATTTCAGTCAAAGATGCTTAATAACATGTAGTGAAGCATGGAAAAAAATTTGGGTGAAAAAGTTAGAGTAATCCTGATTAAATTCAAAACATTAATTTGCACCTTGTGTTAGGAGATACCTAATCAAGCTTCAAAACCCTAATTCCACTGGGCATCTTGAGAGATTTCTTGAACAAAGTTGATTCAAATGATGATGAGAAAATGATGCTTCAAAACATAACTTATCTAAGTCCCAATTACTTCAATTTGGACAAAACCCTAATTTTGACTGATGAATTAAGAGAATGTGATTCCCTTTCAAATTAACACAATATTCAACCTTTTGATGAGCTGGTGAGATGGATGAAAGGTCTTGAGACATGAGGGACCCTTGTGACTTGAGAAATCCAAAGTTTGAGAGAATGAGCTCCCTTCTTACACTAATTGTCAATGCCATCAAGCAACACAACTTGTAGACAAATAGAGAACCAAAGTACCTTGATCCCATCACAAAAGATTGAATGTAATGCAATATGATGTTTATGATGAAACATAAGCCATAATCAAGAGGGTAAATTTTGGGGTGCAAAAGGTACACAATTTGATTTGATGCCTTCTATTTTGGATAGATGGTCAGCTACTACATTCTCAGTGCCTCTCTTGTCTTTGACTTCTAAATCAAATTCTTGTAGAAAGATGCACCTTAGTAATCTTGGTTTGGCGTATTTCCTACTTAAGAGGTACTAGATTGTAGCGTGACCGATATAGATAATTGTTCGTGCTCTTACTAAGTAAGAACAAAATTTATCTAAAGCAAACACAATATCTAACTGTTCTTTTTTTTATGGTGGCGTAATTCATTTGTGCAAGATCTAGGGTTCTACTTGCATCGTAGATTGAATGAAGCTTTTTATCCTTTCTCTGTCCTAGAACCGCGCCTATGGCATAGTCACTTACATCACACATTATCTCAAATGGCTCGTTCAAATCAGGAGGTTTCATAATAGGTGATGAAATTAATTCCTTTTAAGTGTTGTAAATGCGTCCAAGCAATTGTTGGTAAAGATAAATTCATCATCTTTCATTAGTAGTTCGGTTAGAGGTTTGGTTATTTTTGAGAAGTCTTTAATGAAACATCGATAAAAACCAGCGTGTCCTAGAAAACTTCTTATTACTCTAGCAGTTTTGGGCAGTGGAATATTTTCTATTACTTCAATCTTTGCTTTATCTACTTAAATTACCCTATCAGATACGATGTGCCCTAAGAAAATTCCTTGTCTGACCATGAAGTAGCATTTTTCTCAGTTTAGCATGAGGTTGACACTTATGCATCTTTTTAGTACCATTCAAGGTTCGATAAATATCCTTCAAAACTCTCTCCACAGACGGAGAAGTCATCCATAAAAACTTTCATCATACCATCTAGAAAATCAGAGAAAATGGACATCATACATCTCTGGAATGTTGCAGGGGCATTACATAATCCGAATGACATTCGTCGATAAGTGAACGTACCATAAGGACAAGTGAAAGTTGTCTTTTCTTGGTCGTCAAGATGAATAGGAATTTGGAAAAATCCTGAATAACCGTCTAAATAGCAGAAGTGAGAGTTTTTAGCTATTCGTTCAAGCATTTGATCATTGAAAGGTAAAGGAAAATGATCTTTACGAGTGGCTTTGTTTAACTTTCTATATTTGATGCACATTCTACACCCGGTGTGAGTTTGTTGCACTACGAATTCTCCTTTAGCGTTGCTGACAACTGTAACACCTCCTTTTTTATGTACGAAATGTACTGAGCTAACCCATTTACTGTCGGATATTGGGTATATCATTCCTGATTCTAATAGATTTTCTACTTCCTTTTTGACTACATCGCTCAGAATAGGAGTGATTCTTCTTTGATGTTCCCTAGAGGTCTTACAGTCTTCCTCCAACATTATATGGTGCATGAAGATATAAGGGCTTATTCCTTTTAGATCTGATATGTTATAACTTAAAGCGGTTGGGTATTTTCTTAGGACATGTAATAATTTTTCAGTTTCTATTTTTCCTAGGTCTGCATTGACTATAACTGGTCGTTCAATTTCTGTGTCTAGGAATTCATACCTTAAGTATTTAGGTAGTGTTTTGAGTTCTATGGCTGGCTTCTTTGGAAAAGGTATAGGATCAGGAGTTAGAGCTAGGCATTCACTCAAATTTTCATCTTGATATTCACGGCGCTAATTATTGTCTTTGAGAATCAGAGGTATAGGAATCTTCAGTACTTATGAATAGGTGGTTTGTTGTTTCACCATCATGTTTATGCATTTATCGATTACATCTAAGAAACAACATGAATCATCGATGGTTGGTGCCTTAAAGAATTTAGATATGAAGAATTCAACTTTTCTTCTCCGACTTTGAAAGTTAGTTTTCCATTTTTAACATCTATGATGGCTCCTTCAGTGGCTAGGAATGGTCTACCTAATATAGTAGGAACATCAAAGTCTTCTTTAATGTCCATGATTATGAAATCAATAGGGATATATAATTGTCCTATACGTACATGAACTTTTTCTAACATACCTAAAGGAAATTTCACCGATCGATCCGCTATTTATACAGACATCCTCATTGGTCTTAGTTCTCCCATGTTGAGTCTCTTGCCAATCGATAAGGGCATCAGACTAATACTGACTCACAAATCGCATAGTGATTTGTCTATGACAAACTTTTCGATTACGCAGGGTATGGAAAAACTATCCGGGTCTTTCAATTTAGGAAGCATGTTGTTTTGAATTATAGAACTGCATTCATCAGTGAGCAATACAGTTTCATTATCCTCAAGATTTTTCTTATTGGATAAGATTTCTTTAAGAAATTTATCGTAGGAGGGCATTTGTGTGATAACTTCTGTAAAAGGTATTGTAATGTTAAGTTGTTTCAGAAGTTCAACAAATTTCTTGAATTTCCCTACATTTTTAGACTTAGCAAATCTTTGAGGATATGGAATAGGTGGTTTATAGGATGGCAGAGGCACATAAGTTTCTTCTTTTTCCACGGCTTTTTCACCATCACCTTCTTTTTCTAATTCCTTCGGCTCAACTTCCTTCTCAGTTCATTTTCCATATTTCTGGTACATGGTTGGGTTCTCATATCTAGGTTCAGTTGGTCCGCCTGGTTCTGTCCCACTCTGAAGTGTTATGGAATTAGCATGTCCCTTTGGATTTGGTTGGGGTTGTCCTGGAAAAGTTCCAGCTGGAGCAACTGTAGCTGCTTGTAATTGAGCTACTTGGAAGATTTGTGTTTCTAACATTTTGTTGTGTATGGAAAGAGCATCAATCTTATTTGTCAGTTGCTTAATTTGTTCACTGGTGTGAATATTTTAATTTATGAAATCTTTATTAGTTTGAGCTTGGGTGGCTACAAATTTTTCTTTTATTATTTCAATGTTGGACTTCCTAGGGATATTCGGAATATTTGAGACATTTTGGGTGGCTTTCTGATATCCTGGAGGTGTAGTAGGAGCTTGCCCAAGTGCGCATAAAGCGTTTTTGATATTGTATGAGAAGTTTGGATGGTTCTTCCAAGCAGGGTTATAGTTATTTCCATAGGGATTACCTTGAGTATAATTCACTTGATCAACTGGTACTCCTATTAAGAGTGGACATTCAGGTGTAGCATGCACGTGAAGTCCGCATAATCACAGGTTGGAGCTACTGCAGCCACGGTGGATGCGAGAGTTGTGTTCAAGCTTTCTATATTTTGGGTAAGGGCTTCTACCTTAGCGTTAACTTAGTCTAAGCTACTTACTTCGTGCATACTTCCTTTCGTTTGAGGTTTCTCTACCATGGTTCTATCGCTTCCCCACTAATAATAATTTTGAGCCATACTTTCAATAAGTTAATAGGCATCGTGGTATGGTTTATCCATCATCGCACCACCAGCAGCTGCGTCAATCATTAGTCTTGTGTTGTACAAGATACCATTGTAAAAGGTGTGGATGATAAGCCATTCTTCTAGACCATGATGCGGATAGAGTCACAACATATCTTTGTATCTTTCCCATGCTTCGAAGAGATATTCGCTTTCCTTTTGTTTAAAACCGTTGATATTGGCTCTTAGCATAATCGTCTTACTCGGCGGAAAATATCGCTTTAGGAAAACTTTCTTCAACTCGTTCCATGCGGTAACAGAGTTGGATGGAAGAGACTAGATCCATGCTCTATCTCTACCTCATAATGATAAAGGAAAAAGACGCAGTCTTATTGCTTCAGGAATGACACCATTTGCTTTCATTGTGTCTGCGTACTGCACAAACAGCGACAAATGAAGGTTTGGATCGTCTGTAGGACATCCTGAAAATTAGTTATGTTGGATAGCTTGTAATAACAAAGTTTTTAACTCGAAATCATTATGTGCGATGGTGGGAGCAGCATTACTGTTATGGGGTTCCTCTTGCGATGGGGCAGCATAATCCTTTAAAGGGCGATTTTGGGGTCCTTCATCCATTCTTGGGTTAGGAAGAGAATAGTCAGGAAGATTGAATTCGGGAAGGTTGTACTTGATTTGGTATTCTCTAATTCGGCGTCTTATATTAACAAAATGCTCGACCTCGTCGATTAGTTGCTCTAATTCTTTGCCTTGAGAGCGAGTGCTTGGCATACAATCAATGGATAAAATAAAACAAAATTGGTTGCCTTAGTCTATACTATGGAACAAGGGATTCACATTATTGACTAAATCAGTCCCCACCAATGGCGCCAAAAACTTGATCGCGACTTTGAGAGTCTTTTGGGTGTAGTGACTGCAAGTGCATAGTCTAATCGCGTAGTTTTAAAAGATATCGAACCCACAAGGAATGATGTTCAAACTACTTCTATTTAGGGTCATTGTTTAAAGCTAAGGATAATTATAAAATTAGGATGTTGGGGTTTAAACAAGAAATAACTAAGATATAATAATTGATAACGGGACACCGATATGTAATTTGTCAACTTCAGGGATTCAATAAGTTATTAGCATAGTTTTAAGTATTAAAACATTGTTTCAGTGGAAACTATTAATTTAAAATCCCTTGTCTCACACTTTCGTTCTATCGATTTAGGCCATATTAATAAACTCAAATGAGTGCTCTAGTTGTATCATTTAAAATTCAAAAGTATTTTTTGAAAACAAATAGAGTCCAATTAATTTTAAAATGCTCTCGCAGTTTTTAAAATTAATGTTCAATCACCATTATCTGGTTAAAACCTCAAACTCTCGCTCTGTTGATTTTATCCTTGGTCTGTCTTTTACTCTCGTAACAAAACAATTTAATATCCAAATTGGAAATCCAAACCAGAAAAGTGTTTTTGTAAAATATTTATGCCAATTAATTACCGAATCCCTTCAGTTAGGACTTCATATACTAGTATCGGGGAAATTAGCCAAACATAATTTTATTGCGTGATAACATAAAATAAAAACATACATTCAATAACGCAGGCATGGTAAAAATAAATAAACTATATTTAAAATTGGAACCTGGAATAAAAACACTGAAGAATAATAGTGCAGTATGTTATCCTCCACAAGCCGACAAGATTAACTTTGGAATACAATATCTTGAAGAAATAAAAATAAACCTAAACGAATTCTGGAATCTAGAAAGAAACTAAAGTTGCAATATTCCTCTGATGTGAAGAAGCTTTAATGGTAATGGTTTTCTTTTCTTACGAAAATTCTAAGCGAAACTGGAAAATATGAAAAATTGTAAACCTGGAAATAAAATAGCAATGTTGCAGTATGCAGAAAAAATAAGAAATTGAAGTAGGTGTGTCGAAGCTCCTTGGTTTTGGGGATTGTCTAGCTTTTATAGATTCCAACTGTTGAGCAAAAGTAGGAACACTCCCTTGATCCTCATTCTTCAATCATGGAGAAGAATCAACAAATCATGTGTTTCATGTAGACATTTTCGTAACTTATATATGACTTGTAACGAGTGCCATGTGTTGTGGCATGGGGAACATATCTTCATTTCGTGCTAGTCGGGACAAGAAATGTTCCGAGGGGCACACTTTTGAACTTTGTGACGGGCAGCATGCGCCTGTAACGGGCGGCATGGCTTCTGATACAGAATGGTTGTGTTTTTGCTGCTAAAGTGCCATTTCTTCTTCATTTCTTCAATATTCTTCTTCCTTTTCTCATGTAAGCTTTACAGAGACTAAATACCTGAAATATGTTGCAAATACTACAAATAGAGACATAATGTGACATAATAAATGAAGAATCAAAAGCTTTATCTGTGTAAATCAAGCGGAAAATGCTATAACTTTTTGTGTTATCAGTTCACAACCTCGATTGGCTCTTCTTGTGGTTGTATGGCTCTTTCTTCTTGCATTAATAGCCTATCAAGCTCTCCAGGTACTTCGTAATCTTCCTCACCTTCGTCTTCAGCTTGATAGATCGGATTTTCAAAATCATAAGTGGCAATAGCAAAAATTTTATCAATGGGATCCAAAGTGGATGTGGATCTGCAATCTATTGTGTGGGTGTGTGTAAGAACACATAGTTATTTTGAAAGTGATAAAATAAAAGAAAGACAATGAGGTCAAATTTTGAATGCAAAATGTTCAATGTTTTATTGAATGAAAATATGCGGATGAAATGACATTCCTAACAAATGAACCGTTGTGCCCCGGGTAAGGCACAAGGTTTAAAGTTATTTTTTAAAAATTACATATCCAAAACTTTGAAAGAAACAGGAAATAGAAATTACTCCTGACTAAAGGAGAGTGAGATGAGGTCTTCAATCTTCCAGGTTTTGAGCCCGTTGCAGGTGGTTGGAAAAATCTAGTTTTCTAGGTCGTAGTCACTATCCGCATACAGCCCTCTGAGCCCCTGTAGTAAAACCCAAGCCAAATTTGTCAGATTTGTACGGAATGTCGGGAAGCTAACCCCAAGTAGTGCATCAACCTTCTTCTACAGCTCTAGCATCTTTTAAATAATCCATTCTGAGCAGAACCCTGGTAACCTTGGGAACAACAGAAACGTCTTCAGTAATAGTAGTTGTTCGAGGAATCACTTCAAAAGTCTGGCAAGGAGTTTCAATGAATTTGTCGTCCATCTCAACATACTTGAATTAGCTTAAGTGACTTACCATGTACTCTTCTTCACCATAAACCATAACAATATTTCCTTTCATAGGATAGTTCAGCTTTTGATGTAGAGTGGAGGTAACCACTCTTGCCCCATGAATCTAAGGGCTTCCAAGTAGATGGGAATAGGATGTATGTATGTCCATCACATAGAAGGTAGAGTCGAAGACCTATGAACCTAATCTGATCGGAAGATCCACCTCTTCGTGCACCATCTTCTTTGAACCATCAAAGGCTCTCACCGCAATATGATTGAGTTTCAGCACAACCCCTTCACAATCAAGTCTATCTAGAGAACCCTTCTATATAACATTCAGCGAGGAACCTATATCAACCAACACACGAGCTAAAGTAGTGTCCCTGCATTTAATAAAGACATACATGGCCTTGTTATGGTTTATTCTTTCGGGAGTCAGGTTGGCATCAGAAAATCCTAGCCCATTATTAGTCGTTAGGCTAGAAACATAACTTTCAAATTGATCAACAGAGATTTCTTGCAGCACATGCGCGGATTTCAAGAACTTCAATAAATCTTGAGCATGGGCTTTAGAGCACAACAAAAGGGATAACATGGAGATCTTCGAGGGGGTCTGCCCCATCTGTTCAACAATCTTGTAATCTCTTTTCTGGATGATCTTTAATTCTTCCTCCAACTCCTTCCTGGAGGTATCTTCAGCTATAACTTCTTTAGGTGCCTCCGTCTGGGCAGGCTCTATCATCTTCTACTTTCCCCGAGTCTCAGTAATTGACTCGGTAGCGGTAACACGAACTGGTGTGATGATAGTCTTCGGAGATATTTTGGGAGAGAAAAACCTTCCACTTCTAGTAACTTTACTGGTCCCGAAAATATTGTCAACAGTGGGATCAGTAACTTTAGTACCTTCATTCTTAACAGTCAATGGCTCTTGCTTGACACAATGGTAGTAGACGTCGGCTCCATAGTTCCAAGGGACAACTTTGTCTGAGGAATATGGAATAGGTCCGGGTGCAGTGGTTATCAGAGGAGAAACTCTAGTTTTAGAAGTAATATTTACAGGACCCTTGGAATTAATCGTCATAGGAGTAATCTCAACAGCGGGAATCTTCTCAACTAGAATCACGTGGTTGTCCATCGGACGTTGAATACCTTCTTTCAGCAGTTTGCAGCCGTTGGGTTGGGTTGCGCAGTAGCAACACCTTTCAATACAACCTGGGAGTAAACCGACTTATAATAGATTCTTCTTAACAATTAGGATGGGAGTAGTCAATTCACTTACAGTAGAAACATATGGAACATCATCAATTGCATTAATGCCTCTGTCATGCTTAGGCATAGGCGCAGTAATTACGTTAGGGGTCTCGGGAGGATCAAACTCAATTTCTTTATTGTCAATCATGTCTTGAATTTTGTTCTTCAAATCTCAGCAGTTATAGGTGTCGTGTCCAGGACTATTGGAATGATAAGCACATCTTACATTCAGATTGTACTTGGGGGATGAGGTGTTGGGATTCTTAGGTAGATCTCTTAACATTATCAACTTTTCCTTCAATAGATGTTGTAATTCCTGAGACAATGGGATGCTAATCTTGGTTAACTGTCTTCTTGGTGCGTCTATCTATGTTGATTTCCCTGTTATGGTTGTTGTTGTTGCACAGGCACAAGATTAGAAATTAGCACAACTCCCACAGTCTGGTTGCGGTCATTTCTAGCACGACCTTTTTGGCCATACACAACATTTGTTTCCTTCTTACCATTGAATATCTTCTTTACAGTACTTGAAGACTCCGCCACTTAAATCTTTCCACTTCTAATTCCACTATCAACATGTTCCCTAGTTAATATCAGCTCGGTGAAACCAGATGAAAAGCTTTTGATTAGATGATTAAAGAAAGGCCTTGTCAAAGTTCCCATAAACATGTTCACCAACTCCCTATCAGATAAGGGAGGTTGAACTCTTCCATCTAAATCTCTCCACTTCTGGGAATATTCCTTAAAGACTTCGTTCGAGCCCATAGTCATACTTTGTAATTTCACACGGGTTGGTGCAAGATCAGCATTGTATTGGTATTGTTTGTAAAAGGAAGCAGCCATGTTTTCCCAAGTACAAATGTTGGTTCCTTCCAGTTGATAGAACCATTCTAATTGTGTCCCCGACAAGCACTCTTGAAAGAAGTGTACCCATAGCTTCCTATCAGCGGTATGGGGTTGAATCTTCTGGAAATAAGACCTCATATGCAACTTAGGACAAGAAACAAAATCATACTTCACAAAAGTAGGGACCTTGAATTTGTGAGGAATCACAACTCTTGAGATTAGACCCAAATCTTCAAAATCCAGCCCATGCACTCTCTATATCTCCATAGAATTCAAATGATCTTCCAGTTGTTTATATTTGTCATCAGCAAGAGGGTATTGTTCATTTGAATAGTTTTCTTCTTCTTCATTAGAACCCTTGTTGTTATTCTCCTCAGCTTTCACACTCTTATCATCTTCCTCTTGGTTATCATCTTCATTTGATAGGACCTTAAAATCTAGAGCCCTTCTGACCGGACCTTTGAATCTTCTACCCATATTAAGAAATACAGTCGGCTTATTAGTATTATTCTTTCTCTCTTTGATGATGAGTGATTTCAAGTCTTCATGCCCTTTGGCTAAGTTCAGGAACATTTGCTGAAATCGGGCGTTTTGAGCTTGAAGTTCTTTCACGGTTTGTTCGAGAGCCATCTTTTACTGAAATAAACAGTAATAAAATGAGAAAATTGTCCTAGGCAATACTTGTTATGATATGATATGCATGGTATGTGAATGCATATGCAATGTTTTCAAGGATCTCGCGAGATAAACAAAAAGTGAAATGTTAGAAGTTGAGTTTATCTGCAGCTTTGACTGAAGAACTTCACGTCTTTGGACGTCCTTCTCTCAGAATCAAGCTCACCATGTTGAGTGGGTCTTAGCATTTGACTCAAAGGAATGTAGGTCTTTGACGGCATCTGGTTAGAGGAAAATAAATCCTCTTGCCCCTTGCTAGACGTATGATTCATGATAAACCTGCATCACAGGCCCTTGAGACCCTTGAAATGGTTAATGAAAATGCTATGGTATGATGTTATGATGTCATGTTTGACCAGATATAAAACACAAATAAATCACACAATAGCCTTAGGTTTAAAGGTTTGCATTAGGTTCATAGATAAGTACCCATTTGAAGTTCAATTGGCTCAAATTATCCTAAGAATAGTAACCGGGTTCTAGGAATGTCATGTCACCGATCTTTCTCACAGGCTTTGTTTCAGCAGAGCAAATAACTTGCCACTGAAATATCTTGAGAGTAAAATCTCCATTAGTGTAGCATCTAGTATCAACCAACAATGTAAGTCACAAAAGTCGGCTATCTCACTACCTTCTAATGGCCAAGTTGGGTAAATTAAGGTTCTAAAAGTTAGTTAGTGCTTATGACACCACGCGGCAGCCTAGTGTTCTCCTCGACTGACTCAAGGGACACCAGTACAAACCAAATTGTCACACCAACATAGCCATCACTTCAACCATATTAGTCTACACCGTACAATTTCCATGATCTATTTCTACTTACCTAAGGTATCCCCAGATCTGGGTGTAGGATCTTTGCAAGAAATTAAACCCAAGCAACCCTGAAATTTAAAAAAAAAATCAGACAAGTAAAATCAAGTAAAAGTGATGTAAGACTCTAAGGTAACCACTATCTTTTAAGTAGTCCCTAGCAGAGTCGCTAGTTCTGTAATACGGTGGAAGAACTAACTTGTTTTTCATTTTATAGCAAATGTTGTAGATAGCAAGAGTCGCCACCGACTTTTATTTTATCAAATAAGGAAAGGGTGAAAAGAACATGAAAGACCTTGAGATATTTAATTTTGGGGGTAGGTTATGAAAAGGGAAGGTGTTAGCATCCTTTTCATCCGTAGTTGGCTACGGGCTCTTAATCGCTAGCTCACTTCTGAAAATTTCTTTGTGTAGTGTATTTGAAAAATATTTTGAAATTTTGCCAATGTAAGGCGAAACTTTGTAATGAATCTCGTAGCTGTCCTCGAGAATGTGTACAAAGTGTTTTGAAAATATTCTGAAAGGGTTTGTGTGAAATGTTTTTATTTTGAAGAGCTTTGTGAGCAAGCGATTACGAGTATCTATAAACTCAAGATCTTTCTTGTATTCTTCCTCCTTCTTTAAATAGTGTTATACATACCATTAGTTAGTAAGAAGCCCTATCGTTGCATGTGAAGGGACATGCGAGGGTCATTGTACAGTCATTGAAAGCAACTGGTAAGGACGTTTTAACAAGTTTCGTAAGGGAATAGATCATTTACCAAAAAGGAAATATCGAAGGGTCATCGAGGGACTATGATCTTTGAATTGAGGAACTTTTGCTAAAGCTTCCCCACTTTCGAGCGACATGACAGTTTTCTAAAGGTAACAAGGGAGGTTACCCTAGATGTGTGAGTGGGCGAGTGATTTGTATTCATTTATTTATCTTGAAATTATGGTTTTGAAATTGATTCGTTTTAGTCTTTCCATGCAACCTTAGTTACTATCAGCAATATTGTAAAATAATAGCAAGAAAAGTAAAGTGCGGAAAATAAAAGTTCCTACGCTATTACATGGCCTTGGAGTAGTTACATAACAGAAAAGTTTGGAAAGTAAATCTAACTATTACAACCCATAAACAGTTACATAATAATGAGAAAAGGAAATGCGAGAAATAAAAAATTACATTCGCGAAACCACAGTCGATCTGAAAACGTAAAATAAAAATAGAATCGAGGGAAAAAGAAATGTTTTTTAGATGTTTTTTACATAAAAGGTTTTTTTGATGATGACTAAATAAACCTAAAAATATTAATTAATTTTAATTAAAAAGGTTAATTAATGAAATTAATTAAAAAAAATGTTTAATGATAGAAGACCTAAAAAAACTAATTAATTTTAGGGTTTGTAAAAGAAAAGGCTTTATGGTTTATGGTTAAATGAATTTAGGTTTTTTAAGGAGAAAGAGAAACAAGGTTATAAAATAGGGAAAAAAACACAAAATGTCATGGGTGGGTGTTGAATCCATGCCCTCAGCTCTTCTTCCCAGCATGCTGACCACTGCGGCAAGTGTGCGATTGTGTTAGGGAATGGAATCAGCGCGCCTTGTATCATAACCTGTAAAATATGAAAAAAGTGAAAAACCTTAAAACATCAAAAGGCAAGTGTAATACAGTGGGATAACTGACTTGGTTTTGCATTTTATCGCAAATGTTGTGGATAGCAAGTGTCACCACCGACTTTTCTTTTATCCAATAAAAGAAAGGGTGAAACGAACAGGAAAGACCTTTGAGAATTTTCTGAATTAGGGGGGTAGATTATGAAAAGGGAAGGTGTTAGAACCCTTTTTATCCATATTTATCTACGAGCTCTTAATCGCTAGCTCACTTTGAGAATACTTTTTGTATGTGTTTGTTTGAAAATTCCTAAGTACGACAACTTTGTAATGATTCTTGTATCAGTTAAGAATGCGTACAATGTATTTGTTTTTTTTTTTTGAAAATATTTCAGAAGAAAGTGTTTGTGAAAAATATGTTTTTGATAAGTGTGAGCAAGCGATTAAAAGTATTCTACCCTTACTCATGGTCTTTCATGTTATTTTCCTCCTCCTTTAGATAGTGTTATCCTACCATTAGTTGGTAGGTATCCCCACCCATTGTATGTGAATGGATATGTGTAGGGTCGTCGTTATGGTTATAGAAGGCAAAATATAAGGATACCTTAGCAATCCGAAGGGATTGTCATCATATATTTGTAGGCAACATCGAGGGACAAGATCATTTCTCGTAGGCAACTCTAGGGACATCGTGGGACTATGATCTTTATGATGATTTTAACTGAGGGTCTTTGCTAAGGGTACCCATACGTTCGATGGACATGAACATTTTTATTCTAAGGCAACAAGTGAGGTTACCCCAAAGGTGCGTGTGTGAAGAGTGATTCAATTAAGTTATTTTATCTTGATTAGAGTTTTCTACGGAAAGCGGTAAATTGCAGAAAGTAAAGGCAGAAATTAAAAGGTCCTATGCTATTACAAAGCTTCAGGAAATGGGATACAAATAGCAAAGTCGGGGGGGGGGGGGGGGGAATAGAAAGTAAAACCCTAATTTAAACTATTACAAACCGTAGCAGTTACATAATCGGAAAAATAACATGAAAATAGTAAAGCACGCAAATATTATAAAATAAAGGGAAAAAGAAAATTGTTTTATGATTTTGATAGAAAAGTAATGATTTGATGATTAACCTAAAACCTAATTAATTTTAATTAATTTAAAAAATGATTAATTAGTGAAAAACCTAAAAGCCTAAATTGATTGTTTCAACAGAAAAACCTAAAAAAATTAAATTAGGGTTAATTAAAAAAACCTAAAACCTAAATTAGGGTTTATTAAAATAAATGTTTTGTAAAATATTTTGTGAAGTCAAAGAAAAAAGGGTGAAAAAAGAGTGAGAAACATAGAAAATAAACCAAAGGGTAGGGGTGGGTGTTGAACCCACGCCCTTCAGCATTCTCCATGCATAGCTTACCTCCAGGCCAGGTGATGTTTGGTGCCAATATCTAGCCTCAGTGCATTTTGTTCAATCCTGCAAGAATATGGAAACGTTTAGAAAATAACTGACAAAAGGCTAGATCGAACCCAGGCCCTTTGACACAAGTGACTTTAACGCGTGCCCTTTTACCGCTGGGGTGGATTTACATCCATTTATTTAAATGAATCAATAAATATATAATATAAATGTAAATATATTGACCGAAGAGGCGTCAGAGCCCTACCTCCGGTCTTCTTCTCCGGTGACCTTCTTGTATCAACCCTGCAAAATAGATAGAATTAACAATCCGGAAACACCCTATCCCCCTAAATCAAGGGTGACAGATCCAATGTAAGTATTTTTGTGGCCTAAAAATCCATGGTTTTTTGAGATATAGTTCAAGAAAGGTAGATCGGTGTGAGAATGGTGGTTCACGATTCTAACTGCATGGGACCCCTGGGATTGTTCTATCCTGCACTAACAAATCTCATGAACACCTTAGTAACATTAATACATGTTAAAGCAATCATAAAATCAAGATATGAATGAGATGAAAATTATGAAACCGGAGATGCCATGTCATGGGATTTCATGCGTTTCGGATTATCAAAATTTCTCCAATCTTACTCTGGGAATGAATTGAGTTGATTAAGACGACTAGTTTGTGGTGAAAGGGTTTGTAATAAGGATTTGGAGATTTTAGGGTTTCTTTGAAATTTTGAGATTTTTGATGAGTTTGTGAGGAAAATGTTTCATGGTTTGTATGCATGAAAAGAATGACATTATATAATAGAAATTAGGTCAAAGATTTATGGACTTGGGCCTTGTGTAAGAAGATACAATTTTATCTTATTTATTTTGCATTATTAATGAATAAATAAAAAATAATTAAAATAATTAATATAATTAAAATAGTTAAAATTCAAATAGGTCAAGGGATGTATGAATGAATTTTGAGGTGTATAAGGAGTATAGAGCACGTTTGGACTCTTAAATCATGGCCCCATAGCCCAAAATAACAAGCTTGCTCACTTTGACCTTCATGCATTTGCTAAAAATTTCCCAACTTGCAATATTCATAACTCTCTCAAATTTCATCTTTCGTAGGTGATCTAGAAATTTTTGGAAAGCACAAGATGTCCTCTACAATCTTTTTGTTGATGATTTTTGATATTGAAGAATTTATATTGATGTAAGTTTCCTTCACAAAAAGTGTCTTTTTGTTGACTTTTGAAATGACCTATAATGTATTGGCTTATATCTCTCAAATCATGCACTTTTTGGACTTGATATTATAGAGACAAAGTTGTATAGAATTTAATTACCTTCAAAATGAGATTTGGTTGGGGAAAATCTGATAAAGCATGTGAAAATTATGTTTGGTCAAAGTTCAGTTGACTTCTCCTAAGGAAACACTAATTTGGCAACTTTTTGACTTTTAATGATTTAAAGGCTTTTCTTGAGGAATCATGATCAACCCTTGAACAAATGATGAATGTAGCTTCAAAATCTTGATGTTGACAAAAAATATTTAGGTTTAACTGTATGTTGATCATAGTTGACTTTTTACCCAATACAGTTGATTTTCAGTCACCTGAGCCATTGACTGGGAAAACTTGTGATGCAAGACTTGAAATTTGACATGAGCATTCTTAGGTACATATGAAGAACCATGAAAACCACTTGAGGCCTTAGAAACCTAATATTCCTTGAGAAACACAAAACCCTAGTTGTGGACCCATTGTCGAGGAGGAGAATTTGTCTGATCAATTCTTAGGCAACCTTGAGCGTTTGAGAACCCCGGGAGAATGTCTTGAAGAAAAGTGGGAGGGAAAATTTTAGGGTACAACATCTGCCCCTATTCAATATTCTTAAACCTGAAGAGTTAGATTGGAATGTCTTCCATTCGTGACTTTAAGGTAGAAGATGATTGAACACTTAAGTGCCCAAAAATTTGCACTCGCATGTGCTGGCGGTTGATAATATTGCTTGAATGGGATTAAATATGTCATTCGAAGAGGTGACAGAGAGTCGTCAGAGATGGGATTATAGATTCCATCCTAAGTAACTGTTGATAGAAGTATCATAGGGATTCTATGCTTGACTTCATCTGAAGAATGCTTTCCAGAATGAACCTCTAGGGAAGATGTTTGAGTAGCTGCTTGTCAGATTTAGTCTCCGAGGGAAATGCTTGTCATAATGAATTTATGAAGGAAATTCTTTTTCAGAATAAACCTCTGAAGGAAGATGCTTTTTATAATGATGCTCTGAAGGAAAATGCTTTTCAGAATTCAGCCTCTGAAGGGAAGTGTTTGTCATGTAGATAGTCGCCCTGTCCTATTTCAGGAAATGATCTACAACCTGCTTTTGTTGGTGAACCCGTCCTGTTTCGGGTATTCATACCACCTGGTGTTAAAGATAGTCACTTCGTCCTGTTCCGGGAATTGATCATTGCCTGGTCACAAAGATAGTAAGATAATTTTCCAGTGCTATTTCGGAAGTTAATCTTTGCTCGGTTGTATAGATAGTTTCCCTGTCCTGTTTCAGGAGTTAATCTTCAACCTGTTCATGTAGATAATCGCCTCATCATGTTTCAAGAATTGATCTACAATTTGTTTTCACAGATAGTTGACATGTCTTGTTTCAGGAATTAATCTGTGTCTTGTCATATAGATAGTTTCCCTGTCTTGTTTCAGGAATTAATCTGTGACCTATTTTGAAAATTGTTGATGATATTCGTTTGTTTGTAGACTTTACTTGAAAAGATAAAGAGTTAGCTGTATGTAATGTCATGATGTATTTAATGCTCTGCGTCATGATGTTCTCAAAGTAAATGAGAGTGTGTTATATGCGTTTCGTATGCATATGCTATGATATTCGTAAGTGATGTATGAATGTGAATTGTCATTGAAGCGTATTGGTAGCTTTGTAAAACATCTTTGATTGGGGAAAATAAATCCCTGACTGTTGCTAGGGATGTAATCTTCAACCTTTTTTTATAATGTTTCCGCTGAGGATTCCTGCTTTCTGTTTGAGGAAACTCCACTGGGGAATTTGATTTTTGCTTGGAGAGAAGACTTCAAGAACACTGATCGCTCATCGCTCTACTGGGAAATTTAATTCTTATATACCCTGACTAGGGATAAAAGAGATGGATAACCTTCTTAGGTGCTATCTGACTGGGTTTTTGATATAGATGCCGACTCGTCTGGGGAGGATAAGGTTAACGGATATCTAGTCTAGTTTCAGATTCAGTAGGAATTCTCTGGGGATGGAAATATGGACTACCTTTTGTTGGAGAGGAATTATGTCGGTGATTTGTAGTAGTCAAAAGGAATAGACTCAAGTTGGGGAGGTTGTATCCTATTCGGGAAATAAACCGTGTTTGGGAAATAAACCCTGCTGGAGAAACACTCTGCTGAGGAATTGAACCTGCTGGAGGAATATATTCTGCTGAGGAAATGAACCCTACTGGAGAAGAGAATTATGTAGGGGTTTTTACAATGTTGGAGAAATAAAATCAGCTGGGGAAGTGAATTCTTGTGAACTGTGCTGGTGACATACTCTCTGATGAGGATTGGGACTCCGTAGGTTGGCGACATTTTCGGGGAAAAGAGCCTACTCATTTGTTTTCTAGGGGGATATGCTGGTGAGTATGATTAGAATATTTCAGACTTGCGGGGAACTTGTCGAGTTTGTGAAGATACTTCTGTGGGGGATAATCTTATGGGAACTGCTTTGTGGGGATTATTTCATGGAGGTTGTTATGTGGGGATTTTTGGATGACTTGAACATTATCCCGTCTCCTAGAGTCTTGAGTAAATACTTATTCATGTTTTTATGCATATATTTGTTAACAGTAATCATATTCATATGCATATGTTCATTCAATTTAGTCATTGGATAGTTTTTCAAACAAAACAGAAAAAGTAAAACGAAATTTGACTTTTGAAATTGTGTTTATATTGATAGTTTGCCTATAAACATGCGATTGTTGTACAAAGAGACATAAATCTTAGTAAGAGGAAATCATTGTGAAATGAAAGGAGTATAAAGTGAAACAAAACATATAGCCATTTGTAAATGATCTCGACAAGTTTCAACTCTTCTATTACCCCTATGTCTTCGAGCATCTCATCCCTTGCTGTCGGAAGAAGTTGATTGAATTGATCGGCACCATTCAAAATTGATGTTGGTAATAAAGCTGGTTGTAAGTGATCCAACGGGATATAGTTGTACGCTTTATTCCCTAATTTTTTCCTAGACCGCCCTTTCGGGTTTTTAGTCCACCGGGAAACCCTTTTTTGCCCAAGCCACCTTTTCAGGTTTTCGACTTACCGGGTGTACAGTCTTGTATATATATATATATATATATATATATATATATATATATATATATATATATATATATATATATATATATATATATATATATATATATATCCCTGATTTTTTTTGCCCGAACCCTTTTGGTTTGCTGGGATGCCCTTATTTTTTCGTAGGCCAGTCAACCCTGCGGGTCATTTTCATGTGTAGTATCTTTTAACTAAGTATCATAGCTCCGCCCAAAAATATCTTCTTGATTACAACTGGACCTTTATAGGTGGGAGTCCATTTGCGGTAGGATGATGTGTTTTATTACCAAGTCACCAGCCTGATATACTCGATGCTTGACTTTCTTGTTAAAAGCTTTGATCATACGCTTCTAATACATTTGACCATGACAAACAGCCGCAAGCCTTTTCTTATCAATTAAATTCAGATGGTCTAGCCTAGTATGAATACATTTTCCTTCGTCTAAATCTGTATCTTTAATAATTCTCAGGGAAGGAATCTAAACTTCGACAGGTAGGACAGCTTCCATACCTTAAACTAGAGAGAACGGGAATGCCCCGGTTGATGTTCGAGCTGAAGTGTAGTAGACATGAAGAAAAAATGGAAATATCTCATGCTAATATTTATACGTCATCGTCATTTTTTGTATAATCTTCTTAATGTCTTATTGGCGACTTCCAATGTGCCATTCATCTTTGGTCGATACGGAGAAGAGTTGTGGTACTTGATCTTGTACTGCATGTAGATTTTTGTGATCATAGTGTTGTTGAGATTGGTGCCATTGTCTATTATAATCCTCTCAGGGATGCCATACCAATAAATAAGTTTACGCTTAATGAACCAATCCACAATATTCTTAGTAACAGAGGAAAATGAGGCTGCTTCAACCCCCTTTGTAAAATAATCAATAGTGATCAAAATGAAACGGTTTCCTGTTAGAAGCAATGGGCTTGATTTATCTAATTATATCAATGCCCCACATTGCAAACGGCCAAGGAGCAGTCAAGACATTCATAGGTACTGGAGGCCAATGTAATTTGTCAGCATAGATCTAGCACCCGTGACAAGTTCTTGAGTGGTGGTGACAGTCGGTTTCCATAGTTGACCAATAGTAACTCGCTCTCAAAATTTTCTTAGCCATAGTATGTCCATTGGAATGAGTACCAAAGATACCTTCGTGCATATCTTCCATAATCTTCTTTGCCTCTTTCTTGTTCACACGCCGAAGCGGAGTTGAATCATGGTTGCGCCTGTATAGAATTCATTACTCAGGAAGAACTTAGCAGAGAACCTCCGTAGGAATTTCTTTTCATTGATAGATGCTCCCTCAGGATACTCTTGATACTAGAGATATCTCTTTACTTCATAAAACCAAGGCTTCTCTTCTACTTCGTCAGTGTCAACCTCATAGAAATGTGCAGGTTCGTCTAGTCTCTCAATGGTAATTCTGGGAGCCTCGTTGTCTCATCTAACTTTAAACATAGATGACATGGTTGCTAACGCGTCTGCCAACTATTCTCTTCTCGTGGGATGTGCTCAAAAGTGATCTCCTCGAAGTATGGAATTAAGGTCAGCACATGCTCTCTATAAGGAATGAGATTCAGGTGCTTAGTATCTCATTCTCCCTTATTTTACTTATTACCAGGGCCGAGTCCCCATATATGTCCAAGTACTAGATTCTCAGGTCAATAGAAGCTTTAATACCCATAATACACGCTTCGCATTCAGCCATATTGTTGGTATAGTCAAAGTATAATCTGGCGGTGAAGGGAATATGGTAACCCTGAAGAGAGATAATTACAGCACCAATTCTATTTCCAAGTGCATTAGAAGCTCCGTTGAAAACCATAGTCCATTAGGATCCTGGCCTAGGTCCTTCATATGGTTCAGGTTCTTCATAATCCATAACTTGCATGATGTTCTCATCTGGGAACTCAAAATTCATAGACTGATAGTTATCTACGGCTTGATGAGCCAAATGATCTTCTAGTACACTTCCTTTGATTGCTTTCTGAGTGGTGTAGTGAATTTGATATTCTGTCAAGACCATTTCCACCTGGATGTTCTTCCGGAGAGAGCGGGCTTCTCGAATATGTATTTGATGAGATCCATTTTAGAGATCAATAGAGTAGTATGAGTCAACATATATTGTCTTAGTCGATGAGCAGCCATGGCAAAGCGCAACAAGTTTTCTCGAGCAGTGAATATCTTGTTTCATAGTCAGTAAACTCTTTTCTAAGGTAGTATATTGCATGCTCTTTTCGACTATACATGTCATGCTGGCCCAATACACACCCCATTGAATTATCTAGCACTGTTAGATACACGATTAGAGGTCTTCCTTCAACTGGTGGCATCAGAATCAAAGGTTCTTGTAGGTACTCCTTGATTTTGTCAAAAGCTATCTGGAAATCGTCGTTCCATTTTACTACCTAGACTTTCTTCAGCAACTTAAAGATCGGCTCACAAGTAGCAATCAAATGAGAAATGAATCTGGAAATATAATCATGTCATCCCAAGAAACCTTTGACTTCCTTCTCAGTACGAGGAGTGGGCATTTCTTGAATAGATTTGACTTTAGTTAGGTCAAACTCAATACCTTTACCTCTGTCGACGAAACCCAAGAGGTTACCGGATCTCATCCCAAAGGCGCATTTGTTCGGATTTAATCTCAGCTTGTACTTCTTCAGTCTCTCAAACAGCTTGTGTAGATGGTCAAGATGTTCTTCTTCAGTCTGAGATCTGGCTATCATATCATGGACGTAGACCTCTATATCATGATGAATCATGTCATGGAACAAAGGTACCATAACACGCAGATATGTTGCCCCGACATTCTTCAAACCAAAAGGCATAAACTTATAGCAGAAAGTACTCCACTGTGTGACAAAAATAGTCTTTTCCATGTCTTCAGGTGCCATCTGGATCTGATTATACCCTGAGAACCCATCTGTGAAGGAGAATACTTTGTGTTGAGCGGTATTGTCGACCAAAACATCAATATATGGATATGGGAAGTCATCTATGGGGCTTGCCCTGTTCATATCCCTATAGTCTACACATATGCGTACTTTGTCATCTTTCTTCAGTATCAGAACCACATTTTTAACCCATTGATGATAGGATGTCACTGCTAAAAACCCTTGTGTTGAATTGTTTCATAACCACAACCTTGATCTTCTCTGACATCTCGGAACGCATGCGACGAAACTTCTTCTTTATCGGAGCACAACCCTCTTTCATTCGCAGACGGTGAACCACAATATCTGTATTGAGCCCCGACATGTCTTTGTACGACCAAGCAAAGATCTCAACATATTCATGCAACATCTGAATCAATTTGTCATTGACACTTTCTTCTAAGTTGGCGCCTATCTTGACTTCTTTTCTGCTTGCTTTAGTACCCAGATTTACAACTTGAACCAGCTCTTCATGTTGTTGAATAGCCTTTTCCTCTTGCATTAACAGTCTGGAAAGTTATCCAGGTATTTCACAATCTTCGTCACCTTCGTCCTTGGCTTGGTAGATCGGATTTTCAAACTCATAAGTGGCAATAGGAGAATCATTATCAGTAGGATCCCGAGTGGACGTGGATCTGCAATTTATTGTGTGGGTGTGTGTAAGAACACATAGCTTTTTGAAAATGACAAAAGTAAAAAGAAAGACAGAGATCACAAAACTTTAATCCAAAATATCCAATTCTTTTATTAAATGAACATATGTTTATGAATTGACAACCCTTAATAAACGAAATGTTGTGCCCTGGGTAAGGCACAAGGCTTAAAGTCATTGTTTAAATATTACATAACCAAAACTTGAAAGCAATAAAAACAGAAATGTATCTATTACTCTTGACTAAAGGAGATAGAGATAATGTCTTCAACCTTCTAGTTATTGAGCCTGTTACCAATGGTAGGAAAGATGCAGTTGTCATGGTCACAATCCTTGTCAGCATCTTCTATCACGTTTACTCCATTGTTGCTGACACGGAATGGTGGTCTTCCAACACGAGCGTGACAAACAACCCTATGACCCTCTGCAGTGAAACCCAAACCAAATTTGTCAGATTTATATGGAATATCGGGAAGCTGAACCCAAGTAGTACAACCACCTTCTTCTACAACAGCTTTATCATCTTTCAAGGAAGCCATTCTGGGTGGAACCTTGATAATCTTGGGGATGGCAGAAACAACTTCAGTTAAGGCAGGAGGGATAACTTCAAAAGTCTGACAGGGAGTCTCGATGATTTCGCTGTCCATTTCTATATATCGGAATGAGTTCAAGAGGATAACCATATACTCTTCTTCGCCGCAGACTATAACAATCTTTCTGTTCACAGGATACTTTATCTTCTGATGTAGGGTTGAGGTAACGGCAACTACCCCATCGATCTAGGGGAGTCCGAGTAAGCAGGAATAAGTAGGCCGAATGTCCATTACAAAGAAGGTAGATTCAAAGATCTGAAAACCTACCTTGATCAGAAGATCCACTTCTCCATGTACCATCCTATTTGATCCATCAAAGGCTTGAACTATAATATCACTAGGTTTCAGTACAACCCCTTCGTAATCTAGTCTATCAAGAGCACCCTTAGGTAGGAGATTTAACGAGAAACTAATACTGATCAATACATGAGCAAGAGTATTTCCCCTGAATTTAATGGAGACATACATGGTTTTATTATGATTTCTTCCTTTCGGATTCAGATCAGCATCAGAGAAACCTAATCCATTATCAGTCATTAATCTAGAAACATAGCTTCCAAATTGATCTGTAGAAATCTTTTGTGGCACGTGAGCAGTCTTCAGAACATAGTAACAGGGATAACATGAAGATCTTAGATGGGGTCTTCCCCAACTGTTCAATAATCTTGTATTCTCTCTTACGGATAATCTTTAAAACCTCTTCCAACTCTTGTCTAGAGGTGTCTTCGACTGCAACTTCCTTATAAACCTCTGCTTGGGCTGGCTCCGTTATTGGTTCTTTGCCCCGAGCCTCGGCAGTTAACTCAGTAGTGGTAACTCTAACAGGTGTAGTGACAGTCTTTGGAGATATTTCTAGGGAGAAAACCCTTTCACTTCTAGTAACCTAACTGGTTCCAGCAATATTGTCGATGTCAGGATCAACAACATCAGTAACTTCATCTTCATAAATTAATAATTCTTGCTTAACACCATGGTGGTAGATGTCGGATCCATAGTTCCACAGGATAGCTTTATCCGAAGAATATGGGATGGGTCCAGGTGT